>CM060957.1:119956926-120636926 GCA_030765055.1 Mantis religiosa | reverse complement strand
GCGCTAAGATAAAAATTCAGACTTTGTCAAAACTGCTCCATAAGGAAGGAGAAAATAATGTATTTAACATATCCGTAAAAACTCCATAGTTTTAGGTCAAATAGTTTTCCTTATAAGAATAAATAAAGTAGATACCATTATATTATAACAATGCATTGCGACGTAAGCACTGTAATGGACATCATTATTGGTTGGCATGTATGCGTGAACGTATATTTGAAATTACTCAGAGCGGAAACGTAACCATTTGACATGATGTGACGAAAGAAATATGTACTTTGAATAAGCCAAGGTGTTTGTTAAATTCGATGAGAGGAAACGATACACTTTTTGTTAGTCTGGCAGAACGTGCCTGGTCACATTATATCTTTGTTTATAAATGGTTCGTTATCTCTATTTGCTCTAGAGAGTTCAAAGCAGCCCTGCTATTCAGTTACTCTTCCGTGAAAAAGTGTATCAGCTGGATCAATGAGACACGATCCACCTTCCCCTTTACTGCTGCTAGAACAATCCAATTGACTTAATGTGGGCTCAAATTATGTTGCAAAGAGAAATAATATTTGTAAACTGACTGACGTTGAACTACTTATTCACACAGAAATTAACAAGGAACACAACAAGACTGGGAAAACTGCGTGAGACATCAGGTAAACTACAAGAAGACGACCTTTGTAAGGAAATAGCATGTAATGAAGTTTTGGAACCTATCATCATAAATTTGCAGTACTCAGACGAAGAAGACAATGACAGTGACGAATTATCTCTTAACGTAAGTAACATTCAGAGATATATGGATGCACCACTGGTATTTTGTTGGATTAGAAAAATAAGTAATTCATAAATTATAATTAATTTTAAACCAAATATTTAAACCATGTTATATATGAATATCCACGTTGCAATTATGATTTCAACAACTTTATTATTATAAAAGTTCGGAAAATTCAGTTTGCGTTAGCGCCAAGAACAATCGCAAGTGTGTGAAAGAGAGGGAAATATTAAAAGAGTGAGGATAACGATGTGGCAACGCTGAAGGCTCTAACGCAGCTGATTCGCTACAGGCGAGAACTCTTCCCATTTGAAACACAGAATAGTGTCACATTTATCTGTACAGTAAAATTATAGTCAACATAGGAATACTTTATATTATTAATTGTTTGGGTACACAATTTTATATAGCATCATTTATGAAAGTTTGCCATGCAGGGATTTATTCTGTGGAGTTGACACCACGGGTAGCCAATGAGCATATGTTAGTGTGACACAACACACTATAAAAATCATATTAAAATTACCCTATTTCTCTTCAAATGAGATCCGTGGAGAAACAAAATGGACAAGAATAGGTTTTATAGTGCTCTCTCAAGCATACCTAGAAATTACAGTGTCGAGTACGAAAATTATTTCAATCACTCTACGTTTTAATGTGTAAAGACCCGCAAGTAAATTTTTGAATGTTCATGCTCTCTTGTGAGTCATCACTGTGAAATGTAAGGACCCTGTAATTATTGTGGCAGTGCAGTAAAATATTCTTGGTACTGCAACGTGTTAAGAAACATCTTTTCTTTGTAAATTTATGTAAAATATGTGCAAGCAACATGCTGAATTCTGTAGATGATCGGCTACTAAAGAGATTCTTTTCCAGTAATTTTTTTGAGGTTCAAGTACATTTAAAACTAAGTCAATAGACTATGGTTACAAAAATGAATATGTATGGACATTTAGTATGAAAGTGTGTGAAAATAGTTGGATGTGCAGGAATGACATTTTAAATGCAATTTTTTATTTTACTTATTCGGGAGCAGTGATACGTGGAGTACAGTTTGAGTAAAAGATCTGGAGCATATCAAATCAATGCATTTGTAGTTAACAACACACTAAATTACTTGGCTTCCGGTGTGATCCGCGCCTTGTTCGCTTAGAAATCTTGCCGACGTTTCGCCGTAAACTATGTTAGGATCCTTCATTGAGCAACTACTTTTCCATACCAGAAGCCAAGAAAGGAGTAATAGACAAAACCCATGGAAGTCCACGTAACCATTTAACACACTTCATCTTAGTTGTTTCAGCAGAAAGCAGTGAAACTTGAACTTCACGTTTGGTTACTGAGTGGGTACTGTTTATTTGAATTTATTTATTTTTTTTATTTATTGTTATCTGAAAATGTTCCAAGAGCCATAGCTCATGCCAGGGAACAGTACAAAAATATATAAAATGATGGCAAACAGCCCTTAACAATACTTATATTACATTTTCATAGTAGGAATGAATTACTGTACAAGAATAACATATATGAAACATACAAAGATACAGACATTCACTATAACTCAAGAAATAATAGTAACAAAGAACTTAACAGAAAAATAGAAGCTACATATTCTATGGGACATTAATCCATATTAATTTTTAAACAGTTCAGCTTTCAAACCAGCTATAAATGTGTAACATTTTATCAGCTATCAATATATGCCTTCAGTAAATTTTCAGCAACTTTCCTTTTAAAACCTTTTATGTTCCTGCAGCCTTTCAGTTCCAGTGGCAGCGCATTATATAAGTTGATAACGTGTGAGGTTACGCTGTTCAGGCCATAAGTAGATGTGTTCACTGTTGGTTTTGTTAAGTTTCCTTTATTTCTTGTATTATATATATGTGAGGAGCTTTCAAATGTTAGATTGGATTTTAGAAGATTATTTTTTATTTTGAGGAGATATATTATCAAGGACAACTCCATGTTTACTTGTAATGGTAAAATGTTAGTTACATGGTAGAGTGTTTTTGTGTTTGTTCTAAAGGGTAGATTGTAGGTTATTTTCAAGGCACGATTTTGAAGTACTTCGAGGTCATGAATTAAATATTTAACAGAGTTACCCCATAAGATGTTTAAGTAATCCAAATGAGCTTGAATTAAAGCATGGTAGATACTTCGTAAATGATTTACACTGAATCCTTTGAATGTCAGCCTGTGAATTACAGCTAACACAGGAAGAATCTTATTTTTTACATGCATGATATGGTCCTTCCATGTGAGCGTACTGTCTAGAATCAAACCTAGATATGTGATTTTTGTTACTCTTTCAATCTCTGCGTTATCAACATGTATCTTGTTATTTACTACTGGTACGTACGATCTTTTATGAAATAACATATTTTGTTTTACAGACATTTAATGTTAATTTATTGCCCTTAAACCAGCTATTCAATGCATTCAGGTATTGCTGTATGTCATATATCAGCTGGTGCTCAGAGTTATCTATATATAACAAACATATATCATCAGCAAACATAGTCAATTTACCTTTTAGTCTTAAACATCCTATGTCATTTATAAAAAATTAGGAATAATATAGGACCTAATATCTATCTAGAGCTCTTTGAATAGGTAGGAATGTGTGAATGTGAATTTGTTATTTTAGTGATATTGTAGTACCCTAGTAAAATTTTGCATGAGTTCCCACTGTTTGCTTTTTTTACTATGAATTACAGTGTTCCATATGGTAATAGCCTATAATAATACCACAGTGTATAGAACTTTTGCCCACTGCCGGTTTCAAAGTTTACTTGTGGTTCTTCATTGATCTATAATTGGAACAATCAAAGGTGAATTACAATGTTGCCAACACGGTTTCTTTCCTCGCTGGACAGTGTTCACTGTGGTTCACTGTATGTTAGTCCCTGTGGTTAGTACTCTGCTCACAGATAGCGCAGTTATAACCTTCGTTCTTTGTATCATCTTCGGAACCTGTTCGGAACTTGGGAAGCATCGGAAGTGAATAGTGTGGGTCGATAATTCAGCTGATTTTAACAGAACGGAAAACTGAAAACAAGGAAGGAATGGTGCAGTGGGACATACTGGAGGCATCATAGTAAACTAGATAGAGTGTTGTGAAGTGCATAGATTTGCGTTGCAAGTGACTGTTAAACCGTTTGCAGAGCAAATGATACAATATAACGAATACGGTAAATGTTGTCATTGGAAGAAGTGAACTGCAATGAACCTGTTGTGATGAAGTACTCATAAAAGGAATACATTTTACGTTCGGACGGACCGGAGGCTGTATTTTGCCTTTGTATTTAATGGCCACAGAAAGTGAGCCGCATACTTTTTTTTTATTCGTGTTCTTAAACCTCCAAAGGAGGGTAACGTGTGATGTTAGGGCAAATCGATATGTGGGGGCAGCCTTTTGTGTATAATGGCGCCCCGTTATAGTATTCAATCGAAATAGGTACGAATTTGTAAACACGTAGCGAAGATAGGTGGGACAGGAATATGCCCACCAAAGTGTCCAAGAAAGTGGTGGGAATGATAATCCGAAGTAGAAAGACTATAATGAAAGATGGCGTCATGACGGTAGGTTATCAGCAATTTCAAGTGTCTTTTCCCTTATGTTTTTTCGCAAGAATAGTTTATTGTGCATGTTTTAAACCTTTGCAGGATACGTGGTATCTTAAAAATTCCAGGCTGGTAGTATGGATTGTACTTTCACATTTATTGAGCTCTAATGCTTTTACTGTCATCTCCACTTGTGTTATATACCATTAGAGCTTGAAATTAAAAGATAAAGTTATTAAATGCATCAAGCGCAACTTACATGTTGCCACATAGCAGTTGGCACTTTGGATCTTAAAAATGTTACTTCTTTTCGAGCTGTCAATAGGACTTATACTGGATAAACTGCTTAGATACTTGTCAGCTATGGATATCTTAGAAAAGAAAATTAATATGAATTGGCCAGCCTCAGTTGGTCCATTTAAATGCAACAATTTCTGTATGCAGTACGTTGTCCACATAGAAGAAATATGAAGGATTACATTGTTGCAAAGTTAATAAAGTTTGGCAATCATTGTATTCCATGGCTGCAGTGCACACCACAACTCCCTCAGCTCATCTAATTCAATAAATAGACACATGGTCCTTTCATGTGGATATTATCCTTTCTCTGTTACAATATCTTAAAATTAATTCAATGTGCTAATTGATACTAATTTTTGTGAATTGGACCCTTTAAGATTGCACATAAATTCTTCAGTACATGGATAGCAATCTGAGTAAAGTATTGCCAGACATAATGTTCATTACACACTCCTAAAGGAGGGGAGATGTGCTGTGAGCTGGGTACCATAGAATGCAATGATTGCCATATGTTTTTCTAATGCTTATTATAAGTATGCAGCATTGACTTGTCAATAGATGGTGGGCACCAAAACCCAGAAAATAAAACAGTAAGTGTTTGTGCTTTTCTGTAATTGCAGGTTAGCACAATTTGCTGAACCATGCCAATATTTTATGATGAACTCTAAATAGGCAAAGTGCAATTGAAGGTTGGCAAGTTCAAATCACGCTTGATGTTAGTGCAACAAAGGCATGGAAATAGTCATCTCTTTCACACTAGCCATGTGTAGGTTAAGGTTTGGATGAGTAGAGTCAGGCTGAAAAATTGAATGCCATAGCTGTGATTTGAACCAAGGATCTCACGCTTTCCATGTGGTTGCTCTAAACCACTGAGCTACTATGGCCAATGTGCCGACATGACATTAAATTCTCCAACTGACTCCTATGTTTCCCGGTAGACCACTAGGGGTTCTCATATGCTGTAAGACATGCACCTTTTAGTGGCGACTTGCTATGCTATAAGTCTCAGGTTTCATAGTTAAACCACTGTGTTTTTATTTTAGGTAAATTGATGGAAATAATCA
The DNA here is from genome assembly GCA_030765055.1 of Mantis religiosa. Taxonomy (NCBI): domain Eukaryota; kingdom Metazoa; phylum Arthropoda; class Insecta; order Mantodea; family Mantidae; genus Mantis; species Mantis religiosa. Next base: position 120,631,232 of record CM060957.1, on the reverse strand, counting down.
TTTCTTCCACACTAGCTGTGTGTAGACTAAGGTTTGGATGAATAGAGCCAGACTGAAAAATTCAATGCCATAGCCAGGATTTGAACCACAGATCTCCCGCTCTCCATGAATTTGCTCTAAACCACTGAACTACTGAGCAACAAAAGCAGTTTATAAAGAAGGTTTAAAAAGGGAATAAGTGAATGGTGGTATGTGGTAAGAAGCGATGTGATATGGAACAGAATGGAAAGAAAGGATAAAGGAGCATGTGCAAAATGTTTAATGAAGTGAAATTTTGCATTTCCTTCATTCACTTTTAGATGTGTGTGTGTGTGCGTGCGTGCGCGCACATATTAACTAGATATGCGCGCATAAGGAAGTCATTGTTTTCAATCACTTGTAGCTGTTGAGCACCATAAACCTTCATTTAAAATAAGTCAATATTCTGTTTATAAGTCCTGAAATCAACAAAACACTTTTTACATCCTTCAATGAATAACCTCTGAATATACACTACAACACATGGACATCACCTGTAAGGACTTCTGATAAACTATATATACAGTATATAACGTTCTTATTCATACATATCAGGGTTTTAATATAGTTCATTCTCTACTCACTTAAAAATTTGTTTTGCTTTCAGTAATTTATATATGCTTGATAAACTTTAAACAAAAAATTCCAATAACAAATTTCATTTCAAAACTGGTATTGTATGAAGCAGCAATGTTAAACAAGTAGCCCCAAATTTTATGCAACTATTTTATTCGTATGGTTGTTAAGAATGACCACTGCACCGTAAGCAGCTTCAATATGTATATCTTTTATAGGTCGCCTAGGCTCCTGTGGTCACATTTGTAGGCGTTCAGTCACTGTTAGTCAAAATGGGTAAGCAAAAGGAGCTTATTTTTTAGTTTTAATATGATTAGGTGACTTGTTTTAGAATACTCCCTCAGATTCTGTTTTTTAAATCCTCCGAAACATTTTTGACCATGGTTCTAGGTCATCCTCAGCTAGCATTGCTGCACCTAAAAATTTAGTTTCCAACTTCATTTATCAATATTCAGTTAATTCCTAATACAGCAATCGTTACATAGTTGCACATATATGGAAAAAATATTAAATTGTGTCTTACAGCAGATATTACAATATTTTCTTAGAAAACTTAAGTGTACAAATAAGAATGTTATTCACTGTATATGTTTGAAAAGCACTTTAGTTTGAAATTTAATGGTCACATCATTAGAACACACACATCACACCCAAGGTATCATGGGAACATTTCTGCAGCTGGTGACCTGTTGCCACTATTTGCACACCAAACACTACAAGGTGCATGTGCTCTGGATCCAAGCAGCAAAGTGTAGCTTGGATATTGTGGGTCTTAAGCTGTAAAGTGTAACTGAGGGATGATTTTATATAAGTAGAGGAGGAGCTTAGCCAAAACATCATGTAAGGCGGAGCCCATGTTCTTCAATGTCGATAACACTCATTTTGTGACCCTTTTCTAGGTACAGTTAGCATTTGTTTACCTAGTTCCCTCTCAGTATTGTGTCTGCTTTGCCTATATAAGTTTCTAAATTGGGAGCGTGGGTTCTTTAACTTCATTCAGGAAGCATCTACTGTGCTCATTTAAAATATTTTTTCTTGGGAAACTGTCACTACTATCAGGAAAGTTCTCATATGAGGAATTTTCAAGTTATAGTAACTTTTAACTATATGGCACAGAAACCAGATCATGTAATCGTCAATACTTAGTAACATTTGTGTCCAGTAAAATTGGATGTTAAGATATTGCCATCTTTAGGGATAATAAAATTTCCTGCCTTCTTCACAATACATAACGTGCCCAAATATACTGCCAGTCATATACTTCCATCATGCAAGTTGTCACATTGCTGTAAATTTTATTTTTCATTAAATGCATGAGTTAGAGGTCTTTGGACCCTTGTGCAGCAAGATTACCATATTGTGTATAAAACTGGAGGAGTTACTGCTGTAAATTATTTGGTTGTATTGTTAGTTTTTCCTTAGATTAGACAAGGCAGTTTTTCCTAAGGTTTAAAAGGGATCCAGACAATTGTATATGTTTCAGATTTCTGCCCATTTAACGTTAATTTTCAGTCTTCCAATCGTGCCAGTGCCCTCACCATTCTTTCCTCTGACCACATAACTGTTCCCACCGTTTCCTTTTCCAGCATAACATGCATCTTTAATTTAAAATAAGTAAAGATGATTTTCTTTCATGTGCAAAATATCTTTTTCTTGTAAAATTATTTATAGTCAGTTTTTTGACACTTCATCACTTGCACTTTTACATTATTGAAGGACTAGTTTCGGAAGCCGGTGCCTCTAATATCAACCTCTTGATAATATAAAAATGTAAATGACAAAGTGTCAAACCAAGTACAGATGTATTATTAAATTTTAGATGAGTCACATTTTTTACACATCTGCTTCACTTTCGTACCTATTTTGAGGACATGTTTCGCAAATCTTCGTTTGCATCTAAAATTTAATAATTTTTCGCTTCACTGTGGTGTTCCAATACAGTTGAATCTCGATACAAGTACAGATGGTTTTTCCAATTAATTTTGATTCCTCTAATCATGCATAATATCTTTTCCTTGCCTTGTTCTTTTGAGATGAATTAAAATATTTTCCTTTCATATGCAAACTATCTTTTCCTTGCTTCATTAAAATAAATTAATTAATAATGACAGATTTATCACACTATTGGTGGAAATGCTGATGGTCAAAGAGCACTCTTTTGGTTGAAAACCAGCTTGTTTTAGGGGAGGTCAAAAATGGTGGTTGAGTGATGGAACCTGGAAAATGACTGCCAAGATCCATCCATACATGACAAACTGGTGAAGGATGTTAAACCAAAATTGAAAAGAATCCAAGTAATAAAGAGCAAGGGTACCAGATAGTCCCTGAAATTTTAAATCAAAACATACCTACATATTCTTAGTGAGAAAACTGTTAGCATTTACCATTTAAACAGTAATTTGTTTGAACTGCAAAAGAAGTGAAATATTTTTTGTATTTATAAGGCCAATCAATCTGATGGGGTCTTTCAAACGTTTTTTGCAACTTGAGTTATTACAAAATTTACCAGTTATTTACTTTCATAGAAAATGGTGTAAAGTAACATACAACTCAGTATTTAATTGTAAATGAAAATTTATTATTTATTCTTACTGTTGGGTGTGTGGTCTTTCAAGACCCATTAGTTGCAATCTATCAGATAAAACGATTTTTGGCATTTGATGTTCTATGTAAGCTTTCTATTTTGCCTAGTGAAGAATAAGGAGAAAAGGACCTGATACTTTGGATATAAAAATGTGAATATGAACAGAGCGTCAGTTAAACATATGGCATTATTTTGTCATTTGATGAATGTTAAGTAAATAACTTTTCTCGTGGTTTAAAACAGCTAGATTTCCACAAATGTGTATTAATTTCCTTTTTAGGTAGCTATTTTCCTGTACTTATCATATTTCCTCCATTTGAACAACACTATAGCTGCACACAACATGCCTGCCTTGGTAGCATGTCTGCCTCACGCTCAAGAGGTCCTAAGTTCAAATCTTGGTCAGGGTGAATTAGCTGGATAAGGTTTTTTCTGGGGTTTTCCCCTTATCTTCAAAGATGAATGTTGTGTAGCTCTAAGCTCCATGAACTCTGCACTCATGTTAGCATCATTTTCCCCATTATTCTTGTCCGATATGACCTAAACATTGGAAAACAAATAAATAATGCAAACAACATAGGATTTCTTGCATGAATGGCAGCTAAAATGCATCTGATGGATTTATTTATAATGAATGTTTTAGTAGAATCACTTTTTTTATTATTTTATTTAATTTATGTGCCTGAAATTTTAAATGTTAAAGCTATTAATGTTATGTTCTACACATCCAGTCATTGTTAATACCATGAAATGAATAGTGCAATATTTGAACCTAGGAGCTTATGAGCTCAAGCAGTGCCTCTTTAACCTCTCACCCACCATAATGTTGTACTGTGCTCTGACTTCAACAGGTTATAAGATGACCATTGGATTTATAGTCACAGATATATAGTTCCAGCATGTACATATGTACATTTTGAACACAGCTGTTGCAAAGGTACACCATGCCCACACGGAATCTGGAGATCTCTCTCTCTCTCTCTTTTTTTTTCCATGGCTCTACATAGATTATTCACAAGGTAGAATGTAGAAAGCATGACACTTTAGGTAAACAAGTTAAAAATATCATGCCATCTGGTTAGTAAATATATATATACAATCTAACATAGGGTTTTCAGGTGTGCTATGTTGTATAGAAGGTAAAGAAAGTTTTGTTGAGGATTTAGGCCATTCTTGGAATACTGGAACCGACATGCTAAATAGAGATATTAGAAAGAAGAGGTGGTGAAGAATAGTTAGGTGAATACAAAGTAGGATAAAACATTTTCTACGTCTGGCTTTTTTGTCCTACTTCCAACTATTTTTTTTCTTGTCTTGTCTTCCTCATGCAGCCAATATTCTTGTAATTAAAACACTATAGCTTTATACAGAGTTTCTACCAATTTTACTAGGTCTACATTGTGAAATTATGGCATTCTGTAATCAAAATTGAAGGGTTTTGACCATAAATGTTGTCCAGTTTAGAAGTAGGTGGATTAAACACCATTTTCTTTTATTTTAGAGGGATTGTGTATGGGCTATTAATATGCTGTATAATATCTTTATATTTTTTATGTTACTTAACTGTGCTTCCATTTTACACAATACAAACATTTTTAGCGCCAACATAAACATTTACATGCTGCCAACATGATTGTCACATTACTTCTTTTCTTGGTTTCTGGTATGGTCCGCATCCTGTTGGCTTAAAATCTTGCTGACCTTTTGCTTTAACTATGTTAGACTTCATTGGGTGACTGCAAATGGACAAAGGCCTTGGAAGTCTAAATAATCATCTAATGATTGTTGCATGTTACTATCATAGCACACTATATTAACACAAATAATCATATTATATCAGTAGATTTTTTTCCACAATACAGTGCAGTCAGTTCCTCAGAGAGCAATCATGTTTATATTTAAATAACATTTAACATGTTCTAAAAATATTAACTGAATTGTCAAAAATACTTTACTTGAATAGGTATTGCAGATGATTTATAAATTTGTTTGACAGTTCTTTAAATCTTGTATATGGCAAACATTTTGTTAGAATGTCAGCAATTTGTTTACCAGTAGCATAATACTCTGAATTGAACCACTTTTTCTTAATTCACCTTGTATGAAATTATACTTTCTCAATATGATTTATATTACATGATGCTTCATTGGATTTGATCATTTTAACAGGGCTTTGATTATTTCAATACATTATAATTTTAACTTTCACATTAATTAGTTCCTCAACGAGATTCTTCAAAAACTTCAATTGCTTGTAGCAATATGCGGCAGCAACATATTCTACTTCTGTAGATAATTGTGCCATTGGGCTTTGCTTTCTTGAGCTCCTATGACTGGTCCTCCTCCAATCATAATGAAACCACTTTTGCTTTTACTGTCCTTGTCTGCAAAATCTGCATCACAGTATGCTTCTATGCAGATTTTATCTTCACTTTCTGTTAAATAATGAATTCCTAAATTTTTATTGTATTTGAGATATCTGAGACTTCTCTTGACATTGATAACATCCTGTTGCGATGGCACATTTACTGCTCGCTTTCAAAGTTCATAGCGTAACTCAGGTGGATGAGTCTTACAGGTTAAATATAGGAGTCTTCCCACTGCTTCACAATAAGGAACTTTCATTTTATTTTGACAGTCTTTCTTTCTCTTGTAGTTTTTCTTTATTTTCTTCTCTTTATTGCTTCTCAGTTTACTTTCCTTTGTAACCCTTCTCTTGCTGACATAATAGGAGTGCCTACTGACCTTGCAGGTTCCATGCCATGGTTTCTTACAGCTTGATTTGCATATTTTGTTTGAGCTAAAGAAACCCATATTTCCTCACATTTATTTGCATCCCTAGATAATTCTTTGGTTCAGTGTTGACTGTTGCTTTAATGTTTTTTATTCAGTTTTATAATTACTTTTCCCTGTCTTCAATAATTTCACTCAGGATTGTTCCATCATCAACATGTATTGCTACAAACAGGCACCCTTATTCTTTGCATTTTTAGATATACATCTGTCAGGTTTCGGATCTAAATTTTCAGTATTTAAAAAAATCAGCCAATTTCATATTTCACCATAATGGAGATTGTTTTAGACCATTCAAAGCCTTCTTCAGTTTGCATATTTTGTTTGGAAACTCATATCCTTCATGTAGACTACTTCTTTGAGTTGTCCATATAAAAAGCAGATGTTATGTCAAATGTCTACACATTAATGTTCTTTATTATAGCTACAACAAATAGTGTCTTTAAAGAGTTTGAGTGAACAAACAAATTTTCTATTTCTTCAAAACAGACTGTCTTCTTTTTGTTGACATCTTCCTACAATCAAACATGCCTTTTATTCTGAATATCCAGTGGCTTGTAACTACTTCTTTTCCAATTGTTTCACTTTTATTCAAAAGTTCCCATGTGTTACTTTCTTACAGACTTTGTAAGAAACTACGTGTTTTACCTCCATTTAAAGGCATTATCAATAAGTTGTCGACTGGCTAGAAGTTTGAAAATGCTGAAAGAAAATTTGTAGTACGTGAAGTACAGAGTACTTCTACTCATTGCATAATTTTTAATTATTATATTACTTCATAGTGTTAATTCCAATTGCGTTTTCATTGAATTTATATTTCTTGTTTAGTTTCATCTTAAATTTGATAACCATTTTCAGAATATCCCCTTTGTGTTCCTGGGTACCAGCTTGTCCTAAGACCATATATATTTGTATAGATAGTTGAGCCAAAGCTTTGCAGGTTTGAAGGATTTAGTGTTCTTCCGAACCATGCTTCAGCCAGTGTTACTTTTTGTCACATTTGTGCTTCGGTTCACCATATAAGAAGTGTCAACAAATAATGCTCTTGACTTTATTAGGATCCTGTTCATTCTTTCAGCAGTGCCATTATGTTTAGGTGCATGAGATATAATAATAACCCATGGCACGACAACCCATAGAGAGCTATGAGATATGCTGCAGTTTTATTATTATTCTATTTCTGCACCAATTCTTGAAGTTGTTACTCCAATATTTTCCTCTTTTGTCACACTCAAGTTTTGAAACATACAAGTTGAAATGGGTTTCTGCTTCATTTATGTGCTTTTTAAGGTAGTCTTCAGCTTCATCTTAGCTTTTCAACAAGTATGCCTTCACTAATTGTGTGTAATCATCAATACATGTTATGAAATAAGATTTTCATGATGAGTAGCAGGGCTGATCGTTCCAAATGTATGGCCACGCCGTGGCTTAGTGGTTAAACCGCTTGGCTCTCACCAAGGTGGCCCGGGTTTGATCCCAGGCGACCGCAAAGTGAGATTTGTGGTGGACAACACGGCGTTGGGGCGGGTTTTCTCCAGGACCTCCGGTTTCCCCCGCCATCTCATTCCACCGGTGCTCCATCTTCATCTCATGTATCATCAGTGTCACCGCCTGCGGTGCCGTATGTAGTAAAAGCGGGCGTTAAACGCTACACATTTCCTATACGTATTAACTGTAATGGTCTTGTAGCCTTAAATCTCGCTGCATTGAAAGGGTATCTTTTCATTTTGGCTTGGCAGCATATTTCACAGTTTGTTTCACCCTTTTGTACTTTCAGGAACCCATCACTCTTATAAAAAATTTTCTCTAGATTGCTAAAGTTAATGTGACCAAGCTTTCTATGCCAATGCTTGTCTTCATTTACAATTGGTAATGAAGCTCAACTACAAATTCATGTGTTGATTTTCTTGACGTTATTGATGGTTCTTTATATACATTAAGAGCAAAAGAGCCATCTTTTATCTACACTTCATGTTCACTAAAAAGAATAAGACAGCAGATTCTTTGTTAAACCAGGTACATAACTGACATTTGTTAATATCACATCTGTTTCTGCTTCCCTTCCCAAGTTGATTTCAGTATTTCTTGTACTCTATACATTTGCAAAATATTTTACATTATTTGTCGTGTTGTCAGCACAGCTACTATCCACAATGTCATTAATTTCATTTTTCCCACTCCTTAATTCGGCTATACTTTTCATCTTCAGTTTCACTCTTCTTTTCACTCTGCCTTTTACTATCACCATTATCCCTCTTGTTAATATAACACTCCCTCTGAATGATTTGTTTTTCTGTATGTTCCACAAGCTGGATATGCCTTTTTATTCCTACCAACACTAATTTCTTTTTCTGAAATTACAATTTTCTGTCACATGGTTAAATTGCATATTTCAGATGGGAGTTGTTTTTCAGGGCATTCAGTAATCTTGTATTTGCATCCAAAACAACTTACTTTTTTTTTTAAAGGTAAATTGGAATTAACTCTGAAGTTATGTAATAATTAAAATTATACTATGAGTCAACTTAACTTCACATACCATAAATTTTCTTTCAAACCATTTTGTCCCTTTTGTCCACTTCTTTTGTCAAGAAATTGTTGACTTGCTAATACTTTGGTGATGCTGGTGGCTGATCATTGTTCTCCAAAGACGAGACATCTGGTGGCTAAGTAAAATATTTTCTTCTGATATAATGTCGAAGTTCATTAAATGTAAGACTTGAAACTTTCGTGGCGAGTGTTATTGATTAAGGCTTCGCAGGAGATCACCCGCGTCAAATTTATGAACATTGAGCTTTCGGCCACTGTGCACTCCATGGACTTCATCAGTGGCCATGGAGTGCACAATGGTCGAAAGCTTGATCTTAATAAATTTGACGCGGCTGATCTCCCGTGAAGCCTTATTCATTAAATGTGTTTTGAATTTCTTTATATAAATATTTTTCCTAGATATAAATAAAGAATTAAATGGTGTCATATAATATATTGCATATTTATAAATTATACAAAAAAAAACGTATCTTTTCCAGATATATGATTATAAACAAAAGCATCATTAATATTTACAATGTGTACAGTAAATGAAAAGCTAATTCATTGTGACAATAATACATTATGTCTTTGCCTCAGTATACCAACAATTACATGCACTACAAACCTTCCCATACAATCTCTCATTTCGTTTATGGAAAACCATATTCTGTTGTTGGACACAGAGTTTCTAGTATCCTTAAGTACGTCTTCATAATTTTACACCTTTGAGTATTCCTGGACTATTGTGGACTTGAATGGCAATATTTTTCCTGTCTATTTCTCTAAAAACTGCTTGAAATAACTATTTTCTACTTTCCATAAGGGAATGTTTGCTCCCACCATCATGTTGTACAGATCATGCGAAAAACTACTGTGTCTGTCTGCATAAACATTAGACACTGAAGGCACAATTTCTTCTCTCTTTCCCTGTTTACCAACAGCATGAGTTGATGACTAACTCAGTTGACAATCTACATCTCGTGCACGACTAACATTACGAATTTTTGGCCAAACTTCTGGCCTTAGACATGATATATAAACATGGTCTGAAAACAGATTATTGCTTTATCTATTGTTTAATGCAAGGAATAAAAATAAACACAGGGTCATTAATTATAAGGAAGTAAAAAAGAAAACTTGGTGATATTGATGTCAACAAACTGAACAGCATGACAAATTTTGTAGCATTGTTAAATAGTTGTTAGGAACCATAGGTAGTTGAGGCTATGTAGGTGGTCCACTGATAGCGTGATGTACAAAATATTATAGGTCAGTTCATTTTAAAGAAATTGAGCACATATTTCCAAACTTTATTGGAGTAATTAATTTTATTATCCAGATCTTTATACTATATGTTTTGAGGATTTTAGCATGGCATAACAAAATATTGTTTTAGATTCAAAATTATTGTACAAAATAATAATTTTTGTGTGACCTTGCAGCACTAGTTTGGGATGGTGTTTTTCAAACTCCATTGCTGGAATATTTCCTCTTTTACAAAGGGGGTAGATTGCAGTTTGTTTCACTTTAATGCATTTGGAGGTAATTGACATTTTTTTAAAGGATTGAAAGTTAACTAAAGGATCGGAAATGAAACATAAACGATACTAGTGATATATTATTATTATTATTTCTTTGATGAACTATAATCAGCTACAAAGGTATAAACAACATTTTCCTTTTTGTCCTTATCTCTATATATATGCCGTATGGCCAATGTTGCGAAAGAACTCAAATATAGGTGGAACAATGCAAAAATATGATTACAAGAAGGCCAAAATGATCGTTTGTCACAGTAAGCAGATTAAGAAGCTCCCGAATGTTATCTGAAAAAAATCTACATTTATTTAAATGTTTCAATTGTGTTGTGTTGTATCAATAGTATCAAATGTAAATGAGCTCTGGCAAGAGCTTAAAAAATCCAGATCAAATGCTACATTTCGTAGTGTGAAACTGTGAAAAAAATTCTTGCAGTAAATGCAAATGGGGGATATCTTCGTGCTGGTGGTGGAACATTGAACTTCTTCGATAATTTGATAAAGAAATTCATAGTTCCACTACCAGAGAGAAGACAGCAGACGATAGGACCTTTGAGGTTGAAAATAGAAGCAACAGCTTCTGAAACTAGTCCCTCAAAAAGTAAAAGATGTAACTGATGAGTGCTAATTGACTACAAATAGTTTTTGAGGGGATATCTTGCCCGCATGTAGTGTTAAATTATTCTATCATAAGAATGCCAAAAAATCTTGATTTAAATATTTTGCCATGGTATATGTATGCCAGAAAATCTCTTTTGTAATATTTTAAGTGTACACTGCGCATTGCATAAATTTACCTAAGAGCTTTTAGAATGTTCACTCAGCAGATTTCCTTTGGTGTGCTGTGCACACTAATGCAATAACAATTTTCCAGGTGTACAAATTATGCAAACACAACACTTTGTATTTTCTATACCTACCTAAGGAAATATCTGATATGTATTTAAAATTGTATCAAACTACGTACTTCGCATTATTTCTTTTGATAGTGTAACAGGGTTTGTGGAATGGAAATCACATATGTAGCACAGCTCTGTATCTTATTTATCTGCAATATTAAGTTTCATTGAGCTTGATAATAAATACAATTTTAACAATATTTGTTATTAAATCATTTATTCTGGAACAAGTACACAATGTTAGGCATAGAAGAGCATTTGCATGCAGTCAGCAAAATGGTGATTTATGTATGCTCATTTTATTTACAAACTTGTTTTTGTGCTTACAGACATCTGGTATTGGCGAACCCAGTGTGCACCACGCACTTGTCGTGATTTTCCTCGAGTTCTTTGCTTGGGGTTTACTTACAATGCCGGTTATATCGGTAAGTGGTAGAAATTGTTTCTGTTTGTTGTACCTCACTAATACATTTTTCATAGTAGGTTGAATGAACAGTAATGATAAGACTGATGATATATAATATATATTTTAGTCAGGATTGCCATTATAAATTATGGGGGTACTTGACTGATTGTGGCATGCCTTGGTAGCAAACATCCACTAATTTTACCATAATTGGAAAGTAATAATATATGAGGAGGGGAGCAAAAAAATAATGTAACAGGGTAAACTGTTAATTATATTGATTCTTCCACTTGATACAGGTCCACTTGTCTTTCAACGACCCCTGATTCCAATAAAATTTTGTCTGTTACATTCCAGCAGCAGTGATATAATAGTGTATTTGTTAACTTGTTTATAATGCTCTAATAAAGGCTGAATTCACAATAACTAGAAACAAGAATTACAGTGAAAATACTGCTGCTGAAATTCTCTAACTGCAAGCTGAAAAAATAACTGTACAACTAAGACCAACCTATAGGAACATAGTTTTAATGTATGCCATTAGTAGTGCATTAGGAAGTCTCCAAAGATATTAATTGTAAGTCTTTTAGAAAATGATTATTGCAACAAATTTCAATGTTGGTTAACCTGCATTACCTTGGCGGAATTGCAAGCAGGTGAATAAAGTGTCATTGGTAAGTCATAAGAAAATGGCATACAAATACCCATAAATGGACTTTACACATTGTTTCAATAACCTTTCTGTTTCTATTGTATTGTGAGCCAAACCTACATCTCTCTGCTTTCCTTTTTTGTTCTGGTTTCCGTTCTGGTAGCAACTGAAGCTAGCAACAGTGAAACAAAACTTTAAAAATATATAGTCTGTATACTTAGTAACTCTGTAGTTTCACTTATCTTCTGAATGGTAGTTTAAATTTGTATAATAAAGCTTAAAATTCACTGTATAAATTGAGGAGCATTTTTGCAAAAGTTGATATATGCACAAAATCAAATTTAAAGAAATCACATGTTTTATTTCAGGATACAGCTTTCACATTTAAATAAATGATGTTTGCATATACTATTGGTCATTTAAAGACAACTAATATAACATTGTGAAATACAGATATTTTCCTTTCTGTTTTATTTGGAACCTTAAAAATGAAAGATTTTTGCAAAACTCGGTAGATGCAGATAATTTGCTTACGATAACCATTACTAATTAGGTTTGCAGCAAAGGAGGAAAATATTACAATAAAAACTTCACTGTGGGGAAAATTATTCTGTCATAAGTCCTATAAAAGTCATTTGCCTCTTCCGTCATTTCAAAATATTCCATTAATTTCTTAACATCCTTCCTCTTTTCCATAGACACCATGTTTACTTCAGGAAGAAAAGTGAATTGTAATATGCTGCTGCATGTTCTAATCCCTTATTTCAGCACAGTGATACCTACTGGAGATGCTGTGTGTATATTCCGCATTGCAACACTCACTTTCTGATGTTTGTTCGAAGCTTTACTGTAATGATTACGTACTGGTCTCATCTTAAAGGGCAGCAGTATTATCAACAACTTCATGGCACTCAATTTAAAATCCTTAATGTTCCAGTGTGTGTGTTTAGACCTCCACTGTACCATGATTTGCTAATATGCTATAGTAATCTTTAGAGTTCAAGATTTTCTCCATTTTCCTATGGTCTTTGACTATTTTGTATCCCTGATGGTGAAGAAGTGGAGTATTTGGATGAAAGTCCTGCTGTGTGCTAAAAATGCAATGAGCACAGTCATCATAAAGCTCTTTCTGTTCTGGCTAGCGCAGGAGACAGAAAATAGATGAATAATGAAAGGTCTGTTAGGTATAACTTACTGTTCTTACTAACTCAAACAGAAATATCGTCCGATATGACTTAACGTTGGAGGACGTAAATTACAAAAAAATGGAAGAAGAAATATTGCAATGTAGATGCGACTTGATTGCACCCCCTTGACAACTGAGTTTCCCACCAGCTATAGATTGAAATGTCTTTTTTATTCTTTGTTTTAGAATGTAACATAATACGTAGGTTATACAGCCATACCTGTCATGCGTAGAAAATTTTGCCGATAGATAGGTTGAACAGTGGTTGGTTTTGTTGCAAGTCAAAAGTTCTCTTCACTATGTTAGAATTGTTTTCTTTCATAATGCTATAAATTTACTTGCATGAAGTTTATGCAGTCTGTACTGAGTTCTACTTGCCCCCCCCCCCCCTTACTAACTAATAGGGGAATTCTGGGTTTATTTTACCCATGGCTGCTTCAGGGCTTATTTCGCCCTCTTCAGCCAGCATGTATTTTGGTTTTGGGGAGGGAGAGATTGCTCTTTTTTTTTAAATTTCTTATTTGTTTTTTTTTATATATTTATATATTATGTACATCCCTTTTTCCATTCTTGCTTTTTATCTATACAAGGCCTGCTCTGCAGATTGAACAAGTATCAGTATGTGATGTTTTAAAAGACAAATTAAAACAGAAATAACATATATATTTATACTTGGAAAGGGAGCAAGCATTAAGTTCCAAGGAGTTTCTTTTTTCACAGAATTTTTTCCACATTTTTGTAAGTGAAATTCTGAAGGTAGGTACACTCTATGAGATTTGAATGTGGTATGATGGCTTTTTCAGCATTTCTTCAATTATAGGAGTAAATTCACCACTTGTATCACCTTTTTTTCACTCAAACGGATGTCTGCCACTTTAGGGAATGCCACAAGAATGAGCGTATGCTGTGTGCATTTATTGTTGCCAGAAAGCTGACAACGATCTGCAGAAGGCCATCTTGGCAAAGTACAATCTGAGATGAACATTGGTACCTTTAGTACAATGCCGAATGACATTTTACCTTACTTTGACTTTCACTATAGGACTCAATCATCTAATGTAATTGCATGTATCAAGTTGTGAAAAAACTTGTGAAATTTGGTTGCTGTACAACTCATATTTATCAGTTTGTGCAAAATCTGCTTTTGTAGTATGATTCAGAAGGTAAAAATTATACAGTTGCAGTTGTATATAATACATTTTTGAACATTTTTTGCATTTATTAACTTTTGCAAAAATGCTTCTCAGTTGGAAACGGCTCTTCCCATTTTCTTTTTTAAACTTACAGGTATAAAGGAAATATATTTGGTGTATATTAAAAGCTATATCATACAGATTACAATGCTTTTCCCTCACATGTGTATAGTACTTGTTTGCGCCTCACAACAGCCTGATTTGAGTAAACAGCAGTTTTACTGAAGTTATTGTCTAGTTTGTTTCATTTCTGTTCTATGCCTATCCACTTATAAGTTATAAGTGTTTCTTTGCAAAATATCAGTTATTGAAACTCGAGTATCTGACTACACATCAGGTTCCCTTGTATGATGCAAAAATTGGTGTGTAGTATGCAATAAATGCATATTAGGGATATACTTTTTAAACAAACAAATGCAGAAAGCTACAAAAGTGTTACCATTTTTTATATAGCTGATCAATGTTGAATGTCAATTCAGCAAGGCTTTGCTACCTTGCATGCTGATGAGTGGCCCGCCTCGGTAGCGTGGAGGTTGAATGTCTGCCTCACGTTCAAGAGGCCCGAGTTCGAATCTCGGTCAGGGTAAGTTACCTGGATAAGGTTTTTTCCAGGGTTTCCCTTATCCTTAAATACGAATGTCGGGTAACTGTAAGCTATATGTACCCTGGGCTCATTTGAGCATCATTTCATCCATTTCATTCATCGTCCGATATGACTAAATGTTGTACGTAAAATTACAACAAAAAATGCCGATGAGTCATTAAATTAACTTCATGAAGTTTTTTAAAATAGGATAATTAGTAAAAGTTTGACACTGCTGATCTGATTCAACTGTATGTCATTTTCTGCATGAAGAAGCTTCATTAGTAAAATGTATGCAATAATTCTACACATTAGAAGAACTGAAAGAGAGCATGAGGTAGATGTTCAGTATATTTTGGATATTGAATGTAAATGCAAATTGCTCAAGAAACTGGCATAAATATTTAATGGAGGAGAGCAATATTTCTAACTTGTCTTATATCTTTATTGTAATTATAACTATAAAACAGGAAGCGTTGGAATGTTATAGCTTTTTTGGCAGTAGACC
The DNA here is from genome assembly GCA_030765055.1 of Mantis religiosa. Lineage (NCBI taxonomy): Eukaryota > Metazoa > Arthropoda > Insecta > Mantodea > Mantidae > Mantis > Mantis religiosa. Next base: position 120,615,764 of record CM060957.1, on the reverse strand, counting down.
AATCAAGGTGACCAGTGGAGAAACCACGAAGCAGTGGCGACAGTATGAGTGAAAAGCACTGTGTACAAATTTGTCTTGTAATCACTCAAAACTATAATTTCCTTTCATATCTATTCTGCCAATGATTTAGAAAGAAGTTGTAGCTACATAGGATATATGACAATGCCAGTATGACAGTGAAATGTTTAAAGAGCAGCTTGCTGTTTGTATGCTAGATTTGATATTTTTTTTTTCTTATAGGAAGCAAAGTTACAGAAATTGCATGCAACTACATACAAAATTATTAGGAAGTTTAAGCTTTAATAAGCTCTACATTCTTTCTGAGCTAAATTTTGTATATTGCTTAGAGTTTCAAAGTTAAAATTCTGTCAGGGTGATGGTATCTTCAAAGGATACTCCCCAAAACGTATTAAGTATATTTATTTCCTTATTTGTACATGACATTTTGATCAAAATTGTTGTAACTATTTTTGAGAAAATATACATTATATAATATTAATTGATGGAAATTAATCGTTCTTTCACACTAGCCTTGAATAGGCTAAGGTTTTGGATAAAGTCAAACTGAAAAATTCAATGCCACGGCCTGGTTTCCGTCCAGTAGCTCTTACCCATTGAGCTACCATGGCCAACGTACGTCAGACATTAAATTCTCCAGTTGACTCATATTTTCCCGGTAAACTGCTAGGGACTCGTATTCGAGATACATCGTTTGTGGCGACTTACTATTGTATGTACTTGAGTCCCAGTATTTATCGTTAAACTCTTATTATTTAAGTTAATTGATTAAAATTATTAGTTCCTTCACACTAGCCGTGGAATAGGCTAGAGTTCTGAATAGGTAGTCAAAAATTCAGTGCCACGGCCGGGAAGTGAACCACAGATCTCCTGGTTTCCGTCCAGTCGCTCTTACCCATTGAGCTACCATGGCCAACGTACCATGATCCGCAGTTGTGGACGGAAGTATGGAAATTCAAACTCCAGCAGACCACGGCTTAATAGCCCGGAAATAGCTTCCAGTCTTGGTCTTTTGTTTCATTGGCCGAAAACTGCCCGCTCAGCTTGCATCTTTGACAGCAGCGATAGGAAAATTGCGTTCCGAGTTTCTTTGCCTTATAATTACGTATATCTCCATGTTGTATTTCACTGAACTTTAATAACGTATAACTGCGATTTATGTATAAATGCATTACGTATAAGGTTCTATTAACATGTTTCTAAATTACATTTTTTTCCGGGAGCTGCAAATAATTACGAATAAATACGTATTACACATAAAGCAGATTCATCTGTAGTTATGTGGAGAGTGGCTCATCTTTGAATACTCATGGTTTCCTTGCTCGCCGTGAACTTATTCTTACCAGACTCTTGCCGAGTAGCAAATTCAGTACTATATCGCAGTCTCCCACGCTCGCTTTGTGACTTAAAAACTGAAAATAACTGCTTTAATGAGAAGCATAATATTACAAACACATCTGCAGAAAAACATTTCCATTACAATTAAGCGAGCTCAGACGTGTATATTCGCATGTGGACATTTCCAACATAGTTGTAATTGGAAGTGAATTTCCAAACGCCCTGTATTAATAATAGTAATACTCTCGGACAGGTTTAATCCTGGTCCCACTTCGATTTCCGACTGGCGATGGGAGTTTTTTCTAAGTCTCTCTATCCTCACTAAAATCTGAAAGTGTGAATTAAAATACGACGTAAAGTAAAATCCACCATCATTGCCGACGAATAAGTTGTTTCAAAGGCAAAAAGTGCTCGCCTCGGTAGCGTAGATGGTAGCGTGTCTGCCTCATGTTCAAGAGGTGTCGAGTTCGAATCTTGGTCAGGGTGAGTTACCTGGATAAGGTTTTTTCCCGGGGGTTTCCCTTATCCTGAAAAACTAATGTCAAGTAATTCAATTCATTGGAGCATCATTTCATCCATCGTCCGACATGACTTAACGTTGGAGGACGTAATTATAAAAAAAACTACTGTGACCTAAGATTTTAGAGGTAGCATATATGTGAAGAATATGTTAACCCCGTCTTTCTAAGGTCAAGTACCAATCTTGTTACATAGCTTTCTGTTCAGGTGTAACAGGCGTGGAGTTTAGTACTCAGTTCAGATAAGTGGGTAACATTTTAAGAGATCATGGCTTTGTTGTAAGGTAATTTTTTATTTTCTGAAGCTTAAAGTGAAATGTGTTGTGACATGCGATTGAAAAATGGCAACAACGTCACTTCCTTATGACGTTTCCTGTTGCCTTGAATTTTATGGTGGCATTAACTTGAGCAAGCACGCTAGTCTATTTGTCACAAAGCTAAGGTTGATCAGATTACTTAATATGGATGAGCTCTGAAGTTTGAAAGTGCTGGGAAACATGGAGATAGCATGGTCGATAAGAGCGCGTTGGATTAAATTTGTTGAAGTCCAAAATTGAAAACCACCTTTATAGTTTCACACTGTAAATTCCTCGAGCTTACATTTGCGATTAAGATTTTTTTTGAATACTTATAATATGGACATATATAACAATATGCTAATAGTGGGTGCCTGTGGTTTAACGAGCGGGATGGTTCAGGCGGTTTCGTCTGTGGCCCACATTTGAGAGGTCTGGGTTCGATTCCCATGGCTGACCTACCTGACCCATGGTTTTTTTCGGGGGATTTGCCGGGTCCTCAGGCGAATAGTGGGTAGGTTAGTTACATGCTGTCCCTCCATTTCATATCATCTGTCATCTGGTGGTCTCTTTCAGCGTAGAAGTGTCTGCGGATGTCTCGCCGTTGCATGTCGGGATGATATGCTCCTACCCGGTGTGGTAGGACCGTTTTCGGAACACAGTAGGATGGGTTGCCGGTTGTACTGGGCTGCCGGGGAGTTTATAACTGGTAAAATGTAGGAACCATGCCTTCTCCACCGTCGTGGCTTCTGTGGACGGCCGCCCTGTCTCTCGTGTCGTTCTTCCTTCCGGGGATGCCGCACTTAAGAGCAGTAGACCAACATGGTACTATTTTGAGGCATTGACATTTCTTGAAATTATATAATATTTTCAATCCTTTACAGCTCATTTCAGTGATGGTGGTTATAACGTGTTTTTCTCACATTTAAAGGCTTTCGACCTTAAAGGATAAATTCGTGCGAATGTTTTATTTTCCCAGGTTTTCCCTTGTCCTGAGAACACGGTTTGGCCTATCAGGTTAAAGGACGCTAAACCGCAAACCCCCTCTGCTTCCCAAAGAATTGTGCTGCCATCATGTGGTTGTTCAAATGTGAAGCAACCCTGCAGAAACAACGAAATATATACTGAAACTATTTCTGAAAAAGTTAATTAGAATGAAAAGTTTTATAAGGATATTTTATAGAGAAAAGTTAAAAATTGATAGATTGCGAGCAAAGAGTCTTTATTTTTCGCTTTGCTGTAATTTAATCACATTAAGTCAGTTTTCAGAATTCGTTACGAGAATCGCTATTTAAGTAGGATTAGTTTTAGGTCTTATCCTGTAGGTTTACACAGTTGATAAACTCATGTCTAAATAAATGTTAGTTATTTGCGGTTGCTTCGGTTATTCCACTTAGATAACAATTAACTATGTATTTGCAATAACATTTCCAGAGGTTCAGTTATTTGTGTATACCGCTGTTCCAATTCTGCCTGACATCTGCGTGATATATTAAGCGCTTATCATATCAGACCAGCAGAAATCGCGCTCGAACAATTAGTGCTGTTGCAATAGCAAATGACGTGTTTGATTAGAATTGTTCTTTGAACACGTCCACGAAGATATGAACGTTTCACTCCCACGTAAATCATATTTTCCGGTTTTGTTAAATGCTTTATCACTTCACACTTGCTACTAGAAATGCAATTCTTTCTTATGGTTACAGGAAGTATTTTTTAATTGCTCTGTTTATATCTACTGCGATGGTCATATTGACGGTCTTTTACTTTTGTAACATACTGTCATAGATATTGTACTGGCCACCCAACACAAGACAAGGCAGAATTATTATTATTATTATTATTATTATTATTATTATTATTATTATTATTATTATTATTATTATTATTATTAATTTTGTAATTTACGTCCTCCAACGTTGTCATGTCGGACGATGAATGAAATTGATGAAATGATGCTCAAATGAGTCCGGGGTCTTTGGAGCTTAGAGCTACCCGTCTTGAAGGATAAGGGAAAACCCCGGAAAAGCCTTATCCAGGTAACGCACCCTGACCGAGATTCGAACTCGGGACCACTTGAACGTGAGGCAGACACGCTACCGAGGCGGGCAAGGCAGAGGAATGTGTAACGTACCGGTAAAAAAATTCCAAACAGAGATTTTGACGTGAAGTTATCGCACATTCAATTGGTTGCAGGGTAAGTATACTCTCTTCAGATACAATCTTGTCTTCTGCACAGCAACGTATCATGTATCGGCAGGCGCGAGAAATCATATATAACGTGATTGAATATTGTGAGAAAAAATTCCTTTGTTCCTCAATAGATAGTGCTGATGAATTGTCTGGTATTGTACCTGTAGCACTTTAATCCTCCAGGTACACTGAATCAAAGTCAGTAGAACTGTTTATCTTTCATTTTCGTGGCATGTTTTGCACAACGCACTCGTATCATTCGTAGCAATGTCGGAGGGGGGGGGGGGGGTTATTTTATATAAGCCAAAAGTATGAATGATGGTTTTTATTTATATTTTCACTCATATTCATCTTTATTAAACTAACATGAGATTGTGTTTCATTACTAATTGCACTAATAGTATCTAAAATTGCACATAAATTTGTATAGCTTAAAATTGTAATGCATTTAAATCTTGTGGTTTATATTACGGCAATGGCCTATTTGTAAACTGATCAAGCTTCAGAAAATTAGTTCTATTACCACATAATATAGTCCAATTAATTTGAGCAGGCAGCTGAGTAAAGATGTACACTAAATAGGTCTCTTACAAATCCTGAAAGAAAGCTGAAGATGATATAGGTATACACATGGAGTAGTTGGCTCCAAATGTATAAAATCATCCTCAGTCTCCTGTACCTCTACCTGTAATTACAGAAATTATTTAATACGAAGAGCTTTCCCTTAATGACATAGAGCTTTTGTTTATTTTTACCAGGAGACAAAGAATTGGTAATTGTTGGGAAAAGGGATGATTTACTGAAACAAGAAGTCCGAAGTTGATGATCTGTATACGATAATAGCGACAATGACAGACATCTTTCAGTGACAGAACATCACTGATAATATATTTGGCATTACGCCTTTGCCAGTTGAATATTATTCTCGTTATCCAGACTAATCACACTAGAAAATTAGTTGTTACTGTGCGCTTTCTATAGTTACAATGATCAATTAATAACAAAAATGTAACTAATTTAGTTGGTTTTCTCTTCCCGTTATGAAAGTTGCAGAAGATCGGGCTGTTTAGCCTCATTTTCATTCTTTGAAAATATTACAAATAATAATTACGTGGGTATATACCTAAAGAAAACGATAGTTGGTCACTGAAGGTCAGTACGCCTCGACACTCTGTCTGGTAGTACACTGTGTTGTCACAGCTCACCCTTGCATAATACCTACTTCCAGTTACTGAAACGAACATTAGATTTTGCAGCATGAATGACTCATATGCACTCGTATCCTGTCATAGTAAACAGGTCCACTACCAGAGCAAAACAGTTTAAACCCCTCTCCCTCTTGAGGCCGTACTTGCCTTCTTGTGGTGGGGTAGACATACTGTAGTGTACAATGTGTGTTCGCACACATTCACATTCTCGTTCGTACTTCCCACACCTTGGGGCAAGGGATTAGACTATAATCTTGGTTATGGAAAAACTCCCAGCGGAATCGAACCCGGGACATCTAGCACAGCTGGTAGGTGCTGTACCGGCAGAAACTACGGGCCTAGCTAGGAAATATAGTATTTTGCCCAGAAATTCTAGATCCAGAGGCGTTTAAATTCAAAAGCAACAGCCTAAGGTTAAAGAAAAGAACATTGCAATGAATTTAAAGTTCTTGTTTCCTGATAGAGTCAACATGAAAAATTCAATGCCATGGCCGGGATTTGAACCACGGATCTCCTGGTTTCCGTCCAGTCGCTATAACCCATTGAGCTATAATGGACAAAGTGCCGTCCTGACATTAAATTCTTCATTTGACTTGTATATTTTCCCGGTAGATCACTAGGGGCTCTCGCATCCGAGATACACAGTTTGTGGCGACTTACTATCGTAAGTACTCGAGTCCCAGGCTTCATCATTTAACTATTATTTTAGTTGATGGATGTAAATTAATCATTTCTTTACACTAGCCGTATATAGGCTAAGGTCTTTGATAGTCAACATGAAAAATTCAATGCCATGGCCGGAATTTGAACCACGGATCTCCTGGTTTCCTGGTCCAACAATGAAAATAGTCTGATGGGGAAAGATCAAGCGCAAATATTTTATGTAAAATCTGTAATGAGGGACTGGACTGAACTACGCTGCGGAGGGTACTCGGCACGGAGGTCCAAACTTGGTCTATTGTACCTATACTCCGGGAAGGATGAGGCGAGAGGAGCCAGAAGGCCGCCGTCCCAAGGAGCCACGACAGTGCAGAGTACAGCCACCACCCCACCCTACTGTGGTCCATAAACAGCTCCGCTAGACCGGAGACCGTCCTACTGGAGGAGTAAGTGTTACCAAGAGCATATCATCGTGCTATGCAACGCCGAGACACCCGCCGACACTTATACCCTAAGAGACTAGATGGCAGATGATATGAAATGGAGGGACAGGATGTAATTAACGTACTCACAATTCGCCTAGCGACCCGGGAAAAACTCCGAAAAAAAGACCATGGGCCGGCCTGGAAATTGAACCTGGATCTCAAGAATGTTGCCTACAGACGAAACCGCTTGAGCCATCCCGCTCGGTGTACTGTATTTCCTCAGAAAATATATACATTTTCAAAGGAAATTTTTCATAAGACAATTTGACATGGGAAACTTCAAAGATATAAATTTGATTTGGTATTATGAACGTCTTCAAACGTTCAAAGTGCTTACAAAATTGGAAATATGTTAACATCTGTGAAATATTTTGTAAAACCTGCAGACACCACACAGAATGTAGACTTTTTTTTGCCTCAGAAACCAATGTTGTATTTGTTTGAGGTAATAATTTGTGACAGTGTGATGTATCAATTATGGCCTTTTTTCATTTACAGGAGAGAGATGTTAAATTTTATGTAGGTTAATCACTTTGTCTTCCCAGTCCCCTCGTGTATGTGTGGTTGTCCATTGGCGGCTGGACATATATCATAGAGCGGCGAATAGTGGCTTAAACAACCATGATCACTGCAGGGATTTTGGCAGAGCTGACATTTCTAGACAAAGGATCCCCAGTGTGATAATTTCCCGTGATACGCGACTTTCCTCAAGCAAAAATATAGAAGTTTAAATCTGGTGACGTGTCACACTCAGTGATAGTATGGAGTTGCCCCGTCTTGTTATTACAACGCCCTGTTTCAATAAAGGATACCTGCAGCTGGCATGATTGATGTTCCGGATACGTGACGCCAGTAACTTAATCTTGAATTCTTCAAACTACAATATATTCGCTACAGGAATGGCCAGAACAGACCAGATTCAAGTTCTCGCGTAAGAAAACGTAAAATATGGTCCTAAGATCTATATGAATGACATGATTGAAGTAATTACGATGCAAACTTCTAGGAGTATTGACAGCTAACATGTATTCCTCATATTAAAAATCTGAAAACAGAATCTAGTAGGAGGTTGCATCTCTTAAAAGAAAGAACTGGAGTGTCGACTTACAGTTTTTGTGATATGCTTACAAAGCTGCTATCAGATATAAATGTGTAACTCAACATTTGCCACTGCCCTCAAAATGCTTGATTAAATACAAACGTCTTCGAGGTTATTATTAGAAGCTTTTGACGGCCTCCAATTATTATTAAAGACAACTTCCGCTAGAACTGAGAAGAATTAAACTAAGTTTAACATATGCTTTCATACAAGCATCCATTCAAGAATCCCACGTACAAGTACTCTCACATCGATCTCGCTGCCATACTGTATTCTACGAAAGACCATCTGCCTTCTTCATAACCTTAATCTTAAAGTACTTGAGATTTCTGCAAGAGAAGTAAAACATTCCCGCAAATACTGCTTGGATGCTTTCATTATGTCACACACACACAGATAATTTCATACATCAAAGGTGAAACATCTTACCAATGACCAACTCCTTGAAAATAATAGCATCACCAAGCTGATTTGTATATATACGATGAGTCTGTTATCTATACGTAGTTGTTTATTTCAATCACACAGTTTTCACAAACTACATGTTTTCTCGTGCGAGTTATTTACCATAAAAGAAAGTCTACAATTCCTTTTAAAATCGGAAAATCCTAAATCTTTTTGATGGCTGATTCAAAGAGTGCAATTTGGCTATCAAGGATAAAGAACAAGCCCGCCTCGCTAGTGTAGATGGTAGCGTGTCTTTCTCACGTTCAAGAGGTGCGAGTTCGATTCTAGGTCAGGTCAAGTTACGGATAACGTTTTTACCCGGGGTTTTCCCATTATCCTGAAAGACGAATGTTGGTAACTCTAAGCTAACCCTGTACTCGTTTAAGCATTTCACTAATTTTATTCATGACTTAATTGAAGGACGTAAATTAGAAGAAAGAAGATAAACAAAAGTGCGCTGGTCCAAAAAATAAAATTCTTATCGAACAAAGGTATCAAATGAGGTAAACAAATTAATTTAGATACCCTATCAATGCCCAAATTGAAGGCAACGAGCGAGCAGATGCTGCAGCCCGTGAAGCAACCAGTTTAACTCCAGATGAAACAATAACTAGCGTAACTTGGCAGGGTTACATCATCTCCATTAAAAGTAACGTCGGAAGAAACTGGGAGAATCCACAACTTAAACATTAAACTCCGTGACACAATAAAGAATAGAGTATCAAGACTTCCTCTCAAGCAACTTAGTCAAGAACAAGAGGCTATAATTAGGCTAAGAATTCATCATTGTAAAATAACGCATCCCACCTCATATCCAAGGATCCAGCTCCAGTCGCTGATCTTATTAAAGTGCTTTAACCACTATATATCTTATCACTAAATGTTCCAGGTACACAAAATTACAGACGAAGAAGAAGATTCCAGCGATGCTAACATAATCAGTGCTGTACTAATTTCTAAACAACTTCCATTAAGGTGTCATAGTTAATATTGCATTAATTGTAAGCTTGTTAACCGATGTTACAACTGTTTAGATTCAACGAACATCGTAGCTGAAGTATTACTGTACTGTCATAGTTATTGTATAAATACTTCGTGACCAGTCGCACATGACCATCTAAGTAGGCGACAGTAAAGGATAAAAGGCCGTACTCTCACACTTCTTACTACTCTCTCACATGTACATTGTGTAGCAGACGTTTGCAATGACTCAGATTTTGACCTTACTTTGCGCATATCATGAGGTTAGGTATGTCACAGACTGTCATAAAGCCTTGCAGTTGCCAAACGTGTTAGAGATTGCATATTCACACCATGTACTGTCTACTCACTACAAGAAGGCGAGCTGGGCCTGAAGAGGGAAAGGGGCTTGAGTTGTGTATCTGTTGATAGTGGATCTGTTTACTACGAAATGAGTATATGAAAGTGCATTAGAATCGCCTACTCCGCCAGATCTAATGATCGTTTCAGCAAGTGCAGTGATGGGTATTGTGCATGGATGAGTTATGTGACAATACTGTGTGTTTTAGATTAACCTAGCACCCTTATCATATCCGGAAGGCGAACATAAACACCGCAAAAGTGATAACGTTACACATTCCTCTGCCTGTTGAACTGCGACAATTACGAACTGAATCACAACTTGAAAATAATACATACTGGATATTTCATGGGCAATTCAATTTACGTATGAAAACATTACCAGATGGTTACCATATTATGTTAAACGTGTACATACATTTAACAGATCCTATACCGAAGTCATTGAAAAAAAATTAACATCTTAAGTACCTAATTATCGCTATATGTATATCAACAGGAAGTACTTGCTGTTCCTTGTTAATTCATTTGTTGATACTTAAATCGTTTTACTCCCTTTTTATCAGCTTAGTTCACAAGGTTAAGATGAAGCTTTGAGGATTTTTTTTCTTCATGTTTATGTGTGTGTGTAGTGTTTAACGCCCGCTTTTACTACATACGGCACCGCAGGCGATGACACTGATGATACATGAGATGAAGATGGAGCACCGGTGGAATGAGATGGCGGGGGAAACCGGAGATCCCGGAGAAAACCCGCCCCAGCGCCGTGTTGTCCACCACAAATCTCACTTTGCGGTCGCCTGGGATCGAACCCGGGCCGCCTTGGTGAGAGCCACTGAGTCTAGCCACTGAGCCACGGCGCGGCCTTCATGTTTATGAACGACATATTTGCATATCCATATTCGTAGCGCCATTACAAATTGAGAATGTATTATGTACAGTTATACTGGAAATTGTCATCAGTTCAAACATAATTGCAGTGCAAATTGTGTTATTTTTACTGTAAGTAATGACAAAAAGAACCTCTGTTAAATTAGTAACATTTCGCATCTACTGTTTGTACTCAATGTATTTCAATTTTGGTTTATTATACCACAGTACTGAAAGTCCACGAAGACTCCAACCACCGCCCAGTCGAAAGTAGTCGCCGTGACATCGTTTTGTTACATTTTTTAGAATAATGTTTGCTTATATCTGAAATCACATTGTTCAAAATTGTAATACCAGTGTTCATTTGTCTCGAGTATTGAGAGCGTACCACCCGCATCCCACTTACAGAAACCAGGGCACACCTGCTGTTGCAGTATCACGATTAATGTTCTGTCAACCCAACTTTATACATACTGTATTTGACTCAGGAGTTCAGCTATGACCTTGTAGTTGACCTTCTCGCCCTAATGTTTTACATCCTGCTTCAAAAGTGTATCTTATCTATCTTTTGCAGGACAATATATATGTATATTACGCGAAGTAACATCAGTCCGTAAGCACTGCATGTTTGCACGTTCGAGGACAACATTCTCCCAAGTCATCAACAGTGCGTACAGCTTTAGAAAAGGAGAAAGAAAAGGAAAACAACTACTAGAAACAAAGTTCGATTCGGAAAACTTCGGAAGCATTTGATGACGTGCGTTCACAATACACACTTTGGAAAGATAGATTGAAAAGTTCAATGATTTGAATCCCGGTTGTGGCGTCTGAAGTTTTCAGTCTGACTCTACCTTTCCATACTTTGGCCTACACACGGCTAGTGTGAAAGAACAATTTTTCCATTATACGCTTTGATACCACTCTGGCTTTAATCGAAAGGAGATGCTTTGCGGCTTGATCTTATGCATGGTAGCCGAGCGGTAAATGCATGTCTCCTAACTGGACCAACATGAGTTCGAATCCTTGATGTGCATGTTTCTTTTTATTATTGTTACTTAAATAGCAATGCCTTATGTCTTTCTTGCAGCGATAAATAATATTTTATTTATTTATAAAAATGCAAATAACATTCTTGTCGTTTTCAAAATAAATGCAATGTTAATATAAAATTGCTTTAATATTGGTTCATAATCTGTTATGAATGGTGCTGGCATATAATGCGAAGTATCCTCTCGTGAAAATTTCGCTGAGCATGTGATCTCATCCATGCCCCGCAGAATAAGGGCAGTAATAGAAGCTGAGGATTTACGCACCCGATGCAAGGTTAATTTCAATTTTTATTTGATTTTACATATAGGAATAAAACATTTCAGTTTAAAAACAGTAGATGTTTCAGTTTTTATGTGTGAGCATAAATGCCATAAAATCAAGTAAACCCTAGCAACTGGAAGTTATATTACAATGTGCGTAATACACATTTCGTATTTCTACAGTAAAAGAAATCAAAAAGGTGTCAGGGTTTCGAACCTTTGTAGTGCTACCGAGTGCTACATATTTGTCTATAGCTGCTCGGCTATCAGTGCACGTTTAGTAACTGAGACTCAATATTTCGCACACATTACGGTGTTCGAAAAAAGGAAGGATTCCGTATGTAAATAAGCACGAAACGTATGAAGCAACACACAATGTATGAACATTAATTATGATAGGATTCAGTAGAACAAAGCTAAAGTGACGTGTTCCGTGGCACCATTGTAAACCCTCAGTGGAAATGATGTGGACTCAGAAAAATATACATTTCCAGTGGCTGCTCATTTTGTTTTATAGGCTGTCCTTGAGAAAGTAGCTCAGCTGATGTCTTAGAGGAATGTCATTTAGAAATAGCTCATCTTCTAATGTCTAAGAGCAAGTTTCACCGGAATTATTAAATGAAAATTTCTGTCAGCTCTCCATTCACCGGCAGTTTGACCTTTCAAGGCTGGAAAGTTGTGGAAAAATTTGAAGTTATGAATGGGAGTCGAACTTGGCCCATCGTGGTTTCGGCGTTATACACCAAAAACATGATCGATTCTTGAGATATGGAAATGACGTTTCCAATCATTACATAAAAGGTTGCAGTTATGCTTCCCAGCATGTAGTGGTGCAGTCGCGTCCCAGTTGGTAAGGGTGAAGGCCAACTGAGTTGAGTGAGATATCGATTGGATGAATGCGGTACAACAGACCTGCCCTACCTCTCTTCTCATAGTACCAGCCTGCCTGCCTGCCTGCCTGGCGACCTGCCTTAATCACAACTTTCATTGCCCAATTTGAACGTTGAACCACGACACGTGTAATATTGAAATAATCGAAGTTGCATTCATAGGATTTTCTATAGTAACAGTGATTTATTATTTTTTTCTAACAATGTCTGCGATAGGTAGGAGGAAATATTGTTTTTACCCAATAAATTTCTATGTCTAGATGTCATCGGTCATGCACCCTTTTTTATCTCTGGACTTAACAACGATTTTACTTTCTCTATCACATAACGTTTAGGAGTATTCCATTTCACCCCAAAATTTTAATGTTTTCGGCACCTTCATACATGTACACGTTATGAGTGCCCCAAAACAATTCGATAGTCTCATTTTTACTTCTAGTTTCAATACAAAATAAAATGGCCTGGCCCCGTAGCTCAGCCGGTAGAGCACCTGCCTGCCGTGCTAGGTATCCCGGGTTCGATTCCCGGCTGGGGGTGGGGATTTTTCTCCAATCAACATGAGTCTGGAAGTATGAATGAGAGTTCCAAAGGAGAACGGCCGCCGATATGACCACTGCTGTTAAAGGCGGGGTATAAATGCGAGGGGGGGGGGAATAGAATGTTGGGAGAACTATGTAATGCCAATAAAATTAAATAGGTGCACATACATATTTAATGAGACCAAACTTAAAATCACGCGTGTTCTAATTTTTAAGCTCTACATTAGACATTTAAAAAGAAAGGCCATTTTATAAATTTTTGTTCAAAAATACTAGCATGTTGGATTCTTCGTGGTAAAGTCTACGTCACACTAGTCCTGCTGTGCTAAATAGTCTTTCAGCAAAACACTGTTGCAGACGGAAGACAAATATTTAGCGTTTTTTTTTAAGAATTATTGTTTTCCAGTAATGCAGTGCACTAGATATAGGAAGTGAAAAATATTCGTTGAGATACATATGCAGTGATTTCTTCTTTGGAACTGGCAACTGGCACTGAATTTGACGTACATCATCATTCTTGGCAATTTCTCGTGCTTTGCAATGTTCTACTTGCAGCAGTAATGGGCCGCGCCGTGGCTCAGTGGTTAGACCGTTTGGCTCTCACCAAGGCGGCCCGGGTTCGATCCCAGGCGACCGCAAAGTGAGATTTGTCGTGGACAACACGGCGCTGGGGCGGGTTTTCTCCGGGACCTCCTGTTTCCCCCGCCATCTCATTCCACCGGTGCTCCATCTTCATCTCATGTATCATCAGTGTTACCGCCTGCGGTGCCATATGTAGTAAAAGCGGGCGTTAAACACTACACATTGCAGCAATAATATATTGTGATTTTAGAATAAAATAAAATTGTAGAATCACCACCGAAGTATCGTTCGATGTCGATACTATGCGAGTATTAAGGTATCGCAAGTTTCGAGAACCCATCCCTGTACATAATTCAACGATTTATTGGATGTCTACCGGCATTTTGTTGCACTATCCAGCGATTGGCTACGAAACTTTTCAAGAAAATTCCCCATCCCAAAATACGTTTTTCATGAAACATTTTCATTTTAAATTTACTTACAAATGATTCTAAATATTTTAATTAAGTTACTATGAGTTCAAAATATTTACATGACCAATACCGTGTATACCTTGAATTCTAATGGAATCTCCTGTGAAGTACTTGGACTTAATTTTGTATAAGTGGTAACACATGAGGTGGACGAATGCTGAAGTACACTTTTAAATACACTATTTCAACGGCCTTTTGTGGTATCAATCACTTCCGAGGTATCGATAGTTGTCGGTTTCAGTTTTTCAGGTCTTGATCATTTATTTTTTTAACTGCTAACTGATAATTCTATTTCAGGAGACTGGTAGGTGAAAGCTGGGAAATAGTTATAAAATTCAGTTTTTAGCATCAAAACTTTTCTAATACTTTAGGACTGATCTCATAAAAATGTTTGTTATCTGATTGAAAGGGATTGCGATGTACTTAGGCTCAACTAGCTTACGTGATGGAATGAAAATTTACTACACTGCATTAAATAGAAGCCGGCCCTCGTATTTGTAGTCGCTAGTATGTATATCTGTAGCGTCCGCCGCATAGAGGGTCCCGGGTTCGAGTCCCGCCTTGGACATAGGCGTTTGTGTATAGTGTGTATGTGTAAAATTACAGAAACAAAATGTAAAACAAACGGAAACAACACAAATGGTTAAGTAAGGGGAAAATATGTATAGATATTTTATATAAAAATAGAAGTATTGACTTGGCGTAACTGGTCAATGGGAATTGGAAAGTAATTTTCAAAGTGTACATTTTTAGTATTTAAACATATTTGTCAAATTCTGTAGGGCTGATTTCCTTCAAACATGTTTTTTTATCCTAATGAAATTGAGAGTTACGTTATTTTAAAGCCGCGATTACGCTGAGAGTAACCTAATCTTACTTAACATAATAAATTAGTTGTTAAATGTCTATACATCACATTAACTGGATGTTTCTTGTATATTTTGAAATAGTTGGTGTAAAGTGGTGGTTTGGATTAATAAGAGAAACCAGCAATCAGAATCGTTCCCATTATGTTAAGGCATTACAGAGAATTTTAGTTTAGCGTTAACTCCAGATTACGTTCCATCACCATTCAGCATAATCCTGGCTTAATAACCCTGACGCGTGGCAACAGATCAGCAGCTGTCTTGAGATTTCTCTCTCCTCTCCAAATTTTATAGATGCATTGTTGCAGAATTTGGTAACGCGTTAATCGGTTTAAAAATTGCGCCTCAAGTTAAAAACAGAAATAATCGAGATGAGCTTTCCTTATACAGTTACACATTTCGTTGCAAATATAAGGAGTATGCATGGGCTAAAGCAATAGTCACTCATAAGAAGCGGGTCTCTGTGCTTAACGGCTTTAAATTCCGTGCCCTTGGTTCGACCACGAGAAGAAATAAGGAATAGCGGCTTATCATTTGAAAGTATAGATTTAAAAATCCAAAGCAACATATCTCGGAAATCCTTGACGCCCAGCCTTTTTATTGGACATAAGTTGTATACTTTATGAATATCTACGTTGTTATCCAGTAAGACCTATCTCTTAATTCGTGAAAATATGTAAGTATATGTATTTTAATTAAAACTGTGAACGATATTTTTGACAAAATCAATATTTTCATTTTTTCCCTCGTGTAAATGCCAATTTTAGTACATGTTCTTAAATCTTAATATCGCAGCCATTCGGAGAAGTACTTAAAACAAGTTGGTATTTAGAGCTTCAAACCTACTCCCGGTGATACCTCAGCCTGGAAGTCTTAGGTGATTTGCAATGAAGAGCACAAAGTAAAATTGATATGTGTGATCAGAATTTTAGATTAATTGGTGTGCTTATTTCAAGTCTGTTCAGATTTAATCTGTTAAACATATCCAACATTTAAGATGTTCCTTACGATGTAACTCAAAAGTATATTTTGGACACTTTTTCCAATATATAAGTAAAACCTGTTATGCAGTTATTGCAAGCTCATGTATAGGAAATTCAAAATGATAGATTCGATTTCAGCATTTGTTGTATGAAGTCTAATGAACGTATTGTATTATACGTGTGGTTTGAAAGGTGGACTCTCGAAAGTTTTCTTCAGACAGGTCACAAGTGTTCTATATAGGCACGCCGCGTGACACGACACATCCATCAATCTGCCAAACCCTCCGTAGCGTGTCACAGTCAACCTTAGCAATGAGTCCTGCGGTCGTACAGGTCATCCAGCGTTTATAATGTAGTGATACGCAAACATGTTCCTTTACAAAACACAACACGTGGCATCAAATTAGGAGAAGCAGGTTGACCGTCCATATATGTACAGCCTCTCCATCGCTGTCGCAATGTTTTGTTGAGATGGTCCCAAACGGTGATATGGTACCATCCAGTTGAAGTATGAACGTTTGAAGAAACAATACATGTAAAATAACCATTTAAAATTTTACCTTTTGAACCGCACATTTCATAATATATGTATGTTTATTAGATTTCACACAGTGTAGTTGTGTCCATATTTTCTGGTCTTTTATATCACCAAGTTCACCAGGTTGATAAGGCACACTTTTTCACAAATGGAAACTGACAATTAAATTAAAATAATTGTTAAATGTTTAATCATAAAATCAAGAAACTATGCATAACTAAAAAGAAATATAAGTACAAGTACATATGAGAGTTATATTCTAAGGACTGAACTGGACTACACTACGGGACGGGTTCGGCACGGAGGTCCAAACTTTCTATGTTGTATCTATGCCCCCAAGTGGGACACCCCGGTAGGAAGGATGAGGCTAGAGACAAGACGGCTGTCCCAAGGAGTCACGGCAGTGCAGAGGACATGGTCTCTACACTTTACCAGTTGGAAACTCCCCGGCATGCCAGAACAATCGGCATTCCACCCTACTGTGCTCCGGAAACATCCCCATCAGACTGCGTTCGTGTGGTGGGGTCGGAGACCACCCTATCTGAGAAGAAAGTTTTACCAAGCGTATATAATCTTGCCATGCACCGGCGAGGCACCCTCCGACACTTCTACCCTGAAAGAGACCATCAGAGAAAAGATGTGAAATGATAATGGAGATGATATGGAGGGGATAGGAAATTCGGGGGATGTAAGTAAATTACTCAGCATTCGCACGGCGACTGGGACCCAGGGAAACTCCAGAGGTCGGCCACGGGAATCGAACCCGGACCTCCCGAATGTGGGCCACAGACGAAACCCCTAAGCCATCCCGCTCAGTATATTCTAAGGAGCATGTGTCTATAATACAGAAACTCCATGACATACACTTCAGACTTTGCAACAGCATTTGTTTTATCCGAACATCTCATTTGACTGTTTTAAGTTCTGGAAAGTTTACAGTCCGACTTCCTTAAAGAGAAAACCGTTAAGTGTAAGATCCTGGCCAGATTTTAGCATACCAGAGATTCACTTCACTGTTAAGGGAAGATTTTGAAAACCCTGAACGAGGAATCTAAAGCAATGTAGTGTCGACGTCTTGCTCTCCGAGCGTGTTTCGTTGCAAATATGCTCTCACTCGTATTTCAGAAACAGCTGCCACTCTAACTTCCTTGTATTGTCTCTTGCAGCTGTGCAATTAAACTAACAGACCTCCCTTTTAACCTCACACGTATCCTTTTAGTTTGCTTCTGCAGTATGAAAGCGTGTCTGCCTCATATTCAAGAGGTCCCGAGTTCAGGTTGAGTTACCTGGTTAAGGTTCTTTTTCCGGGGTTTTCCCTATTTTGAAAGACACATGTCGGGTAATTTGAAGCTCCATGAACTCTGGGCTCATTTGAACATCATTTCACCCATTTCATTCATTGTCCTATATGACAACGTCGGAGGATTTTTTAAAGTATGAAGGTGAAAATGATATTTGAGAAACTACTTGTCCTGTAGTAGGTTCAGAAATTAGAAGCTTCTTGTTAGAATACACTTGTCTAAAATGTGATTTTCTTCAGAGCCGCCAATAGTGCTTCTTCAAATAGCTGTAAAAAACCCCTAATATTGCGTCTGTGTAATGCAAATTTATAAACTTATTTCTAAGGAAACTTCTGTTATCAAATCTGCCCCTCAAGAATGTAAACTTTTAAGGTATAACTTAATTTTTACCTTTGTAGGAGCACCATTCAGCAGAATTAAGAATATGCATCGTATTTGCTTTTTTTGTAACTTTACATGCTGCAACGTTGTCATATCCGACGGTGAATGAAGTGGGTGAAATGATGCTCAAATGTGTCGAGGGTCCAATTGAGCTTAGAGCTACCCGACATTCGTCTTTAAGGATAAGAGAAAATATCGGATAAAACCTTATCCAGGTAACTCACTCTGACCGAGATTCGAACTTGGGACCTCTTGAACGTGAGACAGACACGCTACCATCTACGCTACCGAGGCGAGCAATGCTTTTTCTACTACGTACAGTAACCTGGGGAAGTATTACATTCCACCCAATATATCTATATAGAGATTTCATCGGAAATTAAATGTTTTGAGACTCCTGAATGTGAATAAAGCAATTTAATTTCAACATTTTCTAAGGGTTTGACACGAAGGAAAATCTCCCTGCCCCAGACTCCCATTTACATAGAACTTTTATCGAAAATTTAGTTTTATCGAAAATGGCTCTTAATGATTTTGGATTATATATTTTAAATACCATATTTTACGATGTGTTTAAAATATTGTCATGAAGATGAAATGTATGCCTTAAAAATTTTTGGAATGTTCTTAGATCCCTTCATTGTGAACGTCCTGGACTTGCAAAGTGAAGGGATTTGCAAAGCCGCCACAGAGTGATCAGCTCTTAAAATTTGAATATTTTGACCTACCGTATTTCCCTATTTTCATTCTATTATGGAATAGTTGGGAAATTTGGAATACCAAGATTTCGGGTCGGTTTGTTGCTGCTATCATGTGGGAGTGACATGAAGTAGTCAAAGACAAATATAGAGCACTGCAGTGAGAATTCACATCTCGATATTTCCATTTCACTCGCTACAGAATAAAATGTGTTTTGTGATATTCAAAAAGTTTTGCTGGCAAATTTCCAAGCATTTTAACCCACTAGTGCGTATCTGAGTTGAACCCGCCTCGGTAGCATGGTGGTAACATGTGTGCCTCGCGTTCAAGAGGTCCGGAGTTCGAATCTCGGTCAGGGTGAGTTACCTGGATAAGGTTTTTTTCTGGGGTTTTCCCTTATCCTAAAAGACGAATGTCGGGTAACTCTAAGCTCCATGGACCCCGGGCTCACTTGAGCATCATTTCACTCATTCCTTTCGTCCGATATGATTAACGTTGGAGGACGCAAATTACAAATAAATAAATAAAATACGGTATCTGACTTGAACATTGATGTTAAGCGTAAGGTACACTGAAAGAATTGTAGTGTGTTATATTGTGGTCGTTTTTTAGCTGTCGGTAAAGTATAATATACCACATAACCGTACATATATGAATAGAAATAAAATTAAAAGTGAGTTTTGAAGATATTAGTGGCTAAACAATTATTAGTTATATAAATAGAAATATAGCCTAATTTAAACCCAAAGTATATTTAAAAAAATTAAATTCATTGAAATGCGCTATTTTTTCTGTTATTCTATACTTGATCTATGGTCTTGGCCTACACACATTTGTTTATAAATGTTTTGTATATTTTAAACCAATCATGTTTCATAAAATCAAGTTAATGTTTAATGTTTTTCAATGTTTTAAACAATCTATTCCGTAATACCCGATTATTTGTAATATTTTTCTAAATACGAGCATTGTTTTTATTACAGCAAAACGAATAGTAGTTTTTTTTTTTTTTTTTTTTTTTTTTTTTTTTTTTTTTTACAGGTGACAGTTTATCACAATTATAGTACGTACTCATGATTTGGCGATTTTTATTTAAAAACTATTTAAGTTATTATTAGAAATGTAAATGATATTTCATCCATACTCTCCTCATCTGCAAGGAAATGTGTAATAGGACCAATAAAATTCTACTCTATCTTGAGTAACATGAAATAGAATATGCTTTTTTTAAGAATATTGTGTACAGAGTGAAGAAAGTCATGTGAGAGTACTCATAAGATATTTTTATATTTACACATCCTTGGCGGTTGACTTCCTGGATTTTAAGTTTTTCAAAATGCAAGATTTTGCAAAAGCGGTGTCTCCATTATTTCGTTCGAGTTGGTAGTTGAGGTTATTTTGGTATAAAATAATACATAGGGCTGTTTTCAAGCCTTGAAAGTTTCAGTGGTCGTCATGTTCTGAGCTTGAAGCAATTCACGAGAGCCGTTGGCTCTCCTTAGTCTGACGTCATCTTCCGATCTGAGTCAAACCGTCTCTCTAGAGCGCGCCTCCTAAGAGGCAAGGGAAATGTTGCGTAGATAATTATTAACCAAACAGCATCGCTTACGTATATTGGTGATATCAAGTGAAGATTTTAAATGTTACACGAATATCGTGGATGTGGTTTTATCAGTAGATTAGATTAAATTATGTAGTGCTTCGTATAGAATTCAATGCCCCACCTTTACTATAACGATATTGTAACACAAATGAAAGGCATGACCTAAATTTACTGGAAATAGTGCCTGGAATCTTCATTCTGAATTGCTTCTAAACAAAATTTTACTGTATACAAAATGTAGGTGCCCACCTCGGTAGCGTAGATGGTAGCATGTCTGCCGCACGTTCAAGAGGTCCCGAGTTCGAATCTTGGTTAGGGTGAGTTACCTGGATAAGGTTTTTCCAGGGTTTCCCCTTATTCTGATAGACGAATGTTGGGTAACTCTAAGCACCATGGACCCCGGACTCATTTGAGCATCACTTCACCCATTTCATTCATCGTCCGATATGACATAACGTTGGAGGACGTAAATTACAAACAAAAAAATGTAGGTAAATCTTTTGTTTGAGCTTCAAAAGCTTCTTTCTAATTCAGCTGATAACTCGAATGCGAAAAAAGAAATGATATTAGAAATGTTCTTTACTTCTTGACGAATGTGTCCATTTGCTTTTCCAAAATATGGTCTATTACTAAGAAATGTTCATATACTTAAAAAAATTATCTGTACGTACATAGTAGGCGGAAAAAATACTGCATTTCACCCGAAAATTCGACAGTTATTTCACTGGAATTACACATTTTGAGGTATTCTGAATAATAATAATAATAATAATAATAATAATAATAATAATAATAATAATAATAATAATAATAATAATAATAATAATAATAATAATAATAATAATAATAATAATAAACGTCTGGATCGATACGAGCTGTTCTCGATACTGGTACACGATATTTTCCACGATACCCGATACTTCGACACCATTTCTACTTCTAGTTTTAATACAAAATAGAATGTTGGGAGAACTTGTGTAATGCCAATAAAATTAAATAGGACCATATATTTAATGAGACAAAACTTAAAACCATCACTTATTTGTAAACTCTACATTAGATATTTTAAAGCAAAACAGCCCACTTTTGTAAGTTTTTGTTCAAAGATATTAGCACTTTCATTCTTTCGTGATCAAGTCTATTTCTTTTTCTGTCACACTTTCAGTCCTACTATGCTTTCCTCTTTCAGAGGAAACTGTTGCATGGGGAATACACAGATATTAGACAGATATTTTTTTTCTACAAATTTGGAATTTGTTTTCCAGTAATGCAATGCAGTAGAAAGAGGTGACAAATCGTCTTAGAGTTATGCAGCAATTTCTTCCCGGGAACTGCTAACTGGCACTAAGCTTAACACACGATTTTTTTCTTACATTATGTTAATGTGCAGGTACCACATTCCTGGCATTTTCTCGGACTACGTTATGTTCTACTTGTGGCAGTAATATTTTGTGATTTTAAAATAAAATAAAAATTGCAGAATCACCACCAAGTGTTGAAAAAGTACCGAGCGAATTTTCTGAAGTATCGTTGGATGTCGATACCATGCATGGATCAAGGGACCATTCATAATAATAATAATAATAATAATAATAATAATAATAATAATAATAATAATAATAATAATAATAATAATAAATAAATAAATAATAAACCCAACTATATTGTATGCATCTTCCGGGCTTGTAAGCCGTGTCCAGTTGGTTTAACCTTATACGTTTCGCCGAAAACTGCGTCCGGCATCTTCAGGGTTACCAAACTTGTGAGCTCATGAGTCCAAAGACAAGTCATTTTTTAAATTTGGATTTCTCAAAAATTGTTATAATGATGTATAAATACCATGCGTTTTATATTATTTTCATGACAAATCAATGCTTATCTTGAATTTTTGAGGGGAATTTTGGGCAATAGCCTCATTCTGGATTATTTTTGCATAACTGGTAAACCGTAAGAGTTGGACTAAATTTTAGTACAAAAAACGTAGGTCTTGTTAAAGCACATAATTTGGCCCTTTCCTTTTTGTGAAGATAACCATTTTTAAGATATTCGTTTTTATTGGTATGTATTGGTCATGTAACGAGAGCGATATTTAAAGCCTTCACATGGCGACCAGCTCTTAAAAGATTTTGACTATCGCTTAAAACTGGGGATGGGTCCTCGGTACTTGCGACACCTCGATACTCATGATACTTGCATGGTTTCGACATCGAACGATACTTCAGAAAATTTGCTCGCTATTTTTTCGATTCTTCGGTAGTGATCCTGCGTTTATTTTATTTTAATATTACAAAATATTATTGCTGCAAGCAGAACATAGCAAAGTCCGGGAAAATGCCAGGAATGTGGTACCTGCACAGTAACATAATGTAGCAAAATAATCGCATGTCAAATTCAGTGCCAGTTAATATCTCTACGACGGTTTGTCACCTCCTCTTTTACTGCATTGCATTACTGGAAAATAAATTCTAAATTTCCAAAACTAAAAATACTACTAATAATAATTAATAATAATAGCCACTAAAATATTTGCATATTCCACCTGTAACAGTTTTCTCTGAAAGACTAGCATAGCAGGACTCAGATGTAACAGTAAAAGAAATAGACTTGATCACGAAAGAGTGAAAATGCTAGTATTTTTAACATAAAAACTGTTGCTTTTAAATAATTATCTAATGTAGAGTTTACAAATAACACTGATGGCTTTAAGTTTTGCCTCATTAAATATGTGCACCTGTTTAATTTATTGGCATTACACAGTTCTCCCAATATTCTCTTTTGTATTGAAACAAGAAGTAGAAAACGGTATCGATTGTCGAAGTATCGCGTATCTTGAAAATATCAGGTATGGAGAATCGAGTATCCAGAAAAACTGGTATCGACCCATCCCTACTTAAAATACATTGTATTCTATTTCCATTATATTTACAAAAAAAAAAAAAAAAAAAAAAAAAAAATCTACGTAATAAATCCCTTTTTACAGACTGTCTCTTAACATAAGTATGTATAAGAGTAAATAATTTTGAGTATTTTGCGCGCGAAAAAGTAGAGCGAGTCACGTGATACATTGCTTTTTTTTCATAACAAAGTTTGTGTATATTTAAAGAACATTGGTCATACCGTAATGATTTAATTTTTCCTTACGTATTTCCTCTTATGAAAATCCTATTCCTTATCAGTGAATCTGTGGAGTTAGTGGGCTGAGAGCCCTAATCATTTTGAGCAATTAAACTAGTCTCAGGTTCAAGAGGTCCCTAGTTCGATCTCGGTTAGGGTGAGATACCTGGATAAGGTTTTTCCGGGGTTTCCCCGTATCCTGAAAGACGAATGTCGGGTAACGCTTCATGGACCCCGGATTTGTTTGAGCATCATTTCACCAATTTCATTCATCGTCCGGTATGACTTAACGTTGGAGGACGTAAGTTACAAGGGGGGAAAAAAACTAGTCGGATTTAGAAACAACATGGAGCTCTGTATATAACAAGACCACTCTTTTTAAGCTATGACCTGCCATATGGACAGATTCTTGTAAACCCTTTAGAGACCCCATGTAACACACGGGAAAGCAGGAAATTTGAGAGTATAATTCAAAGAAATGGACGGCGAATCTATAATCTGTATATTGATGCCATATGGTCGTTGCCTCCGTTGCTGCGTAGTGGAGTAGCAATACGAATGAAGTCTGATTTGCAAATAAAGAATGTATGCTTTCTCATTCGAATATCTCATACGTTTATTCTAATCCAAATCGTTACAGCCGGTTTTGGAAAAATAAAGAATAGCGAAAGTTGTTCCAAAGCGTGGTTTGAAGAGTGGGGAAGTTAATGCAAATCTTAGCCTTGAATTCTAATAGGTGCGCTTGAATGTGCAGTTTGATACATAGCAAAGTTTTCGTTTTTTGAGTTTTTACTTTCTGTACTACATACAGTGAGTAGAGGGAAAGTTTGTATTTAACCCATTCGATATCGGTCGTGCCGTGGCCTAGCGGCTAGACTCTCACCAAGGCGGCCCGGGTTCGATCCCAGGCGCCCACAAATTACATTTGTGGTGAATAACACTGCGCTGGGGCGGGTTTTCTCCGGGACTTCTGGTTCCCCTGCCACCATTCCACCAGTTGCTCCATTATCATTCCTTTCATCCTCTTCGCCCTCATTCCGGGACCTGGCTGATCACACATCCCTGGATTTCTCTATCTGATCCATAGTTGTGGCTCCCTCACCCGTCCATAAATGAACAGGACTGTCCTATAGCAAGAGAAAATGATATCGATATCAAAAAACATCATTTTTAGAGAAGCGTTTGTGTATTGCATAACTCAAAAATGAAAAATTAAAATTTTAAAGTTAAAATTAAATGAAGTGATAGCCACTGTCAACGAGTATTTTGCAGAGCTTGACGGAACCTATTTTATCCGACGGGATGAAAAAGCTGGAACATCCCTGGGCCAAGTTCTATCAATAGAGACTTAAGCCGAAATATATATATATATATATATATATATATATATATATATATAATTTGCTTTCATGCATTCGGCATTCTCTATACCAATGAATCTATGCAACATTTGTTTGTTAAATGTGTGTAACTTAAAAGGAAGCCTGAAATTAGTCAATCACTACTCTTCAAGTATTTAAGTGCACAGCTACTGTAAAAATCCAAACCATATGTAATACAGATAGAAGATACCTGTGAAGTGCGTGTATATTAAAATGAGGCTAGTTGATACGGTTTCTGTGGGTTTCCCGTTCTTTTCCTAGACGTGGCATTTGCAACATTCTGTTTGTTACAGTGCTTTTACCTCGATGTATGAAATTGCAATTTTGTACCTCTAAAATTTGCAGTATTGGTAAATGTGACACCTTCCTCACAAAATTTTGGTGATGAGATTTCACATGAAATACACATTTTGAGGTCCAACAAAGACGTGTTTCTTTTTTATTTAACTTTGTTTCCAGCATGTACCATTATTTTGGATGCACGCTTCTAGGTTTTGTATATTTTTCAGATATATATGATAAAGTACGGACCTAAAAATGTCGCATTGACATAAACACATTCCTTGAATATTCTCATTTTGTCATTGTGTTTTAGAGATACGATTAAATATGGAATTCGAAATGCAGGTTATCAAGATTCATTTTGAGGTTCATATTATTGTAGATAAAGTCAATAGTTTTTAGCCAACATTTTGTATGAATTTGCTTAAATTATTTCTCCTTTTAAATCAGAACTTTGAAAAACAATACTTGAGTATTTTTCTACCCCCTCCTTCCATTGCAGTTATTCTTTATTTAGTGCATGGCCATTGAACAATGTCCTGAAATAGTTGCTGGTTTTGTGGCTTAAAACCAATGCAATCAAAGCGCTGTTTATTTTCAGAAAAAAACATTACCAGTTCTGTTCTTCATTATAAGTAAGCCCTCTCATATTGCTGCTTAAGAGAAATCTTTTGCTTTCCATGACGATCCGTAATTACAGCACTCTGGTCTGTTATGCCTCTTTTGAAGTAAGTGTATTGTGTAGCTCTTTGGTGTAACGGTTTTTTAATTCAGGCTGCATTGTCAACGAGTCCGGAACACCGCTGGCACTTTCGCTTGCAGTGTCATCCCTCTCGAATTTAGAAAGTATTGAGCGACCTAATTCTCCCAGATTGACACTGAATATTTTTGTCTCCGCTGTGTTCGCTGTCGTTTTATTACCCGTGAAAGGTATCGTTTATAAAATCTTGTTCTAGATCTGAAGTTATATGTCACCACACAATACTGTATCTATTGGTTTTGGTGCAAACTATAAGCTGCCAGTGTTATTTGAAAATGTTTGCTTTTAAGTATCATAGGCATGTCTTAATAAATGTGAAATGATTTGTTTTATACTACAATTGCTATTGAGAAGTTTATTAGTTACTTCACATATACTAGCCTTTTTTTTTAAAGTTATAGTTACTACTACATGGCAAAGCAGGAAAGCGTATCGGGAAAAATTCGCAACACAGATGTGTACCTCAGCTTATCGCACGCACACGGCCAGTCCAGTGTATGTATAGTCTGTTCAGATGTAATCATGTATTCTGGACAGCAACGTGTCATACATCGGCAGGCGCGAAAAGTCATATCATTTACACACGCGCAGCTTTAATCTGCTATGCACCCACAGTGGCTGCCGTCAACTTCGATACATTTTCTGTGTCGCCTGGTTTATGTTACGTCGAACTTTTGGAACGAGTGTGGCAGTCGCCAGACGTCTACAGAGTTGCTTCTTAGAATAAATGACTGTTTTATTTGAACACCTCTCGATACAACTCCCACAGTTGTACTGGGAACTTTGTTGGGATTACTACCGGTCGAGATTCTTCTTAAGTGGAAGCAAGACTAGCAGCTTATGGAATAAGTCATGCAGATAATTGGAGGAGGAAGAGGAAGTATCAACCTGACCATACTCTGATAGAATCCGGTATTGAGGATCCATTGTTAATTACGAGATCAGGTCTCATGAAAACAACCAACCAATCTAAGTTAATGTTGGAACTGGAGAGGGTTGCCTCAGAGAAATTCCAAAAAATGTTCATAACCATCTAATTTGGTTTACAGATGGGTCTCGAATGGGAATACAATCCACAGCAGGCATATGTAGTAAATCTCCCAGAACAAATATAAGTATTAATCTGGGAAAATACTGTACATTATTTCAAGCGCAAATATTTGCAATCCTGATCTGTACCCAAAGAGGTATTGAGGTCCACACTGGTAAAGCACAGACTCATTCTCTCAGTTAACCAAGCGGCATTTAAAGCATTTTAGGCATGCAAATTATTTCCGAATTGGTATGGGATTGCCTATGCACAACTGTCACAACACAACTTTGGGGGCCACGTCATCAGGGCATTAAGGGAAATGAAGCAGATAAATTGGCCAAGGATGGATCAAACTGCAACTTTATTGGCTCAGAACCAGTATGCAAGATCAGCAAATCAGCTGCTAGAACCGAAAAAAAAAAGGGTAGTTGGAATATTCTGAGTCATACCCATGGCAAACTTTTTTAAGTGAGCCAAATACAACCGTTAGCAAATCCTTCTAAAATTAAACAGAAGAAAATTAAGACAAATGTTTGGTTTACTCACTGGACACGGAACATTCAGGAAGCATTTACAGAGAATGGGACTCTTTCATGGGGGAATCTATCTGCAGATTTTATGTGCAGGAATATGAAACTGCGAAACACCTATTGGTGCACTATGACGCTCTAGAGAGAAAGAGGTTCCATATCTGTGAGGGATCGTCACTAGGCATAAAAAATCTCTTATAATAACGCAAGCTTCTGATCTTATTAACGAGACAGAGCTAAAACACTTACAAAAAGTTCTGGGTCTGCACGAAGAGGCAGATGGCTGGGGTGCAAGAGCCTAGAGCTCCTCAGACACAGCACAGAAGTGTCGTTGAAGATATACCCTGTTCCGAAGAGGAGGGGCCTTCGACTTTTAGCCATCCCGGGGCATTGTCCCTAACTGGCATAGAGAGTATTTTATGAATACTGTCGCGAACTCATTATTTACGATAGTGCCTAAGTAGATAAACATAGCACGAAGATAAAGGTCTGCGGAAATAAATAGATAAACGGAACATTCTAGTGACATCTTGATTGCCTTACAGAACATTCGATTTCTTGTTTGTTACAGAATATTCCGGAAATAGCTAGTAATATGAGTAGAGGTATTTAAGGAAGCGGCGACTCGGAAAGGGACAGTAGTAAACAGTGTAATTGAAGCTGTTGTGCGAGCTCTTTGTTGTGGTCAACGATCTTGGTAGATCGTAATTGTGTATGTGACATATTTTGCTACTGTAAGAATTGAACAGAGTGTATTTCTACGGAAATAAAGAACATTTAGAATTTCTGCAAATTCGACTTTTAATTCTACGAACCCACAAAGTCACAATACTGACGGTGGTTAGACAGTGGGTTTTTATTTGTATATTTTTTTTTAATAAGAGTATATGTAGAGAGACATTGAAGAAAGAAGGAAGAATTGAGAGTTTCTACTAAACAATGATAAGATGTTATGTGGCTAGTGCAATTCTGGGATGTTGGTAGGTGTTCCCAGGGTCAATGTATTCCCCAAGACCTCGAATCAGGCGATTAAAACTATCTGGAAGACTGCTCGAATACGCCATTGCTTACAGCTGCTGCCGCTATTAGTATCACTACCAAACACTTCCTTAATCTTGAAAACGCGGCGTTGGCTTGGTGAGGATTGTTGAGGTAACGTTGTTGATAAAGCGGCCATCCTCTCTGTTATCTCTTCGGACATATCCAGAATGTTCATCATCTGAATATAGTACCGTGATTGCCCCCCCCCCTCCACTTGAAGAAACCTACACAGATAAATAAAGAAACCACAAAACAACAATACCCTAAACATCACTGCTTGTTGCAAGAATGATTAATTGCTGTGCATCACGATATCACCTGATACAGTACCTACCGTTTGTACACAACTCTTAATCATTGAATACGACTTATACTGCTTGTTACGGAGTGTACGGTTTGTTTACCTTCCGATTCGGAGGCTCTTACAAGGGTGTAAACAGTTTCTAGACATGGATTTATAAAGTAAATAATCAGTTGGTGCACATCTATGTACAACCGAGCGTTCTAACATAATCGCAGTATTATATTATTTATTTTCAATAACTAGTTATGACCTAAACTGGCCATGCCATTTTGTAATACTGTTCCTCCAACTTATGTTTGCAGCATAGCACTAGCATGATAAGAGATAAACCTTGTGTCTCTTCCAGTGGCAACCCTGAAAACAGAAAAGTAGTGTTGGTGCCCTAACCATAATAGGAATGTAATTGTTGGTGTGAATTACTACTGGCTGTATCTTTGTGTTTATGGAATGAAAACAACAAAACAACAACAACAACAACAACAATAATAATAATAATAATAATAATAATAATAATAATAATAATAATAATAATAATAATAGTAATAAAATACTTATTTTCTTTCGATCGTGAAATTTTCTTTGGCCTTTAATATTCTACACTGCAATTATGTTTGTGAACTAACAGTATCACTGAAGTATTTTTACCCAGAAGTTGCGGCATTCTGAAATGTCTTGGTTTTTAATTTCTTAATTGTGACGTATAGGTATTACTTGGAATTAAACATTCAGGATACTTATTTAGAGCAAGTAGGGAAAACCCATCCACCTAAAAATTGCTGCACATAACTATTTTTAGTTTCCTGAATTATTAACAAAATTGCATCTAAAAATTGAAAATTTAGATAAATACGTAGCTTTTTATTCATGTTCAAGGAAAGAGACAATTTCAAGAAATTCCTCTCATCCAAAACTATCTTTATACAAAAAAAATATTCTTTATTGTTTATTTTCTCCAATATACTCCAACTGTTAAAACATACCTTATATGCACATTTAAATATTTGCATGTCTAGTAAAATGTATATATTGATTTTCTGTGAATTATATCCTGTGAAGTTCTTTTCATTTTGAATGCATTTTGGTAATTTCTATAAATGCTAAAACCATACGCTGGATAAAAGCTTGCTTGCACAAATTATGCAGAGCGTTTTAAAACGTACAGTTGATTTCAAATAACCTGCTTTGTAGCATCAGCCGTTTCCAGAAAGTCATTGTTACTGTCGTGAATTGTTTAATACTTAATGTTTTGAAGTTTGTCCTTCGTTTGCTTCTCGTGATGTCATGGAAATGTAGAGTTTCAAAGCCAACCATTTAGCGACCGTTTAAAATATATATTGGACTATCACTTCAGTCGTATCCTCTTTGTGCCTACAACGAAACATGTGATAAAAATTTTTTCGCGAACTTTATGCATTATCATATAAAGCATATAGAAATAGGTGAATAACTGGTAGATGAAATATACAAATTAGGTATGGGCCAATACCCGATACTTCGATACTTGATCCGCCATTTCTACTTTTAGTTTCAATACAAAATAGAATGTGACTAGCCTCGTAGTTCCTGCCTGCCATGCTAGGGGTCCCGGGTTCGATTCCCGGCTGGGGGTGGGGATTTTTCTCCAACCAAAATGATTCCCTATGTTCCCCAGAGTCTCCAAGTATGAATGAGAGTGTGAATGTGTGCGTGATCTGATGATTAAAACCCAACGAATACGATTTAACATCTCGATATGTTTCAAAGGAGAACGGCCGCCGATATGACCATTGCAGGAAAAGGCGGGGTATAAATGGAATACAAAAAATAGAATGTTTGAACTGTAATGC
This sequence comes from Mantis religiosa, assembly GCA_030765055.1. Lineage (NCBI taxonomy): Eukaryota > Metazoa > Arthropoda > Insecta > Mantodea > Mantidae > Mantis > Mantis religiosa. The sequence goes on along the minus strand of CM060957.1, from coordinate 120,584,875 downwards.
GACTAACATTAATTAGGTGCTTATATTTAATGGGACATTTAAAATTATCGGTGTACTTAATTTTTAAACTCTAGATTAGAGATTTAAAAGCAACATGCATTTTTGAAACAGACCACTTTTATAAGTTTTTGTAAAAAACATGCTAGGCTTTGTTGTTTCGGGGTCAAGTCCATTTCTTTTTCTGCCACATAAGTCATGCTGCCCGCCTCGGTAGCGTAGATGGTGGCATGTCTACCTCACGTTCAAGAGGTCCCGAGTTCGAATCTCGGTCAGGGTGAGTTACCTGGATAAGGTTTTTCCGGGGTTTTCCCTTATCCTTCCAAGACAAATGTCGGGTAACTGTAAGCTCCATGGACCCTGGACTCATTTGAGCATCATTTCACCCAATTCATTCACCGTCCGATATAACTTTACGTTGGATGACGTAAGTTACCCCCCAAAATAGTCATGGCTGTGCTAAATAGTCTTTCAGAGGAAACTGTTTCAGGTGGAATTCACCTTCTTTTTTCGAAATTTTTATTTTGTTCTCCATTAATCCAGTGCACTACAGGAGGTGACTAATCGTTGAATATGCAGTGATGTCTTCTTGGGAACTGTTAACTGGTGGTGAATCTGTCACACAATTATTTTCGTGCATAATGCTACTGTAGAGGTACCACAATGCTGGCAACGATTCAGGCTTTGCAGTAGGTGACATCTAAAATAAAATAAAGAAAACTTCGTGAACTGATCGATTTTTTAACAATGTGTGGGTGGGGAGAACAGGAATTTGATGTTCAACCAGTGCTTGTGCCAGCAACAGACTGAACACTTTCGAGGGGAGAGTGCCTGCCATACATTTGTTGCCTTCTAATTGGTTAAAATGTTACTCTGATTAGGTGCATGTTCTTTAAAATGTTCTACTTGCAGCAATAGTAACTTTTTATTTTAAAATAACAATTGCAGAATGCCACCGAAGTATCAAAAAAGTACCGAGGAAATTTTCTGAAGTATCGTTCGATGTACATACGACGCAAGTATCGTGAGTATCGAGGTATAGGAAGTATCGAGGACACATCCCTAATAAAAATGAACGATAGTGGATAGACAAAGCCACTTTTCAACACAACGTGTTTTGTAATTCAATGAAAAGACGCGAATTTTAACATGTGCTTTTGTACCATCATGTTCGTATTGTAGTATCCAGAGCTTTCACCCCAGTGGCCTACTTCGGTAGGTACGGGTTTTAGGCGCACCCGGGGTCCCGAGCCAACAGTCTCCCTCGTGTGGGCTCCTCTTCGTGGTGGAGGGAGACGGTCAACAGGCCCAGCCACGTGTAGGCCGTGCGTGGAGATACGTGGAGGAGGTTTTTAGATTCTTGTCTAGTTTAGAGTTTGGGATTTAGTGAACGAAATTTTTAGTAGGTTTTGATTGATGTTTTTTATGTACGTGTATTTTTAATAGGTTTTGTTACACTTGTATAGTTTTTAGAAAGTTTTATATCTGGCTTTTGCCATGACTAGTTTTTTAAAGGGTGCTGATGACCGCTGTAGTTGAGCGCCCTTATATATATCATCATCATCATATCCAGAGCTTGTAAATTTAATTAGAAGGTATGTGTTTGTGGTGGTCGAGAAGAACGGTGCTTTTCATTTTTGACGAAACTATCCGATGGATAGAATGGTTTAAAAGTACAAGAATAAATGTTCTCTTTGTTATTACTATATCGTGACAAAGGGTTGTGATCGATTGCCATTTGTCAATATTTAACTCTCTAAATGCGTGAGTTTCACGGACAGTGTTAGTGACAGGAAAGCTGATGTTCATGAACACCTGTCGAGCGATCATCATAGTCTGCTATCAATTTTTACTTGCAGTTTCTAGGAAAGCACTACTGCTAGGTCTTTTGGCTACGATGTAGCATAATCAGTTCCACTTCCAACTAACCATACACAGCGTCGCCTCTACACGATTACTTCCTGCACTATAGCGAACAAGACCGGGGAAAAACCAAGCGTTGATGAAAATAGCAACACTTAAATACTCTCATGAATGTCTGAGACGAGGTTTTACATAATTTAGACCGCCAACATCGCTCGTTAACCGGCGCGATTAAGCCTTCTGTTGACAGTAACTTTATGTGTGGTCACGCAGAGCAGCAAAATGCTCGACATAGCAGAGCCGATGGAAATGAATTGGAGCACAAACATAGAGCAAATTCTGGAAATTTCTCACATGTCTAAAACATCCGGAAAACATACTGATTTAAAGATACTACAGATTGGCGGTTCTCGTTTATTTCCAATGTATGGCAGCAATTTCATTTTAGATGTACTTAAATGGCTCGTTTCGTATTAACTCCATAAAATTCGCTTCGCTTTGAGTTAAACGCCTGTCCTTGTTAATGTCCCTTGTAATAATTTTATTGAGATGGTTTATCTGTCGAATGCAAAGGTATCGGGATTTGTGTCCGGAGATAAGAAAGTTATCCTACACTAACAACCCATATCTGATGAATGGAATGTGTAGAAGAATGTTCAAATGATATTGGGATTCTGGTAAGTTGAGAGGTCTACATTTGTCCTAGGAGAATGAATGACAGAAGGTAAGCCGCTGGAAGGAAATCTGGATTTGTAACATTCGCATGGCTTCTTCCATCAACTATAGTTATTTAATTGTTTTTCTGTTTGTATTTAAGCTAATCCAGATAAACTTATCCAGAAATAGTTTCATTATACTTTCTTTGTAGACACAGAAGGGTATAGAAGCCTGAAATTATAGCCCCCCCCCCCCACACACACACACACACACACACACACACACACACACACACACACACACACACACACACACATGTATGCTGCCTTTGACATTCTCTATCGGCATATGCAAGGAAGAAACATGGTGACCATGCGGTTGAAGTATTGTTAGAACATTTAAAAGAACAGCAAATACTTAGAAACACATACGTGTCTGTAGTTGTCAAAAACTGTGTTAACGAGACCTACATTTTTCGTGTCGTAAGTGTTCTTTTATCTCCTTTTACCACTGATAATACATTTAGAATGAAGAGGATTTCACAAGTTCTTCGCAGAAAGTTCAATATGTTGTTAGTCATGCACATATGTTACATATTATTTTAACCTTAACATGCAAGTAAATGATAAGCGTAATTCCCTATGTAAAGGCTGTAGTTGGGTTGAAGTGTCTTTTTCTTGTGCTGTTGGAAAATGCGGAACTTAAATTTGAAGTTTGATAGTTATTTGATTTTTGACGCGCGCGCACTTGGATCCCCTCCCCCCGACAAAAAAAAAAAAAAAAAAAAAAAAAAAAAACTGATGTATTTACGTTCACTTAACATTTGCAAGTGTTCTTGTTTTTCCAACTACTGTTAATTGAGAAAGAGTTCCATTACTCATATCATTGTAGTACAAGGGGTATACAACAAACCGAATCGATAATCATATGTTTAACTGTTGGTAGTTGTATGGTAAGGTTGTTGACCTTGTATTTTACATGACATGAGAAACAAGTGAGCAGCGACAACACTTAAATGACAAATTAAGACAAAAATAAAGGAAACCCTTAATTGATTGACACTACATATCTTTTTACCTCCTTCTAGTGATGGTCATTTCAAGATTTTCTTCGCCCTTCAGTAGTTAGCATCCTCTAAGTCTTTATTCACTGGTTCTTTTATGGTGGAGCATATTATTTTCATTCAACTCGTTATTTCACGCTTACTCTGCCTTTTAAGTTTCGTAGCTTCACCAATCCTTATTCGCATGCCTGGACGTTTCTTGTGCCAGATATTCAATGCCTGCTCCAAATGATAAAATGGGTGGCATTCCACAGCGTTATTTTAGGTCTTTATTTGCTGGAGTACTTCAGGTTAACTTATTTCTTAATTTTATTTTAATTGCTTTTTTTTTTTTAATTTTAGTGAGATCTGATTTTTAAGTTTTTTGTTTATCTCGTATGGTTTATCTCTTGAACATTATAGAACATTCTTTCTCCCGAAGAGGATTTCACAGATTATCTCTTGTAACTATCTTAGCTATTTTAATCAAAATCGTTAGAACAATTTTGAGGAAACTAACATTTTCAAACATTTTTCTGCCCGAAGGATAGTTTGTGGCGAGAAAATATCCATTTAAAAATCTTCGCATCCGCTTTTAGAAGATATTGAACTTATAATTATGTTTATTTATCCAACATTTCGATTTTTCTTTATGTTCACATACATACAAGCGCGGAGATCTTTTAGTAAATCTCTGGATTCTTGGTACCTCAACATATAGATTTCTAATGACATATAAAAATGTTGAGCAGAATGCAATGTTTTACCTGCTGGCTACGTGACAAAAATGAATTTGTCGTTATTCTGGAATTCGAACAAGCATGTTTCTGGTAGAAACTCCATATCGAATGTTTTGTCTGAAAGAATATATTTGTATTAGCTCCAGATGGCTTGAAAATTTCATGGCTTTGTAATAAGGTGGCCGCATCTGGGAAGCTTTTAGAACACTACCTTAAATAGCTACATTAGAAAATGTAGAACATCAGCGGAAGGGAAATTGTCATTACCAAATCTGTCATTAAAATATCTTGATGTTTCAGTTAAAGGGTCTTAAACTGTATAAAATATCGTACAGCTGACCTAATATAAAATAATGTGTAGCGATTTAAGTTGCCGAGCCCATTCATTCTCCATGTAGATTCATAATTTGTATGACTCATTGTTTAATGACTGGAACTTGCAAAAGGAGGAAAACAAATAGGCAGTATCTCTCACAGTTGCGCAACGTTTAATGTCCGGGACAACACACGAAAAAAACTAAATACGTCATACGGGATGTTAACGAGGAAGTAATATATAAGGGGAGATTAGGGCGAGGGAATTCAGGCTAGTTCACCAAGCCGTAAGTTGTTCAGGTGACTGTACATCTGCTATAACAAGAACGGCAATGTTTATCCAGTAGGGTTTGTTTGAGAATGTTCTTAGAAAAATAGAAAAAACACAACTTTTAACCCGATTTTTAAAACCTTCTTTTTTTTCAACATAGTCGCCTTTTAACCTTGAAAATTTGAACAAACCTTGCATATAAAGTGATTTTCCAACTTTGTAACATCATGAGTTTCTGTGACATGTCTTCATCTGAAGTAAATCACACGTGTGCCGCCGGACCAATTATCAGTGTCTCAAAACACGTATATCCGATGAAATCTCGACATCAAACTTTTAGGGGGTATGCCGCACTTATTTCTTAGTAATAGGTAATAGAGAAAATAATTTTTTTTCGGGGGGAGGAGTCAGGGAATCTTGAAGGATTTGTTTCTGGTAAAATCTGGATACTGAATTTTTTACCTTACTAGAATGTGGCAGAGAAAGTATGATAACGTACATAAAACACAGACATGCTATTGTTACGAAGTTTTAAAGTATAAATCTCTTAAGTTTTCAGCTCTTTAGGAAAGAACATACGAGGTCTGTTCAAAAAGTATCACGAATTTTAAATTTTCGCGGGCTACGTATATTCGATTTTCGGTTGTTTTGTGGCGTTATGTTTGTACTCATGTCCCTCACTACACGGCCCTCCGAGTTGACAAGCTTGGCCATTTTGAATGTTCAGTTAATTGATGCCAGTTATTTTGCTTGGTCGTGTTTTGGCTCTTCGAGTTTTGCCTATTCCAAAAAAGTAAAACAAGGAATCTGTATCAAATTCTGTGTGGAAAACAAAATTTAGTACGCGGATGCATTCTGAATGTTGAGTGGCGTATCCACTTCCATCCCGTCTTGAGTCCACAGGACCATTTGGGGGGAGGGTTGTTAGTCTCTGTAGGTCTTGTCCTATGGAAAGCCCCACGGAGGCGCCGGGCGCCCTTTTTGGGACAGCTCGGTAATTCCCTGGTCGAAGGAGGCCCGGGTCCTTGGTACTACGGGTCCAGGACTAATGGGAGTAGAACCTCTGACATTTAACATTCTGAATAATGACTGTGGTATATGGTAAAGCTACCTTGGACCAGAGCAACGTTTATCGGTGGCACAGAAGGTTTTTAGAGGGCCGAGAAGATGTGAACGACAGTGTCCCGGACCCCGAGCTCAACAGACGAAAACATTGAAGAAGTCAGGTCAGTTACTCGGATAAGTTTTTCCAGGGGTTTCCCTTATCCTGAAAGACAAATGTCGGGTAGCTCTAAGCTATGGACCCTGGGCTTATTTGAGCTTAATTTCACCTATTCCATTCATCGTTCGACATGACTTAACGTTGGAGGACGTATATTACACAAAGAAGAAGAAGTAAAGAAAATAATATTGGCCAATCGTCGAATTACCGTTAGAGAAGTTGCTGAGGACCTAAACATATCGATTGGCTCATGCCATTCGATTTTGATTTCGGCATGAGGCGGGTTACCGCAAAATTCGTACTTAGTGCTGAATTTGGACCAAAAACACCATTGCATTAATGTTGCTTAGGAGCTGTTGAACTCATTCCGCGACGACCCCAAATTTGCTCCAGAGGGTCATAACTGTTGACGAATTTTGGGTTTATGGTTATGATGTGGAAACTAAGGCACAATCAACCCAGTGCATGCTGCCTCACGAGCCAAGACGGAAAAAAGCGCGCAAAGTTCTGTTGAATATGAAGGTTTTGCTTACAGTTTTCTTCGATTGCAGGGGCGTGGTGCATCAATAGTTCTTGCCACAGGGTAGAACGGTCTCTAAGGAATATTATCTGCAAGTTAAGCGCAATTTGCGCAAAGCAATCCGCCAGAAACGCCCAGATTTGTAAAAGGATAAAAATTGGCTTTTGCACCATGATAACGCCCCTGCTCACACATCGTTGCTTATGCGCTAATCTTTGCCCCCCCCCCCCCCCAAAAAAAGAATCACACACTTATGATGCAGCAGCCACCGTACTCCCCAGACCTGACCCCATGTGACTTCTTTTTGTTCCCAAAACTGAAGAGGCCCATGAAAGGACGACGCTACGCCACGATTGAGTAAAGATGGCATTGAAGGAGGAGCTGAACAAGATCACCATAAAGGATTTTCTAAAAGTGCTTCGAGGATAGGAAAAACGTTTACTTTTTGAAAGAAAAAAGCGATACTTTTTTAACAGACCTCGTATGTTGCCCAGTTGCCTAGTCAGAAATACAGCTAACCTCGATAGTGTACATGGTAGCGTGTCTGCCTGACGTTCAAAAGGTGCCGAGTTCGAATCTCGGTCAGGGTGAGTTATGTGGATAATTTTTTCCCCCGGGAGTTTTCTCTTATCCTGAAAGATGGATGAATGTCTTGTAACTCTTATATGATTCCTGCACTCATTTGAGCATTATTTCACCCATTTTATTCATGCGATATGACAACGTTGGAGGATTTAAATTAAAAAAAACTGGGGGCTCTGTTGCTCAGTGATCCCAAAGTTCCAATCCCGCCCAAACCCGTCGTATTTAAGTGCGCTTAAAAGCGATGGCTCCATGTCCGTAAACTGGAATGTAAAAGAACTCCTGCGGGATGGATTTTCGGTACATCGGTGGCGCTGTTGTGATCCTGGCAATCGGCAGCATCATTAACATATAGTATATTATAGAAATATATATTTAGTCCCGTTCTTTCTTACTGCACACAGACTGGGCACTTATGTTACATGGAATTATATTAATTTAGAAAGGAAATGTTACAACCTAATTTTTAGGTACCTCCACGACAGTTAAGGCTACTCGGCCTATTTTTGGGGTACCTCCCTATGTTTACCAGATAAGACACCGAAAAATACCCGCAGCAAGGGAGAGTAGGATTTGAATCACGGAGCTTCAATTTAAGAGTCCGAAGCTTAACGATCTCTGCTACCCGTTTCGTCAAGCATTTTGTCAACTTGGAATTCTCTTGGCTTTTACTGTGTTTTAAAAAGTTAAAATGAGTACTTTGATGTTTGTAAGCTTTGTCGTATACTGCAGCAAATATTGCGATCATGAGATAAAATGCCGTCCGCTTTATTTGCACGTTGTGTGGTAAGGCTCTAATGGTAGTCCGAACGAAATAATACTGACCGGTATGCCCAATGTAATCTGTTCGAGAAACCACGAAAACGTCTGTCCTCCGGGAAGAAGCGGGGAACCCAGCAGCTGTAGGATATTGATCATCCATCTTCAAGCATGAAGTCATTCAAAGAAGACCATTCTGGAATAAACATTAAAAATAGTAAAACGTTAGGTCCTGTCTCATCCACATTAATATTTTTCCTATTAATTTCCGGTTGTCCGCAGCTACAGTTGAATGGGTTGTAGTTAAACATGTTTTTATCAAAACTGATCTCGAATCTCGATGGAGTGTTTCTCGTCCCATGAAGTATCTGTCCCTCCTTTTGCTTAAATAGATTATTAATAGTGACACTCGATGCTTCACTTTGTCCAGTCCACTCCAGATCACACATGTATGTATATCCCACTCCTGTTATATTAAAAACAACTGTAATGTCAGATTTACTGGCATGTAAAATTAGCCCTACGGGACGAAATTCCAGCTCACTGGCAGTGCTGAAATGATCCTGGCAATTAAACCGCATCGTTAACAAACAAGTGTAATACTCTGGCTCTGTCTACGGTTCCCCCGCCTGACCCCTCGCTCCCCCTCACTCTGATAAATGGGTAAACGGTTGCAGGGCGGGAATAGTGACCTTGAACGGACTGTTATAAATCATAATGCAGTAGACCGCGAAATTAAAATTTCATATGCTAAATGTTGCTATCATTGTGACAAGTTGTTTTACGTTTTTCAGTTTTCAGAATTTAGTTTTCATATTATTTCAGCAAATTAATATTGTCTGAGAGTCTTCATATTTCTTATTTTTAAAATTTACTACTTTTTTAAAATAATTTGTCAGCGATGGGTTAGGCTTCCAAAATAGTATATGTAACAGTTCTTTTTTAAGTGCATTTATTAAACTTAGCTTTTTCAACAAGTGAAGTACAGTTGAGAAAATGTAACATTTTTCCTGTGACAATGCGCTAAATTAAACGTCCCCTGTTCTCGGAGTTTTTATTATCGGGTACCAATGCTTTTAGAGGCATATTGTAATCGCCCAGTATTAATCAAGGACAAAACTTATTTTATCCTACAGATATTTGTAACAGACACCGTTGCTATGGAGAGACGGCATAAGAAAACTTGGACTTTAAATGAAAGTGATAGTTAAATGGTCAAGAGGATAAAGTAAACAAAATTCACTCGTTGCTTCGGTAACGGGTGGGATAAAGTAAATAAATAAATGGTTGATAACTTAAACTTTTCTATAACCTTTGAACAACTTCATTTTTATTCCTTAACTACACCAAAGTGAACTTTCTGTACGTTACCAAATAAGTTAATGCCTTCATTGAATTAGAAGCAGTAACATTACCGGTATTTATATCATTGCAAATGGAAACAATCGCTTCCACATTACGGTAATAACGTCTCAGCTGCTTCTGTTGCTTCATTTAATATCATTTGGCACCGATACATGAACATTCTCAACGTCCAACGTAAAATTAATCAATTTGACTAGTTTACGGAAACTAGCAACAATAAAAACAAAATTAGTATTCATACATAGTTTACCATATGTTCGTAGTTTAATATCTTATTACTTTATAATTTATTAATCTATGTTATAAAGTCATTAACTGGACATTTGTCATATAGGTAATATCATATAGGTAATAATTTATCGTATCTATAGGATAAATAGGATAAAATAATGTATCATACAAGTAGAAGCCCGCATCGGCAGCGTAGATGGTAGCGTGTCTGCCTCACGTTCAAGAGGTCCCGAGTTCGAATCTCGGTCAGGGTGAGTTATCTGGATAAGTTTTTTTCGGGGTTTTCCCTTATACTGAACGGCGAATGTCGGGTTACTCCGAGCTCCGAGGACCGCGGGCTCATTTGAACATCATTTCACACATTTCATTCATCGTCCGATTTGACAACGTTGGAGGACGTAAAAAAATACAAGTAGACAAACCTCTATTATCCACTCGAAATAAAACGCTCCACTTCGGGTCGCGTTTCAAATTGTTCTTCTCATGGATAAACTGTCTGTATAATAATTACTATTTTCTTCTTTTCTAAGCTCCAGATTTTCACAATAATTAAAATGCATAAGCATCTTATTTGTTATATTTGTTTGGATATTATGGAGAAAATCTACAAAGCCTTATTCTTTTAGCCATTAAAAATGAAGTTTTCCAGAATAACACTCTTGGTTGAAAAGTCTATATCTACATTAATATTATTTTGGAATTTGCTTCTTCACATATAAAAAAAAAACTATATTCTGGCAACAAATTGTTTCATATTTTGTCTGAGTTTATTCAGCACGTAACACATGCAAGTAATTATAGTTAACTTTACTATGCGCAAAAATGTTATGCCCGCGCATTAGGGGTAAGTATGTTTAAAAAGCATGAAAACGTGAAAATGGGCTTAAAAGTTTAGGATAACTGGAGACATTGTACCACTTTATGGAGAATTTCATTTTTAAGACGAAGTTGTATTTTTCTTTTCTTTCTCTCCTTGTTCTGATTGCTGAATGCTTTGTAGGGGACCTATGGTTATTGGTTATTGTCAGCTGAATAATATTGATGGAATCATGTAAAGCTCATCGAAATAACTCGGCTGTTATCCCAGATGAGTTCGTTGCTAATTTCATGAGAAGGCATGAAAGGCTCATGTTAGGATCTTCCTTAGCATTTTGTGTTAATTCTAACATTTTATCTCTGGTCCATTTGATGAGATTTCGTTTTGGTTTTACAATTGGAAGGCCGCGCCGTGGCTGAGTGGTTAGACCGCGCGGCTCTCACCAAGGCGGCCTGGGTTCGATCCCAGGCGACGGCAAAGTGAGATTTATGGTGCACAACACGGCGCTGGGGCGGGTTTTCTTCGGGATCTCCGGTTTCCCCTGCCATCTTATTCCACCGGAGCTCCATCTCCATGCCTCATGTAATAAAAGCGGACATTAAACACCAAACACATATAGCTTCATCATTGTGGAAATACTGATACTACTATAAGAAATATACACTAGAGCAGGCCCATCTTTTGCAAGAGACCTCCATTTTATGCATATGACTTTTTTGCTTTTGAGGAAGAACTCATTTGGCCATTGAAGGGATTTGTTTTCTCTAGTTGTACACATACACACAAGACACAGACACATAAACAATACGCTCATGTCCAAGGTGGGACTCGAATCCTCGACCCTTTACGCGACGGAACACTTGAGACATACGCTCTAACGACCATGGCTACGAGGCCGGCCACGTCAAACTTTGAACTTTTTAAGTTCTCTCGGGTTGAAAGCATATAACAGTCTTACGGAATAACAGCCAAGTGTTGTCTGGATCATAAATCAACCTTTCGTCCATCCTTACCCTAGCCTTCCTCAGGTCAATGGCCAAAGGCATGATTGTGTCAAATAGGCTGCACGTAGCTCGGGTATTTATGGGAATTCGTAGAATAGATTAAAACATTCAGTTTCTCACATCTGGAAGTCATAGCACATACAACTAAATTAAGTTATTGATTTATCCTGAAAATTAAATATTTTCTCCGCGAAATTTACTGCAGCTAATCACTTCTACAGAATTGCTTAATCAAGAAAAGTCAGAAATAGTGAAGTTGAAACACATTAACCTCAAGTATTCTACTCTGACGTAAAACATTGTACCTAGGTATGTATTATGTGTGTATATATAATAGAACCAATCGATGATGATGATGATGATAATAATAATAATAATAATAATAATAATAATAATAATAATAATAATAATGCATTTAAAGTATGTGCCTACCGTAAAACAATGTTGAATGTGTAATAAGTGAAGTATAATTTTGCTTTAGGTCAGAATATGTAATATAAAGAACAAAGAAAGAGATACAGATAAGGAACAGAGAGAAATTATTTAGATAATGAATGTTAGGAAATAAACTCAGTTATTGTACATGGGGAACCGAGTAACAATACGTAAATATGTATACCAAGAATCGTTACTAGTCATGGCTAAAATTGAAGTTAGCAATTTTAGTCATTCTGAGGATTATGTTAAAAGTTTTATGCATATAAAAGTGTGGGAATAATTCCTTTAATGATGGGCGGGGCTCTAGCAACAAAGAATGTGCTAAAACCTATCCAGGCTTCTGCTTAGCTTCATACATACTTGACTCGCAGAAACTGACCTTAGCCGTAGGTAAACGGGTACATCACCTTCGTCCAGGGATTGAGGTGTGCAGGCCAACATTTACCTCCCGTGGCGTTTCCATGGAAGCTAATAATAACCAACGTACAGCTAACGTTATACAGCATTCATCTGCTCACCTTCCTTTACATCTTGCCAAAAATTCGATATCGCGATTTCAACTGAAGTTCAAATTTGGGACTTCGTTTGATGATAATAATCATAATAATGATAACTTTGTGATGTCTGCAAGTATGTTAGTTCGGAAATAAAAAGTCGTATAAATACATTTTACATTTTATTCGCTACTGTCATATGAATTATTCCTATTCGTTATTAATACACTAACTAAACACGTTGTTTAATAAGAGTAGTGAACTAAGATCTTCTAATTCAGTGTTACAAACTTTGTATTCCTTATCTGAAAGTAGATTTAAAGTAATACGAGCTAACAGTAATACATTCTAAACAGTTATATGATATTGATTTTTTCATTGAAACTCTTCAAAAATTAATATTTATGCCCTTTCCGCACACATCGTTTACTTTTAACTGTTATCTGCCATTAATTTTAGGTCATGCACATCTCCCAGGCAAATCTCGTTGAATTTTCTCCAATATTAGAATATTTTTTATCCATATACCATGTATTACCATAAATTAAGCTTTATTTTTTGCCAACACTACAAGGCCCAAGTATTCATCGAGTTTCCCCACAGTAGAATTAATCGTATATGTACTAGCAAAAGTATTATCTCCAACTTTTTCAGAACTGGCTTCGACGTGTTTTAGCAACTTCTATTATATTCACAGAGTTGAAGTAGCCACTGTCCTTTACAGTTTATTCTTACGAAAGCTTATTTTTCTATTATGTTTATGTTAATGCTAGAATGCCCAGACCTGCCAGCCCCTTGAAAGCCCATGAGTCATTTTAACTCGTCAAATTTATTAAATGATTGCTTGCTATGTGTAAGCTTGGAGCTTAAAATGACAACATGCTAATTGTCTTACTAAAACTAAGCAATATTTTTCCAAACGTATAATTAATAAGGTGACTCAAAAAGCTACCCATTACACTTATAAGTGTTATTTATAAAACAAATCGGAAAATATCTGATAGCGGACAAACAAAGCAAAAGCGGATTGATTTTATTTAACAGTGCATTCTCGTGTGTACATTAGTCAATAATAAATTTTCAGATGAATGGCACATTCCGGTAGTTGTAAGTTGAATTCATGGGAGATTAAAACTATAATAGAGTATTAGTAAAGGGTAGTGACTTTTAGGTCAGCTTGTATAAAGAACAGTACGGAAAATACAATATCTACTAATTGGTTGTCAAAATAATGTTAGAAATAAGAACAGATCGTTGCAGCATTGTTACATGCAGTGTTGTTATTCAGATATGCACTTGAATTCGGAAGAAAATAATAAACTAGTACATTCCTTCAGAATGCCGCCAATCATACCTGCCTGATTTTGTATAAATAAATAGAAATTTGTTGTTTCAGGAAGTATGCACATATGAACCAACTGATATTGTAATTAGGGTAAAGGGAGGTAGTTTCGAGACAGGCAATTTTGTGATACATTTTCGAAGGGATGTCACAGAGAAACCAGTTGGTGTTAACGCGCCTGCCGATAGCTTCTGAGCTCTAGGAACAAATATGTCGGCTACCAACAGTGAAATACGAGTTAACATCAACTGCTTTCTCTGTGACATCCCTTCGAAAAATTATCACAAAATTGCATATGTCACGAAAATACCTCCCTTTACCCTATTTTGGATCGCAACTTATACACACTTTGATAGTACATTTTCCACACAGTGATTTCTTACATTTACAAATCCCAATTGTGCGTTATTTAGAATTCTGTTGCCAAATCCTTTAATTCCACTTGCTGATCTTTTCTTTGGTTATTTCCTTGTAAAGAACTGACGGACGGACGGACGGACGGACGGACCACTGACGGACAGGCATTCGGGGCGACTAAATTCAAGGTATTCTGAATGGAAGGAATCTCCTGTGCTCGTGCGTACTATTTCCTTGCCATTTGGTAAACACCTACACCGAACTTTTGTTTCGTTGTAGCGTTTTACTGTAACAAAGTTTCTTTTGGTTACCCAAAATGTTGACACGTATGCATGCTGTTCAAAAATAAAATGTCCTTTTTTGCTTTACCTTGATAAGCATAAGAACACAATTCCTACAAAACATCTTTGTAGTCTGTGTGAAGTGTAACGATGCCTTCATGCGTTTTAGATCATTGGGAGCCTCTTCTGTATTTTTTGACAGTCTAAAAGGCCGGTACGTTTTTTTTTTTTTTTTTTTTTTTTTTTTTTTTTTTTTTACGGACGGGATTGAGATAAAGAAATTGTCCATTATCGCATTTCTTCCCTGTCCATCAGGTCTATCACCACATGGTGTACCAGCGTTATGCCGTTATTCATCCTTGCCAACAAAAGGAAAGCCATTTAGAGCAGATTGCTATCCTTATCTACAGCAAGTTAGTACCTTTGCCCATATTTATCGGGGTTTAAAGTTATATACTAAGTAAATGGGCGTCATGCCTTGCTCAGAAAAAGTGATTCATCAACTGTTTTTAAAAGGATCGGCCCGCGGTGTGCAAAGCTTTTAATAGTGTTATTCAGTGTTATTAAAATTATAATATTTCACAACCAGCTAAACCTATAAGTAATTTTCGCTTATAGAAGTTATTAAACTTTCAACTGGAAGTGTACATGTTAGGAACTTCTGCGTTGCATAAGACGTATTATTTATTATATATTTAATTTCATATGGTTAGCTATCTTCGAAACATTGCTGTTTTGTTAGAGAAGCAGAACGTTAGTTGTCTGCAACTCAGACTGTCTTTTGTCTAGTTGCCAACATCATGCAATCTGATCAGCAAGAACAAACCTTATCAAGTTCACATTCTATCAATTCTATGGACACTGCTACTACATCTCATTCAGTCTTACATCCACCCAAGTTAGTTCACAAACGTCCGTTCGAAGAACTCAATCAAGATGATGCCTCCACCTCAAATGATGGTTTTTTTCACTCCAAGCAAAAACCATACAGCATTGGAATCAATGATTGGAATCAGCAATTGGAATCAACTCTAAATACATTGTGGACTTAACCTCCATACACAGTAACTTCTCCCCTTAGGAAACAATGGGGGAAGATGACGAGTCAGCTGCTGAAGTTAATTCCTCTGCAGCTCCTAAAAACAGGATCCCACCTATATTTCTCCATGAAGTCAACAATTATCAGCAGATTATCCGAGACATAGGTGCTACTGTAAAAGACGACTATTCAACACAACAAAACAAAGTTCTTAAGATAAACACAACTTAAGTTAACGGTTTCCGAGCCCTTACAAAATTCCTGGATGATTCAAAGCTCCCATTTCACACTTTCCAGGATCCAAATTCCAAAAGGCCTGAAGTTATCTTGAGAAATGTTCCTCACCCCCTTACAAACGACGACATAGTTACATAATTAACCACCCTGAAGATACCAATGATGAAAGTTACCAGGCTGTTCTACAAAGATCGACAACCTATGTCCCTGAGTGCTGTAGAATTAGAAAACAACGAGCAAGGAAAGAAGATCTTTGAAGTTAAACACATTCAGCATGCTTTAATAAAAGTTGAGTACCGTAAGAAACCCACAAGCATCCCACAATGTACACGATGCCAGCGCTATGGGCGTACTAAAAACTTTTGTCGACACTTCGATGTGTGAAGTGTCCCTCTAATCATCATTTCTCTGAATGTCAAAAAAAAAAAAAAAAAAAAAAAAAAAAAAAAAAAAAAAAAACCAGACACTCAGCCTTCCTGCGTGAACTGCGGAGAAGCTCATCCAGCAAATTTCAGAGGTTGTCATTATTACCTGGAATTTATAAAGAAATCCAGTGCAAAAGTACCTGAGCCCTTAATAACACGTGCACCTCCAAAGCTAAAGCTGGAAAATTTCCCAAAGTTGACACCAACCTCTCTCTCTTCTCCTCCTGAAACTCCTCAGTGGCCACGCGCTGTCCCTCCAGAAGACAAAAGTTTCCTGCATTCTACTCAGCAACAATCTACACAAAATTCTTCCTCTGCTTCTTCCTTCCCTTATGACACCGGGAACCTTCTTCAGCTAGCACCATACCTACCAAAAATCAAATCCTTTTTATTACAGCTTTTTACAAGTTTGCTAATGGTCACTAAAAATCAAGTAATTACATTCTCTCAACTATACTAAACTGGAATGCTAATGGAATCTAAACTGGAATACTAATGGAATCAAAGCCAACCGGGAAGCCTTTTTAGATTTAATCTCAAGATACAACATCGCAGTAGCTTGCATCACTGAGACTCACCTAATACGTCAGGAAACGTTTTCAGTATTCGGGTATGCAGCGTATAGGTCCGATCGCAACGCTCCCGTCGCCTCGGGTGGGGTGGCCATCTTCATTTGAAAGGATATACACCACTGCTCGGTCTTGCTACCCCAACTAACCAGCCTCGAAGCTTGTGCAGTTCAAATATTCATGCAAAACTTCCCTAAAACGACAGTAATTTCAGCATACAAGCCACCAGGACCCAGTCTCAATGTTCAGGATATTAATACTTTTATTTTCTGATACAGTGCCAACTCTTCTCGTGGGAGATCTAAATAGTAAGCATGAAACATGGGGATGCCGTGTGGCAACCCCAAATGGAAGACGATTATTAACATCAGCTGAGCGTAATGCAGTCAATATCACCACCTGGTCCTATTTTCTATAGGCAAAATATAACATCTGATATACTGGATATAGCACTCTACAAAAATCTATCACATATTCCCACCATGGGACTTCTACTTGAAATGGACTCCGACCGCTGCCCAGTCTTGATTTCCTTTGACGATAATTTGATTCTACGTCCACTGCCCACTGGGAGACTCCGCAAAGGTTTCATAAACTAGTAGACCTTCCAACATGTAATTGATAACGAGTTGAAAACTGCGTGCAATCTGCAAACTCCCAGTGATGTAGAAGCAGCAATTCTTGAGTTCACAAAAGCCATAACTTCAGCTATAGACAAATTAACAGCTCCAGCCAGACCTCATAAACAAAGAAAACCCTACTATGAAAACTTGCCCTCTAACATCAGATGTCTCTTGAAAGAAAAACACAAACTGCGCCGGCTTTGGCAGAAGTATAGAGAAACTTGGCAACTTCATCGTCTGAACCAACCCACAAGAGGTAAAGAAACAAATGGATGAATATCGGTATTCGACTTACCAACGGCACCTCTCCAGCATTTCACCAGAGGATTCATCCTTGTAGAGAGAAACCAAAAGAGTATTAAAAGAACCGATGCTTATTCGACCTTTAATAAGAGATGGTAAACACTACATATCCTACTTTGAGAAGACCGAGCTGTTTGCAGATACTCTATAAAGTACCTTCTGCCCCAATCCAGTGATTAACGAAGAATTTAACCAAGAAATCGAACGTTTTCCTGATTCTTATATCACTGTTCCACTCCCCATTGACTTTACGTCACCAAAAGAAATCTTGTTCGTAATCCAGCAACTACCAGCAAGGAAATCGCCTGGTCATGATCTAATTCCAAATTTTGTATTAAAACATCTGACTCGCAAAGCACTTGCTATTCTAGCCACATTTTTCAACAGTTATATGCGTATGGGTTACTTTTCCAGTATATGGAAACATGCCATAATAACTGTTATCCATAAGCCAGGAAAATGCCCCTCAGACCCAAAAAATTATCGTCCTATAAGTCTGCTACCAACTCTATCCAAAGCCTATGAAAAAATTATACTGAAGCGTTTGGCAAAATTTCTAAATGAAGTATCAGTATTACCTCCTTTTTAATTCTGCTTTCGTCGCAAGCATTCAAACCACCCATCAAATTCTCCGGATTACAGAGCAAGTGGCACAGGGATTCGAGAAGAAAGAACACACAGCTGCAGCATTCCTTGACTTCACTCAGGCGTTTGACAGAGTTTGGCATCAGGTTCTTCTATACAAACTATTCATCAATGGCATTCCAGTCTACCTCTATAAAATAGTTTCCTTTTCTGTCACAACGTACTACCGCGTAGGTAGTAGCCACTCTTCTACCAAACCTAAAACTTAATTATACCTTGGCTTGATAACTTGCGTTTTCGCTCAACCAGCAAAATTTGAAGCAATGATCTTTGCACTATGCAGACCGGACTATCCTCCAACAGTAAAACTCCCAGTGAAACCTATACCTTGGAAAACTGAGACTGAAACAGTTGAATACCTCGGCGTACTCATGGATCGACGATTCACATGGAAACCGCACATAAGTGTGACTTTGTGGGTTCGTGAAATGAAAAGTCCAATTTCACCGCTCCAAACTGTTCTTTATTTCCACCGACTTACAGTTAAACACTTGCCAATTACACAAAATTGCGTACTGCACACAATTACAATTCACCAGTTCGACCGTTACAATTTCACTTGTACTCGCGATTACATCAACTCCGATACTCATACACAGTTACGTACAGTCTTCCGTTGCACAATCTTTTCGTTCATTAACACGTCACTGACTAACACTGCCTTCTTACACCAAGAACTGTCCTCACTCACACTAACTGACTGACTTCACTTCGCTCCGGCAGCCCCTTTTTATAGGAATATCGCAGCCTTCTGGATTTCACAGGAAGGTTCCAGTAGATGAAGGATCCCGTAATTTCCAGAACACAGGTGAAAGAGAAATAGACCGCACAATCATGTTTCTTTCCCCAGCCGTCCCTGTCACCACTATAAGACGGACGAGGGGGAGGCGTGGCTAACACGGACCTCCCCTGTCTTCCGCTCTCAGCTGCTTCCATAGGGTGTTCCAAAGCCCGGGTGACATAAGTAACAAACTCAAACTGGTTCGAGCAAGACTGGCTAAGCTCTACCCTCTTCTCAACAAAAGATCGTCACTCAAATTAAAAAATTGCACACTACTCTACACGACTTTATTAAGACCACTCCTACTATATGCCTGCCCAATCTTGGGAGGGACCAGCCCTTCCGAAATCAAACATATCCAGACATTTCAAAACAAAGTATTACGAATCTCAACAAATGCACCATGTTTGTCAGAAATAGTCAACTACATAGAGAAACTGGAATCAGCACCATTCAACAGTCAATTTCTTCACAAGCCGAGAAGTTCTACAGCAACCTAAAACATGTCTCGGGAGCCATTCACTATTCCCTTGGCAGAAAATCCAGCTTTCCAACCCGCATCAGGAGTCGTCTACCACCGGATCAGCTCTCACAACAAGATTTTCTGAAATACTTAAAACAATAATGTACCTACTAATGGGGGGTCCAATTTCCAATGGGCTTTCCTCATTTCATTGTTATTTATTTTATCACATATGTAAATAATGTATATGATCAATGAACTGTAGAGCGCACATGCGCTGATCGATCAATAAATTAGTTCAAAAAGACAGAGATTCAGTTTTCAATGAACCTATTCCAAGAAATTGAGAACATTTTCAAGTTTTCAGATCGACTGCAATTGTCCATACGTAAGTGTCCCATAATGTTGGATAATCTGTTTTTAGCATTTATTTACACAGTCCATCGGTGTACTAGGAGTGCATAGAACATTGTTTCTTCCACTTGCACATAGGATTTTGATCGCGATTAGTTCGTACTAGGGCAAAGAAAAATGTTATTCTGCATTTTCCGGTGTGCCTCAATAATGTGCACTTACGAATGAGCCCAGTTATAAATTTGAAATTTGTCGACGAACAAGGTCCAATCAATAGGAGGATTACGCTATATAATATTTTTCTTTGAATATCCTGTATGCCAAGGAACCTCTATCAGAATTTTTGATGTCAGTGGTACCTGAAGTGATGCTAAGTAACTCCCGTGCTGTTCCATCAGGGGCAACTAATTTAATCTACTACCATTGTGTGAGTTTGTTGGTGGACGTGAAGCGTTTTGTGTCGTAGTTTTGTCTTCTGGAGGTGGGCTTCTTGTACTGGCTCCATTTTCTGGTGCTAACTGATGAGCAGTTCTACGTTTGAAGCACTGCAAACGATTTGTATACATTGTATCATTAAGTTCATTTTCATCGCCATAGCTGTTGCAAACAGCCACACTTTTCCTATTTCTAGAGCGAATCTCCGGATTTGTGTTTTGCACAGTGTACACCTGAAAATTCTTTTCTTGTCTTGAATACTTGTCCTAATTCATTTGAACTTTCTGAAAAGGCTTGTCTTTTTCCCTTTTTTTTAAGCAAATTTTTCGTCTGAAAATTCTTCTGCGGAGTCAACTTGACACGTCATCAGGTATATCTTGAAGAGTGGTTAGTATATCTTCAGAACTAATTTTACTCTTGTACAACGAGGTTTACCTGAAAGTCCGCAGACCCCGACCTCTATCAACCCGGGAACGATGATAAAATACGGTGCTCTTTCCATTGGGGCAATATCTTGAGTCTAAAAAGCCCCCCATGTATACCAACATCAACGCGGGTGGAAGTGGATACGCTACTTAGGCGCGTCAACCCCGCTAGGAAGACTACCGAAAACCTCGCTGGGGCCGCCTGGTGATCTAGCACACTTACTAGCTATGCAGACTAGTACACGGGAATTCTTAGGCAACCCTCTGGCCGAGGCCTGGTTGCAGATACCCGATCTCCCGCGAGAACACACTGCCCTCTCGAGTCCAACCCAATCCTAACAATTCCCTTATGGGAACTAATTTTCCTTTGAAATTACATTTTATTAGTAAAAGTCCAACAAACTAAATGTGGCACAAAATTAGCACTAAACAGATCATCTAATTCACTAATGCAGCCGGTATATAATAATGCCACTGTTAAGTATAATGAAACGCAATAAGGTGGATGAAATCATTGGTCCACGTTAATAATTTCTGTTGGCAACTAAACAGAATAATTGAACATATTATTCGGGCTTGTAGGCCGTGGAAGTCTCAGACTATACATAACTGAAGTAAATTTTCATTTCTATATTATTTCCCGCAGGGAAGGGGTTCCAACCCCTTCAGCTGTTGTGGTGCGAGCGCTGCGGACCCCTAGCATTCGTAATTCTGACGTTACTAGAAGTACCTCAGGCCGAACATTCGAATTGGGTTGGTTTCGATGTGTTTATACCTGCCAACCACGGGTAATTCGGTACGTCTGGCTGGCTTGGCCAGCCTAAAACAATGGCGGGTACTACTACCCTGCAGAGCTAGTAGCACGGTTTGCTAGATCACCAACGGTCCTAACGAGCTTTTGAATATTCTTCCGGAATGGATTGACTCGCGTTAAGTGGCGTATCCACCCAAAATGGAGGCCTTTTTAGATTCCAGATATTGGCCCAATGAAAGATCCACGGAGATACTTCGACGCTCCCTGGTATTCAAAGGGTGCTTGGACTTCCGGGTAGATCTTGATCAACATTGTCTATTAAGAATATTGTTGCAACCTAACAGAATTCAATTTTTACTAAAATCTCATGAAACATTTAGTAGTTAGAGCGTATATTATGCACAGGTAAGGAAATACTAGGAGACAAGTTGATTGCCCTTGGGCATTTTAGGTAAATCATAACATTTCTGCCTCTGAGAATTACTTGCATGAGATCAAATTGCTTCAGCTTACTCCAAACTAGAATAATCAAAACCCTGCAAGGATTTTGCCATGGAATGTCGCAATAACGGGTAATGGCTTCAAACACATTCGCAAAGGAAATAGAATGACTCCACGGTAATTCTAGTGTAATAGAATTAAGTGTTTCCAGAAACAATTTACGTGCTTCTTATAAATACAAGAGGAATACAGTAGGCTGCTGAAAAAATAATCAAATGTTGAAATGTGGGTCGTTATATCCTGACTGAAATTCCGTACTCCTTGTGGGATTTCGAGATACAAAGGAATGGCGATTTAGAGTTTAAAAATGTATGTTAGCGTATAATTCTAACCAAGAACAATGAAGTGGTAAATAGCTCAAAATAAGTCACAAACTGCTTTATAATAGAATTTGGTTTCGTGTAGCAACTTTTTGTCTTAACGCTTACGATTTATCAGTTGTACAGAAGTATACAAAAGAGGGGTTTCGCAGAAAATACAAATTTAGGCATTTTGTCATGTTATTCATGTATTTTAATCAAAATATATAGAGCTACTTTTAATAAAATTCAAAATAACTAATCATTTTTACACAAAATATGGATGCCGTGGAGTTTCTATGAAAATCTTCGACTTTGATCATAACTTGTGTTTTTCGCAATATCATGTGAAGAGTATGACATTGATACTGTCACCCGAACGTCGGAACTCCTATAGAACCGGCCGGCAGTAGGGCCAGACGGGAGGCATTCGGACACGCCTACCCATTTGTCTTATAGCGGTAACGAAGGGATGGTTGGAAAAATATCACTGGCCGTCTCCTTCCCCTCCCCACTGCCGGCTGGAGCCTTCGCGTTTTTTTTTTTTTTTTTTTTTGTAATTTACGTCCTCCAACGTTGTCATATCGGACGGTGAATGGAATGGGTGAAATAATACTCAAATGAGCCCGGGGTCCATGGAGCTTAGAGTTACCAGACATTCGTCTTTCAGGATAAGGGAAAACCCCGGAAAAACCTTATCCAGGTAACTCACCCTGACCGAGATTCGAACTCGGGACCTTCCCGGTGATTCACTGAAACGCGAGACTTCGAGAAACAGCGATATTCCTATAAAAAGGGGCTGCAGTTGGCGAGTGAGTCAGTTCTTGGCGAGCAGCCGTGAGGAGCGCCCAGAAGACTGTACGTGCATCGGAGGAGTGTACGTAATTGCGAGTGCAAAGTGGAACTGTAATGGACGAACTGGTGCATTGCAATTGTGTGCATTACGTAATTCTGTGTAATCGGCAAGTGTTGCAACTGTAATTCGGTGGAAATAAAGAACATTTTGAGTCTGTACAATTGGACTTTTAATTTCACAAACCCACAAACTCACAATTACGATTTATCAGTTGTACAGAAGTATACAAAAGAAATTCAGAGTAAATGGGTTTCGCAGAAAATACAAATTTAGGCATTTTGTCATGTTATTCATGTATTTTAATCAAAATATATAGAGCTACTTTTAATAAAATTCAAAATAACTAATCATTACTACACAAAAAAATGGATGCCGTGGAGTTTCTATGAAAATCTTCGACTTTGATCATAACTTGTGTTTTTCGCAATATCATGTGAAGAGTATGATATTGATACCTTAATTATTAACTTGTATGATCAATACTTGTATAAATAAATAGGGAAATAATTGATTGCATAAATAATATTGATGTATTAAAATCAACGCGTAGCGTGGCAAGCAAGTTCTACAATTTTGTCAGTCAGAAGTCATTAGCTAGAAATGGTGTGTCAGGTTAAAGCATTAGTTACAGCTTAATATTTTATTTTGATATTAATTTATTTGTACAGTATCCATTACAAATTCAGTACAATAAAATTTAACATAGAACATGCTGTATTATACCTCCTGTACAAATACATAAAATTGCTGACCTTAAGATTTACTTGCTGACTCAGGTCTCCTTTGGTTTTCCTGAGCAGCTTGATGCCATTTCTTCTTGACCTTTTCTTTTATCCTAATCTACTTTTCTCTTATCCTATATAAGAAATCTCCTATACATCTATTTTTCTTTTCTCCCATGCCCGTTAGCATGCGTACCGCCAATATCTCTTTACTTACACTGTTCCATTTCTTATCCCATATTTTTCTCCTGTAATTTGTTAGCTCCTTACATTCAATTAGGTAATGAACATTGCTTTCTTCATCTCCACAAAATTCACATATTCCTACCTCATTACTTCTCAACCCTTTTAAGTATATTCCTACTCTCGTCCATGCTATGCCTTCTCTTCCAGTTTTGCCACATTGATCTATATTTTTCCCTACTCTATTCTGTCTTTAATTGCTTATAAAATTTCAAAGATTTCTTTTCTTCTATACTTCCCATATCTCTTGCCTATCTGTCTTGTAGCCCAGTTCTCACTTCCTTTCAAAAACCGCTATAACTTGTCTCCTCTGCTCTTTATAGATCACCCATGCCTTTCTTTAATATAATTCTTTCCAATTCCGACCACCAACTATTTGTATTTTTAACACTTTTCTGTTGCTTCATGCACAGATTCAATAATTCCCCTTTCTGCCCTTTAATACACTTATACCAGAATTTCAATGTTCTCTCTGTTATTATTCCCCTCCTTTTTGTATTACCTAGCTCTAGTAATGCCAGCTCTCTTGGTGCCGATTTTGGCAGCCGTAGTAGTTCTTACAGCTTAAAGTCAATTAGACGTTACGAATAAGTCACCAAGGCAGTTCGTTAGCAACTTAGCTCCGCTATTTGGAATCCAGTACATCCAGTTATAACTGAATTGCATTATAAGTGCACTATGCCAGTTCTAAAAACTAGGAAGGGAAAAGGATCCTTAGTATTTGGCAGAGTAACATGTGTTTCAGATATTGATCAGAAGCATAAGATTTGGCGACGTATGGTTACTAACTTTGATGGGTAGTCGTGAAATAGGCGGTCTTAAATTGATTAATGATTGTGTATTTCTATGAATACTGTTCTTCCTTTACTGCCTTACCGAAATTGTTTTATTCTGATGGATTATCGGCAATTTATAGGATATAAAGATCACACACACACACATACACACACACACACACACACACACACTTGACGGTCGTCGGAGAGGATTACCATTGCTGCGACTGTGACAAATTACATTTCTCGTTATTATGAAAACAGTTATTTTAAATCATAAATTTATCGATACTTCAGGCGTTGCTAGTTATAACTTCAATAATTAGACTTTCTGGTCCTACGATTTAGAAACAGCTTAATTCATCAGTGGAACCTCACTTCAAATACCTCGTTATCAGCTTCCATTAAATTTAATTTAGCTAGTTTTGTCTATTTTCGCTCCATCTGAGAAAATATCCGATAGTTTACAGCTGTAGTAATCGGCAGCAAATTAGTCTCAAAGACAAACATTGGCGACGTATCCACCCTGGGGATATTTATATCACTCCATGCAATGATCCGTTTCTCGGTCAAGGTGAGTTACCTGGATAAGGTTTTTCCCCCGGGGTTTTCCCTTATTCTAAAAGAGGAATGTCGGGTAACTCTAAGCTCAATGGACCCTGGGCTCATTTGAGCATAATTTCATCCATTCCATTCATCGTCCGATATGACTTATCGTTAAAGGGTAAATGACAAAAGAAGAAGAAGATCCATTCTTTGAACATTTGAATCTCGCTTAGTTCTGTTGCAGCTCAACTTCGTAATGTGTAGAAAAAATAATTTCTGCAAACGTTTATCTTACTGGACAGGAGATTCAGCAAATAAAATAATACAATTTTTAAAAAGTATTATTTGAAAGATTGAAATAAACTATAGTACGCAAAGAAAACCATGTGATTGCAACATTATTTCTTAATGTTTGAGTTTACGCACTTGTTTTAATGCCCATTGTGTAATGTTTTGTTAAAATTATTTGTTGCTGTGAATAGAAAACCTTTTGTGCATACTACAAAATATAGAAGTTTTGTGGTAATTTTTGGAGAGCGAAGAAAGTGCTGAACTGATAGAGGGGGCTCCTACTAGAAAAATTTGGAAACCAGTTGTTTGTGGTATACAGTAAGTTTAAAATGTAGGTTTTAAATTCTTTTAAAATTATTATGGATTTAGACATTACATACAATGTCGATCAAAATAGCTAATACTTCTTATAACAGTAAATGTTAACGGGTTATGATAATATTTAATTAGTCCTTATCAAAAATACTATCAACCAAATATTTATTCTTCAGATGCACCATTTTCAGTTATATTGATGGCTAGAATTGCTGGTTACCAAATAGCTGTCTTTAACTGCCTTCAATCTAATTAATGGCTCTTGTAAACCATTTTATTGTGCTCTGTTAAGATTCTCCGTTTAAAAATTGTTTTGCATAATGCATCATAGAAAGTACGACGTGAAGTTCTTATGATTTTTACTTTCTCTGATACGTGCGTTCAGTAAGCTGCATTCCATCTAAAAATCCGATACCGAGGTTTGAGTGGAAATACATGTTTTGAATTAAAAATAAAACATTTTAGAAAAAAGTTTGTGTAAGAGAGAGAGAGAGAGAGAGAGAGGGGGGGAGGGAGGGAGAGAGCAGCATAAAAATGAAAATTCGGTTGAACACCAAACTGATGTTATTTGAGTTTAGCATCTTCCAAGGATGTGAGATTTTCAAATGAAAAAAAAATTATCCTTTGGACGGAAAATATTTCGAAAATTTTGATTTTCTGAAAAATATTTTACAATTTTGGTTAAAATACAGCATGCTTAAGATATTTTTATGACAAATGAAATGTATATCTTGAAATTTCTTGGAATTCCTCAGAACTCATCAATCTAAATGAATTTTGCATAAGTAGGAAACCCTAAGAGATAGTAAAAAACTTAATAAACAAAAGTTGCTGTTTTCGAAAAGCACCATTTATACAGAGTTATGTTTTTGTTTCTAGAGTAAACCACATTCCTCGCAATTTTTTACATTTACCAGTACTTTTCTCAAATAAGTTCACTTTTTATCTCTGGACCACAAAAAGGTTATAACGATCAGCTCCAGAAGATGTAATTGTCGCTTAACGTCTATTTTATTCTCATATTTCGCCTGCTCCTATAAGAATGTGAGCAAAAATGTAATTTCTGCAAATGTTTATCTCGATTAATATGAAGAAGATAGTGGGATAAGGATTTGTAAGAATGATTTGTTCAAGTAGAAAAAGACACGTGAATGCAACACACCAGATTTTAAGAAAAATATCTCCGTGTTTGTTTTATTTTCCATAAATTAGTAAGCCACAACTGAAAACTTTATTAGAAAGCAATTTAATTGTATCATTAATAAGTAGTGTTGAGATATATATGTACACTAAAAACCTGAAAATCTGCATGCAAATATGCCCTAAGAATTGCCAAAATACGCGCCCAAATGTGCACTATCAAATGCCGAATTAGGTGATGATAAAGGGCAATAATTAAAAACCGTTCAAATTACTGCAGATTTATTGTAACTGCAACAGTATTGACTAATATCTAAAAGTATTTTAATCTATTTATAGTGTTTATCTTCTTTCATTAAGAAGAAATGTGAAACAATCGATTATTTTTTCGATGTTTTCTGGCGGTAATCTACTTCTTTCAGTAAAAACATTTTTAGAGAGAAAAGACTCTCTACATCACAAGTAATAGGGGAAAACTTAAAAGTTCGCCAATAATGACAGATCAATCCTACAATAGCACACTATTCCTCGGCAGCACTTTACTAATTTCTCTCATCTTTACCAGTGCTATTATTTTTGAATAGGTAGTCAGGCTGAAAAATTCAATGGCATAGCCGGGATTTGAACACGGTTGTTCTTAACCATTGAGCTACCATGGCAACATGACAGCATGACTTCAATTTTCCAAGTGACTTGTATATATCGCGGTAAACCACTAAGGGGTTAAATATAAGGTTATATGTATACAGTCATATACACACCGTCTGTGGTGATTTGCTATGCTGTAAGTACTTAAGTCCAGTCTACATAATTAAAACCACTATTAGGTTATCGTGGAAATGAATTTTTCTTCCATACTACCCGTGTACAGGGCAAAGTTTGAATAGGTAGAGCCAGACTGAAAAGTTCAATACCATATTCGGGATGAACCGTGGATCTTCTAGTTTCCGTCTGATTGCTGTTAACCATTGAACTACCATGGCAACATGCCAGCATGGCTTTAAATTCTCTGACTCATATTTTTCCTGCTAAACCAGCATTTTCTAAACGTTGTTGCACGAACCACAAAACAATAAACTGGGCAATGCTCTGCACAATATACCACTGCAGAAAATAGAAGCAAAACAACTAACACCTTGACAGTTGTGCATCCATTATAAAATACACGTTTGGAGATGTTGCCAGCTTAAAACACATTGTCCACCTGGGTAGCGTAGGTGGGAGTGTCTGCCTCACGTTCAAGAGGTACCGGTTAGGGTGAGTAATCTAAATAAAGTTATTTTTGGGGGGTTTTCTCTTATCCTACAGGATGAATGATAAATCTAAGCTCTATGGACCCTGGGTTCATATTTTGAGAATTTTACCAATTTCATTCATCGTCCGATATGACTTAACGCTGTAGGTCTTAAAGTATATAAAAAACTTTAAAAACTACGCTTTCCGGTGCCTTAACCTTACGTTGTAATTATATTTTTCTTTACGATGATAGGCACTGAGCCCTATGATCCCATGGTCAATATATCAGTGAGATGGAATAAACTGCTTTTCCAAGAATAAGTTAAAAAAAGACACTTGCATTTACCCTATAGTTGTCTCTTTCTTACAATGGCGAGAATAGGTTTAAAGCTTTTTGCATCGAGCCTTTGCATTTAGTGACTTGATACAGAAACAAGCTTTTTCAAGAATGTTAAGAAGCAACAAGAAAGTTTACCCTGTAATTGTCCCTCTTTACAATTACGGGAACAGGGTGGGAACAAGGCTCTTCGCAATGGCTAGAGGAATGGTTCCAAGTATAATGCACTATAGAGGGTTGAGGAAAGAGATGCGTTTTTTCAAGATTGTTATTATCCAGCTAACCTGACACAAAACCTGGATAGATTTTAGGCAAAAAGTAAAAATTATGCTCAAATATGCACTTGTACCTAAAATACGTACTAACATACAAAATATGCAGAAAGAGCTATGTTCAAATCTCCGTAATTCGGCGTGAAAGGGATAATGACCAAGTTTCATTGAGATATGACCGTTTAATAAAAACATGCATTTGCTTATATTTCTCAACACTAATTATGAATTATTCGTTTTAAGAACAGTTATTGCATTGTGTGGTATATTAGATGTATAGAAATGTCCTAACAAGTATAATTCATGACAAGTACGCTTATCATAAGAAATAAAAAGATAATTCCTTGCAGTATTAGAAAACGCGCGATAGTTTTACAGTCAGATTGTAGGCGAAAAAGAAGTCCACTATATGGCACCACTGTTTCTCATTTAACCGGAATTTCTCCTTTAGGTTCTGTACAAGTACTCGTATTTGACGGCAGGGTAATCAATAAAGGGATATGCCCAGCGAGTAGTTGGAGGCTGACAATGCACTTTTATCTTCGAATGTCGGTGGAAGAGTAGGCTTGAAGAGCTGATGGGGCAAAGAAAAGGGGAGCGTGGGAAGTTGCTACACTTAACTATACTTCAAGGATGTTGCAAAATGTCTAAAAGCGGAGACGGGCGAGTCCTCATAAAACCCAACCTCTGATAGGTTCTATTCTTCGGCTACACACACTTACGTATTTGCAAGATGGAGTTTGGCAATCGACATTTCATTGGTGTAGCTTGCTCCATACATAAACCTTATCTACCAATCACCAACACGTAATTATTTTATTAAAATAGTTTTAATCATCATGAGTTTTGGAAAGATAAGAGTCAGACTGAAAAAGTCAATGCCATAGCCGGGATTTGAACCACGTATCTTCTGGTCTTCGTCCAGCCGCTCCAACCATTGAGTTACCATTGCCAACGTGCCGACATGACATTAAATTCTCCAACTGACTCGTATTTCCCGGTAAACTACTAGGAGCCCTCATAAACACTTGAGTTAACTACCTTAATGGCGACTTACAACGTGTTAAGTACTTTAAAGTACTTGTCCCTAATGTAGAGTTTAAAATAACAACACTGATGGTTTCAAGTTTTGTCTCATTAAACATGTGCACCTAGTTAATTTTATTTCCATTACACATTTCTCCCAACCTTTTTTTTTTTGTATCGAAACTAGAGGTAGAAATCACGGTATCCAGTATCGAAGTATTTATTATCTATTATTATTATTATTATTATTATTATTATTATTATTATTATTATTATTATTATTATTATTATTATTATTATTATTATTATTATTATTATTATTATACCTCAAAATGTAGCTATTTCCGGCGAAAATTGTATGGAACTTTTAGATTGAATACAATACTTTTCTTTACTGTAGTTACTTAGTATGAAAAGTAAAACATTTGCTGCAAGGATACCAAATAAATGAACTCGTCTCTTAGTAAATGTATTTGGCTTGCAAAATGTCAGTGCTGACTCTGGTTATAAGTATAGTTTATACTAAATCTGACTAAACCGTAAATCTCCTGAATAACTAAATCAGGGGCGCGGGGGTAAGATATTCTTTTGAAGTTTTAAACCAAGGAAATATGCGGGCATGGGTTTGATTCCCGAAGAGATCAATTGTCGCAGTGCAGTGAATTGAATGTCAATGTCACGCGATGAAACTGCTGCCATGGCTGCCGATTGCGTTCTCGCGTGCTCTTTGTCTTTATATGTTTTATCCTCAAGCTAGTATCGAAAAATGTGACGATTTAATGAAAACTTTAAACAATACTTACAAAACTGAAAGGACAGATTTGACACACAAAACTGCAGGTCTCGGAATATCCACATATCTCAATGATTTGGGATATTTTCAATATAAATACAGCACGTTCATTTGAGGACTCGCGACTGACTGCCCCCTTAGAAGCACATGTTGCCAAGCACGTTTGCCCATTCATGTTACCAAGCTCCAAAATTGTCACTTTAGCTAATTTTATGCGATTGCTCATTTTTTTCTTCTGGTGATAATAAAGTAAAAGGGACCGCGCCACGGCTGAGTGGTTAGACCGCAAAGTGAGATTTGTGGTGGACAGTATGGCGCTGGGACGGGTTTTCTCCGGGTCCTCCAGTTTCTCCCTTCAGCATTCCACCAATAAAATTGTTCCATCGTCATTTTCCCCATCAGAGGTCCAGAGGTAGTCATGGTCGGGCGGGGCAATTTTTCTTTTTCCCCGCCCGGGTGTCTTCTGCCGCAGTACCTAACCGCTTTACGGCTTAACCTGCGAAAGTGAGTCAGGAATGTTTTTTATTGTTCTGCTGGGGGTAGGTTGTAGTTTTGATTAACATTTTTGTTTGGATGCCCTTGAGTAGTCTCAGAATGCAGCAACTTAGCGGTTTTATTGCGTTCTCCCTTGGGGGGGGATCGGTTTAGTGTTTTGCCCCGTTTTGATTACGGGTGGCCTAACACTTGAGCCATCAGGCGTAATATGAATTTTGGAGTTTATGGGCTTTACCTTGGGTTAACCAAGGGGCCCCAAGACGTATCTGGGGAGTTTGTATGATGGCAAGCGTCTTTGCTCCCTCTGGTCATATCTGCCCAGGGAGTTCACCAAAGGGTTGCCATGGGTTTGGATTTTGTCGTACATTGATCGTGCCCTCTCCCGAATGACATCGCAATGTACGGGATTTTTTAATGTTCATGAAGGATCTGGGCTGGGAATCTCCAGTCTGTATCGTATATCATTCTGAGCGCCCTGTTCTGCAGCGTCTGGATTCTGACGAAAGTGGTATTTGCCACTGTTCCCCAGATCTCACAGCCGTACAAAATCATGGGCGGGATGATCGCCCGATACAGCTGGAGTTTGAGACGGAGGGGCATGAACGGAATATTGGGTATAGGTTCCTGAGCGCGACGTGTCCAAGCTGGACCTTGCCTTTGACGTGCGGAGCGTAAGTTAATTTGCGGTCCAGCGTCACTCCGAGATACTTCGCCGTTTGCACCCATGGGATTCCACGGCGCCGTAAAACGAAGTTCTGCTGCAAGCGGTTGGCTCTGGTTTTCGCCAGGTTCATCTCGTCTTCATATATCATCCATTTCCTTCACGTTCACACCAGGAAGTGGGCTTCTATCCTGGTTCTCCATCGGATCCAAAAGCTTCAGTTCTTCTTCCTTAAAAAGGGATAGCGAAACAAGAATCCTCACATACCACGATAGAGTACAATTAGGGAAGTTAAAGAAGAAGATTATAATGTAAAAGGCAATGTAAAAAGCTTGTATATTAATGCTCATTCTGAGTGCACTTTTCTCAGTAATAAATGTAAAAGGCGGCGGTGTGACACAGTAGTTAAACCGTTTGTCTTTCACTAACTTGGTCCACTTTGCTCCCAGGGGACCCTATGTGGTGAACATCTGAGGACTTTCGTTAACTTTTTAACATTTACATAGTATAAGATTTAAATAGTTTTTAAGATAAAGGTCGTAAGTTAGCAAATTTAACACTGGTAGGAAAAGACATTTATAGAAAAGTCAAGGTAGACATTTGTTGTACAACTTACTGTATTTAATTCCAAGTCATTAGCTGCTTTTTGAGGAAAAAAAATAATAAATTGGAGAAAATGTTCTTATACAGCATAGCTTGGATTGAGGTGATCTTGAAAACTCATTGCATATTTGGAACACCATAATATATTAATGTGTATTAATATATAATATATTATTTTAATATATCTAGTGCAGTATATTAATATTCATGTGGTATTGTGTTTTTAGTTATGCAGCTTTTTCTATCTTGTTCTCTCTCACACTTGCACACATGTTTTTTAAATGTTTTTTCTTAAGAATACACCTTCATTTTATTCAGTGTGCCGTGAAACATAGATTGCAGCTGAATGCAATGTTGATGTGAATTTTTGTTTTTTTGTTTGTTTGTGTGCAGTACTTTCCCTAATTACTGGTGGAGAAAGTAAAAAATGGGCTAATATTGTACCCGGACTACACAAAGAATCTGCTTGGGAGAACATCGACCACAATTGAAAGAGATTTTTGTTTATGGAAATAAAAATATGGCATGTTAACACTAAGATTGTGCCAGTAGTAAACAATTGCACTTTTAATTGTAGGTTTACAAAACAAAATGGATTTTCAGTAAGACTGTTGACTATCCAGAACAGAAAGAAATGTGTTTTCAACACCAAGCCTTTAGTACCTCTTTTTTCTCCCAGTCCCCCCCCCCCCTGCATGTGATGCAACCATTTTTGGCACTATTAACAGTGTACTATCCGTTTTTTAATTGTGAAGTATCCAGACTTTCTAGAGATATTTGGAAAATTCATGTTTTTTTTTTCTATAGCAAAAACAATTAGGCAGGTATGTATAGAGAATGCATTTCAAGCACCTAACTTAAAATTTTATGGTTTTATCTATGAAATACTGCACCAGTACTGCAACAGTAAAAAGAAATTATATCGGGTTAAACATTTGTTGCATTGCATCAATAGGAAAAACCAGGTTTATTAAAGTGATATCCAAAAGGTGCGCACCATGTGTCTTAGGATAAATTAAAGATCTTCGGAAAACCACAGTGTGAACTTTTATTTCATATTACAGAAACGCATTTTTTTCACTACTTTTTTCCCCCTTTTGGAAGGGGAAAGAGACTTCTATGCCTTTTTCTCCTAGCAAGTCCACGATCCCCTTTCTTAAATGTACTTGCTAAATGTGCAGCGACTTATTTTTCACTGGTGGCTGGCTGGCGGGCGATTAATGCTGCAGCAGAAGGTTGCTGTCGCTGCAGTAGGCATGCTTTCACTGGTGGCTGGCTGGCGGGCGATTAATGCTGCAGCAGAAGGTTGCTGTCGCTGCAGTAGGCATGCTGCTAGCGTGACGAATATTGACACTCTGGCACTTAGGTGTATTATGTAAATTACAATTACAATAATAACATGTGCTGTTTTGTGACGATACATGACCATGTAATGAAAACAATGCTTCATCTGTGTAAAAAATGAACTTTGGGTCCATAGAGCTATCATTAACTTTACCCATCATCCAGCTGCAGAAATTTACTTTACTCAAATGTACCACGTGGTTACAGTTCCTGAACTATGGTTATCTTACATGGTTTTAATTTCAGAAGTTTAGTGTCTTTCCAAGCAGAGAATTATGAAACACCCATTTCCTGTGATAACCTACTCAGATTTCCTTGGGCTACGTTCTAATTTTTATCCTGTCTCATCAAGTTTTTCCTCTGTAACCACAGGGCGAGTTCTTTTAGGTTCCTTATCAAAAACAGAACCAGTTTCTCTGAACCTCTTTGCAAGTTTACAAACTGTCTCTGTGAGATGCGAGAATACTAGGAAATCGGTCTGCAAATAGCCGTGTCACTTCTGTACAAAACTCTGTTGGCATATAGGAATCATGCATGAATATGCTTGCTAATGTATACACACCTTTTTGCATAATAATAGAACTAATCACAATTTGGTCATATAACAGAATAAGAACCCACACTTACAGGAACAGTAAGAAGCACTGTGCGAAGCAGCTACCTCCCTCCGGCCAGCCACTAGGGAGAAATAAAGTACTATACTTGCATAGAATCATAATACTGTGACTTTGTGGGTTCGTGAAATTAAAAGTCCAGATTACAAACACTAAAAATTGCTCTTTATTTCCATAGAAACACACTTTGGTCAACCTGACAGTCCAGACCACAAAGTTCACACAGCTGTTCATGTACAAGAGTTCAATTAACAACTGTCCCCTTGACGGCACGACACTGCACGGTACTGGCAGGCTGTATTAGCCCGAAGATTGTTGATGCGTGTCCACCCGTTGACGAGCTGCGTCTTCCTTATTTATAGCTTACTCACTGTCCGGAATGTTGTCAATCAAGATGGCGCTAGAAGGAAGACGGACTCTCCAGAAATCCGTCTCCTTCCCCCCACAGTTTCGGCGAGCTTTTATCTCCGCACTCCACTGCCCGTCTCTTTGAACTTGTCCCTCGCGCCGCCTTGCCTCAACAATGCGTTCGCGACAATACATATTGAATAAAAGTTGAAGCTTTTTTCTTGGACATACAAAGATCGAAATATGAAACACGTTTTTTTTTTTTTTTTTTTTTTTTTTTTTTTTTTTTTTTTTTTTTTTTTTTTTTTTTTGTAATTTTGCCTCCTCCAACGTTAAGTCATATCGGGCAGTGAATGAGATCGTTGAAATGATGCTCAAATGAGCATACCCGACATTAGAGCTACCCGACATTCGTCTTAAAGGATAAGGGAAACCCCAGGAAAAACCTTATCCAGGTAGCTCACCCTGACTGAGATTTGAACTCGGGATCTCTTGAACGTGAGGCAGACACGCTACCATCTACGCTACCGAGGCGGGCAATTTCGATCTTTGTATGTCCAAGAGGATGAAGCCTCGGACTCAAATACTTAGGATAGTAAGTCGCCACAAACGGTGTATCTCGAATGCGAGAGCCCCTAGTGGTCTACCGGGGAAATATACGAGTCAAATGGTGAATTAAATGTTAGGACGGCACGTTTGCCATGGTAGCTCAATGGGTTAGAGCGACTGGACGGAAACCAGGAGATCTGTGGCTCAAATCCCGGCCATGGCATTGAATTTTTCATGTTGACTCTATCAACAACCTTAGCCTATATACGGCTAGTGTGAAGAAATGATTTTTCCATCAATTAACTACAACTTAAACTTTTATTACATATGTATTGTCGCAAACGCATTGTTGACGAAACATGTAATATTGGTCTATAAAGCAGTAACATTACTTTGAAGTATTATTATTAATTATTATTATTGTTATCATTATCATTAATATTATGATATAGTATGATATTATTATTATTATTATTATTATTATTATTATTATTATTATTATTATTATTATTATTATTATTATTATTATTTATCTGTGCCATCTATCCCACACCAGTCAACAGTGGACAGCCTGAAACACAATGGAAAGCGAAATGGTTGGAAATTATGGAATGGAAATGCAAGATAGAAGAGAAACCACTCCCAGCTTAACCTAGCCAACCAAGGAAATCTACTAAACCCAAGTTCACTGGCCAGGCATAAATACGATGGTGTTATCTTTGATTTGTTTTACTGACTATCTCTTATTCGCTGTGCTCTTGATATTACCTGCTACTTTGAAATTAATTTTCCATTTGATCTCCTTTAAGTGTTGTGTTCCTAATTATCTGATTGCATGCTCTAATGTTTTGTTGTAGGTGCTGAATGAGACATTTCCAGACCATACATTTCTTATGAATGGGCTTATTATGGGTATTAAGGTAAGCAGTTTTGGATGTTATTAAAAAGTAGATATTTACTGTAATGGTCATACATTTTTAAAAAATTTTCATTCAGCAAAAAGAAGTGTATGAGAGACCAAAGCAGGTCATAACATTATTAAATAGGTTGCTAGCATACCTATACATTTGAAAATTACTTCTATAAGCTATGTTATTTTATAGTCAGTGGAATGGTATTAGCAAGATTTCCTTATAATGCCTCCATGATTAGACTGTGTGGCTTTATTAAATCAGTTTTGATGGCTGAAATGAATACCTTTATAAGCATTAAGTTAATTGTCCCTCCACTTCTGAAATTTTTCTCCACCTAGCTTTGGTAGAGTCAGAAGGAAAATATTGATGTCTTTATGGAAAGTTAATGATTGTAATAATTTAGTTTGAAAGTAAAAATCAGGAATGTCTGTATTTTATCAGTTAATTCCATCAATCCTTTATTATTTATCTACTCCCAGCATGTTTACTTTAAAACACACCTTTTTTTATGAGTAATGCAATGAAGAAAATGTTTAATAACCTGTTTCTACGAGGGCTGTTCAATAAAGAATGATCACTTTTTTTTTTTTTTTTTGTGTGTGTGTGTGTGTAACAGCGTACCTTTACTCATCCTCATAATTATGATGGTCCTTCTCAAAATAGTCTCCCCTGAATGCGATGCACTTGTCCCAGCGTTTCTGCAAGTCTTCAAAGACATGCTGGAAACCATTTTTTAAGAGATCCTTCAAAATCGCCTCTGCAGCCTTCACCACTGCTTCTGATGATGGATAATGCCTCCCACAAAGGCGCTTCTTCAAGTTTGCAAATAGAAAAAAGTCACATGGGGCTAAATCCGGACTATAGGGAGGGTGAGGGATGCACTTCATGTTGGTTTTTGCAAGATATTCAGCAACAACATGGGCAATATGCGGCTGTGATTATCATGGTGCAGCATCCAGCCTGCTTCACGGAAATGTGGTCTTTTTTGCCTGATATGGACTTGCAATGTTTTCAGGACATCCCTGTAGTATTATCCAATTACTGATGTGTGTGCAGGTACAACATGCTGATAAACCATTCCATGAATATAAAAGAATGAGATGGCCATAACTTTCTCAGCAGAAGCAACAACTTTTGCTTTTTTGGGGGTTGGTGATGGAGATTTCCACACTGAGCTTTGCTGTTTGCTCCCAGAATCAAAATGATGTAGCCAAGTTTCATCAGCAGTGATTACGTTTGAAAGAAACTCCGGATCTTCCTCTAACATAAACTTTAACTGCATGTTACCTCCATTGCAGCGTAAGGCAATACTGAATATGTCTGAACTTTTTGTGTTTGATTTATGAGTCACTATGTTTACACAGTGTAAACATAGTGACTCATAAATCAAACTCAAAAATGAAGAATACTTCACTGTTAATAATGCTTCTGCTTTTAATATTTATATTTATGTCTGTACTTGCCTGGTTTTCACCTGCGGAAACCAGGAGTACCAACAATGAAACTACTACAGCGTGTTTGTTTCACATTAAGCTAACATAATATAATAAGATTGAATTTTAGTGCGAGAAATAATGATTGTAAAAAATTATGATCATTCTTTATTGAACAGCCCTCGTACATGTGAATGAAAAATATAGTTTTCTTATTTTGGAAAAAATGTTATATCTGATCAGCCCAGAATGAATAAAGAAAGATTTAAAGAATCATCAGCATTGTTTCTCTCCATAAACTTTGCATTAAAGTGGAACAAAGCAAAATAAGCCATAACAGACTTGAACATTTTGCACATTGTTAAAAGACTCGAGTACTGACCAGAGGTATATTGTAATATCAGTAGTGTTCAGTAA
This sequence comes from Mantis religiosa, assembly GCA_030765055.1. Classification (NCBI taxonomy): domain Eukaryota; kingdom Metazoa; phylum Arthropoda; class Insecta; order Mantodea; family Mantidae; genus Mantis; species Mantis religiosa. Next base: position 120,546,794 of record CM060957.1, on the reverse strand, counting down.
TTGGCTGCAATCTGCATTGGGATTTGCTTGACCCCTCTGTGATGCACAAAAATTAAAAAAATAGATAATTTTGAAAATGTACGTCTTTTAAGCATTAAAATACATAATCACCAAGGCATTTTAGACAAACAGTTACTTCATTTAGGCAGAAAATAGGCTTTGTTCACCATTTTAAAACAATTTTATGACTATAAATGTTTGTTAGGCTTTTTTTTTTATTTGTAAAAAAATTGCATTTATTTTCCACTTTCACCTAAAGGAACTAAAAGGGCACTAAACAGAGATTTTTCTGATAATTTAAAGGCAAGATATTAATTCATTAAACTGCAGATACGTTTCTTAAATACTGTATGGATTATTTAGAGAGAAAATGTATGCTTTCTTACAGGGTTTCCTGTCTTTTCTGTCAGCGCCTCTAATTGGAGCATTATCAGATGTGTGGGGACGTAAATTTTTCCTGCTCATTACAGTGTTCTTCACCTGTGCCCCTATACCACTGATGACCATCAATACTTGGTTAGTATTATGCCACAGTTTTGTGATTGTGTTGAAATACACAGTCATCTTTTCTTTTTAAGTTGATTAAAACATTGACTAAATTTGTTTTAATTATAATAAGGTTCAATATTTACCTCTGGAAGCATGTGATGCAGCCTGAAATAAATGAACATATTTGTGCAAGAAAGAACAAAGCACCATCTTGTTCTCACATAAAATAATGCCAAATGTGTGTGATATAAAGAGAAAAAATTGGACGTATGGTATTTGTATGAATTTCTCAAACCACTAGCATATATTTTTGTACCTTATTATTTAACAGTCACTTGATAAATTGTGGTACTCCAGAATGCTATAAAACACCCAAATTAGCTCACTTTACCCCAAATTATAAAGCATATTTATTTATAATATTTAACTTATTTTCATTTGGACTTTAACATCTTTATGTATAGTTAAATTAATTGCTTTTACATCTGTTTCGGTGCCCAGAACATAGTTTAGAAATGACCTGTAAACTTTATGTCAAGGTTCTTTAGGTCTTTTAGAATCTAACTACAATAACTGGAATTTGATAAATGATAACTAATACAGACTGAACACTGCTGTTCATTAACTTGAAGACAATGCCTCACCCAATTCTGCAGTTCAACAACGCATTTGAAAGAGTAGCCGGTGAAATACAATGAATGGCATCATTTATCCATTCTTGCAGGTCTTCCAGATGTGCTGGTTGAATCACAAAAACACATTTCACAGAGAATGAAATCCAGAGGTGTCATATTAGGTGAGCAGGCTGACCAAGGCCATGGACTATTCTGTCCAGTCCATTGATAAAGCAAAAAGGCTATCCAGTGATCAGATCATTATGGCATTGTGATGGAAACTTCATCTTGCTGAAATATCTCTGCCTATCCTGTGATGTGTCATCTAGGAAATCCAATAGAATATAGTCTAGTAATTCACTGTATGAATGAATCATTGTTCATATTACCTTCAATGAAAGGTAATCACTGTATCACATAAAGGACCACATCACATTAATTCTAGAAGCACCTGCGTTATTAGTTGCATGCATCCAAGTTGAATTTTGCACAGACCAGTATCATACATTTTGAGTATGGCCATTACTGACCAGGTAGAATGAATGAGCACTCATCACTAAAGTGTGCATTCTCTAAAATGTTATTGATTATTCATACAATAAACTAATTGTGGCATTGTTACCTGTTTGGACAATAATTCTCCTGCATTGCGTGGACTTGATGCAACTGGCACAGATGAAAGTGTATAGCTTTAAAAATTTGTTAGCAGAGTCTATGTTCACTCCACTCTGCCTTAACAGATAGCAAATTGGTCTCTTAGGATTGAGTATGATCTTTGCAATCATATTAGGGGCATTTTCATTAGTTGCTGATTTCAACATACCTCAGTGTTTTACATCGAGCACAGAAGGCCCTCTTAAATATATTTAAAATGTTATTTACTGCTTGAAATATAGTTTTTAATTTTAAAATATTGTCTATGAAACTCCTCTGTAGCCTGATTCATAGTTCTGTGATTATCACCACAAAGCAATTTAAGTTCAGCTTATTGTTCAGGATTGAGCATGATTAATATGAAATGGTTAAGTGGAGGCATTTGAAGAAAAAAAAAAAAAAAAAAGGCCAAAATCCGTAGTGTTCATCAGAATTTTTTGAAATTTTATCATTAAACTGTAAAGGGAATCTAGATAACCTTCTAAATTTCACCTTTCTTTAATATCTTTTGGGGGAGGAATTGCTTTGTAATTCGTGTATGTTAAACGTCCCAATCCTCACAGTTTTTCTTTTAAATTTAAATTTTAGATTCTGGTTTCTTGTAACAGTAGTTATCAAAGTCAGTATACTTATTTGTGTACATCAAGTAATTTTGGAGAAAAAATATTTGTGTGTATATATTACATTTCCTTAAATTTTTGGCAGTTTTGAGATTTGTAATTCCATACTAAATTGTTCAATCTAAAGTTCATTTAATAGTGATGTTTATTAAACATCTATTTAGGAATATGTATTTAAGTTTCAGAGAAATCCATTGAAAATTCAGTGTGAACATTTTTACTATGCAAAAATATTGAAATATTGAAAGTGGAGAAAAATTTAGTTTTAGTGAGAAATTACATTACTTTGAGTTATCATAAGCCTTTATGGCTGGAGTCAGAATAATGAATGATGGATTCTTCCGTGCTGATAAGCCATGGTCTGATGGTATTTTGAAGTCCAGACTTTTTGTCCACATCTGCAGTGAACATCATCAGTGCCGTGATCTTACTTAAATTCATAACATATTCAAATTCATTAAGTAAAACAATGGGCTGGATTAGATCCAGAAAAAGCATTTTTAGTGGAAATGTTGCTTCAGCGTACTCTGCTAAGAAGTTAATCTCTGCCTTGAATAGAAAGAGACATGTGAAATTTTATATCTTAAATCAAAATTGTTGATACTGGCATAGAAAAGGTTGATGTAATTTTTTGGAATGTGAAGTTCAATTCATGTGTTAGCAATTTCCGTATCTCTTACTTATGTCTTTACTCTTAAAAATAATTTCATTCATTAATTTGATGCATTTGTTTCTACATTAATATTTTCATTGCAAAGTATTAGGGGCTTTTGAAGATAATTATACCAAGACAGTTTTCCAGGATAACTCGGACAGCACTTCAGTATGTAAAAAGGTCTGAAGGACCTATTGGTAGAAATTGCACATAATTTGTTAAAATATGTTTTTAACAAATTTAATGTATGTTGAAGTTCTTCACGGGAAGCAAGGCAGGTGAAAAGATGATTAGAAATTGACATTTCGGGAGCGTAAATCTCTCCCATCATCAGGATATTTATTTAATGTTACAACCACAAATGAATCACTTAAATTTAATTTAAGTCTACAAAATAGTTGTTACGCCCTTCTCCCTATCAGATTCTTAAGATACTTGAAATTAAAAGCAGAGGCATCACATTTAGCATATTACATCATTTAAAGTGAAACAATCTTTTACAAATATCGAGATTTGACTGTATTGTAACACCACAGTGAAGCGAATTACATAAGTGAAGCAGAGATGTGTAATAAATACGACTCATCCATAAATTAATAATTTTACAAAATAGTTCACTTTTAGAAGATACAAACTTTAGCCAGAAAATATTGAGAAGCTATTAAATTTTAGATGAGTCGTATTTTTTACACATCTGCTTCACTTTCGTTTTAACTGTATTTTAACTGTGTAAAAAATACGACTCATCTAAAATTTAATAATTTTTCGCTTCGCTGTGGTGTTCCAATACAGTTAAATCTCTATATATTGAGAAGCTATTTGTAACACATTATAACTGATGTCAAATTCAGCCAAAGTAAAGAGAGATATATTTTGTTTCCAATAGAAAATTGTTATGAATTATTCTGTTTCAGTTTTTGGAAATCTTTTTCATATTTCTCAAATTTTTCCATATATTTATTGTGCCTGTCTTTTCTGATGAGCCAACAGAGAACTAGCTAATTGGTCAAATAAAACAAAGGATATGTGTAAAACTGACTGAACTACTGAAATGTATATGAAATGCGACACAAAACATGTTAATTTAAATGGAACGGTGTGAAGCTTTTATTAAACCAGGAAAATGTGAACAAAGTTTTTTAACTTTCTCTCACCCTGTTACAAGCACACTAAGTATTAAAATTACTAAGGGACAGTTTTGTTGTAAGTGAGCGATTTCAAAGGCTAGAACAGAAAGAAAGACTAGGAAGTGTTTGCTTTTCTGTAGCTTATTGATTTACAAAGATTAGTACTGCAGAATGTTCTAGTATTGATTGACTGCAGTTTTACTGGACAGTGTACATCTATCTCACCAAATATTTGTTCTGCTTTTAGAATATTGACTAAGGGCAAATAAAATGTATACTTAGAATTTTCAGGGAGTAACTCTGAAACCCTTTCATTCTGAATGACTTTTGTATACTAAAAAGGGTACATGAAATGTTACTAAACAAAAAACAGTTCACATTAAAAGACACATTTTTTTAAATAGTGGTGCATGCATGTACATATGTTAACCTTTGTGAGATACACCTTATTGGTTTTAATTTCCAAATATTTAAACTTTTCTCAAATGCTAGGTTGCTATTTCCTTTTTTTTTTTTTTTTTTTTTTTTCCCTCCCTGTTATGCAAAGTGATCATTGATAGCTGGTTATGTCAATACATCTTCCTGTTCTTATTTTTGTTGTACCTACATGGAATTATGTAACAAAACCATTTTTACAAATTGTAATGTTTAGTAATATGAAGTAACTGGAAGAATAAGCTGTGGTAAGAATATATAAATATTTTTTGGGAAAACATAATAAAGGTTTTTTGGTATTTGTATGTATTTGGATGATTATATCTATCTTCATTTTTTGCACTGGAACCTATTGAGACATATCTTAGAGATTGTCTCCATCACCTTAGATTCACATTGGTAAGATGTTATGTACCTATGCTAATTAGCAGTGAAAGTACTTCAAAACCAAACATTTTATTTACCTACATTTTTTGCTTACTGCAGTTTAAAATATGCCAATTTTGAAAATGGTTTTTGTTAGATTCTTACAATTTCAAACAACAATTTAAGGAAAATCCAAAATGATTTTTCCATTTCCATTTTTATGTACAAGGGGCCATAGAAATTGTGACTTCATGAAAGGGTACCAGCAAATACAGGTTAGGTACTACAGTATTTATTTTGCTGTTCATTGTGAATGAATAAATGCATTATACTTGTTTCAGGTGGTTTTTTGCCATGATCAGTATCTCAGGAGTATTTGCTGTTACGTTCTCAGTGGTATTTGCTTATGTTGCTGATGTTACTGAGGAACAGGAGCGATCTCTTGCTTATGGTTTGGTGAGTAGATCACATTACAGTCCCTCCAGGCTTAAAGTGGGGACGTACATAGACAATGTAGTTGTATCATTCTGCAAATAATCATGTGCTGAAGTTTTCTGAGGTCAACTGTTTATATCTGACTTATTGCAGGTGTCATATCTTTCACCAGAGGTCATGTTTAAATGTTTGGAAGTTAATTACAGTATTTATTCATCCAGTTCATTACTTGAATGTATCAAATAAGTAATGATATACACAGCATAACAACACATTATTTCCAGTCGCACATCATTATTTCACTTGTTCTAAAAGTTATGCTACAGCATAATGGGGTACATGTGTACACACTTTAAGGCTGAATGGAGTATAATCAAGTACATTAATTCAATACTATAATAGCAAACATTACTTATATTTCTTCTGTATGAAAAGTTAGTGCCCAGACATAAAGAGCTATTATATATCCTTTGATCAATGTACCACAGTCCTTCAAGAACAGAACAGATAGAAAATAAGATTTTTTGAGGAACTGACTTGTACTGTTAATTCTTCAGATGCTTATTGTCTGATTAGATATTTGATATTTATTTGTACAATTTCATTACAATGATTTTAACATCGAACATGCACTATTATACATCCTGTATAAATACATGAGATGGCTGACCCAAGATGTACTCGCTGTCTCAGGTCCCCTGGCCATAAACCTTTGGTTTTCCTGAGCAATTTGGTGTTATTTCTTGACCTTCGCTTCTTTTACCCTAATCGCTTCCTAACCTATATAAAAATTCTACTATACATCCAATTTTCTTTTCACCCATCCCAGTTAACATGAGTAACACCACTACCTCTTTGCTCACACTGTCCCATTTCTTATCCCATATTTTTCTCCTGCAATTTAATTCCTTACACATTGATTAGAAACTTACAATTTAGGTGGAAATGCTTCATTAATAGTGAATATTCAGAAGTGTGTTATTACATTTCTCATTAACAGTATGTTCCATTGCCATATTTAGTTACCAAAAAATATTTTTGGTAACATTGCAAGGAAAGAGAATTGCTTGTATACAGGGTAATCTTTGAAAGCGTCTGATTTGACAACTCACTGTTTTACATATGTACATTCGAAGTGGAGGAAGAACTGATGTGCTAGTTTCCACATCTTGATTATTTTTCTCTGACCTTTAAATATTGATTAAGATGTAGATGTAGATATATACAAATATAATATGTAACTTAAAAAATTAACTGTTATACAATTCCAAAGTACAGTCCGAATTTATTCCAAAGCAAAAAGTATTTTTATAACCAGTTACAAAGGTAATCCCAGAGAGGATGTTGCGTGCAGTTCACTGAGGTTGGGAATTAAAACATCAGCTTGAAGTTTTGTATTAATTATAGCTTCCTCTCCTCATTGAGAAAGTGCTTGGTGCTGTGTAATTCTTGCTTCATAACCACCTTCACTGAAAGTCACGAGTGAACAAACATACCCCCTCTTCAGTTTATGTGGTGATTTAATCTTTGTTGCACTGATATAACTGTGTATCAGTGTAAAATTGTTAAAAGGCCAAATAGGTATTTATTGAGCATGCATTTAATGTAGCTACTAGAGAAGATCTTAAATAACAAAATAAAATCGAACGCTTGTAAATTGAAAACAAAGTTATTTGCGTGGCTATGCCATCATGAATCTTCCATGTAACCTTTGTCCTATACACGATCTTATATGAAAGAACAATTAATTACCAGATTAAGGAATTTGCCCAACTTAAATCAGAAAAACTCCAACTCCTTTCCTAATTTAACTATGAATTTCCATAATAGTAGTAGTAAGAACCTTGTCATCTACTAATGAAATGGTGAAGGCAAGATTCCTTGTCTTGAATGTTGCTTATGCTGCTTCTCAGCTCAGCCATTTGCTCAACAATCCACAGTTAGCTGTTTTGTATAAATGCATTAAATTCTTGTTACCTGATCTTATTTCTCTCTTCAGTTAGCCTTCTCCTTTGTTCCCTTAGCTCATAAGATAAATCCTTGTTGCTAATGATAGACGTTCCTTTTAGCTATATATTTATTTTCTTAATGAAACCTTTCAAATTCAAAGTTTTGCACAGAGTGCAATCGTCTGCATAGATGGTAGAGTAAGTGAAAATCAAGATATATTTAGTGAAATGGAAGTATATCGGGTTAACCGTTGCAGTGTAAAATAGTGACATTTAGATCAATATTGCATAAGAAATTTGAAAAAAAAAAATGCTCTTAACCTTAATCCCAGTGTTAAATAAACGTTGGTTCTAATCTCAATTTTATTTTAAAGAAACAAAATTATAATCACTTCCCATTCTCCTTAAGTGAAAACTGACTTGCAATTGCATTACATTTTCATTCTCTGTACCTGGCAGATGACCAAATTTCATCTGTAGCTGGCTCTGTGGCTGTGGCAGTGGTGTTGTGTACCCAGTGATTTGGGGAACGGACATTTTCACATACCTTCCTCAATGTGGCTCAAAATTGGGTGCACATTACAAATGACAAAGCAGTGCTACTACTGCTATTATTATTATTATTATTATTATTATTATTATTATTATTATTATTATTATTATTATTATTATTATTATTATTATTATTATTATTATTATTATTATTATTATTATTATTATTATTATCATTATCATCATCATCATCATCATCGTCGTCGTCGTCGTCGTTCTTAACTGAAGTAGTAATATATAATTATCTTGGCCACTGTTCAGTTGGGCAACCCATCTTAAGCCTTAAAACTAATTATATGAATATTGCTCATTTAATTCTTATTTAAGTACTCAAATTATTGCTATTTTCCTGCTTTAATAGTCCATTTAAATTTCTTTTTTAATTGTCCTAAATACCGTCCAGTGTTCTCACAATTTTTGTCTAGAGCTTAATTTGTCAGTTTTCTTGTGTGTTGAACATCTTTTCTCCCATGTAATGTACACTCACTTTGTGGATAGCTATTTATTGGACCTTTTAACCTCCACACTACTCTTAGCCATGCACGTAGCAATAATTAAAACATATCCATTAGTTAACAGCATAGAAATATAAAACTACAAACTTTGTGGTCTAACAGTAATATAACATTGATAGATCACAAAAGTAGGAAGGAAGGCTAATATTTCTCCCTTTTTTTTTTTTTTTTTTTTTTTTCCAGGTTTCAGCAACATTTGCAGCAAGCATGGTGATAAGTCCAGCTTTAGGAGCATACATGATGGATGCATACAGTGAAAACCTAGTTGTTGCACTTGCTACAGCGATTGCAATTTTGGATGTGTTTTTCATTCTGGTTGCTGTTCCAGAAAGCCTTCCAGAGAAAGTGCGACCCTCATCATGGGGGGCTCCAATCTCATGGGAGCAAGCTGATCCCTTTGCTGTAAGTTACTTCTGCATATAACCTCTATGAATTAAAGAGATTCAGAATTTTTCAACACAATTAGTACTACCCTCTTAACTTTAGCTCAGTGTAGTGAAGTCATATTCCAATAATTGACCATTTAATGCAAAAGCATAATGGCTCTGAAATATGTACTAGTAATTTTAGAATTCAAGGAGTGTGATGTACAAATGAACTTTGCTATTTTAGTACTAATCCATGTTATAATTTCTTTTTAGCGCCATATAATGTCATTATGCGATGTGATGTCCATGTCTTAAATGTGAATTGTTACTACTAAATTCACAGAAGCAAAGAAGGAATGTTGAAATGTTTCAATGAATATTTTATATTACATTAGCAGTAAAATTGTCTGTAAACCTGAGTATTACAATAGTCATGGTTTTCTTAGCCCTAAAAGAACTTTTAAGTGAAAAATTTTCAAAATTGCTCTAGAAATATCATCTCAAAACAAATATTACATTCAGTGATTGAATATTTGGACGATTGTACTCTGTGCAATAGAAATTCTGAAAAATAGTGCCTCTTAATATGCATACATTTCGTTAGAGCAATGCACGCTAAAATCACAGTGAAGAAATTACTCAAAAACAAATACAAATTTCAATTTCAAATACATTTTCAATTTCATTTTTAAATACTTAAAACAATTTATTGAACATATTGTGTAATATATGGGCTAATACAGTGATACAATGGTAGTCAGGTATGATTGTCTTTTGCATAGACCGTCAATGAGTGAGTCCTTCATTAGCATGTAAGTATATTGTCCACGAAGAGTGCAAGTAAATAGTTACAAAGCCAGGTGGTGTCATCATCCACATATCTTGTGATGGGATCCATGTGCTGTGGTTCTTGTGTATACATGTCATAACTCAATGTTTCGGAGCATATAGTTTCTAGTATGAAAATATATTTCATATAAGGTTCACAAAGCCATGTTTTAATTGGAGCCTTTTGATAATATATTCTCATCTTATGGTAACAAAACAAATACATAACCCCTCTGAGACTAGCAGTAGTGGCTCATTTAGTAACCAGAAATAATGCCAAGAAAAGCTGAAGCATGGAAAGTATTTTAAACTGAGGTGTGCAGTTTAATGATTTATGTTATTATCGTTTTAATTTTAGCACTTCCTCCAACATTGTCATATTGTACGATGAACAAAATAGGTGAAATGATGCTCAAATGAGCCCAAACTCCATGGACCGTAGGATTATCTTACATTCATTTTTCAGGACAGGGGAAAACCCAGAAAAAATCTTATGCAAATAACTGAAAAAGATTTGAATTTGTATATTGTGATATCCATGGAAATATTTCAATATGCCACTATGAACCAAATGGTTGAACCATCCCAAGGATACCACTGGGAACACAACTCGGAGAGTGAGAGGTCAAATTACCCACACTAAAACCTAGAAGATACGGGACACTTCACAATCAAATACGCAATTCTTCCTGAAATCCACATACCTGTTTTATTCCAAATTATAAACACCTAAGCACAATACAACATAACATTCCACAGGCGCGGAGAGATGTAACAAAAGCGAAGGTCAATCCAACATCTCCCGGCCAGCCAGCTCCAGATCCTTTCATGACTGGCTAGATCACAGCTATCAGTTGTTTTCGTAGAAACACTACTGCGAAGATTTCCAACCAGCCAAAAGGAGCTGGACGCATGGCGGCGACTTGACCTTACTAAATGTAAAACTGTTTTGATTTCTCAATAATAATCTTTAAAAGTAAAAAATAATATGAAAAAAGTAAGTATATCACAATATGTGATGTGTAATTGAATGTTTTTTTGGGAGTAAATGGTATAATTGTTGAATATTTATCACTTACGTGAATTTGAATGATTTGTTTTGGTAGAGTTAATGTATAACGGCATACAATGTAACGGCATTCCCAAATGCCAACTTCTCAATGTTTATTCATTTTTATTTTTGTTTATTTTACTTTTATCAATTTTACTTTTCAATTCCCTCTGACAAATTCTGTTCAAAAAATATTAGGACATTTCTTGTGACAGACTTGAACAGTAATTCATATGCTTAAAACATATATTGATTGATTGATGTTTATCTCCAACTGTAAAGCTTTTTACATGGATTGTCAATTTTGTATATACATAAAATTAATGCAATAATATTTACAAACCTGTTTACAAAGTTGAGAAGTGTAAATAGCATATTCTACCTAATCTGTTTATATTCTTCCACGGAGTAAAATACTTTCTGTAATAAATAAGTTTTGACAGCCTTTAGTTTTGTTTTCCCGTATGTTATCTGTTTGATTTCAGCCGGTAGGTATTATAAAGGTAAGAGCAGCCAGAAAGATATAACAGTAACATATTTAAAAAAGAAAAGTTGCCTGCACAGATTGACAGTAAGCTATTTCACCCACTTCATTCATTGTCCGATATGATTTAACATTGGAGGACATAAAACCACAAAAACAAAAAAAAGAAATTGAATGTATTGTTCATGATATTCATACCCCAAAAATTTTTTCTGCTGTACTTACAAAGGCTGTAAATTAATTTTTCCAGTAAGCATTCTCATTTTCATGGAGATGAAGCAATATTTAAATTACAAATGTTTCTTTTCCCAGGCGCTGCGCAAAGTAGGGAAGGATCATACAATCCTGATGCTGTGTGTCACTGTGTTCCTGTCATATTTACCTGAGGCAGGACAGTATTCCTGTATATTTGTCTACCTGAAATTAGTGAGTAATTCTAGTAACAAATATTTGGTTGAATTTTTGTATTCATCTTCTACTGTGTTTTCTTATATGTTTCCATATAATAATTTAACTTGTATATATTCCAGGTAATGGGATTCAGTGTTGTGATGGTGGCAGTATTTATTGCAACAGTTGGTATCCTATCAGTCTGTGCACAGATTGTTTTAGGATTCTTAATGCGTTCGCTGGGCCCCAAGCACACAATCATGGTGGGTCTTGTTTTTGAAATGCTACAGCTTATGTGGTATGGATTTGGATCACAGACATGGTGAGTAAATAACAGAATTAAAATTTAAAAAGTATGTGGATAACTCCAATAATAACACACAAACTTAAAATTATTTTGAAAACAATTCTTTTATGTAAATAATTCTGAATTTAAAGCACATTTTTATAAAATGTTTCAGACTGGGAATGGCTGTTAAAACTGCAGTGAATTCACTGGTTTCAGAAGCCTTAAAGTACTTTAATTTGATTTGCATTACAGTAAAACCTCTCTAAAACGGAATGCAATTGTTCCGGCATTAATTTTTTTGTTTAGAAGATTTCCATCTCCTTGAGGGTTGTGTTTTAATACAAAGAAATTATGAAATAGTTGCACAGGTTTACAGTGAAGGAATAATATAGAATGAAGTGTATATAATAATAGGCTGATATGTATTATGTACTATATTTTCAACTTACATACAATAATTGTAGTTTATCGCCTAGTTTCTGTGTCTGTATTAAATTTCCCCATTCCAATCTGCAATTATCTTCATATCAATATAATTTGCTTCACCACTCACAGCATTCAAAATAATGTTATCGCAATGTTTGAAATTCACAAGGCATCCATTGGAAGCTCTGAAATGTCTTTGCCTAATTTTCTTGTGTCTGTAAAGCTTGAGTCTGAAGCAGTGGTCTAGAAATGGGAATTCATTTAGCACATTAACAAACCATTTGAACACAGCACGATTTAGTTCATCATACTCTGTAGATTTTGTGATGCATTTCACATGCCCTGCTGTTCCCTTAAACCACTTGTCTTTAATGTTTACTTTTTAAAAATCTTGTAAATCTGAGTTTTCCTCACTTTAAACAACATTAGCTGAATGATTGTTCTTTTAGTGTTCTTCAATAACCTTAATTTTCTTTTCCTCCACTGATAATATTTTATGTTTAGAACTCATTTTACAGAATTTGTGTACACAGAAACTATGTTTTTAAAAATTGCAAAGTTGAGTTTTCTTCCACATACTTGATCACTTGTAAGAACGAAACAGAATGAATACACTGCAAAACAGTTGTACCCTTACCAGTGTGTTGGAAGATTTGACCGAGCTAATGGTTTGCTTTCCCTTTTCTATGAAGGATTACAGGATTACAGTCTTTTGATTTTATGGTACATGGAACTTCGTTGCAAGCCATCGCCTTCAAAATTATCAAACGGTTCCTGAAAAGTATTTCCTATCCCTCGTTAGGCAGTTTTCTGGCTTAGAGTATAATTTTACATGGGAAATAGCTCCATACCGAAATTTATTTTCTATTTTTCCAGGTTCCTGGCATATAGTGAGTATTTTAGGCAGGTTTTACTGTACTTGAATATTTTGTTATTTTCTAATGTATAAATAGACATATATGAGAGTGGTGCAAAATCATTTCAATAATTAAGAATTGGAATAGCTGCAGATTTTGATTTTATATTATGATTCATTAAATACTAAAGTTGTCCCTTGGGCTGGCCAGAGCTGGGCCATGGCCCTTCACTATTTATGACAGCCCCTCAATATGTTTACATGCTTGGAACGTGTTTGCTACTTTTGACTATTAATTTTTGCTTCTTTCCCTCCCTTTCCAAGTGTGATTGATTTTCTTGTACATGCCTATCTTGCATCAGTTTTTCGCTATTTACATTGTATAATACAAGGGTAGATCCATAGGTTTCCGACCTAATTATTTTGTAGCTATGATAAAGATAAAAACTGTATTTCACTTTTCAGTTGTGGCGCTGTATTTTTCCAGCTTAATCAAGCCACGAGTTCGGGCGCCATATTTGTGGCAATATTATTCTCCAGCTTAATCAGCCACACGCTCGGGCGAAATATGTAGCGTATTTCTTCGCTGCAAGCACAATTCTTTCCCATGTCGTCAGTTTGTGCGGCTCAGTTTCTTCAGGTCACTAATAGTATCGACTGAATTGAATTTGATTAAATAAGAGCCAAGAAATCCTTTATTCTCAGGTGTGGATTTTTAGTGACAAATAAAATTTTATATGACTCCTATTTCGTAATATATTATTTAATTGTATAATCTGGATTAGATTTTACTCGAACTTTCTTTTTTAATCAATCACTGTAGGTTACCTCCAACACATCGATAAATCCTTATTTTCAATTATAATATAATTTCTGTTAATTACTTAAAATTCCTCACTTTTGATTCTCTCATCACTATTACAAATACCGAATAACTCCTTTTTGAAGATTATTCATTTTCCATTACAAAACTTTCATATTCACCTCGAAATTTTCTATCGTCATGAAACAAGATTAAAGAACATATATCTATCTCAAGAGTATTGATTTTACGTTACCATTGTTGCTCCTCTATTAATTTTGTGATTGGCCGATTTACTGCTACGTCATCACAATACGTAATACAATTATCATCACGGCCAGTCTCAAAATTACACATATATTTTTTTATATTGTCATTACATGGCCTACTAATAGTCATATCAGAAAACAAGAATTTCCAACTGGATATTCATATAAAAGATTGTAACTAAATATATATCGTTACAAATGCCCTCTTCAAAATATATGGAAAATAATTTTAATTTCAATACTTCAACAATGTGTTTCCATATATTTTGAAGAATGCCCCAATTTTAACAACTTTGTTTACAACAATGAACTATAACATAAATATAACATACATAACATATAACAATAAACATACATTGAATGAAATATAATAATAAATGAACATTTAACAACAACTTAGCGTTACTATAACACATTATTTTTTTTTTTAAATATATATCTTTGTTTTATGAGGGGGCTGTGCCCCGCTCCAAATTTGCATTAAAGTATTCTTATAATTAACATTTTTAAATTGAGCAGGTTTCAACCGTTTCTTATGGACACCTCTTTTTTATAAGTAGGCAGTTGAATCGTTCCTTCTTAACCCTCATATGTGGAGGGAACACACCTGTCGGTCTACTGATCCGCCGGATCAGGCTTGGCAAATCATTATGATATCACCAGCCTTTCCTTCATTTGCCAGATGAAGGACGTTCCTACTGCCATGACAGGTCAGCAGTAAATTTATAAATGGCATTTCCTCAATTTTAATGGAACAGTCATACCGCTGTAGCTCGGTCCCCAGAGCCTCATCTGTTAAAGCAGGGTGCACCACGGGCAGGAAGAGGATAAGATTTGGATAGGAGAGGCTATAAGAGGCGCATCACTATCCCTTACACCCTTTATGTGGTAAAGACGATTTAATGAACATCGATCATCTAACTGTATGTGAAACTCTCCAAAATCAAAATCTAGTCTCCAAATATTCGGAAGCAAGAAGAAAAATGATTTTATTATCAAATTCTGAGCATTAAATACACACATGCACACGCACATGCACACGCACACACACATACACATTTTTAAATTATTGACAGTGAACAAACATGCTATAACAATATAAAGAATATTTTTTTTACTAACATAACAATGAAATAACTGAATTTTAACCAATTTATATATACAATTTATATACAAAAGAATTCTCTGTTTTGTTATTCATGTTGGGTGATTTGCCCACATAATTAATTTTTCTAGCTGTCCTGTATCCATGACAGAGTTCATACTCGTAACTTTTGAACAGTTATGGTGATACATTTTTCTCAGTTGGCTAACCTGATCTTTGCAAGCACCCAGAACTTGGTAAATCCATCTTTTATTTTTATGTATATTATAACGCTGTTTGAAGGTTAGGTTAGTTTTGTATTCAAATCTTTGACAAAACTTTAGCAACATTATTTTGTGTGGTATATCATACATGTGATCACTATGACCTTCATTGTGTATTTGTGTTTGTGGGAACATTTCGTGTACATATACATCAAAGTTTACATCAAAATACTTATTGTTTGAATTTACAACATACATATTCTGATAACCATCTGTATTATAACATTCATTGTTTGGTAAGTAAACATTTGTCTGTAAATTTCTTATTTCTTGGCTAACTAGTTCTCTTAGTTCATTATATTGGCTATTCTGTACAAATTCTAACCTCTCTTGTTGTTCACTTAGGTTAGTTATATCTTTCTCTTGTGAGCCTAATTGACTCACATTATCTATCTTAGCATCTAATTTGCTACTGAGTTCTGCATTCTGATTTTCTATCTTCCTGCTAAGATCTGCATTTACACTTTCTATTTTCCTACTCAAGTCTGCATATTGACTTTCTATCTTCCTAAGATTTGCATTTGGACTTTCTATCTTATTATTTACATCTCCTAACTTGCTACTTAGTTCTGCTAACATCTTCACTATCTGGTCTAAAGTACTTACATCTGGTGATTCACTAACATGTCCCTCATCCTGTGCAAGCACGTTTGTTTCATGCAACTGTTCACTAAATTGCTGGCGATGATCCATCCTTTCTGGCAATTTACATCCGCTTCGGAGTCTCATATATTGAAATATTTTAACTCGCAGTTGGTCGTCTTGATTCTCTAATGATGTTGGAAGTTTCCTTTGACCGTTGTGTAAATAAACTTGCCACCAATTCGAAGCCCTGAAGTTGGAACGCCATATTTGTGGCGATATTTAGTCAAATCATTTATCCAGCTTAATCAGCCACACGTTCCGGCGAAATATGTAGCAGTATTTCTTCGCTGCAAGCACAATTCTTTCCCATGTTGTCAGTTTGTGCGGCTCAGTTTCTTCAGGTTACTAATTGTATCGACTGAATTGAATTTGATTAAATAAGAGTCATAAGATCTTTTATTCTCAGGTGTGGATTTTTAGTGACAGAAATAAAATTTTATATGACTCTGATTTCGTAATATATTATTTAATTGTATAATCTGGATTACATTTTACTCGAACTTTCTTTTTTAATCAATCACTGTATGTTACCTCCAACACATCGATAAATCCTTATTTTCAATTATAATATAATTTCTGTTAATTACTTAAAATTCCTCACTTTTGATTCTCTCATCACTATTACATATACCGAATAACTCCTTTTTGAAGATTATTCATTTTCCGTTACAAAACTTTCATACTCACCGCGACATTTTTCCATTGTCATGAAACAAGATTAAAGAACATATATCTATCTCAAGATTATTGATTTTACGCTACTGTTGTTACTCCTCTATTAATTTTGTGATTGGCCGATTTACTGCTACATCATCACAATACGTAATACAATTATCACTACGGCCAATCACAAAATTACACATATATTTTTTATATTGTCATTACATGGCTTACTAATAGTCATATCAGAAAACAAGAATTTCCAACTGGATATTCATATAAAAGATTCTAACTAAAATATATCGTTACACAGTATACTGATATAGTGCAGCTACTTGGTATCACATTGGACAAGACACTATCCTTTACTCCACACATAGACAAATTATCAATTAAACTTAGTAAAAATATATTCTTACTAAAATACTTAATTAAATATGTTCCTACAGCAGCTGCTCGAATTATTTTTTTATCACTAATACACTCTTATATCTTATGGCATAGAAGTTTGGGTCAACACATCAAAATTAAACTTAATTAGAATTTTTATACTACAGAAACAAGCGGTACGGTACCTGTCAAACTTAAAAATATTGGATACATGTAGGGGAGCCTTCAGAGAACAAAAAAAAAAAAAAAAAAAAAAATGACCTTACCAAGCCTGTATATATATATATAAAACTATTTTATATATGATGAGATACAAATTTCCAATGCCAACAAATTCAGACATCCACCATCATAACACAAGAAACAAAAGTAACCTTGTCATTACTACACACAGACATACACTATTTGAAAAACTGCCCAGTTATGCTGGTGCAAAGTTGTACAATAGGCTGCCAGGTGAGATAAAACAATGTAAGAATTATAAAGAATTTAAAACTGCTCTTCAAACTTATTTAATTAAAAATGTATTTTACTCTTTAGAGGAATTCTTAGCTAAATGAAATGTAAATATAATTAAGTTTTAAGTAAGTATTTTATTAGTTTATCGAGAATACAAAGACTGTTTCTCTAGAAAAGGCAACATTGCTGCTCTTTCTTTAACATTGAGCTGCCAGTCTTCAACAAGTGTGATGTTTTCAGGAATGAACACCTCTAAGCTGTGACAAGGCATGACTTTCAAAGTGAGGGAAACCCCAAATAATAATTTTCATTAAAATAAGAGAGAATAATGACACAAAGAACTAAAGCTACTCTTTAGTACTCTATGGTACAGTCACTTCTTGCATTGCAAGGCTGGTCACACTACAAGCAGACATTCCAGTTTTTCCTAGAGCTGGCCCACATCACGTGAACTGTTAGCCTAACATGGAGTATGTATGCAATTCAGACTTTCACTAATAACTTAAAACTTCACAAGAATTTCCTGTTTGTTACCACTAAATACCAATTGCACATAAATGACTATTGCTAATGGTATTGAAATATACTTATCGTTGTATTTAAAAGCACCACATAAAACAAGAAAATAAGCTTTTCTTCACACACTATAGAGGCTTCACAAGACAAAATCTGTTAAGCACATCCTAACTACCAAAGAGTTATGATTGCTTCCAGAAACCTACAAAGTTAATCCTGGACTTTGTTTAAAAACAAATATAAGAACAAAGTGTGGAAAGTGAATTTATTTTTCCACATAATCTCCAGCTACAGTTATACACTTATCCCAGCGTTTGAGTAACGCCTGAAATGCTTCAGCATAGAAAGATTTAGAATTCCGACGGAACCATTGTAGGTCATCATGCTTCAGTTCATCATGAGTGTTGAAATGTTTTCCTTCAGGGGCCCAAACAGGTGGAAATTACTTGGCGCTAAGTCAGAAAATTCTGGCCCTATCTTCCATAGCGGTCCTTCAGTTCTCTACAGACTTCAACCCTTCTGTGTCTCAAAAGCAGACAGCTGCATTGTGACCCAGCATGCACTTACTTTTCGGAACAACAAATGATCATGAATTATTGTATTTGCTGTTCCTAATGACAGGTTACACACCGTTGAATTTCATGACAGGTTATGCGACAATTGTCCAGGATCAGCTGCTCCACGCACTGAATGTTCTCAGGAATGACTGCTGTGGAGGTTTTATGCCCTTGTTGCTGTTCCATGTGGGCGATCACACTGTTGTTCACCTCTTGAATAATGGTCTATCCAGAAGCATAGGAAATGAGTGTCGTCTACCAGTAAAAGGACAGAGGTGCCACTGTCTACTGCATACCAAACCTCCAACCTAGGCATCCATTTAAACCTGAAAAATAGAAATGTCCCAGATTGATCTGAACAATCCTGGTATGAAGTATGTTATTCAAGGTTACAAATGCATAAATACACAAACATTGAGTATTGAACAAGATCGTGGAACTGGTAATTCGAGCTTAAGCAGCTGTCAAATTGTCTTCAGCACTGAGGATGCTTGTGAATCAGTTTTGAAAATGTATCCAGAGCAAATAAAATATTCTTTGGCATGAACAAGTCCACTCAACCTTTCTCAACTTATTGGAAAAATTTTGGTCTATTCTTTCATAGTGGAATATAAGGGGAATCCTTCCCATATACACCATCTAATCATTGTTTAATTTAATTTGGAGTTTAACTTTTTTAATAACTGCTTGATACACAATTTTGAATATTTCAGATTATTTTACACATAACCTTCTTTATGGAACTATAGCTGAACAGCTTAAAATAGCAGAGCAGAAGTGATTTACCTAACAGGTATATGACAACACAACAGGATTTTATGCAAGTGATAGTATATCGGCGAGGCTAGAAACTTATGGACCTACCTGTATCTTGTTACATTTTAATTCAAAAATAGACTTACAAGAAATTCAAATTAAAAAAAAAATCACATTTTAATTAAAATAACTGCAAGGTTGACACACAACATTATAATTAAAATTGAGACAAGTTTTGAAATGGTTTTACTTAATTTGAAAGCTGCCATTGTAGGCATTTTGAACTACAAGAAAGGACTTTATCATGTCAATTTCCTGCATTCATTTACTAATCATATTTAGTGTCAATGAGTTATACACTATACTATGATTGCATAATGTTGTAATTACATTATATCATGGCTGTAATGTAACAAAAGATAAACAGAAGTTTTCATTGCATTTGTTCACATACATGTAACCAGCACATACGAGGATGGTCTCAAAAGTTTCTGACCTAATAAAGATACAAGACATTTTTTTAGATTTTTTTTTTTTTTCTTTCAACATAAGTCTCCTTGTAACTCTACACACTTCTCCTAGCGATGCTCCCATCTCCGTAACCCGTCCAAATAGTACTCTGGATTTTTCTCTGCAAAATAATTGTTCACAAAGGTCATTGCCTCTTCATTTGACAAAAATTTCTGTCCTCCAAGTGCAATTTTCAGATGAGGGAACAAAAGGAAGTCACTTGGGACTGGATCTGGTGAGTAAGCCAGATGGTCAAGCAGTTCAAACCGTAATTCATTGATTTTTGCCATTGCAACCACTGAGGTGTTGTCTTGGTGAAACAGGATTTTCTTTTTCTGCAAATGTGGCTGTTTTTCTACAAGTTCTGCCTTCCTTTTGTCAAATAATGATGAGTAGTATGCTCCTGTAATGGTTTTTCCTTTTTGAAGATAACACTGGGCAACAAAAAAAAATAATGTTTGAATGTTTCGAGCACTTCATGAGGCAATAACTACTAATTTTGGGTTGAGAAAAAACAATATGACAATGAAAAATTTTTATTAGCTCTAGTTTCTATGATATACGCAAGGTGGAAGTATTACATATTAATGGATTGAGAGAAAAGTATACATTCTAATTACATACATGCTAACAACAATGAAAGTGCATTTGATTTTTTTTAACTGGTAATTACATGCTAAGAGTTCTAAATTGTTGGAAAACTACTTCGCAGATAGTCATGTCTGAAGAGAATCATGTGGTGGCCTATTGACTTCGTCGTCTTTTAGCATGCCTCTTGTGATGGAGTTCCGCAGAATCCCTATACAAAAAGACCAATTGTAATCCGTAAGCATTACTTCATTAAAACAGCCCTGATATCTTTGTTCTAAAACAGAAATGTCCTGATGGAATCTCTCCCCATGTTCATCACTAACAGCTCCACAACTAGGAGGGAAAAAGTCTAGGTGGGAGTGGAGAAAATGGATCTTAAGCAACATGTTGCATCCAAGGTTGTGGTATTTTTGCAGGAGCACTGTCACCAAATGCTTGTAGTTGTCATCTCTTTGTTGCCTAAAAATCCATGAATACCCTTGAAGGCTTCCCAAGCTTCCTTTTCTTTTCCCTCCAAAATTTGGTCAAATGCAAGTTCTCTTATTTGTGGTCCAACAAAAATGCCTTCCTTAACTTTTACATCACTAAATTTCCAAAATTTCTCTCTGATATAATTTGACAGGTGTGCCAACTCCCTAAAAATATTCCCCAAATTTAAAATCTTCACTCTAAAGAATGAAATATCACTTTATCTTCAAAACAAGAGCTAATCTATCACTATTATGGTGATTTTTTAATTCAGCAGATGGAAATACATGTAAATTCACTATTTTTAAGCCTGAAACATTTTCATTTTTGCCCAGTGTAATCGATTAAAATAACTCCATGACTCCTAAAAAAGCAGTCGCCATCACTTTCCCAGCCAAAACATTTTTTGCTGAATAAAGATGAATTTAATAAAGAATATAAACATATTATTAATACTGCTCTAATTAATGTTTTAATAACGACTTTATAAATAATAAAAAAATTGAAAAATTCAAATACCAAAAACTGTTAATGATATTTGTACCCTTAAAAAAATAAAAGACGATTATAATTTTAAAAAAGTTACTTACCAACCTTAGTTTAATAAACATTTTCAACATTTTTTAAAGAATGTGGTATAACTTAAGTTCCTCAAAATAAATATTGCATTAGAAATTTATTGCATTTCTCTAAAAAAGATAAAATTTCTAATAACAAAAAATCTGGTATTTATCAGTTTGTTTTGATTGTGATCAAGTTTATATTGGAAGGACTAAACATAATTTGGAAACCAGAACAAAAGAACATTTTCGTAACATTAAATATAAAAAGACTGATAAATTGTAAATAGCGGATCATTTTTGGTCATTTAACCATGAAATAAATCCAGAAGTTAAATTATTAAAACAGTTAAATGGTCCAATAGATCTAATGGTTTGGGAAAAGATATTTATTTAAAAAAACAAACATCGCGTAATGAATTTTGAAATACCGGCAGTCAATTCTGTTTTTAAATGTGTTTCATTTTCAAATTTTGGTAGTACTGACAAAAACATATTAACATCTAGCGTTCATAACGATGACAACAGCTTTGTTTCTGGATGAGTATATGTAAAAGTTTACATGAAATAGTGATCACCGGACAATTTATAAGAAAATCATCATCATTTCTTATAAGATAAGTGAAGTTTTAAGTTACAAATTGTTATATTTGTATATAGTTTTTTGAGCTGGTTCGCCCTTTGCAGACCACTGTTTGGACTGTATTTTTGTTTCGGGCATATAATGGTGTATCCAAGTTTCATCTACAGTAATTAATCTGCGCCTAAACTGCACCAACAGTGCATTGGAAATGTTCATCGAACACGTTTTTGGTGTAACGTGAGCAAATGCGGCACCCAACACATGGACATCTTTCTCATGTCTAAATGTTGATTTAATATGTGACAAACACGTTCTTTTGACATGTTCATAGCCTCCGCTATCTCTCTCACTTTAATTCAGCGGTTGTCTAGCACAATTTGGTGAACTTTGGCTATGTTTACGTTGGTAGTTGCAGTTTCTGGGCATCCCGAACATTCCATCCTCTCCGAAGTTCTTATGTCCACGTTTAAATTCAGCTGCCCAACATTTCACTGTGATAAATGATGGTGCAGTGTCCCCATACACAGAATCCAACTCATCTTTGATTTGCATAGGCACATTGCCTTTCAAAAACAAATATTTAATGACAGCTTGATACTCAATTTTGTCCATTTTCATGAAAACACAACTCATTCAAACAACTGTTACATAACAACTGACTGTCCGAAATGGCTGAAACTTTAGTGAGTAACTGTCAACAGATGAACAACGAAATTCACTAGCTTTTATTCACAAGTGCTGCATCTTCAAGTTGAGGTCAGAAACTTTGCAGACCACCCTCATAGAGCCTTGCTTTATCCTTTAGCTTGATCTGATGTTTAGTCAACTTTTATTAATATTTTAATGCCTTGATTCCTTAATTTAAGAAATATTTTAGTAATGGTAAACTCAGCTAGACCAAACACGAATTGCGTACAGCATTACTTACTTAAGGGTATTTGAAACTTATGTCATGAAAAATATTTTAAAATTAGTATATTAAAGCAAAATATATGATAGTAATGGCAGAGTGACATATTAGACTTAATTTCTGTAAAATGGAGTAAAACTAAGTGAAGAGTATTATTCACATTACATTATCTTTGTGTTCTGTTGTTTAACTGAAATAGTGTAATTTTTTAAAATATTCTATACTTCTTATTTAATTGATGGAAATTAATCATTTCTTCATATTAGCTGTATATAGTCTAAGGTTTTAAATAGAATCAGTCTGAAAAATTCAATGCCATATAATTTGAACCATTTGAGATCCGTGGTTCAAATCCCGGCCATAGCATTGAATTTTTGACATTGACTATTCTACTCATTGAACATTGGTTATGATTACACTACCTCCCTTTTATATCTACATATCTGTGTATTGCATCAGACAAGGGTGCAGCCCGAATACTACAACAGAAGATCCACAAACATAAAAATTCTCAATTCTAAGAGAGTATCCATTAAAACCTTGGAAAGAAATGTTGATTAGAAGAAATTTATTGGGCAGACCAAAGATTTAAGAACATTTTCAGAAACTTAATGTCATTTTAGCCTCTCAAAACAGATACAGCATAAAAAAACTTACTTTGTACAGAATCCTTCACACCATGAGATCAGAGATGTATCAGATAAATTGTGCAGATGACCAAATATGCATAAGCAAGACTCTAGGAAACTTGGAAACTAGACTAAAAGAGCACCTTTGATGCATAAAATACAGATGGAGAAATCAGTCAACCTTCTTAGGATAGCAAGATACCCAACTGAACTCATAATGTGGGAAAACATCCTCATAACAAAGAACAAGGATTGAGTTATAAACTTCAAAATCCTGCCATCGGACCAACTCTCAAGTTCATATCACCACTACCAGAAAATGAAATGAAATATGTAGTTATTAAATTTTAGATGAGTCGCATTTTTTACACATCTGCTTCACTTTCGTACCTATTTCGAGGACATGTTTCGCAAATCTTCGTTTGCATCTACGGCTCTTGTGCGAGTCGCACAAAACATGTGCGAAACATGTCCTCGAAATAGGTACGAAAGTGAAGTAGATGTGTAAAAAATGCGACTCATCTAAAATTTAATAATTTTTCGCTTCACTGTGGTGTTCCAATACAGTTGAATCTCGAAATATGTAGTGTTTAATTCTTTTACTACATGCAGCACCAGGCAGTGAGACTGATGACACATGAGATGAAGATGGAGCACCGGTGGAATGAGATGGCGAGGGAAACTGGAGATCCTACAGAAAATCTGCCCCAGCATCGTGTTGTCCACCACAAATCTCACTTTGTGGTCACCTGGGATCAAACCTGGGCCGCCTTGGCAGAGCCGAGCAGTCTGACCACTCAGCCACATCATGGCCACCACTACCAGGGACCTCTACCATCAACACAACTGGTCAATTGCCAGCTGATGTTGGGAGCTAATGTTCGTGAAACATGTTCTGATTTTACAAAGTTATTGAGGTAGTGTAAACGTAACCAATGTGCAGTTAATAGTGTGATTAATCTCACTGTTCAAAAAACTTCCACTATGATTGTATCCCATAATGGTCTACCTGTGTTAGAAAAACATACAGTGACCTAACTCTTCTTTTAGATATCATGAATCTGCATCACATGCAGAATCAAATGAGAAAGATTGGTTGTTGGATTTTAGGAGATGACCACAATTGATGAAAAGCAATTCTCAAGAATTACATAGAAAATGAAGCTAGTTACAGTGAAGCAATAAATATTACACAAATATAAATATTTGTTACTAAATATCCACTTATCTTAAGAAGTTGATGTTAATACTTCTTTCTTCTCTCTAATGAAGATTGATTTCGAAGGCCAATCGCATTCGTCCTCAGTTCATCAGAAACCTAAAATGAAACCTGATGAACTGAGGATGAATGCGATTTGCCTTCGAAATCGATCTTCATTAGATCTTCAACTTCTTAAGATAAGTGGATATTTAGTAACAAATATTTATATTTGTGTAATTCTCAAGAAGTTGAGAGAGTAGCTGTGATGCATGCTTTATCCATGACTCAGACTTTTCACATCTAATTCTGCTTTATATCTCATTTGATTTGATACTTTGCAATATCTTATGTCTTCCTTCGTATCTCAAGCTCACACATATTGTTTAGGCATGTTTGGAGGAATTTAGTAACAGTGATGTCATATTCTTTACCTACAATAAGCAATCTTGTTGCTCTGCAGTAAATATATTATTGTGTGCAGTTATGTGCATGCATGCATATTTATTGGGTTGGGGGTGATGTGCAGAAATTTTTATTTCTGTATTTTACAGAAAAAAAAGTACTTTTAAATTTCAAAAATTTGTGTTTAATGTGTAGGATGATGTGGGCTGCTGGGGTGCTGGCATCTATCAGCAGCATAACTTATCCCGCTATCAGTGCCTTTGTCTCGATGCATTCTGATGCAGATAAGCAGGGTAAGTAATCAAAATGGTTGATTCTTGATTTTTCATCTCTAGTGTCATCAAGCTGCTTTAAATTTAGACCTGAAGAGCCTGTATATGCTACTGATGTTCTATTATCACAACATTTTGTAATTGTATTATATTTAACACACTATAGTATTGTAAGAGATTTTCTGATATGTCACATGAAGAAGTTATGGTAATGATAAACTTGTAGTTCTATTTGTGTTTGGAGGAGTTTAGTAACAGTAACGTCAAAATTAATCATAAAACTACTGGTATAATCTGTCTCAAGCAAGTTTAATCCTGCTGTAAACATCTGGGCAGGAAGAGAGACAGAGATATTGGGACAGAAAGCGGTTAAGCTGTTGACTGGCTTAGCAAAGTTAATGGCTGTTTTCTTTTATTTGCATACAAACAATAAACCCCTCCTTTAAGTAGTACTGTAAGTAGTTCTCTGATCACTGCTCTGTGCAAGCTAATTTAGGAGAGAGAAAAGTATGCAACTGTTTCGATTCTTATAAACGTAATAGCCTCACATCTTATCTTTCTGCTTCACATACCACAAAGACGTGTTCTGGGCTCGTGAGTTTTGAAAGGAATATTTACAACAGATATATGCATAATAGTATGCTATATACAGATTTGACAGAAGACAGGTGAAATTATACACACCTTTAACTTATTATGTTAAATTAAGCTACATTTTATTTAACAAATACTAAAGGACACTGCTATTATATAATATTTTTGTGTTCCTATATCAGCAGCTCTCTCACGAGGTCTGTATCTAGTTAAATGCTGATTAAGCTGTTATTGTTTATAGTGTGGAATTGCTTCTGATATTTAATACTGTACTACATTTCCTGTACATCTCGCATATAATACCTCACAAACCCAAGAACACTTATGTATATGCAATTTAAAATCAGTAAGCTTTTCATCATGTAGTATGCCAGTGTTTCAGCCGAAATGAAACACAATCAAGGCAAACATTTAAAAAGTGGCGAGGGGCGAATGAATGTGCAATGTTTCGTGATGCTTGAGGAAAGAAACCTGGAATCGTCTATAAAAAAGTGAGGGTAGAAATCAGTTATAGTGGACAGAGAAGATATTTTGATGTGGAGACGTAAATATCCGTGCCAAATCAGAAGTTTTCTTAGGAATCCCATTAAAGGTAACCAGTATGTTACTGCATGATTCTATTAATATTCCATCTCACAGATTTAATAAGTTAATGTGTAACCCAGTTCTAGTTATTTATTGTCTAAAAGTTAGTGCTGCTATACATACTGCTAGTGTTGCGAAACTTATGTGCGTGCATGTAGTGTCTAACACGTGACGAGTTGAGTCAGCTCCGCCTTGTTGTTTACAGCAGGATTAAACTAGCATGAGACAGTATATAGTCGGTTTATTGACACTCGTTACTTTTCTTATTATTGAGGGACTAGTTTCAAAGGTTAATGCCTCCATTTTCAACCTCTCTCCAACTAGCATTTGTTGTCTGTTCTCTCTCTGGTGGTGGAAATATGAACTTCTTTGTCAAATTATCTACTGTTGGGATATATTATGTTGCTGACATCCAAATTGCTACACAAACACTAAAAGAAGAAAATAGAAACACAGAAAAAACAAATGCTCAAAAATAGAACAAATTAAAAATGAACAGAAAATTAATTTTAGTAACCAAATCATAAAAGCCCTTAAAAAGAAGCCAGTTATATATAGGCAGACAAGGGAAATAAACTAGTAATTTTAGAAAAAGCAGATTACACTAAGAGGATGAAAGACTTGTTAGAAGACAATAATTACCAAAAAGTAGAAACCAACCCATTAAAGTACTGTATTGAAACCACAAATAAAACTCTAAAAGAGAGCAAAATAATTAACAAAAAAGAATTTCACAAAATTTAAGTAGATAATCCAACATTACCAAGAGTGTATGGACTGCCAAAAATTCACAAAACAGGGAAAGGCCTATCACTATCACTAGTAGTATAAATGCTCCCACATATAATTTGGTCAAATGGCTACTAAACAAATGCAATAGTTTCCCAAAATTTGAAAGTGTAGATTTAAAAAACTCTTTAGATCTGATAGAAAAACATCAAAGAAGATGTCACATCTTTATTTCCAAGCATTCCCACAGAAAAATTACAGACTTTATTTAAAAAATGGTTAACTACAATAGAAATAGGAACAATAGAAGTAGAAGAATACAATTTCACTAACTAAAATATGCATTGAACAAAACTTCTTCAGCTTTAAAGGAGAACACTACAAGCATAAATCAGGTTTATCAATGGGCAACCCACTTTCACATTTTTTGGCAAATTTATTTATGAGTGCATTTGAAACACAAATTAAAAAGGCCTTCCCATGGGTCTTCAACGTTTCTAAATGTGCCAGATACACAAAGTGGCAAACGAAGAACAAGCTTCCATCATATGATTCTACCATACTTAATTATCCTAAAATGATCAGTAACATTCTACAAAACATGCTTCATTATTTCAGTTTTTGTAATTTTAGTGCATCACTATTGTTCTCAATATTGTACTTTTTTTAATTTACGTCCTCCAATATTTAGTCATATCGGACGATGAATGAAATGGGTGAAATGATACTCAATGCGTCCGGGGTCCATTGAATTTAGAGTTACCCGACATTCATCTTTCAGGATAAGGGAAAAACTCAGAAAAAGCCTTATCCAGGTAACTCACCCTGACCGAGATTCGAACTCGGGACCTCTTGAACGTGAGGCAGACATGCTACCATCTATGCTACTGAGGCGGGCACAATATTGTACTGTCGTTAATATTACACTTTATTGTAAACCTACCAAACAGTTACACAAATATAAATATTTGTTAATGAATCTCCACTTATCTTAAGAAGTTGATGTTAATACTTCTTTCTTCTTTCTAAAATCGATTTCGAAGGCACATCACATTCGTCTTCAGTTTATTACAAACTCCGTTGTTAAGGAAATCTCGGTTACAATGTTTTTTTCTTTTGTTATGTTATGTTTACATTATTACCAACATCTGAAGACAGAAACACGATCAATTACCGGTATGTCAAAATTCATTACGCAATGCTTAGTTTTTAAAATAAATATTTTTTCCCACACTATTAAATCTATGGGACCATTTAATTGTTTTAATAATTTAACTTCGGGATTTATTTCATGGTTAAATGACCAAAAATGATATGCTACAGCTGATTTATCTATTTGTTTATATTTAATGTTATGAAAATGTTCTTTCTTTCTGGTTTCCAAACTACCAAACAATGTTGTAAATTATACCATTGTTATATTTAGTGTTATATATTAAGCCAATGTTATATTCATATAAATTTTTGAACATTGTATCAGGATGTATTATTGTGTTAACATAGATATTATGTAATTTGTGTACAGTCACAATATGACCATGTAGCTAGCGACTATAAACAAGGTTGAAATAAAAAAAATAAAACAAATCTAAAAACCAGAGTCAAAGAGCACTTTAGAAACATCAGGTTGAAACAAGAAGAAAACTCAGCAGTAGCATTTCATTTTTGGAATAAAAATCATGACATTGATCCAAACCCAAAATTATTAAAAGGAGTGATAAACCAAAATAAACTAACAGCATGGGAGAACATATTTATATGGAAAAATAAGGACCGCGTAATGAACTTAGAATCCCACCAATAGATAATTTGACAAAGAAGTTCATAGTTCTACCACCAGAGAGAGGAGAGCAGACAACAACAGATGCTAGTTGGAGAGAGGTTGAAACTGGAGACAATAGCCTTTGAAACTAGTCCCTCATTAATATACTTTATCAGTTTGTTTGTACTTAATGTTATGAAAATGTTCTTTCGTCATTGATACATTGACATTTGTAACATTTCTTTTGCACAATAACAAAATGACTTATTCACATCTAACATACCCTTCCTACTTACTTGCTCCAAGTCTCTGTCTCAATACACATAACCCCTGGTTTTCCGTATATTGATGAGCCTCTCCCTTGTATCCCTCTTTCTAGTTTTCCAGCCCTTAATTGTTATTCTTTATCAATCTTAACCATTTCTCTCTATAACTTTCCCCAGATATTAACCTATATTTCTTACATTCTTTTCTCCTTTTACCAATAACATTTTCTTTATTATTAATACCTCCCCCCCATCCCTAAAAGTATCCCACTTTTGTTGCCAAATTTGTTCTCTCCATATCTTTGTTTGTTTCCAATAAAGTATACTATGCCAATATGTATCCTCTTCTTCACACATTGTGCATTTCCCTGTATCCTTTTCATATCTAATACCTTTCAAATTTCTAACTCCTATCCTTGCCCAGGCAAATCCTTCTCGCCCTGACTTATTACACACATCTATGTACTTCTCCCTCCCCCACACTGTCTATTTCCCTATATGTCCTCAATGATCTTTTCTCCCTTACACTGGTAAACCCTCAATAATATAAGAAAAGTAAGTGACGAGTGTCAATAAACAGTCTACAAATAGTTTTACGATTGAAGTTCTATGCTTATAGTTTGGGCATAAATGTGGAACATGATTGTTATTAAACTTCTGATAATGTTTCATCGTTTAACACTTAAATAGCTGAGACATTTATAAAAATTAAATGTTTAAGCTATTATCAGTGAAGCAAATATAATTCAATAAAGTATAATAATAGTGACTGAACTTCACTTATCTTTGATATATATTTTAATGGTAATAGTTTTACAAATTCATAATTTACACCTTGAGCCAAGTTACTTATTATATATATAAAGTTCCTGAATATGTCAATTGAACACATCCTGAAGATGAGAGCACATGTTCCTGATACATCGTAACAGAGATTTATAAAAAAAAAGAAAAAAAAAGTGAAGTTAAGTGTTATTAGTACTGACTCATCTTAAGTAAATATATAATATTGTGTATCACATACAGTTTCTTCACAACATTTTATTTGCGGGTCACAGCTTATTTTGTGTTTATGGAGATCACTGCTTTTGTTGTATTTTATTTATTATTAATCATCATAACACAATATCAAACTGTGGTAATGTTGAATCTGAAGTGTTCCAAAATATCAAACATGTTCATTGTGAATATGTGTTGCGCAATAAGGCAACTTGTAGTTGTGTGAATTCTCTAAATTCATTCTGTCATATATGTGGCAAATGTAAACATTAATGAAACACAACAGACATTATTAAAAAGGTGTACTTTGTATATTTTGGCATTCAGCTGCATGACCAAATTAATTTTGGATATCCCTTAAAAGTGTGTTGCTGTAAATAGAAGCCTTTAGGAAATGGTCAAAGGGAATGAAAAAAAAAAATTTCAGATTCAATATTCCAATGGCACGCCAAGAGCAAGCAAACCACTATGGTAACCTTTACTTCTGTTGAGTGATATTAGTGGCTATAATTGCAAAAACAAAAACAATATTGTATACACAAATTTTCCTCTGTCATTTGCCCAATTCCTCATGGCCTAGGCATTCCAGTGCCTCAACCTTCAGATTCAGTGCAAGATATTGTAGCTCCTACAACATATTAAGTCATGGTGACGATCCAGCGGATTCACGTGAAACAGATCCTAATTACAAGTTTGATAGAGATCTGAAGCTGATGTACACTCAAGTATCCTGAGTTACAAGCATACATTTCTGAATATATCAAGAAAGAAAGATAATAGAGACAATATAGCCTGAAAATAAAATCTGAATTCATGGAATGTTAAGGAACTATACAGATTAAATTTAAAGGGAGTAGATTAATGACACTAAACAACACTTACTTTTAAATTTTTCCGGAACATGTTTCAGAGACTTTGCCTCCATCCTCAACCGGCCATTGACTGGCTCCCATTGGTGTAGTTGACGATACTTTGTCATAGGTCTCCTCTGGTGGCAGTTCAAGGAACTTGCTGAACAGATCTTTCTGGGGGATGTCGAAATTGAATACTTTGTTCCTATTTTTTTTAAATGAAGATTTGTTCCCATGTGGATAGTTCTTGTTTTCCTTATGTATGTTTTAGTAGTTTTGGTTCTGGATTTATGTTGTGGTTTTTTTCCCAAAAATGCGTGGCAGCTGCTGATTTTTCTAATTGTTTATATTTTATGTTTCTAAAGTGTCCCTTTGCTATTGTTTTTAAATTTCTTTTGGTTTTCCCAATATAAATTTGACTACAGTAACTGCATTCAATTTGATATATACCAGATTTTTTGTTAGATGGAATGGCGTCTTTGATATTTGAGCAAATTAGGTTTTTTAGGAGAAATCGTTGACTGGTGCTAGTTGAATTTTTTGTTTTTTGAAGAATTTTTTGAATTTATGAAAGGCCCATGGATAGTAAGTGAATTTTTTGAAAATCATATTAGTTTCTGTAGCTGAGAGGGTTGTGGTTTTCTTTATTAGCTTCTTCTTTTTTGCTAAGTTCACTTTTTTGTCTACTAATGTCAAATTTATATTGGAAAAACCAAAAGAAATTTAAAAACAAGAGCAAAGGAACACTTTAGAAACATAAAATATAAACAATTAGAAAAATCAGCAGTTGCCACGCATTTTTGGGGAAAAAACCACAACATAAATCCAGAACCAAAACTACTAAAACATACATCAGGAAAACAAGAACTATCCACATGGGAGCAAATCTTCATTTTAAAAAATAGGAACAAAGTATTCAATTTTGACATCCCCCAGAAAGATTTGTTCAGCAAGTTCCTTGAACTGCCTTCAGAGGAGACCTATGACAAAGTATCGTCAACTACACCAATGAGAGCCAGTCGATGGCCAGTTGAGGATGGAGGCAAAGTCTCTGAAACATGTTCTGGAAATATTTAAAAGTAAGTGTTGTTTAGTGTCATTAATCGACTCCCTTTAAATTTAATTGATTATAACAGCACTGTTTTCAACACTTCCAAGAATGCAATTGTAACTATACAGATTGTTTCAAAACGACACCAAACGATTATAGCCATTGCATAGTTTATAACTTAACTAGTCCAAATTTTGGTGTAGCAGCTTTTAAGTTCTGTTAGGTATAATTTTATGCAAATTAAATATTACATGATTTTGTGATTAGGCAGCGCAGGAACCACTGTTGTGCGAACCTCAAAAGTTGTTATTGGGACGCACCAGCCACGAAAACAAAAGCATTACTGCTTGCTCTTTATCAGTGACCCTAGCCTACCTTTCAGGTAATGGGGCAAAGGGCAGTTACTTGTGAAAAATTCAACTAATTACTCGGACAGTTGCAAGGTTGCTCTTAAGTGTAAAACTACACATTCCATCCTAACAGGGAGGATTTTGCATGTACTCAGATAGCAAATCCAAGCAATATGGAGTACTATAAGAATGCGAAATGACTGATATGGTTTTGATGGATGGAAGAGCTGAAGGGAGTTCAACAAACGCATGATTAATTTAGTCTTACTGTAAATATCAACAGCTTCCTTTTCACTTACAAATGCTTTATTTAGTATTATCAAACATGTTAAATAAAATGCTTGTCTCATTGTATAAGCCCTTTAGTTTTGGTTAATTTATCTCCAATTCTTTGATGTCTTCTGTTCTGTTTATTATTTAATGCTTCCATCCTCAAACTCACTAGCATTAACTTCTCTCTAAAAGGCATAAGTTGCATATGTCCACCAGCTTATTTGCCATCATGGACTGCTATAATGGAATTTTGAAACACATTAAACAGTCACAAGCAATAGCTTCTTTATTGAGGTATCATAAGCCAAAGAAATTCTTAATGGTAGCAAGCAAGCTACTGCGGAGAATGCCGGTATGTTCACAAACAGTTACAGCATGCAGCATGGCGTGTGACCTATACCTGCGAACTCCGATAGCATGAGGCACGCTTCATTGTTTCTGTCACTGCCTAATCCACACTCATTCTGGAGCATTTTTTTATGCAGCTCTGTTGGCAATAAAAGCTATCTATATGTGTCACATAGAAGCTGAGCAACTATTTGTATATGTTCGTTCGGTGTCGATTTGAAACACCCTGTATACCAGCAATGCCTCAAGATCTTACAATTTAGGACATGATAATGTTTAAGACAATTTCTTTAGATCGTGAGTCATTTCTCAGGTAATTTCATAGTAATAAACCAGTTGCACCATTTTTTTATCCCATCGAAGGAAGTTTAATGAATTGCTTTGTCAAACAATACAATCACATTTACTACTGATATTAATAATCTAATTTTGTTTGATCCACAGGAACCATCAAATTTGATTGAGGTAGCTAAAATTAATGTCAGATTTAGTACAAACAAGTCACTTAAACTGTCAGAAAGGGGAATTCTTATTTTTAAACTTGAATGTTGGAAAACATTAAGGACAATTAGGTAGAAACTCTGGAATAAGACTTCTTTAAAAGTAACTTAGTGGGCTGTGATTTTGAACCTAGATACAACATATCGGCAACAAAATCTTGGTCAGACAAGAATGGAATGCATGTTTGAAAAATTACACAAAGATAACAGAATAACTGAAAATTGGCTGATGGGCTAAATCATAATCCATTTCCTGTGCTATGAAACAGACAAAAGAAGAATAAGCCTTCAGAGCTAAGTACATCATAGCACTGGTGATATGGAATTAGATTCTGTTTTACTGGGGTTTTGACAAAAAAAGGTACTATAAACTATGGCAGCTAATATGCTGCTTCATGGAAACTCTGATAGTAGAAAGTGGTTTTCTATGATTAAATGAGTTCTGAAAATGCACGTGAAAAGTCACTTAATATACAAAGTATGATATTGTTTTGTAATATGCTATGGTATCATATGTATACCAACTTATCGGATGTTACAAGAAATACTCATAACAGATATCAGGATTATTTGCAGGAAAAACATCAGATGACCAGAGATAAGGACAGGAAAAAGTGCTGAAAAAGAAAGAATAAATAACAAAGTTGGAAAATGAAAGAAGGTAAAAAGAATGCAGTCACAAGTTCATAAAGCCATAATTGAAAAAAAACATAAATATTCTCCCATCTGAAAGAAAAAAGATGAGTAATTTTGTTATGTGTTGGTGAGCATTTTCTTTTTAAACATACGAGGTGTTCAGCGATTTTAGAACTACTAACAGTAGTACTAATAGTAGTAAAGAAGAAGGCCTAAAACTAAACAAGATATGGACAACAGCATTAACAAAAGCTAAAACCAAGGATTCCACCCGCTCCAATCAGACATCAGCAGGACAAAGCACTGCCAACTCTCAGATCCAGGCCACCACCAACCCGATCCAATCACAGGTAGCTCTCCAACCAGCTCCCGGTACATATACTGCGACCCAAAGAGCAAAAAGCACAGTTGCTGTTGAGACTTCTGCCAGGACACTTCGATCGCACTGCCACTGAAGATGTCTGCCGCAGACGAAACATCTGGGAAGATGAAGAAGGAGCCCAGTAGACCATGGCCCACAAGTCCGGTTAATACTTTATATTATAAATAGTAGTTCTGTTCATAATATTGTTTTATTTTCAGTACTTCTGCAAAAAATTATAAATTTTCAGATTAGTTTGTATTGTCACAGCGGCAGCGGGTGCCTGCCATGGAGAGATTAAGTGTGAGTCAACCCATTCCATGTCCTTTGTTGTTACCAATTTATGGAGCAAAAAAAAAGACAGCTGCTAACACCACAAAGCTAGATGTAGCCCCTTTGTTGTGCTCATTGTATATTTCAGCATATCCAGAAGATTTGACTTTGGCAATGTTCCACTCCTTTGACTTCAGAGATTTCAGCTTCTAAAACATTTGTTGCATGACTGGTCTGCTGTTAGAAGAGGTGCAAAAGCCAGCCTTGGAAAATCGTGAGAGCAGGGCTGTTGTGAGTCAGTCTGCAAGGAGTATAGTACCATTGGTTCATATGAGTTGAATTGCTAGTTATGAGTTAAATATGCATATCGGAATTTGAATCATTTGTGCAGTTGTATGGAGTCGGCCAGCCACATCAGTATAACAATGGTATTAGCGAGCAGTGAGTGTTAAAGCTACAAGAGCAAATAAGACAGTGCTGCAGAAAGAGACATTTTTACTATGTGCATTTGAAAAACAGAAAGTGATTATTGGTTAGCATTGGACTAATGGTTCTAGCCATAAATAAAACATACTTTGGTGCAGTCATTTTCATTGCAATATTTTGTACCTAAATACTTCTTCCTTAATATTTTGTTTTTAGAATATATTTCAGAATGATGTATTTTGCACGATTCTGTCTCTGGGTTAAACTGTTGTCATCTTCACATCTAATTAAATATTTTTAAAGGTTAAATTGGACATCTACACTTGGGTTTTGGTAGGAAGGCAGGCAGAAGTTCAGGTTTGTGCAAGAAAGAGACAGCTATTGGAGGTGATGTTGCCATATGGTTCCACTTCTGTAGGGCAGTGAAGCATTCTGACATGTTACTAAAAGTTCATTCAAGCACAGTAATACATTCTTATCACACAGCTTAAATAGCCACCAGATAAAATGAATAAACACAAAATAAATGAAAACGGTCCATGTGTTAGTAACACCCTGTCGCCGAGTTCTCCTTTGGCAATGTCAGACTCACAACCTCTTGCTTCTTCAGAATAATTGCACACATAATACAAATTCCTCTTGCCTGCCTATGCAATGCTTGACGTATTGTTGTATCTTCCTAAGTTCTCACTAACACTTTATTTCACCACTTATTTCCCAGCTAATGAAAGAAAGCTTCAAGAAGCGAGTAGAGAACAGCTCTGCTTGTACACGGACACTTAAATGGAGTGCATTGGCTGTTTGTCACGTAATACTTCTGAGTTTCTGCGCAACTAGCAGATGACCGCCTTCCTAGCTGAATCTGAGTCAAGTAGGAGATGGAGGGGACTGTTACAAAGACCACAAATATAAAATTGTGACCAGGAAAATACAGTCCTTCAGTTGGGGAAAGTCAGAAAGCCTCTAGCTTTAAAATTAATCTATTTATTCTAAAAACTTTGTATAAATGTATCATAGTATATGATAGTATCATAGTATCATAGTATATTCCAGGGATATAATATGTGAAAATGCTTGAGATGTGTGTTGCTATATGTGTTGGCAGGACTGGTGCAGGGAATGGTAACTGGAATGCGAGGTTTGTGTAATGGGCTGGGCCCTGCTATGTTTGGAGTGATATTCTACCTGTTCCATGTGGATCTGAATGATGATAGTATTCACCGTGAACAGAGACCTCTTGTGATTGGAGACAACAATACAGCAGGGCAGATCTTTGACTCCATCCAGCCGGTAAGCTTCTTGGATAGTGTTTTTCTATTTTTATTTTTCAGCCAGGGCTGCCACTACATTATTTGTGGAAATGAATCTTTGAAATACTTGTCTGATCTGAATAATCTTACTGCATAATCAAATAGATAAAAGATTATCATTAATTGTAATGAATACTTACAACATTGTTCAATGTAATTTGAATCAGTTACAAGATTTCTAAAAAGTACCAGAGATTTTGAAAGCATGTATCCCAGCCACCTCACTTACTCATTGTTTCCGTATATTCTAGAGCTTTCCTTCTTTGTTAAATGTACAATGGCATACATAATTTTACATAAATACATATTTTCAACAATGCTAAAATATGTATAACTAAAATCTTAAGCTTATTCATAAAATTTATATCAAAGCATTTTGCATGTTTACAGTTTCTTTCTAGTTTATATAAACTTTATCACATATAAAATAGTTTGAAGCTTTTTACTACAAAAATTTAATGTTTTAAAGGGAGGCATTGGTGAAATATGTAGTTTCAGAATCTCCCATCAATTATCTCCTAGAGCCATTTAAGGAGCCACTGCATCACAATATATTTATTTTTATTATTATTAATTATTATTATTATTATTATTATTATTATTATTATTATTATTATTATTATTATTATTATTATTATTATTATTATTACATCAAGAATATGTTAAAAAAAAAAAAAACTACAGAAGAACATAAAGAATAGGAAGAAAAATAAAAAAAGTAAACCTTTTTCATTTAATTTCAATAGCATAAATATTCTGTTGTCAATTTACAGCTTATGTAAAGCTATTTTTGAAACCCCTAATAGCAAAGCACCAGGACCAGACATTTATGCAGAACTGATAAAAAGTTTATGGGAAAAAGCTGAAACCACATTTACTCAACTTCTACAATCATATTAAGACTTATTGAGTCATATTTTATTAAAACACAAAACTTGACTCACGTCGACTATTTTAATAGTTAATAGTTGATGTGAGTGAAGTTTTAACACAACATTACTGTTCAAAAATGTAATTAGCCATTCATAACCATACCCATTATTTAGCTTGTTTCCTTAAGGAAATATTTTTAGTACTACATTGAAGTACATAAATGATAGATATGTTTTTACACTCATATGCCACAATTTTTCATGAGAGCAATTAATTTGAGCATTGGTGTGATATAGAATCCTTTATTTGTGTAAAATAATGTGATGTTGCAGTGTTATGCTTTTACTGCTATGCTGCTACAATCCACACAACAGTTTCAAAAATTGTCTGTAGATCTGTTCAGAATACACTGGATGGTGCTGTTAATTTTTTTTAATATCACCTAAAAAACACACTCTCTCTCTCTCTCTTCTTCCCCTTTGCTGGTGGAAAGAGCTAAATAGCAAGGTGTGTTGTCTGCAGACTGAGTGAAGTGTATCGATGCCCAGTTCTTCAGTGACATCGAGATCTGTTTGTTTGATTAGCAAATGTTCTGAAATAAAGTACATCCTACCCTAGCTAGCTTTTGTTGCTTCTTGTCAAGTTTTCTCTTCTTAAGACTCATATAATGTTAATGGTTTCTATTTTTATACAGCAAGTATTTACTACAGTGTCACTTATATTTATGTGGACTTCAGTTTTCCAGTTATGGATTCTGAGAATCTATAAAGTTTTCAAGGACTATCCACCTGAATCATTTATGCTCCTCAAAGGGCTATAATTTGCTTAATGTATACATACTATTTGCACATGGAAAAATTTGAAATATGGAGAGGTAAGTAATTCATGAGTACAAATTTTACATGGTACATGTTTTGAAGCACAATGGTAAAATAATACCAAATAGCACACACATTTGTTAGTAAATGTTCAAACAAATAACATTTTAGAAACATGTGTATTGGCAGTCCTGAGGGGTAATTAATGTTTAGGTATGCTAAAATTGTGTTGGTAGCACTGATACTGTATTGTTGTTGCATTATGCTACCAGGACCCGGCAGTGTGGGCCATCGTGAGGCAGGTATGACCACCCTGCACACACACACACACACAAGCATATCTTCCGCATGATAGAAGTGCAGTTCCCTTGCGTTAAGCTTAATTTTCCCTGGTTAGATCAGCAAAAGCTCTACAATTTGATAATCTAAGACCAGAAAGAGTTTAATTCTTGTAGTTCACTTACAGCATTGGCCACTATATGCTACCCAGAGCTTACATATTTCGGGCTTTGCTTTGAATTGTTAGGACAGAAATGTTGTTGCCCTAATAGTACCTAAGCTTTGCATATCTGCAGATTGTCTCAATAAATTAAACTGTACACAGACAACTAACTATAGGCTTAATTTGTGCACAGTCTATGTGAGAGTATGGAAACATGCAATTTTTTTCTTAATCTTTAATACAGTAAATTGGGCTAAGGGGCAGAACTTCTTGTTAAGTATTAAAATAATAAAAAATATTTTTAATATATCTTAAATTAAAAACACAATTATAAATTGTTAAATCATGTTTTACAGGCTTTGTTTGCCATACATACGCTTACATTAGGTACACTTCATGGTTCCAAGAAGACTGATTCTGAGAAGCCACAATAGCAGCATGAAGATGATTGTTGCAGGTGTTGTCCATTGCTGTCCCCAGAAGAAGCCTTGTCTAGATAACTCCAAAAGATTTTAACTCAGGCCCTCCTGAAAACATTTTAATTTGGAAACATAGACTGTTTCCTAATTTCAAGATGCGACAGTTGACTTAATGAAGTTCATCATCCTGCCACAAAAGAAAAGCAGCAAAGAATCCCCAGACTAGTCCCTCATAATTAAAGTATAAATGATGTAGTGTTACAACCAACTAAGCAAAATACAAAACTATTTAATGTATAATTTAACAAAAACAACAAATTTAATAATACCTGGAATTTTTAAACACTGATAATAATCACACTGTTAATTGAATATTGGTTATGTTTACACTACTTCACTTTTGTAAAATTGGAACAGTCAGACTGAAAAATTCAATGCCATAGTCAGGATTTGAACCGCAGATCTCTCTGTCTCCATCCAGTTGCTCTTAACCATTGAACTACCATGGCCAATATGCTAGCATGACATTAAATTATCCATCTGACTTATATTTTTCCCAGTAAACCACTAGGGCTTCTTATATACAATGGGAGACCCACCATTTGTGGCGACTTACTATGCTGTAAGTACTTAAGTGGCAAGCTTCATAATCACCACTATTAGGTTAATTGATGGAAATTAATCAATGTTCTACATCAGCTGCGTGTAGGATAAGGTTTGGATAGGTAGAATCAGACATATGGCTAGTATGGAAGAAAGAATAATTTCCTAATATTTCAGAACATTCATTCCCATCATCAGCTGATAGACCTTACTTATGAAAGTGAGGTAGTGTAAACTAGTCATTGTTAAGTAAATGAACAACATAGGTATTTCCCATCATACAATATTTTCCTGTTGTGCTGACCATAACATTTTGTGTTCACCTTTGATAAAAATTCATCTGATTTCCAAATCGGTGTTCATTCAATGCCCATTTCCATGGTATGGGGATAAAGTGTTTGCTTCACATTCAAGCGGTCCTGAGTTAGAATGTTGTTTAGGGTGAGTTACCAAAATAGGTTCTTTTTTCAAGATATTCCCTTATCCTAAGAAATTGAATATTGGTAAGTGTAAATTCTTGCATTCATGATTCATTTAAAGATAATTTTGCTCATGTCATTAGTTCATTCATTCATTCAATAAGTCTTACCTGATTAAAGGAAATTCAGTTGATAAAATAAAAGAGTAAAAAATTCTTGCATTCATGATTCATTTAAACATAATTTTGCTCATGTCATTAGTTCATTCATTCATTCATTCATTCAATAAGTCTTACCTGATTGAAGGAAATTCAGTTGATAAAATAAAAGAGTAAAACATTCAAATATGTTTAGCTAGCAACTGGCTTCCTCATTTTCAGCCATTTTCATTTATTCATTTTCTTCTAAGAATTCCAACAAATTATGAATTGCCTTGACCATTTTTATGCACATGGAGCAAGAGCACTTCTCAAAATTTGTCTTACTAAAGTGTCTTCAATTCCCAAATCATAATCTAAACTGGACAAATCCCCTTTTCTCCATTTAAACGACATTTTTGTCTGAAAATTTTATTTTATTTCTTTGTAAAATATAAGTAAAGTTATCTATTTTAATAAAGTAAGCATCACTGTTCATCCATCCATATCTCTAAATCTACTGCTTACTTCTCTATCAAGCCATAAATCTTACATTCTATTGGTCTTTAATTGCTCTTTTATATTGGTAATGATCTTAAAGTCTTCTCTTGGAATTACCACAGTGCTTC
The DNA here is from genome assembly GCA_030765055.1 of Mantis religiosa. NCBI lineage: Eukaryota > Metazoa > Arthropoda > Insecta > Mantodea > Mantidae > Mantis > Mantis religiosa. The sequence goes on along the minus strand of CM060957.1, from coordinate 120,505,489 downwards.
TTGGGCTTCTTGGCCATATTCCTTAGATTTCTTCACTCTTACTACCTTTTAACTTTGTTTCTTCACTCTCTATTTCCTTCATCTGCTTCTTTACCTTAATTCCCTCCTTGTTTTCCTCTAAGCAAATGTAGTAATCACATGTGCAATGTTTCTCACATATGCGCACTTGCTTCCATCAGATGGGACCCAGAAATATTAGTTCTTTCTTGCTAACTGCATATTCATTGCAACTTATATGTAATCAGAAGTTGGTTAGGAACTATTAAATGCTCCAGTGCTATGAAGATATAAAGATTAATGACATTTACCAATGTTAAAGAAGAAATTTAATGAACAATAATAACTAGTAACTAAACTTCACTTGTCTTTGTTATATAAAATAACAACAGGACTAGTTTCAGAAATACATCATTTGTATCTTTGGCCAAGTTATTTGTGTTGTTAATGTTGCTAGGTAATAAAATGAGAGCCGTTGTTAATTGTAAATTCACCACCTACAATTTAGCTAAATGGTTAAATAAAGTTGGCGCTTTTGACAAATTTGAATGCTTAAATATTAAAATTTCTTTTGATGTAGCAATTCTTATTTCCTTGCATTCCTAGAGAAAACTAGGCCTTGGCTGCTGAAAGTTCTCAGGAGATAACCTTTAGCTTTAACAGAAACTGTTTGTCTACTTGTGACATGGTTTGCATCACTTCTGTTAAGGCTTGGAAAAATTAATGTGCTCACGTAAAAGGTTAAAATGCTTCTTTATAATGTCACAGTACTTCTGTTGTGGAGGAATTATATGCAGGTATTGGTTACTGAAGACCTTGATCAGCTTGCCTATAGCAGAACATCTGGTGGTGCGGTCTAGTAAACATTTGTTCTTGAAGTCTATCAAAAGGTTAAAATGTTGAATTTTAATTATTGGCTCCAATTATTGGTGATTGATCATCGGCAGTTATAAAGCTCCAACCAAACTGCCTATGCAAATTTAGGTTCAACTGTAGAAAGTGCTCTCCATATGTTTTAATGATGGTGCCTTTAGCTGCAGAGAGTAGCCTTGTTGTCACTTGCTTGCATTTCTTAGGAAATGTCAGCTCCTGAATCCACAAGATATTTTTAACCTGATGTGTTATCATGTATGAATAAGTGGCTAGACTGCATGAACCATCACCTGCCATATCCAGCGAGGAGCATTCTAGTTTTCCAGTTCATTGCTGCTAGCCAAAAATTTAATATGAACAGGGTTTCGTGGATTTATGTGCTTTGTCCCCAAATTTAAAGTGGTACCAACAAAAAGATCGTTTTGGCCTATATTTGCTTGGAGTCCTTGAGTGTGACCTTGAACCAGATCTCATTTTCAGTTCCTTTGATTGTGGAGATTAATTCTGCAATTTGTGCTTCTAAACGTCATAGTCTATCATTGTGTGATGCTGTTGAAACAGTTCATTCTGCATGGTTTGGTTGAACACATTGAGCATCGTAAACAGAATGTGTGGGTCCAGAAAACTTGATTATTTTATCAGCCATGGTGCAAGATTATCTAGATTGTCACTGCTGGTTGCTAAAATAAAATGCACTGAAACTGGTAACCTTTGAATAAATATTGGTTGGTTCCCCACATTGCAACCTTGGCCTTCGGGGTAACCTCGACCCACCACGTGATGTCTGATCCATTTCTCAGGTGGAGGCACCCAGAGGGTGGATCCATTACCTCCAGTGATGGGGTGATAGTGAAGATGGCGGTGAGGCAAGAGGACCTACAGCTTATACCGTGGACTCTGAACCATATTGGGCATAGGGGACACTTCACATGCCTTTGAATAAATATTGTTTTTAGGAAATCATCCTGTACCTGCATTCCAGTTAAGTTTCTCATTTCTTCAAGTAACTGTGATGGTTTCTTGTCACACAATTCTAACAACCTTTTTATTGTTAACTTAACATTATCACATGCCCAATTTAAGATAAATTCCAAAATATTCAATACAATACCACCTTTTGCTCTCATCATTTCATTAATTCCATGAACATAAAGTTAATAATGCTACTAAATTCATCTCCTCTATCATTCTATTTAAATCTTTCAATTCCAACCATATGCATAATTATGAGATATGATCACTGTGGGCATTAACACAACAGAATACTTTGATTTTTATATTCTGCACTATCATTCTCGAAGTAGTCTCCTTGAGACTACTCTATATTGTAGATAGGTGTTTTGAACCCTTGTGCAAGTACAGTACAAAACACTATTGTTTCCATGTACTGTTACTTTTCTGGGATGCAGCGGTCAGTGTCAGCATGTAGGGTTGGTGGCAAAATTTATACTGCAGAATCCCTGTTAACTGAATATTTTTATCTCAACTTTCCAAACTAAATAAAATAATTAAATACAATATTTAACAAAAACATACTTTTTCCTGTTTTAAATCCAAATCGGCAGTGTTTCGGACCACACTATTTTGGACTTCTATTCTATTTGCAAAGCTAGTCCCATTAATAATATATCAAAGATAAGTGAAGTTTATGCATTATTTATTCCTATAGTTTATGGAATTACATTTTCTTCACTATTAATAGCTTCTATTTTTTTACTTTTATTCTAAAGAAGGTGTATTAAAGGTTGGCAAAACTTTTGGCAAATAATCTGTTTTACATGTCATTAATACTGCAGCTTTTTTATGTTTGCTTGTTAATTGGCAATTGGTTTTGCTAAATTCTTTTGTGCATTTTAAGTGGTACACAAATCTGCAGTATTGGAATGTAATTTTAAGGAAAATCTACAGCATGTTTCAGTTAAATATGCAGTTCTCAGTGAAGTATGGTGAAGCAAAGTTTTGAATAGAGTACTGTGCTGTAAAAATGTGAAGTGAGAAGAATAAATAATACATGAGAAAGAAACTGGATAAATTAAGAGGGAACGTAAAGGTCTTGGTTATTAGGTAGACAAGAGATTGGTAAAAGGGGTTGAAGATTAATTCTTGGCGTTATTGAGTGATGCATAAATGTGTACATGTACATTCATAAGTCAATTGTGCACACTATACGCTGACATTGGTATATGTGCTTAAATGCTAGTCATATATCAGTAGATTTGTTATTGTGTAAAAATAACTCTTTTTGTACCAAACTCAGCCTTGATGGTGATACTAATATGACCTTGATATATTCTGGCCTTCATTAAATGAATATAAAAGTTTACATATATAGAAATGTATTATTGTTACTGAAGAAACAGTACTGTAAAACTGACAAAATGTTAATCAGGAAAAGAAAGAACACAAAACAAAACCACATTGGAGTTCTTAAATTCTCAGTTTAAAATATAAAAAAGAGGATAATTTTTACCTTTTGATGTGAGGTACGTTAGAAGTGCACTCATGAATAAATGTCACATATTAGGTATTTCACTGCCATTTATGGACAAAACTGAAAATTATGCTGTTATTTTTTGGTGTGATTAACAGAGGTAAAAATTTAAATGAATTACATGAATCCTTTAAATATTACTTGATTGGTTTAAGAAGAATAATCATATACAATTATTATTGTATCCTAGGTGGAAAATTCCTAGTTTGCCAATGCAGCAAAATTAAAAATTAAGATAATTAAAATATGCTTCTTCAATAATGATGTACACTGATAACTCATAGTGTGTTACGCAGGACAGCAAAATAAGCAATTTTCAAATAGGAATGCATGTCCAGAAAAGCATGGTTTAGGCATTTTTGGTGACCAAATCTGAATGTGTTAGGATAGGGATCAAAAGATCTCCACAAACTCAAACCCACATGCTTTTATTGTATTACATAAAGGTTTTGAATTGCAAACTTTCAACTTTGTTACAAAGCTGATATTGTAGCAGAGACTTGCCAAGTCAAAGATCCTATGGTTCTATGCTTCTTAATTACATGGATTCAAGCAGTAAGAACACTGAAAAAAATATTGAAGAGGTGAACTGTGGGGTAATTTGCTCATAATGTTCAGCAATTAAATTTTTCACCTGTACAGTGATGAGTTGTATAACTTAGATGTCACACCCAACTGTAAAAAAACTGAGCACTTCAGCACTAGATTGTACACTCCTGTACCTAGCTTCTTTTTGAGAAAGAATCAGTGTGCCATCCTGCATAATATTATTATCTGTTACATAGAGTCAACATGAAAAATTCAGTTGCATGGCCGGGATTTGAACCATGGAGAAATGATTAATTTCCATCAATTAACTAAAACTATTATCTGTGTTTACAGCAGAGATATAAACAGTGAGAACTGTGAGAATCCTTCCATAAGTAGATACTTCAAACTTATCACAAGTTGATCTCTTTCATTCCATTCAAAGGAATTCCTAAGACCCTACTGTATTATTTGCTAAGAGTGTAAGAAGCTTGACTGTTATTCCATTCTGACAGTGAACATTTTCATAACAGCATATATTTCTAAACAGGTAGTATGTTAGTCTCATTTGGAAGATTGCATTAAAGGGTTAGTTTACCCCAACCTTTACATCTGATTAAGTAATCCTTAGTAAGTATTAATAGATCCTGAAAAGAATGTGAAAAGGCACCAAATTTGTATTACTTATGGTACAGCTATGCTTATATCAGTCACTGCAAGTTTGTAGAATTTAGAAACTACACATATTTATGAGAACTGTGACTATTGGTTAGTATTATGGACTTCAGAAGTTAAAATGACGTTTATCGTGTTGAACATATACTGTATAACATTTTTTTAAAGATTAAAAAATTATGCAACTTTTAGTTCCGAAAGAGTTTGGTATACATTATGGTCTTAGGCAGATAGTTTATATTCTTGCTATTGAAATTGTGTGAGGATCTTACATGTACTATTTTGCAGCTTGTTCCTGGGCCACCATTTGTGTTTGGGGCATTCCTTGTAATATGTGCCCTGCTTGTTGCATTCTTCATCCCAGAAGGTAGCACAATGGGCACGGGACTGCGGACTAGTTCTCGTAGACAGTCTGGTAAGTAAATATATTAGAAATTAATGACCTGCAAGTTGTGCAATAAAAGTTTGTTAGGAAAAATAGTGATAATCAAATAGTGTGTCAGAACATCCTGTTCCACTAAATGAAAAGCTGGAGATTTTAGTGAGGGAACCCATCAGCATACAAATCTCATTGACTAAAAATTAATGAAAGTAAAATGCAATTCATAAATGTTCTTCTTTTAATTAGAATAAAACAATAGGTTTTGATGAGATATGTAAAGCATGAAGGTTTTAAGAGCTTGCATTGAACATATGTAAGCAGGAATAAGCCATATGAAAATAACTACAGAAATCATAGAGCTACAGTATTAAGCATTTGAATGAAGCCACCGAGCAGCATTACCATGAAGAATTATTGTAACTTAAAACTTTTTACTTTGAAATATGTCAGGAAACTGCCCATACATATACAGTTAACTTAATATAATAATAATAATAAAAAAAAAAACACTATTAAAACTATTGCAGCTGGTTTCTAATATCAGTTTTTCTTAGCAAAACTTTCAGTAGCAAATTTGGTAGACAGTTAATAGATTTAATTTATATCTTGCACGATAGAAAAAGAAGGGGGAAAAAAGATGAAATATATTTATGAATAGACCAGAAAGCTTTCATCATTGATGTAGTAATTCCTGTTCTTTCCACTGGCAAACATTAGGAACATCTGTGAACACAGCCTCAAGCATTTAATACAGCCCTGCATTTCAGGGCAAATTTCATTCTAAACTGTCTGTGCTGATCAGCTGTAAATAACAAAACAACCAATAAATAGTGCATTTAAGCCATTTGTACACATACCTGTATGTGCTGATTGTCACACATAGACAAAGTGGTTTAGACAGTGCCTCTCAAAAGTCTGATTCTAAGAACATGTATAACTTGTTTATTGAAAACTACACTTTTTTCACTTAGATAATATGCAGTAATGGTAAAATTAATCTGTCAGCAGAAGCTAAGTGTGGAAACATTCAGTTTTCTGAACAGTTACAAGAAAATTACAGCTGTACTGTAAGCGTATGGAGCAAATAATTTAATTAATAGAAACATTAATTCCTTATTATAGAAAGTAAAATCAGTCATCTATTCAACCAAAAAGTTGATTCAAAGTATGTATCGCAGAAGACATAATAATTAACCGTTTCAGCGATGGCCATTTAAATTGTTAAGTGCTGTGAAAATGCTTCATAAATATACATTCGTATCTTCTGTATTAAGTTATATTAACGAAAGAAAAACTGGATTAAAGCCCATTAAAGGCAGAATACAACTGTGGTATCATTAAAGTGGAATCTATATTCACAAATTGTTGAAATGTCACTATTTTGTTTCACTGTAGTAAAAGCCATTCTTTGCTTCAACTGCATGTAATTTGTGAGTGATTTTGTTTTGTGTGCATACAAACTAAATATAGCTGTGTAAGCAAAGTGTTCAAGGTTTTATGGTTCAAATTATTCTACCACACAATCATATGTTGTGTCACACACAAGCTGCAAAGAAAGAAACACTGTCAGCAACAGTATGTGCATGTGTTTCAAATGGGAAGAGTTCTCGCCTGTAGTGAATCAGATGCATTAGCTCATGCAGCATTGCCACCTCATCCCCACTCTTTTTATATTTCCCTCTCTCTCACACACTTGCGGCATAAAGGAATGCAAACTGAATTTTCCAAAGTTTTGTAATAATGCAGTTGTTAAAATCACAATTGCAACATGGATATTTGTATATCAGGCAAAAAGTTTAAATATTTTAAAATTATAGTTTATGAATTAACTTATTTTTCTAATCCAACAAAAATACCAGCGGTGCATCCGTATAGCTGTGAAAGTTACTTACGTTAAGAGATAATTCGTCATTGTCATTGTCTTTGAGTACTGCAAATTTATGATGATAGGTTCCAAAATCTTGTTACGTGCTATTTCTTTCCAAAAGTCGTCTTATTGTAGTTTGTCTGATGTCTCACACAGTTTTCCTATTCTTGTTGTGTTTTGTCAATTTCTTCATGAATAAGTCGTTCAGCGTCAGTCAGTTTAAAAATATTATTTCTGTTTGCAACATAATTTGAGCCCACATTAACTCAATTGGATTGTTCTGCCAGTAGTAAGGGGAAAGGTGGGTCGTGTCTCATTGATCCAGCTGATTCACTTTTTCATGGAAGAGTAACTGAATAATACTGCTTTGAACTCTCTAGAGTAAATAGAGATTATGAACCATTCATAAACAAAGATATGTTATCATAGACGTTCTGTCAGACCAGCAGGAAGTGTATTGATTCCTCTCATTGAATTAAGCAAACACCTTGGCTTATTCAGAGTACATATTTCTTTTATCATGTCATGTCAAATGTTAACGTTTCAGTTCTGAGTAATTTCAATTTCACGCATGCATGCCAACCAATAATATTCATTACAGTGCTTACATCGCAATGCATTGTTATAGTATAATGGTATCTACTTTATTTGTATTAGGAAAACTATTTGAGCTAAAATTATGTGGTTTTTACAGTTATGTTAAATACATTACTCTCTCCTTCCTCATGGATCAGTTTTTGCAAAATCTGAATTTTTGTCTTGGCGCGAATAGTATTTATTAGAGATTGATTAGTTTGGCACTCGTCACACACCACATAGGGAAAATGCAGTATGACAACACCTCAGGACTCCGATTGGTTGCTCACCTAGTAATGCTCAAGGTCCAACATCATCCCATTTGAAACACATAATAGAATATTTCACAACTGAAGTTTATATAAGTAGAAATATACAGCTGTTGTTTTCACTCAGTCATTTATTTATTTAAACTCTTCGGGTTCAGAGTGATTTCTTTTAGCTGTCAGGAATTAATTGAAAAGCACATTTGAAATTGTTAAAACCAGTGCTAACATGGCTTATTCTAATAATGTAGCAAATAAATTAGTTTGCATAGGAGTGTACAGGCTTCTATGTGGATGACTTTGCTGTTTGATAGTGATTTGGATATTGATGGCAAGTTTTCAGATTTTGAAGGAGGTGTTGAGGTTATAGGTAGTAGTGAGGAAGAAAATTACCTGCTTTCCTCAGGTGTTCATGAAGAATCAACATTGTGGAATGGTCTGAACAGTTGGATAGAGGTTGAAAATGGGGGCAACAGCTTATGAAACTAGTCTCTCAATAATATAAAAATATAAGTGACGGAGTGTCAAGAAACTGACTACAAATAGTTTTTTTCAATTAATTTTGGTGTCACTGTTACTAAATTCTTCCAATCAGCATAAGGAATAGACATTTTCATGAGCATAGCCTCTGATAAATATTCGCACTCTCAGTTAACTTCTGATATTTTAACAAAAAAATTTTTGCTACTAAATGTATCTCATTGTTACAAAAACAAATGTATATGTGAGTAGGATGAAAGAAGACCTGACATGTAAAGGCAATGAAGACTTAAGAGGAGAATTCAAAAGTGGACAGTTTGGTTATTCATAAATCTGCATTAGACATATACTGGTCAACAGATGACATGCTAGCTGCTCCATTTTTTTGGAAAATAACAGGTTAACTTTCATTTTGCAGTTTCTTGTGTCACCTGCACAGAAAATGTAAATCTGGCCAGTTTTGGATTGTATTATTTCAAAAATTAAAGAAAATTACATGCCTAACGAAAATTTGGCACATTGGAAGGGCCATTTAAGTTGAAAGCCTAAACAAAGAGGGCCAAATTTGGCAGAAAGAGTTTTGATGTATGTGAAAGTAAAATGGGATATCTTTACAATTGTTGCATGCACACTGGTTAAGGAACTGATAGTACTGGAGACAAAAGACTTGAGGTTATCCTTCTCCAAAGTAATGCACCTGATGGAACCTGTACTTGACCAAGTTTGTCAAGCAGAGAAGAAATGTAGGTGCATCAGCTCTCACCTTTGACCTATGATGCTTGGTAGGACAGGAGGGTAGTTACGGCATTATCCAATTGCAGCTCTAGGATTTTAATGATTGACACTGAAAAATAGGTGCTCATAGCAAAATTCAATTTTCAACCTTGATATTATCTAGGAACACAATATTCATATGGGTGGTGTAAATCAGGATTATGGTATGTCCCTCTACAAAAATAAAAAACAGTTAAATGGTGTACAAAGTATTTTTACAACAGCTAGTTTAACCATACACAATTATTTAGTAATTTGGAGAACTCTAAACCCACAGAAGACAGTGAACTAACTAGACTTTGCATATTAATAGCTCACAGCCTAATTGAGCACTATAACATTCAGTGGAATCTTCATACTGAGAGGTAAGAAATCCACCACCGTAGCACCACTCATATTGAAGGAAACCCTTCCCTAAAAAGATACCAACAAGAGCAAAAAAGTTGCATCCACTTCAGAAAGTTCTTGTGTGTCAAAAAAAGAAGTTTCCACAAGGAAAATCAAGGACAGAGTAATGAACTTAGAAATCCCACCATTAGATAATTTGACAAATAAGTTTGTAGTTCCACCACCAGAGAGAAGAGAACAGATGACAACAGAGGTTGATAATGGATACAACAGTTTCTGAAACTAATACCTCAATAATATAAAAATGTAAGTGACAAAGTGTTAAAAACCGACTACAAATAGTTTTTTCAAAACCAATATGATTTCTGTGAATTGGAGATGTGTGTTTATCCATGTTTGGAGGTGTACCATTCAGAAAGAAACCTTTAAATGTAAGCTTTTATCTCTTACAGAATTGATTTAAATAGATTGTAAAAGAGAAAGCATTAAATGGGTGTATGCACAGGATGTCTGTAGACATCCATATCAGTGAAATGGTTAAATGCTTTTGAGTATTTTCAAAGTCAAGTAATGACCCTGCATATTACCAGTTTGAAATGTCAGTGATGAAGACTGTGTGACCTTCATACAGCAGAGTTGCAACTTTTTGTAAAAAGATAGAATGATCAGGTATTTTGCATGTTGCATTTTTTTTCAGCATTAACCCTTTCACGATATGGACGTCATATGACGTCCAAATTAAAATGCCCCAAACCGATATGGACGTGTATAAACGTCCTGCGCATACATGCATTTAATGCTCATTTAATGCCAATTATTTTAATCTTCCTATTTTACAATAAATTTAAATTAGTTCTATAAGGGATGTAAACGTACCCTTAAAGGTTTCTTTTTGAACTGTACACCTCCAAACCTGGATAAACACCCAAGGGCACATCTGCAAATTCACACCAAATAATATTGGTTTCCTTGCGAACTTCTTTTTTGCAACACTCTACACATTTTCGAAATGGTTGCGACTTTTTTGGTTGTAGGGGGTATCCTTTTAGGAAAGTGTTTTCTCTCAAGTATGAGGGGTGATGTCGTGGTGAATTTCTTACCCCCAGTATAAAGAGGCCTCTGAGTATTATAATACTCAATTAGGTTACGAGCTATTTATACGCGCAAGTACAGGTAGATGAATGTCTTGCATGAATTTACAGCTCTGAAAATTACTAAACAATTGTGCATGGTTACATCCAGTGGTATAAAAATACTTTTTTTCCCATTTAACTGTTTTTCGTAAATAGGGATAGCTAGTAATAGCTGATCCGCATCACCCATATTTGACCCGCCATTTCCCCCAAACAATGGAGTAGCTAACATGCCATCTGTAGACTAATACACATCACTGCTAACTATATCCTAAAAATCTCCTTCATAATCACACAACAAATCTTCCAGATTTTCTACAGTAATATCAGAAGCCTGTACACATCATAACCAAGCTAATTTATTTGCTACATTACCGGGATAAGCCATGGTTAACATTGAAATTTAACAATTTCAAATGTGCCATTCATTTAGCTCTTGATAACTATAAGAAATTACTCTGAACACAGAGAGTATAAAGAACTAAAATACTGAGCGAAAACAGCTGCATAAGGCTACCAGAAACTTTGTAATAACAGATCTGTAATAACAGATGCTGACAGTTTTCTTTCCAGCGTGTGTAACGCAACATATACTCGTATGATTATCACTTGGTATAGCATAAATAAACTAAAAGCTACAACCTTGAACCGGAGAAGTCGCTTGGGTAGCTATACATTCATTCGTATACACACAAAACAAAATGATTCAAATATTAGGTGCATTCGGCACAAAGAATGGCTTTTGCTACAGTGAAATAAAGTAGTGAAATTTCAATGATTTATTAATGTAGTCTCTACTTTTTGGTTACTGCAGATGTATACTGCCTTTAATGCATTTTAAACCAGTTTTTGTTTCGTTTAAATAACTTAATAAATACGGAAGATATGGAATGGTATTTATGATGCATTTTTACAGCACTTAACAATTTAAATGTCTTGTTCTGTTTATTGGGTATCCGTTTCCAGCCCCTGAAGGGTTGAAATGGCCATCGGCGAAGCAGTTAATAATTTAATTAGTAGCTTTCATGGTTAATTTCCTGTCAATTTGGATATCTGATAAGTAGCTGGTTTACCCAGCATAGCACAGGCAGCTATTTAAAACTTTAATGCCAGATTTCACCAACAGATGTTAAGACTTAACACCAGTTTGGCAATAGTTAAAAGAAAAATTGCATTTCATCAACAAGTGTTAACTTAACACGTGTTAAATCTCTTGTTAAACTAACAAGCCAAATTTCTGGTGTTAAGTCCTTAACAATTATAAATAGTCAAGATGGCGGGCATGAACTCAGCTGTTGATGTCAATTTGCTCTATTTAAGATCGTCTAAATGGCATTCGTAATAGAGTACGGCCTATGAGGAGAAATGATTTTGAGGATCTATCAGAAGAAAATGTTCTACAGAGGTATAGACTGTCGAAACAAGTTGTTATGAAGGTTACTGCTGAAGTACAAGAGAGGTTAGAACATGAATAGAAAGGAATATGCCGATCTCGCCTTTGCTTCAAGTATTAATAACTTTGCGATTTTATAATTCATTCAATTATGTGGATAACACATTGTCCACCTCCCGTCTTGAAACATTTAAGTCACTTGTTCTTCATCGCTCCTCGTTTTAAATTTATGTTATACTGAGCTAGAACATACATCGAAAGGCATATGTCAATCTTGCCTTTGCTTCAAGTATTAATAATTTTGAGATTTTATAATTCACTGAATTGTGTGGATAATACCTATCCACCTCCCGTCTTGAAACGTTCAAGTCACTTGAACATGCACCTCATTTTAAATTTATGTAATACTGACAAAGTTGTTTGGTGCTTATAGTAGTGACACATGCATTTGAATTAAATTCATTTCCAGTATTTTCCCACGTGACATCTTTCTCTTTTACACTGCATCTGACCTCCTATTTTCCACGATATCCTTACACTTTGTCAGCAATTCAATTAAAATTTCTTTCTCCATCAATGTAAAATTAGTCTCACGGCTTTTGTTTACAATTTTGTTCACCCGTCGTTTTTTTTTCAGCTGTGTGCACTGTGCAGACGAAAATGAAAACAAAGGCACATTGCAATATGTTCAGAAAATAATACGACTCATCCATTGCTTTCTATAGCTGTAATATTTACAAGTTTCTTGGCGTTAACACGTGTTTATTAACATTTTCAGAAAACAGGTTGGTGAAATGCAAGAAATGTAACAGTAGTGTTAGCGCTGTGACAATTGTTACATTACATTTGTTAATGTTGATTTTAACATCTGTTGGTGAAATCGGGCATAAATTAAAATTTAATTTAACCACAATATTGTAGAACACTTTTATAATAAGTCGTCACCTTTAGCCCTTACAATTGTACCTTAGAAAACCCTTATTATAGCCCCAATAACAGGTGAAATATCCTGTGATATTCAAGGAAATGGTTATGAAATATTGGCAGTTGTATTTCTGGGTTTTTGACCTCTTGCTCACAGTATTTCAGATTCTGAAAACTATGTATAGCCTATAAGCATCTTTTGGCAGTGAAAAAAATTATCAAAATAGTAATTTTTAGGTAATTCACAATATTATATTTAGAACATTTGTAATTTTCTGTTGCTGCTGTAGTTACTTAATAACAAATTCTTACATGGTAGAGAAATTCAGGCTAAAGGCAAAAAACTGATGAATATGAGATTCCCCACTTCTGGGCTGGAAATGGCAAACTATCAAGAAAAATAATCTTTGTAGTTAAGTATAAAATATTGGTTCAGTTTCGACGCTTTGTTGGATACCATCCTCTCTCTTAATAGAGTTACTTAATATATGCTGGCAGTGAACCCAATTATGACAAGGAGTTAATAAAATATTTTTGACCTAAATATCTCAGCCTAAATAAATTGTTTCTTGTTTTAATTTGTTTTGTTTTCTTGAGAGTGTCCTTTTATGGCTTTTTTCTTTATTATGCATGCATATTCAGTTGAGTAACGATTTTCTATTCTATGATGTTTTTAACAGAAAGGCAAAGCTAACATAATTTTATTAAGCATTTTAGTTCAAAAAGAAACCTTTTATGCCAATTGTAAAAACTATTTGTAGTCAATTTATTGACACTCGTCACTTATATATATATTATATTACTCGATAATATAATATAAAAAAGTGACTATTGTGAATAAAACTGACTACAAATAGTTTTTATGATTAATTTTGATGTCACTGTTACAAAATTCCTCCAAACACATAACTTTTATGTCAACTCTGGAGGATGTAAGTATGGCATTGTTTGGCTTAGAAGGTATCTAAGATGCATAACTGTTGTATCTTATGTTAGTTCTCTTAACATGATCAGTTTTATGTATTTGGAAAGACTGGTGCTATCAGTACTTTTGCCATAAACTTAGTTATAGTTAATGTTGACCTGCTGGCATTAAAAAGGAAGCAGTAGCAGCTAATGGTTATGCTATGCCCCTATAGATGTCAATGTAAGAAGAGAGCAGAACAATGGGGACTCCCAAGAGGCTGACCAAGAGCTCAGTGAGGAAGTAGTATGCCCTCAAGGTGTGTGGTACAGAAATGAGAACACAATGCACTGCATGTGCTGATGTTAGGGAGAAAGAAGTTAGAAGGCTTTTATATAGCATCCACCAATAACTCACTGGATATTGATGTTAAGGAGCACAGTTTGGCACATCTTTGGCACTGCTGCACTGGAGATATTAACTTTTTGCCATTGTGCTGAAATACATTTCAGTTTTCTCTAACAATTACCTATGTTAGAGGAAGTATGGCAGTTTATTAAAAAGTCCAATATCTGGATTTCACTAGAAATGCACAATTGTCCCTGAAGCACAAAATGCATATTTAAGGATGCAAGCAAAGATTTCTCAAGGAAGTCTAACTGTAATGCCCTTTACATAGATTCCTTTGCCTTTTAAAAATTGCTGTAATGTTTTTTTTTTTTTTTTTTTTTTTTTTTAAATTGTTTATTTCATATATGGTAATGACAAAAAGTATAAAATACTCTGTAGAATCATCCTAATTCACACTGAACTTGATACAGCTTGGAAGCAAGAAAACTTTTTCATTTGTTCAATTTATTCATAATCTTTTATAGCATTAGCCATTTCCAATGTAAAGCTTTAAAATTTACCAGGTTTTAGGTTTTTTCAATTGTGCATATTTTGGTTTCTTGCAAGCTCATGGCTGACATTAAATCAAAATTCTTGTATTAATAGATTTGCTTTCATTTGTTCCCTATGCACTAAATAATGTATGCTGATATAATTTGCTATAAATAAAGCATTATAAAATTGTTATTTAAGTTATATGATCCTCATAGGCAAGGTAAATGGAGAAATGATATATTTTAAGCTGTAGACACTGTCTAGCAAAACAAGAGCTATATCCCTATTTGTTAAGCATAGTTAAGCTTATACTACCTATGATAAATGAGAAATAACTGACACATGTTGCTCTCAGCTGCTGTAGTTTCTTTGTCTGACCTGGAGTTTGTCTTAAAACGACCAGTACTAAAAAATCAAAACTAGAGTATCTCAACTCAGGAAGCATGCTTCAATCTGAAGTTAATTTCCCCTGTAGTATATTTGGACATTATTTAAATCAAAATATGAACAGAACAGTTAAGTATAGTATAGCTTTTCTACCAATCAAACCATTTATGTTAATGTGAACAGTCCTAAACTTGGCCAAACATCTGTTTACAGTATTATTTAGTCACAGTGAAAGTCAGCCTGCCTCTGTAGTGTAGGTGGGTAGCATGTCTGCCTCATGTTCAGAATACCCAATTTTGAATCTTGTTTAGGTGAGTTATCTAGATAAGTTTTTTGGGGGATTTTCTCTTATCCTGTAAGATGAATGTCGGGTAACTTTAAGTTTATGGACCCTGGGCTCATTTGAGCATCATTTCATCCATTTCATTCACTATCTGATATGACTTAGCATTGGAGGTTCATTTAAAAAGCCAGTGCAAGAAGTGAACACAGCTAATAATTTAGGCAAAATCTACACATGTCCAATAAATATTTAGTGAAGCAATTAAATGCCCTTGGCCATGCTGTAACTGAGTGGTTAGACCACTTCATTCTCACTGAGGCAGCCTGGATTTGATCTCAGGCAGCCATATGTGAGATTTGTAGTGGACAACTCAGGAGAGTAACAGGTTTTCCCTGGGATTTCCAGTCTCCCCACCATCATTCCATCAATAGCTCTACTGATATCATTCCTTCTATTCATTTTACCATCATTTCATATTGTGACTTTGTGGGTTCGTGAAATTAAAAGTCCAATTGCACAAACTCAAAATGTTCATTATTTCCACTGAATTACAGTTGGAACAGTTGCTGATTACATAGAATTACGTAGCGCAAACAATTACAATCCACCAGTTCATCAGTCACAGGTCCACTCCACACTCACTATTACGTACAACTCCCTCTAGAGTTGGCTAAAAACTCCTCTTATGCAGTCTTCCAGTCCGTTCGCTAGCATGGCGCTTCTCACGGCTGCTTGCCAAGAACTGAACTGACTCGTCCACTGCATTCCTTATATACGAAGATCGCTGTGTCTGGAAGTTTCACGGCTCAGTGAATCATCCCGATGGTTCCAGACGTCAGGGGGAGGGGGAAAGAGATGGAAAAGTGCCTTGTGACACTTCCCTAACCATCCCCTTCAGTGAATGCCACAAGATAAATGGGTAGGTGTGGTCTGAATGCCTCCTGTCGCCCACCCAGCTGCTAGCTGGTCGTGCCTTCCGATAATTAGGTGACAATATGATCTACTGTGGAAACGTAGAGTCAGACTGAAAAATTCAATGCCATAGCCGGGATTTGAACCACGGATCTTCTGGTTTCCATCCAGCCGCACTACCATTGTGCTACTATGGCCAACATGCCGATATGACATTAAATTCTCCAACTGATTCGTATTTTCCCGGTAAACCACTTAGGAGTTCTCATAAACACAGGAGACAACTACCTTAATGGCGACTTACATATTGTAAGTACTTTAAGGCCCGGGCTTTATAGTTAACCACTATTAGGTCAATTAATGGAAATTAATTATTCTTTCACACTGGCCGTGTGTAGGCTAAATTGTGGAAACGTAGAGTCAGACTGAAAAATTAAATGCCATAGCCGGGATTTGAACCACGGATCTTCTGGTTTCCGTCCAGCCGCACTACCATTGTGCTACTATGGCCAACGTGCCGATATGACATTGAATTCTCCAACTGACTCGTATTTTCCCGGTAAACCACTTAGGAGTTCTCATAAACACATGAGACCACTACCTTGATGGCGACTTACTATATTGTAAGTACTTTAAGGCCCGGGCTTTATAGTTAACCACTATTAGGTCAATTAATGGAAATTAATTGTTCTTTCACACTGGCCGTGTGTAGGCTAAATTTTGGAAATGTAGAGTCAGACTGAAAAATTCAATGCCACGGCCAGTGTGAAAGAACAATTAATTTCCAATATGATCTACTTATCCACTCTCATACTAGGTATTGGGCTTCCATCCTGGGTACGCTATCTGGTCCAAAGTTTTTGTGCTCCTTGACAGGCATCCAACTTCATCGTTCACTTGTGAGGGTTGGGGACTGTCCTACATATGAAGAGAAAAAAGGATAATGAAAAGAAAAAAGAAATTGAATCATTCAAATTACATTCTGATTTAGTAGCATCATTTGTGCTTGATTGGAGCCACTTTCTGGTAATAATTCTTGGCTTTCTTTACAAGCATAGATTTTACAGTGTTTATGGCTAAATTTTTATGAACCTTTAAATTTAAGAAAATTGCATTATCAAGATCTGCAGTTTCATGAGCATTAAAACAGCAACATTTGAAAAGCAGCTATATTGCACAATATGAGAGGCCTTCAAATAGTAATTTTGTGAGGAATTTACCACTTTAGAGCACAACTTCTATGAGTTAATTTATAGTCATTCTTAATTTTCAGATTCTTATATCTTTATTGAAAATGTTGGTATTGTGAACTTTCTTATTGATGTCTTCCTTAAATATGAAAAGATTTTTTTTTTTAATTTATTTTACAGATTAAATATTGTGCTCTGTCCCATCTTGTTTTTGTGAAATTATCCAATTACTCCTTCAAAATTGCCATCCAGGTAGAGACTTGGATTTTTGGTTAAATTATATTGTCAGAATTGTTTAAACATTTCCATTAAAACACTTTAATATTAAACTTTCTCTCTGCAAGATTAGTTTTCATACTTAGATTGTTATGTTTTGAGATTATGTAAGCATAATGACTACAACTAACCCTAATTAGAATTTGTAGGTGCTGGAGCATTCTGCTGAAATTCCACTAAAAATATTGACAATTCCAAAGACATATTTTCAAATCAGGAAGTAGAACCTGCAAAGAGTATTTCTCTTTTAAAAAAATAATTGGAATTAATACTGTGAAGTAAGGTAATAATTAAAAATGTTGTACACCGTGAGTCGACTTGATACTTAATGATCTTTTTCCATTACATCCCACCAAATGTTTTTCTAACTACCAAACTCACTTGCAGTACTGCATCATATATAAGAAGTCATAAATATCATTGAACCCTAAACAAAAGGCACAAATATTCTCTAAATCTTATTCTGTAATCGATGCCAGATTTCTAATTTAGGTGGGTTTTTGTTTAGAGTGAAGAAGATGGTATGGTCTGTTAAGTGAATAGGAGTATGTGGTAGATAGTGGCCAAGTTTTATAATAGATCGGGTGATAGGAATGATGCATTGACTATCGGTTTGTTTATTGTTAAGTAACAATTATTATAGTGTTTGTGACTGGATATGACTGGTAAAGAGCCTGGGCTGAATGTCCAGTTATATCTATGCTTGTAACTTCTTGGCACTAATAAATAAATAAATAAATTCTAAACCTTAAAAAATACATCATTTTATTTGAAATAAGACAAAATTTAAGTTCTAATGTACTTACTGCACATGCATTAGTTGCTCCCACAATCAGCCTACTCTTTGTTACCAACATTAAGAGTCAATGCACTAGGCTTCAATGAACTGTCGTAAGTTTCACTGATCAAAAGTATATATAGATTTTTATCTAAATTAAGCTAATGTTTTAACTAAACCACAGGTAAATCTCCCAGATGTCCTCAATCAGCTCTTAAATGGATCAGTTTTCCTGTGTGTGTGTGTGTGTGTGTGTGTGTGTGTGTGTGTGTGTGTGTGTGTGTGTGTGTGTGTGTGTGTGTGTGTGTGTGCGTGCGCGTGCGTGCGCGTGTGCGTGTGCGCGATTTTAAGGACCAAGTTTTGCATCCATACAACACTGGTAGTACATAGGTTTCTGTGACTATAATTTTCTTTTGGAAGCTATCTTCCAGGATGAACTTGACACTCCAGTATTTCTTCCACATCTGGTTGATGCACCTTTTTATTTTCTTTGTGTATTTATTTAAAAAGGATATTGATTGGCCTAAGATATACTCTCTATGTACTCCAAGTCCTCCCTGTTGACCCTGATTTGCTCCTCCACAGTCTTTATCATTACTTTAGTTTTCTTGGAGTACATAGTTAATTCCGCTACTGTGCTAACCCTGTCCAACTCCAACATTGACTGTAGTTCTTTTGTAGAAGTTGCCACCAAGAAAATGTCATCTGCAAATTTTAGATGTGTTAATCGGATGACATTTATGTTTATGCCACATGACCTGCCCCATTTTAATTTCCTAAACTGGTGCTCCAGAAGACTTCTAAATAGTTTCAGGAATATCGGGTCTCCTTGTATCACTCCTTTCTCCAGTGCGAAGCCCTTTCCTTCGGTCTCTGTTTTTACCTTTGCCATTCTGTCCTTGTACATAGTATCAAGTATCCTAATGTATTAGTTTCTATTCCCTGTTGTAGCAGTGCTTGCAGAATAGTCACTTTCCACAGAACTAAATGTTTTATGACTAGTGCTATGTATATGTTGACATTGAATTCTTGAACTTCTCTATGAGCTTGTTTACTGTCTGGATGTGATCCATTGTACTATAACCTGACTGAAACCCAAGTTGCTCTACTGGTTGGTTTTCGTCTAGTCTCTTGTTACTATGGCATTGATTTTTTTCGGTTCTGATTCTGGTCTTTTAAAACTTACATATGGCTTTTATTAGAACAATCGTCTAGCATTGATTGCCCTCATAAGTAGAAAGCTATAATAAAAAGATGTTAAAAAGCTATGGAATTAAATATTTATGAATTTGTTCAAGATCTCAGGAAACAAGTGAAAAGACGATTAGAAATTGATGTTTCGGGACGTGCATCGCTCCATGTACACAATACAAATATCAACCATGGTTGATATTTGTGTTATATCTATTTTGTGGTTATAAGATTTCTTAAAAATATCCTGATGATGGGAGCGATGTACGCTCCTGAAACGTTGATTTCTAATCCTCTTTTCACCTGGCTTGTTTCCTTTTTTTTGGGGGGGGGGGGGGGAGGAGCAAGGAAGGAAAGAGGACAGTAGGATGGAAAGGAAGAATAACAAGAAGGAGTAAAAGAGAGATAGAGGAGTTCCGCTGTCACACCTTCGTTAGTATCGGTAGCTGCTAACTGTGTGCATGGTTGGGTGCAGGAATCGTGGTTTTATCTGGCTATGGCCATGACACAATGCCCGGACCATAGTACAGTGGCTGAGGGCGGGAAATAGGTATAAATGAAAAGAGTGGAAAAATTGAAGGTAAGAAGTTCTTTATTTCAAATTGTCATCTGTGCACTAATTGTGCTTGGGGTGGGGGGGTAGTAGGTGCTTGTGGGCCTAGTGGCGGCAAGGACGTTGTTGCGTAATTGGGTTTTGTTGTCCCAGATGCGTGACGAATTCGTTGAGTTGTTGCTCAAGTGTGTTTTGCAGAAATAAGATTTGTGAGATGATCTGAGTGGCGTCTTTTGCTTGTTCTTCATTGTGCTTTTTGGTGTTGTATCCAGCTGAGTAAGTGTAAGTTGTAAGTCCAAGTAGTTCTGTCTAGTATTGTCGAGAGTCTTGTGCAGTTCTTGTAGAGCAGCGGTGTTGGATGATGAGATGCTGCTGATTAGTCGAAGTTGTGTGGATGATTCTGTGTCTGTCTTGGAGATGATGGTCAATAGTTCTGCCAGTTTTGTCGTGGTGTCAGTGATGAAGTGTTCCAGTTGTTGTGTGCACTTGTCTATGGTGTCTAAAGTCCTGGAGTGGTCGGCGTTGTGTGTGTTGTAGTTGTTGGTAACTGCCTCCTCCAGGTTGGTCAGGCGAGGGCCGAGGTTAAGAACCTCCGAGTGGAGGTCCTGTATCGCCTCGCCGGAGGGCCCAGAGGCTGCAGCCGTGGCGGAGCTGGTTGAGATCTTCTCTTCAATGGCGGCCAGCCTTGTTGTGATGCTGCTGACATCACTGCGGAGATCCTGTAAGGCCTCCACAAGCGGTCCTGCAGCTGTTCTCATGGTCAGTGAAGGGCGTGTGGCGGCGAGTGGTTGCAGTGGTTGTCTGTCCCTCGGGTAGAATGGGCACTGCGCCTGTCCCGTAAAATGGCCGAAGCCATTACAGGTGGCGCAGTACCAGCGTTGGCGGCGCAGATCAGCTTGTTTCCTGAAAAGATCTTGAACATATTTGTCACCAGGAAAGCTTCAGGTCTTATTTTTATTTATGAATTGTAAATTACCATTTGGATAAGTGATCTCAGATTGAGATTTCCTCATTAATCTACCAGGAAGATGTGAATCAGTTGGAGAATGTAAGGTTATGTTGGCATTTTGCCATGATAGCTCAATGGTAGAGCACCACATGTAGAGCAGAAGATCCATGTTTCAAATTCTGATTATGGCTTGAATTTTTCAGTTAGTAAACTTTCAAAGTTTACTTACACCATGTTTATATATGTTAGAACAATCATGTATCACTAATTGCCCTTATAAATGAAAAACTATTCATTAAATGCATTTCAAACCTCTTCAGATGAATCTTTCCAAATATTCAATTAGTAATTAAAATACTATTTGTAATCAGTTTTAACAATAATGGTTTTTTTTCAATAAATTTGGACGTCACTGTTATTAAATTCTTTCAAACATGCATAATTAAATTATGATGTGTTTCAAATGGGAAGAGTTCTGGCCTGTAGCAAAGCAGATGCTTTAGCACACTCTGCATTACCACCTCGATATCCCCACTCTTTTTATATTTCTCTCTCGCATACATACAATTCTTCTTGGTGCTAGACTTAAGTGAATGCAAACTGGATTTTCCAAATTTTTATAATAATGCAGGTGTTGAAATCACAATTGCAACATGGATATTCACATATTTTGGACATGCTTTGAATGATATAATTATTGTAATAATAGCTTATGAATTACCTATTTTTCTAATCCAACGCAACTGCCAGTGACTCATCCATATAGCTGTGAATGTCACAAGTTTGTCATTGTCTTTATTACCCAAGTATTGCAAATTTATTATGATAGGCTCCAAAATCTCATCACATGCTATATCTTTCCAAAAGTCGTCTTGTAGTTTATTTGCATGTGTTGCACAGTTTTCTCAGTCTTGTGTTACCTTTGCAATTTCTTTGGGAATAAATCATTCAGTGTCAGTTGAAAATTATTATTTCTGTTTGCAACATAATTTGAGCCCACATTATTTCAATTGTATTGTACTGGCAGTGGAAAGGGATTACCTCATATCTCATTTCAGTTGTAAGTTGATCCAGCTGATACAGTTTTCCCTGGTTTTTAAATGAAACAACTGAATAATGCTGCTTTGAGCTCTCTAGAATAAATAGATATTACAAACCTTTCATAAACATATAATGTGACATCACGTACTGCCATGCAGCATTCTTACACACCGGTAGGAAATGTACTGTTCTCTCTATCTCCCTTTCTCTCTCTCCCTCCCTGAGTTTGGCTTATTCAAAGTAATTCTTTTATCACATCATGTCAAACGTAACATTTCAATTCTAAGTAATTACAAATATGCGTACTTTCATACATGCCAGCCAGTAATGATGTTCATTACAGTACTTACGTTGTGATTGATGCATTGTCATAATATATTGGTACTTCATTTATTTGTAAGCATTAGGAAAGCTATTTGAGCTAAAAATATGTGGTTTTTATGGTTATGTTAGACACCTTACTCTCTACCTTCCTCATGGATCACATTTTGCAAAATCTCAATTTTTGTCTTGTGCAAATAGTATTTATTACAGATGGATTTAGTTGGTCTTCAACACACACCACTTAAAGGGAATTCAATATGACAACACTGCAGGACTCCAATTGGTTGCTCACCTAGTAACATTCAAGGACATACATCATCCCATTTGAAACACATATTATTATTGTAGTAGTTGATTGAATATTTGGAAAAAGATTCATATGAAATTTGAAATCCATTTAACTAATTTCAACCTTCCTTTGAAACCAAACCCATTTCTTAACCTTATTGAATCTCCATCAGATGTTTCCTTTCCAGAAATATAACATTCATGTGATCAGCAGAGTTCCAGCCAGTTGACAAATTCTTAATACCTTCAAATGAATGCAAAATGTATTAAAATCAATTTAAGGTATTTGAAATAGAGAATGTGTAGTCAACTCAAGGCATTTTAACATTTTTAATTATTATAATGGTTTTATTTTAAAATTTACCTTAAGTGTTAAAACATATGAAAATGTTTATTTTGCCGTTAAGTTCAGATGACTAAGCAGACTGAATGTTATGGGTTTGTTTCAGCAAACAATTGATCTCTTTATGGTATGGGTTTATCTTACCTAACATCTGTGCACTAGGAGATAGTGAATTGCAATGGCCGCACCGTGGCTCAGTGGTTAGACCGCTTGGCTCTCGCCAAGGTGGCCCGGGTTCGATTCCAGGCGACTACAAAGTGAGATTTGTGGTGGACAACACGGCGCTGGGGCGAATTTTCTCCGGGACCTACGGTTTCCCCCGCCATCTCATTCCACCGGTGCTCCATCTCCATCTCATGTATTATCAGTGTCACCGCCTGCGGTGCCATATGTAGTAAAAGCGGGCGTTAAACACTACAGATTTAGTGAATTGCAACAACCACATATAGTTACAAAAATAAGTATGGTTATAAAGAATGCCCTCATAAATAAAATTATCTTGGATTGTACAGATCTTTGCTTGCCTCTTTCATTCTGAGGAATAATTGCAGAAAATGGCAATATTTCTGCATATTCAGTGACACTAAATGTAACCTCTTTATTTCAGGACATGCTAAAAATGATTAAGATACATTGAGAAACTATTGCTTTGTCATAATAAAAAAATAGCACACTGCTTACTTACCAATAGCACATTTATAGGCACATTTTGAAGTTTTGTTTGCAGGATGTTTCCTGATTATAGAAGTCATGAAATTCAGGGTGGGGTCATGAAAGTTATTTTGTCATCACAGCATAATTGCTTTATCCGGTCATTCATTATCAACATTGATACAATGAAGGTATCAGTTTTGTCTGAATTGTTGCTGTTTTGAATTTTAATGTTTGAAAAACAAAAATAGCATTAAATGTAAAATAAGCTGGATTGTGATTCTGGAAAGTTTTATTATGTGTGTTGCAAGGAAGTAGTGAACATACCTGAAGATATAAAAATTTGGTTAATATATAATAAGTAAAGATCTTTGTTGTGCAGATTCAGTTTAGACATTTCTGTAGAAGCGAAATAAAATAATTTTTCTACAGTCAAATTTAACTTACTTTAGGATCCTGACAGTTCCTTCGAAGATTAATGTAGGGAGAGTTTCTATTGCAATGACAATGTCCTCGCCTCCTTTAGGTCTCAACACATAACTTCAAGCAATTAGGTAAGCCATTCCCCCTTCACCCCCCTTCTGAGCTAAAAATGACAGTGTGTTATCCTGTTGATGCACATCTCATGTAAAGCATAGGTATTCCTTGTTTCGTTCTCATCACCATACATACTCTAAGCATACCTAATTGTTTGATTATAGTTTTACTTTTAAAAAAGCTGGATTCTTATTTATTGAATCATTTCATTAGTGTATTAATATTTCATAGGTAATCAGTGTCTTAGTATTAGCATAAGACACAATGTCCTAAACTACCGGCACCACTCAGAAACGAGGTAGCCAAGAACTCATTTCCCCAAGTAAAGAGATTCATAAGTAGAAGAGAGATCTGCATTACATGGACAAACAAGGGAATTATATGCACTGCATGAAAATAAGTGGGGGAGGGGGGATGAAGGAAGACTTTGCTACTGCCATCTTTCTTAAGGCAATGTACAGCTAAACATTCTAAGCTTTTAGAAATGTAACTTGTGTGTAAGTCTACAGTAAGTACAAGTTAAAATGCATGTTCTGAACTCCTTAGTTTTGAAAAGGCTTTCAGTTTTGTACTAATTTAATATGGTGTACAGAGAAAGCATATGTTCTAAAAGCTATTCTGTTCACTTTCTTCTCGGGCAACCAGCCAGGTGAAAAGATGATAACCTGGCTGGTTGCCCGAGAAGAAAGTGAGCGTATTCGTCACCAGGTAAGCTTCAGGTCTTATTTTAGCTATTCTGTTATTTGTATGTTCAGGAAATTTGTTCAGTTAACTATTACATTCAGTGCCAAAAGGTATATTAGGTTTCTCTAGCTTATTCTTAATCCATGCTTTCAAAGAAACATTCAAGACAGAAGCATTATGAAAAACAAATTTAGATTCTGCTGAATATTTTCAGTGTTGCCCAAGTTTCATCTGTACATTGCCATAACAGAGTATTGTTCAACAATTTTCCCATGTGTTACAAATATAAATATCAATAAGTTAATTTAGGTAGTTTTAGCACTCTCTTCTGTCTTACCTCTAGCGCACGCCAAGGCATTCATAAGATGAGAAGCTTTCCCTGCCATCACTCCACCATGTGTTTCATGGCAGCTGTCAGAATCCTAAAGTAATTTTATTTCTCCTATAACTAGGTTATTATCAGTTCTAAAGCAACTTGCAAATACTCACAGGTCATTCAATAAAATCACAAAGGATCCATTCTATGCATTCTCATGTACTCCACTAACCAAATTTTACTAGGCTGCACCTGGACTAACAGAGTTTTAGTACACTTTGTGATCCTTGTAATAGAGGTGAAGGATGAAGAAAGTGATTACAAAACATTTTACACATACTTCAAGCCTGCACATAGAACATGTTGCATGAGACAATTTCCACACCAATATTATGGCAGCTTGATACTCTCTGTACATGCACATACACAGAAACATTCAAAATGTGCAGAATTTATGCATGATTGGAGGAATTTAGTAACAGTGACATCAAATGGTTATTAAATAAATTCAATAGCTTCCCAAAGTTTGTAAGTGCAAATTTAAACAATTATTTAGACTTAGTAGAAGAAAATTAAAGACATAGACAAAAATGACAGATTGGTTTCATTTGAAGTCACATCATTATTCTTAAGCTTACCAACAGAAAAATTAGACTCTGTTAAAGAAAATGAACCACAATAGAAATGGAAACAGTAAAAGCAGAAAAATACATCTCATTAACAAACCTATGCATCGAACAAAAATTCTTCAGCTTTAATGGGAAATACTACAGGCAGAAATCAGTGTTATCTATGGACAGTGTGCTCTAAGCTTTTAAGGCAAATTTATTTATGAGTTCATTTGAAATGCATATTAAAATGGCACACCCATAGAGCTTCAAGGTTTGGTATTGATACGTTAATGAAATCTTTGCAGAAGTTCCAAATAGATGGTCAACATGAAAAATTCAATGCCACGGCTGGGATTTGAACCACAGATCTCCTGGTTTCTGTCCAGTCACTCAAACCCATTGAGCTACCATGGCCAACTTGCCATCCTGACATTAAATTCTCCATTTGACTTGTATATTTCCCCGTTTAAACCACTAGGGTCTCCCGCATTCGAGATACACCATTGGTAGCGACTTACTATCATAAGTACTTGAGTCCCAGGCTTCATCATTTAAACTCTGATTATTTTAGTTAATTGATGGAAATTAATCATTTCTTCACACTAGCCATATACAGGCTAAGGTTTTTGATAGTCAACATGAAAAATTCCGTGGCATTGAATTTTTCATGTTGACTATCAATAATATTGAAATTGAAATAGCCTATATACGGCTAGTGTAAAGATATGATTAATTTCCATCAATTAACTAAAATACATTTAGATGATGTATTAAAACTACTCAATCTGCAGGAAAAAACTATCAAGTTCACAATAGAAAAGGTAGTCAATGGACAACTCTTTCTTTGACATAAATATCATTAGGAATGACACAAAAATAAAATTTGGAATTTACAGAAGGTCAACACAGACAAAAAAAAACAAAAACAAAAAATATAATAATCATAGCTATAACTGAATTACACATAAATATGCAATAATAATTTTACACACAGACTGATCAACATGTCAATGAATAAACAATGAATAAAGCAAAAAACAAAAAGCTATACATCACATAGCTGAAGAAAATGGATACAACAAAAGTCTGGTATTTAAGAAAATTAAAAAGGCTAAACTAAAGAAGACCATTAAGGAAGCAACCACATTCACTAAGAAAAAAAGCAACAACATATTCAGTGGATTCACTTACTACCCAAAAACATTTAATAAATTTAAAATGATCTTTAAGGTACAAAGTATGTCCTTGGCACATACAAATAGTTACTCTGTATTAAAATTATTAAATTCGAAAACAGAAGATGAAATCCCATCAATTAATAGATCCAGAATATACCAAATAAGTTGTAAGGCTTTTAAAAAATGCTACATAAGTCAAACTAAAAGAAATGTAAAAGCCAGAGTCTAAGAGCATTTTAACGTCAAATTGAAACAAGAAGATAAGTCAGCAGTAGCATGTCATTTTCACACAAAAAAAAAAAAAAAAACCATGACATTGATCCAAATCCAAAATTACTAAAAGGGATGATAAACCAAAACAAACTGATAACATGGGAGAACATATTAATATGGAAAAATAAGGATTGAGTAGTGAACTTTGAAATCCCACCAGTCAATAATTTGATAAAGAAGTTCATAGTTCCACCACCAGAGAGGAGAGAGCAGAAGACAATAGTTGATAGTCAGACCTTTGAGGTTGAAAATGGATGTAACTGCTTCTGAAACTTTTCCCTCATTAGTATAAAAATGTGACAAAGTGTTAAAAACCAACTACAAATAGTTATTTCAAGTACAGAAGTGTTTGCTGTTTCAAAATGTTAGTTAACATGGCATTTAAAGAAAGAAGAAAAGGGGGGAAGGAGATGGCCTTGCGGAGCATCAGATTAAACTAATGTCCCTCATCACAAAATAGAACAAGTTTTCTTATATTTGAGCTCATTTTCGTTCATAACAAGATATTAGTATAAACATGAATTTTTTGAGACCTACATATAACTAGGTAGAGAAACAGGGCCATATTCTTAACAAAAAAAGTGGGGCAGCGCACACCTAAAAAATTTTCCAGATGCTACAGAACCAATCAGAATTCTGCACTTTAGATTCTCCTTTCTGCTTTAGTTGTCCTCAGCATGCATACGACTTTTTATCCATTCTTTTATTTAATCCTCTGGGTTCCACATATGTACTGGAGGTCCGTTAATAGTCATAAACATAATTTGAATGTATTTTAAACATTTATATTTTGTATTTTTGCATTATTTTGAATGTTAAATTAAGAAAGGTAATTAATTAAAAAGGTATAAATAATATTAAGGGGACTGCGTCCCCCTCCGAAAAATAGTATGGGGACGGCGTACATCTGTGTTCCCTGTCCACTACAGCCCTGTAGAGAAAGTACTTATTTCACTCAAAAATTGTATGTTTCCAGAATATGGAAGTTGTATTTCTTTGAAAGGTAGAATCAGAACTGAAAAATTCGATGATACAGACAGGATTTGATCCCCAGATCTCCCAATCTATGTGCAACTGTTCTACCAATGAGCTATCATGGCAACATGCAACATTAAATTCCCCAACTGATTTAAGATTTTTTTTATCTGAGAAAATGCAAATCATTTGGAGAATTTTATGTCATGCTGGCATGTTGCAATGGTAGCACATTTACCCATATAGGCGTAACCCTTTGATCATCTTCCTAAAGCTTATTCTCAGATTATTTTCATTGTGAATATTATTAATTTTATAACAGCATCTTTGCTATACACACAGAAGTATGTTCCAGCTATACCATCCAGAATGGAATATATCAGTTGGAAATAACAATGAACTTTATTATATTTTGTTTGCAGGCTTGTCAATGGAGTTGCAATATGAAGTGCAGCATAGCAAGAAACATGATGGTATAAGCCCGTTGAGTCCCCTGGTGGACAACTCGGCTGTGCTGTAGACTCCGTCCACCAAGCTACCGCCGCACAACACCTAGCAACAAATGGAGAACAGCGATGCCCCCTGTCAACTTGTTGAAGAGTAGCTGCCATCGCCAGTAGCATGCTTTGATTTTTAAGCTCTTCTCAGCGTTTTAGAAGTCATCAAGTTGACAGAAATACTTGTGGTGCTAGAGACATTTTCCATTTTTGTGGTGCAGATTTCCTAATGGCCTATTTCTGAAGCTTATAGAATATACATCTTATTGCTTGCAGAAACCTGCATTGCATGTACCCTGTACTTAGGGCTGCTGTTAACTAATTTGGTGACATTGCAATAGATCACAATGTGGCAGTGTTGCTGATTTTAGAAACTCAATTGAGGTACTTATCACAAAGGCCAAAGAAGTTCAAAGTTAATCTTATGGACAATTCATTGTTAGGAAGAGCTTTACCTGCAATTTATAGTGATGTAGTTTCTGTCACATTTGTTTTATGGGCCACTCTTCAACAACCATATTTCGTCCTATGGTGTGAAAGGTAATTAAATAAGATCCTAAACATTGTTGTTTTTTTTGTGGGGAGAAACTGTGCAGAATTTAAACATATGGATATTGTTGAGGTCAGGTGACACATATCTACATTGCTCGACAGAGCATTTCTAGCAGCAGTATTTTGCAGTCCTACCAACTGTTTTGCAGCAAGCATTTTGTTTTATGTGTGCATAAATGCGTGTGTGTGTATGTGTGTGTGTGTGCGCGTGAAAGTATGCATATGTATAGCAGGCAGTATTTTCTGAGTTGGTAGTTCGGTAATGATTACGTTTTAACTTTTTTTTAAGTAAAAATGTGAATTCCCCACCTAGCACTGGTTGATAGGACCCTGAGCCACGTGTAAGGAGTGACACTCATGGTGAACTTGTTTAGTGACACATGTTTAATGGACAATAATTCAAACATGCAAAACAAAGCAGTTCATAATTTTTTTCTGCAAAGTTAATAAAGAGCAAGTTGATAGACATTTGTTTTCTTTATTTATTTTCAAAATGCATATAGCAGTGGTTGCCAAAATCAAGAGATTACTAATGTAATGCAACACCGCGCACATATCACCATAACAGTAAGGAGCAGGGGTGCAAGAAATTAATAGATTTATTTTCTTGAAACACAATTCAAATTAAATACTGTTTAGAGTAAGAAGTGACATACAGTTGATTTATTATTATTACTATTTTTTTAACATCCTCCATTGTTAACATCAATGAATGAAATGGGTTAAATGATGCTCAAATGAGTCCATGGTCCATAGAGCTTAGAGTTGTCCAACATTCATACTTAGGAAAAGGAAAAACCTGAAATAAATCTTATCCAGATAACCCACCCTCTTTAAGAATCAAACTCCAACCTCTTGAACTGAGGCAGACACACTACCAGCTATGCTGCAGAGGCAGGCAACATACAATTTTCAATATTTAATAGGCAAGAAAAAAGAAATAGTGTTACTCTGCATTTACATTCCCATTTTTGCATCTTCCCACTCATGCTACTTTTATTGATCTCATATTTTCTATGTATACAAGGTATTAAGAGGCTCAGATTTACATTTTTTTTAAATGTTATATTTCCTACTGTTTATATCATGCGAGGCAATTGGAATAGAAACAGATTAAAATGTAATGGCCAATCAAAAATGCTTAATCTTCAGCACAAATCCTCCCATGTGATGACAGTACCCACATTGACATTTTACAAAGAGAGCAGCCTTGCTGTTTATCATGACCGCATGACAAGCACTCTATCAATTAATTTTATTAGGTTTCTGAGTATTTTCAATTTTTTGTTTGGCTACTCTATCTTTGTCACTTTTTGGACATGTTAAATATCCTTAAAAGTTTGAAAATAATGAGTCGGTAATTCAAACAAAATTGTTAATTTCAAATGTTAAATACATCACTGTTTCTAACCTTTTGCTTCAAATAATATCCTTAAAAGTGTTTACGTAATTGCAGATGCTTACAACACACGCACAGACTCACATGAAACATAAGGCAAATAACCACAAGTAGGATGATATCAAACAACAAAGAGTTTATGACAAATAACTGCCTGCTTGATTCTGATAATATTTGCAAAATCAACTAGATAACTGCGAAAAATGTAACAAATCATTGAAAAAAAAATTAAGCATGAAGCAAAATATTCTAGCACTATAAATGCAATTCCCTTAATTCTCACATCAATGCACTAATTCTCAATCAAGACAGGAATTGACAATTGCTAACCACATAGCCTACAGCTTTAAATAAATGGTTGAAATAGATACATCATAGAGATCATCACAGCAAGTAGAAAAAATATTTCCATACCAATGGAACATGCAAGGAATCATTGTAGATGGATAATGCTGTGATTACTACTGAGGAAAGAGATCTGAAGGAGTTTGTTATGGAACAAAAAGCAGCTGAATCCATCATGACGAAAAAGAACTGAAAGTGAAGTGATGCCTACAGTGTTGAGGTATGTGCAGTGTTGGAAGTTTTGCATAGATATTTATCACTTGTGGAAGGAAGGGTGAAAATCTGACAACTGTGTAAACTTGAAAGACAAATAGAAGTTACAAGAAATGAAAGGATTATTTTAATGTGAAGCAATAATTGTTTTCATTCTGCTATAAAAGTTCATCAAATGTTTTTGCAGAGAAAGAGTATTACATCTTAGGTAAGTTCATACACATACTATAAAATATAACTAAATTAAAAGAATGTGGGTATTACGCAGTTCTTAACCGCTCTACTCCTAGCCAGCGAATAAGTTGAATTATGAAGAGATTGCACCACCACCACCACCACCACCACCACCGCCACCGCCACCGCCACCGCCACCACCACCACCACCACCACCACCACCACCACCACCATGAAGATGACAATTGTAATAAAAGTATAACTAGTCCACAGGTGGTGTTATCTGCAGTGGAAGGTAACTGGTTCAATTACTGTGCTGACATTAACATTCTTTTTCCCTGCTGGGAAAAATCCCATTCAAGGTAAGGGATGCACTCAGGTTCTTGAAACCAAGATAAGAGTCTATTTACAGAAATGGGACTGAAATCCTGGAATCTGCATATAGTAAGCTTCACACTACCATGTTGACCACATGACATTCTTAACTGCATTCTGCTTGGGATAACCTAGGTGTAGGTGACAGGGAAGCAGAAGATGCAGCTTATTTACAGTTGGCTGAAACTGGCATTTGTTTATTATTACTTGTATTACTATGCTGTGGATGTATCCATGTTGCAATAATAGTGCTACTACAGCACCTTAAAACCACAGGCCAAAATATGTGAAAAATTAATATTTAAAGTTCTGTTTCTCATTATTACATGAAAAGCTTTCATTATTTTTTATTATCTCAAAACCTAAGATATTTACATCACAAATAAAATGCTGTGGTCAATTGTTAAAGTGTTTTCTTTATTAATATTTTCAACCACCAGCTGACATATTTTTTAAATTAAGCCTGAAAACAAACTGTGCTGGACCTAAGGCTTGCAGAACTTCTAGTGTGTGTTAGTAGCTGTTCTGTTTTTCAGTTATATTACGTTAATCAGAAAAACATATCAGAATGGCTTCAGCAATGGCCATTTAAACCTTGCATGGGCCAAAAATAATACCCAGTAAGCAGTGCAAGACATTTAAATTAAATGCTGTAAAAATAAAATTTGCATCTTCCATGTTTATTAAGTTATTTTAATGAGACAACCTAGTTTAAAGTCCCATTAAAGAAGTATAAAACTAAGTATCTTTGTAGTAGAAACTATATTCTCAAATCATTGAAGTTTCACTATTTTGTTTCACTGTAGCAAAAGCAATTATATGCATTGAACATATCTAATTAGTGAGTCATTTTGTTTTGTGTGCATACAAACAATATGTATTTATAGCTGCATAAGCAAAGTGTTCCCGATTCAGGGTTTTATGGTTCAATTTATGCTACCACGTGATAATCATTGTGTATGTTGTGACACACACAAGCCATATATAAGGAAACCTCTCTGTCAACATCTGTATGTACATCTTATTTAACAACCAAAGTGTAGTCTTATGCAGCTGTTGTTTCCACTCAGTAATTTAATTATTTAGTCTCTCGGGATTCAGAGTGATTTCTTTTAACTATCATGAGTTAACTGAATAATACATTTGAAATTGTTAAATCTCAATGCTACATGGCTTAACCTGTTAATGTAGCAAATAAATTAGCTTGCATAAGAAGTGTTCTGGTATCAGCTTAGAAAATGTCAAGGACTTTTTGCTGTTTCTGTTTGACAGTGTTTGCGATAATGATGGCAATTTTTCAGATTTTGAGGGAGATGTTGAGGATATAGGTAGCAGTGAGGAAGAAACTGACCTGCTCTTTACAGGTGTCCTTGAAGAATCAACGTTGTAAAGCGGTCAGAATAACTTGAAGACAAATAGACATTTTCATGAGTATAGCCTCTGTTGTGTAACTGCTGACTCAGGTAACTAATTTCTGACGGCCAACCAACAGACCTCTCTCTCTCTTTTTTTTTTTAAATTATTTCCATTTCCATTAATTTCAGTTATTAATGTGAATTTTATAGCTTTATCTTATAAATTTAGTAATTTTAAGCAGCATTTATTTGTTTATCAGGAACTATAGCAGAAATATCATCAATTTTCTACATATAAAGATAATAAGAAATAATAATAATCTTTAGTATTTATAGGAAGTCTACTCATATCGATAATTACATAAAAAATAAAAATTTTAACCCTTTTTCACATAAATTTGCTGTTTTAATAGTTTGATTTATAGATTAATAAATATACCCCTGAATAAAGAGGAATTTAATAAAGAATATAAACATATTAATACTGAAATTTAACTGTATTGGAACACCATAGTGAAGCGAAACAATTAAATTATTGATGAGTTGTATATATTTCACATCAGCTTCACTTATGTACCTATATTGAGGACATGTTTTGCAAACCATCATTTGCATCATCAGCTCTAATGCGACTAAAGCTTGATCCAGTGGTGTGGGTAGTTCTGGAGTTGCTGCTGCCATCTGTTGATTTATTTATGAATTTAAATGTGTAGTTGTCTTCTGGCGGGATTTCAAGGTTCATTAGTTGGTTTTTATGTTTTTCTATATATATTTTCTCCCAGATGACGAGCTCACTATGTTTTTGTATCTATTTTAGTAATTTGGTGCTGTCTTCAATTTCATGCTTTTCAGACCAGAAATGAGCTGCTATTGCTTATGATATTGATAAGTCCGCAATACACTGTCGAGATACATAGTTTGTGGTGACTTACTATCTGGAATATATATATATATGAATGTGAGAGCCCCTAGTGGTCTACCAGGGAAATATACGAGTCAAATGGAGAATTTAATGTCATTATGTCAAGTTGGCCATGGTAGCTCAATGGGTTAGAGCGACTGGACAGAAACCAGGAGATCCATGGTTCAAATTCTGGCCGTAACATTGAATTTTTCATGTCGACTCTTATCAAAAATCTTAGCATATATGTGGTTAGTGTGAAGAAATGATTAATTTCCATCAATTAACTAAAATGGCTATCAATTTTTATCAAAATAGCATACAAGTTATTTACATACCAGATAAAACCTATATCTTGTACTATTGTGAGAATAGGCTGTGGATTCTTATTTAGAAGAAATTGTGTATAATATAGGCACATAAACCTTATTAGACAAAAAGTAGCTCTTTTTAAAGTGCACCATTTCATATAGTGTTTTTGTGGCATCAGCAATTTTTGGAATATGCCTTGTTATTTGTTCTAATTTTCCAAACCTTTTGTCATTTAGAGTGCTGTTACTGCAAGCTACTTTTCAAGATTCATGGGGAAATTTGAAACAGTTATGTTCAGTTTTATTTAAGATTGATTTTAATTATATTGGATAGAAGACGAACTTTAGGATAACAAGTGAAAATGCAAAAAGTAATTTGATAGAAGAAAAGAAAAATATTAATTACGATTTTAATAATAAAATAAATTTAAATTAAAAAGAAATATTACTTTAAATGTTAAACCGTTTTGAAAAGTGATTTAAAAGAAAAATTATAAAAATATAATTCAATCTAATTACGAAATGAAATGAAATGTGTAGTGTTTAATGCCTGCTTTTACTACATACGGCACCGCAGACGATAATCTAACAACGAACATAACTATAATTGGTTGTGATGTGGACCAATGGTAAAATGTTGACTTCCATAGGAACAGAAGAACCAGTAAATCAATATTGGATAAACCTGCTTTCTTCTGCTTTTAGCCTTCATAGAGAAAGGACATGTGTGTTGGTATCTTTAAGACTGCAGAAAGGACGGAGTGCATGAAATATTGCAAAAGTAACATAACAGTTTTATTTTTATAATTATGTAATATTGACGTTAACAAATGTGGTTATTTATTCAGTGTTTAAAAGATTATTTCAAAAGGTTTATCAAAATTAAATTTATAATTTAATAATAAAAGTATTGAAAATTTATTTCACTCCACCATCATCTCTCATTTGCAACTGCACCCTGAAATAGAATCTCATGCTAATACAGGAGCAGCCAAGGTAAGTTCCAGAATCCAACTTTGAGATAATGCAACACAGAGATCATCGCATCAGCATCCCAATACCATCTATAAAATCCTGTTGCAAATTATATAATTTCAAATAAGTGAAACATTTTGTCTGTTGATGACACCGTCATTTGCCATGATCATATCAGTGTCGCCAATGTCCTAAATGGAAATAAAGCTACAATAAAATTGCTGTCTACAATATCATTATATACAGTTTGCATTTACATTCTGGTATGTCTCAAACTCTTATATAAATTATGATATTTACAGTGGTGTTTCTTTCTTAATGCATTGCATTAGGAATAGTTATTCAATGCTTTTTCTTGCAAGATGTTGTAATGCTACCCATTTAGTTGCATTGGAATCTTGTAACACTTCATCCCCACTGTTAGAATCCAAAGTGGCATCTGCCTACGCTAATGCACAAACTAGATAACCACCAGCCCAGCTTTGTCTTGCTCATCCAAGCTTATAGCTCAAAGACCATCCAGCCAGGCAAGCAGCAACTAGTCCAGTACTTCATATTGCACATACCCTAAACATGGTTGACTATACCTAAGCAGAAATCTCAATTTACTTCCTACACAAAATTCAAGAATCTAATGAATTATTGCAGTTAGCTGAGACAAAAAAGACAGTATCTATTGCACTAGAGTGCTGACTAGCAAAACTGTCGACATGACAACGTAGTTCAGATGACCACAAAGAAAAGCCAACACGTGGAGCCATACAAGACGGTTTTACACTTTCTGTAATGCAGAAGTCAGTGAAATATGTCTTTTAGATGAATTCTCTAAGGTAATTCTGTAAACCCAGTGATTCTGAACAAAGACTGATCAATTGCATTTTGCTTTGATCTTGTTGAATTTCAACTGACAGATAGGGCTTGGGTGCGTAATTTGAAATTTGGGTATTCTGAAATCTTAATTTAAATCAGTGGCAATCTGAAAGAGACAAACAGGTCACACAGAAAATGAAGATAGTTACAGTGAAGCAACAAATATTACACAAATAAAAATATCTGTAACAGTCTCCACTTAACTTATGAAGTTCATAATTCCTTCTTTATAAAAATTGATTTCGAAGGCACATCGCCTTCGTCTTCAGTTTATACCAAACTCCGTTGTTAAGGAAATCTCGGTTACCATGTAATTTTCTTTTATTATGTTACGTTTCCAACATTACCAACATCTGAATACGAAACAAACCTAAAAACAGAATCAATTGCCAGTATGTCAAAATTCATTACGTGATGTTTATTTTGTAAAATAAATATTTTTTCCCACACTATTAACTCTGTTGGACCATTTAATTATTTTAATAATTTAACTTCGGGATTTATTTCATGGTTAAATGACCAAAAATGATCTGCTACGGCCGATTTATCAATTTGTTTATATTTAATGTTATGAAAATGTTCTTTCTTTCTGGTTTCCAAACTACGTTTTGTCTTTCCAATATAAACTTGATCACAATCCAAACAATTAAATTGATAAATACCAGACTTTTTATTATTAGGAATTTTATCTTTTTTTGGAAAATTGTGATAAATTTTAATACTATATTTAGAGGAACTAAAGTTATACCAACTTCTTTAAAAAAAAATTGAAAATGTTTATTAATCCAAGGATGGTAAGTAAATTTTTTAAAATTATAATCATCTTCTATTTTTTTAAGAGTAGAAATAGCATTAACAGTTTTTTGATATTTAAACTTTTCAATCTTTTTTGTATAAAATCTTTATTAAAACCATTACTTAAAGCAGTATTAATAATATGTTTATATTCTTTATTAAATTCTTTTTTATTCAGGGATATATTTATTAATCTATAAATCAAACTATTAAAAACAGCAAATTTATGTGAAAAAGGGTTAAAAATTTTATTATGTAATTATCAATTATGAGTAGATTTCCTATAAATACCAAAATTTAATTTGTTATTTCTTATTTTCAAATCTAGAAAAGGAAGAAATCCATTAGTTTCAGTTTCTAATGTTTCTAATTAGTTTCGATCTTTATAAAGAAGAAGGAATTACCAACTTCTTAAGTGGAGACTGTTACAAATATTTTTATTTGTGTAATATCCAAACAGGTAATTCCTTTCTTGGAAGTGTTGAAAACAGTGTTGTTATGATAAATTAACTTTATAGAGAGTCGATTAAAGACACTAAACAACACTTACTTTTAAAGTTTTCCGGAACATGTTTCTGAGAGTTTGCCTCTATCATCAGCCGGCTCTCGACTGGTTCTCGTTGGTGTAGTTGATATTTTGTCACAGGTCTCCTCTCCGATATGACCATAGCAGTTAAAGGCGGGGTATAAATGGAACAGGTCTCCTCTGGTGGCGGTTCAAGGAAGTTGCTGAACAAATCTTTCTGGGGGATGTCGAAATTGAATACTTTGTTCCTATTTTTTGAAATGAAGATTTGTTCCCATGTGGATAGTTCTTGTTTTCCTGATGTATGTTTTAGTAGTTTTGGTTCTGGATTTATGTTGTGGTTTTTTTCCCAAAAATGTGTGGCAACTGCTGATTTTTCTAATTGTTTATATTTTATGTTTCTAAAGTGTTCCTTTGCTCTTGTTTCTAAATTTCTTTTTGTTTTTACAATATAAATTTGACTACAGTCATTGCATTCAATTTGATATATACCAGATTTTTTGTTAGATGGAATGGCATCTTTGATGTTTGAGCAAATTAGGTTTTTTAAGGAGAAATGGTTGACTGGTGCTAGTTGAATGTTTTGTTTTTTGAAAACTTTTTTTAATTTATCATAGGCCCATGGATGGTAAGTGAATTTTTTGAAAATCATATTAGTTTCTGTAGCTGAGAGGGTTGTGGTTTCCTTTAGTAGCTTCTTCTTTTTTGCTAAGTTCACTTTTTTGTCCACTAATGATTTGGGAAAGTTAATTTTTTGTGCTATTTCAATTATTTTGTTGTATTCTGTTTTGTATTCTTCTGGATACTGGCGTGCTTCTTGGATGTTTCCTAAGCACCAATGGAATGCGCAGGAATCACAAATGATAGATGTTATGTCCATGTAGAGGAATCAGAGCATTGCCTGAGAGGTTTCTATTAACAAAGATAAAGCCAGGGTAACTTTTTGAGCACTACCATAATAATATACCCATGCATGTACTGATGAACCAAGTAAAAACAATTACTCAAATTTCATATCTTAAAAATACAAAATAATGTATGAAACTGTAGGAATAAGATTAAGTTTTAGTTATTTATCAAATTATGAAAAAAAATGAAAACATGAAGTCGCACCTAACTCACTTTTAATACATACACAGAGTAAACACATCAGTTTAATGCCCCTGTATCACCCCATTGCACTCGCCAACCTGCGCTCATTCGAATTTCTTAACGTTCACTTTTACTCTGCTCTGCCTGCCGACTATGACAACTTTTGACAGACTTTCAATTGTGATGCTCTGGTCAACTCATAATTACGTAGCAACTGAACTCTTACGCTCCCTTGTACTGCAATTCACGGAAAAATGTTCAGAAAACCGAAATCCCTTTAAATGGAGGAATGGAACATCGTCGAATTTGATTCTTCTAGTTCTGAAATCAAACTATCTAAAATACCAGCGTGTTATTTCCGGCTTGTGATGTTGGAGGCTGCCCTTTGAATGTTTCGTTGTTTGCTTCTCTCGACGGCGAACAAGAACGGGGGAATGGGGTAGATTAGTTTAAATAATCCTTTTGCGGTAGGCGTTCATTGCTGCCGTGACAACATCAAAACAATGTAGCTCAACTCAGAATTGTGGTTATAAATATATGCACTTTATTTTATATTAATGATTATAAAGAGCACTGATTTATAAATGAGTCTGAACTGTTACTCTCACGTAATTGACTATTCTACGAAATGTATGTATGTGATTCACCCATGCTACCAAATCACTTTTATATAACCGCTATTATAGGTGTTACGCGTGTAAAAATGAATTGAAATGTGTAGTATTTAACGCCTGCTTTTACTACACGCTGCACCGCAGACGGTGTTACGAGTGTATCTGACAGCAATATGTGTAATGACGTAACGACAATGGAGACAATAGATATATATGTAGAACATTTTTTCTCGTTCGCCTTCCTGTGCGTTCTATGGATAATAGGTACATGGAAAGTTGGGGTTTGACATAAGTGCTCCAGTCAAAAAAAGTGGGCACGCTGTTGCTATGGTAACAGCCACCATTTTGCCTGGGTTTACAGACGCCATATTAACACGAGGTCATTCATTACTAGCAGTTTTTAACGTCCTTCATCGTAAGTATTTCGGACAATTAATGAAATAGGTGTGATAATGCCCAAATGAACGTAAGGTCCGTAGAGCTTAGAGTTTCCCTATTTTAATCTTTCAGAATAAGGGAAAATCCGGAAAATACTTATCCAGATAGTTCACGCTGACCGGGATTCGAACTTGGGAGCTCGAATGTGAGGTATGCGCTATTATTATTATTATTATTATTATTATTATTATTATTATTATTATTATTATTATTATTATTATTATTATTATTATTATTTATTATTATTTATTATTATTAATTATTATTTATTATT
This sequence comes from Mantis religiosa, assembly GCA_030765055.1. NCBI lineage: Eukaryota > Metazoa > Arthropoda > Insecta > Mantodea > Mantidae > Mantis > Mantis religiosa. The sequence continues at coordinate 120,465,547 of CM060957.1, read as the reverse complement.
ATTGAGCCGCACTTTGATTTCAGAAATGCCGTCTACAAGCGCATCTCAAACTCCAGTGTTGAATAAATATAATAAAGATTGAATAGCACAAAATATGCATGAATAAACTATTGTTGTGTGAGTGATAGCTTCCTCTGCTCACACCACATTGCATGGTATCCTGTCACATGACTTTCCACACCATGAGAAAACACATTCATTGTCCGATTGATGATACTTTTTGTTTCTGCACACCTTGAAATGAAATCCATGGATCGCGAAACTGGGCATTACGTGACGTAAGCCGTCATTGCTAGAGTCCAGTCTCTGAAGATCATCGCATCTGTGCCGTGAAGATCGTTCCATATTTCGTTTTGCTTCCTCTTCGTGTCTTGGACCAGTCTCTCGTAGCTTGGGGTTGAAGACAGATATTTCAGTTTCAGGTGTTCTATGAGCGACAGTTCTCCCGTCAAAGCATACGCAAGGCGGGATGGTGTGAATTTGGAAAGACATGGTGCTCGTTTCAGGTATGTGCTCTTGAGTTTCTCTAGTTCGGCCAAATTCTTGTTTTAGGTGAGACCATGTGTTTTCTAGTCCATACGTACCTATTGATACTATCTTTGCCTGAAATAATTTTAGTGCTGTGTTCAGAGACATCTCCCTGAGGTGTTTGGTGTCTCCCATTGCTTGCAGTGCAGCATTTGCTCTCTCCTTTATGTGGGTTGTGAAAATACCCTGTTGTTTGCAACTTCACTCCTAGATATTTAAACTGTGTCACTGATGTAAGCGGTTTGCCTCTATGGAATACTGGTGTCGCATTACCCACTTTCATAAAGTCATCGTAACCGTTTTTACCTCGAGTTGTAGGCCGTTTTTTCTGCCCAGTCTGATAGCCTATCAAAAGCCAGTTCTAGATCTTCATGGGTGGTGGATGTCAGGCCATGTCATTTGCAAATAGGTAACTTTTCATGCTCTCCGGTATTAGTCTTGTGACGTCAGCTGTGGCTAAGATGAACAATATGGGATTCAGGGGATCTCCCTACAAGACTCATTTGTCTGTTGTTTGTCTTTGGACTTGGTGAAGTTGTCTGATATTTCTATGCGGTTGCTGCTTAGCACGTTCCTGATAAGTGTAACCTCATAATTGTGTTCTCCTAAGGTGGTCTCTAATTTATCCATTAATGCATGTCTGTTTATGCTGTCAAAGGCCTTGGAATAGTCCAGGAAGACGGCGTGCAGCTTTATTCTTTGGGGATTTAATGCTTCCTTTTATGTCTTTTTTTAAGGCATGCAATTGCCTGAGTTGCGGATCTACCGCTCCTGAATCCGAATTATTCCTCTGGGATCTGTGACTGTTGCTTTTGTTATGCGCTCACATAATAGTCTGGTTAGTAGTTTTAGTACAACTGACTCCAAGGCTATCCCCCTGTATCAGTTGGGGTCTCCAATGTCTCCCTTACCATGGTACAACAATTTTTACCGTTGCTTTTCTCCATGTGTCCGGTATGGTGCGTTGCTTAAGGTGCGCATTGAACAGTGCAGTTATGCACTTTCTTAATTTTGGGGTGGTGACTTTAAGATATTCGTTAAATATTAGATCGGAACTGGATGCCTTGTTGTTCTTAGTTGCTGCTATGGCCGATATCACCTCTTCCTCTGTGAACAGCTCTGGAGTTCCCTCTACGTCATTTGCTGGCCGTGGTGCAGGTCGTTGTTTCTTTGTTTTAGAGAACCGCTATTAAGTGTACTTCCTATATTTCCATTGGAATATTTATCGGTTATTTGGGCTGAATACATATGTGAATGAGTTTGGTGGTAATGTTTTTTTATTGAAGATGGCAAGATATTGTTTTGCCTGGTATGTGAAAAAATTCTTCTGCAAAATACAAATCTGATATTTTGCAGCAGATAAATATAGCATGTCATAAGAAAAGGGTTAAGAAATATTCCTTTTTAAATTAACAGTTAAGTAGAAGTCAAGAAGGTGAACAATTCAAGTAATTATTTTTCTAAAGACTTGTGTTTAGCTTTAGTGGGGGCTAACATTTCATTGTTGAAACTGAATAATGTGGAGTTTTTCAGAAAGGTACACAAATAAAAGGTTCTTGAATGAGTCTACATTGCTCAAAAACTATGTACCACAGTGTTTTCAGAATGTAATTTCCAAAATACGGGATACATTGGAACCAGAAGAAAGATATGGATTTCAATAGATGAAATGTCAGACACTGCAGCTTCATCTAGATGGGTTACATAGCATAGTTTACAGGCTCTGTCATATTATGTGGAACATTCAGTAAAGTGAAAACAGTAATTAATATATTCCATAAATGCGGAAGATGAGCTAACATTACCGTAGCTCAGTAATGTTTATCTGAAGATCGCATTGCGGAAAAAATCCATAATTCATAGCCGATTCTCGAAATTATCTGAAATTATTTTTAGATCATTCACTTTCTCTGGTAGATGGAATTTTAAATATCCTGCTTCAGAAATTCGCGGTGTTGCTAAGATTGCATTTGATAAACTTAGGCATCAAATAAAAATCGGTTACAAAACAATCCGTCTAATCAGCAAAATGTTATACAGAGGTCGACATTAGTATTCAAACGTAAATATATTTATTACTTATATTATTTTAGAGCTACGCGGAATAAACATACGTAAATACAACTGGTACAAAATAAACGAGTCTTCCATTAAACGTATAAACTCATAAATAGCAACTGAAACTAATGTGCTCTACAGGGAGCATAAAACGGTTACTTCACATCTGGACATAAGTATTGGAACAGAGAGTAGCCAGTATTTAGTTATCATCCCCTTTCTTTGAATTACTGCTGATAATCGTTTGGGCATTGTCTGTATGTGTTGTTTAGTGACTGCAGAGTCCATATTTCTCCGCTCTGTTTGAAGTTCTTTCAGATGGTCCTTGTTTCTGATGTGATGTTTCCTCACACGCTTCTCGAGTTCCTTACGATGTTCCCTATAGGATTTAAATTTGGAGATTGGGGCGGTGTCTTCAAAGTGTGAGGAGTGTTGTACACGATCCAAAACCTTACAAGTTCAGCAGTATGCTTCGGAACATTGTCCTGCTGGAAGTAATAATCATGCCCTAAACCCAGCTTATCTGCACTCTTTTTAAGATTGTTTTCAAGAATCTTCTTGTATTCAAATTTGTCCATGATCCCATCTATGAACGCCAGTTCCCCAAAGCCAGATGAAACTACACAGCCATATACCATCACACTATTGCCACCATGTTTCACTGCAGCTACCATGTTCTTAGGTTCCCACTCTGTATTTGGCAGTTTAAAAAAAATTACGTCCGCCAACGTTAAGTCATATCAGGCAGTGAATGAATTGGGTGAAATGATGCTCAAATGAGTTCAGGGTTCATGGAGCTTAGAGTTACCCGAAATTTGTGTTGAAGTATAAGGAAAATCCCCGGAAAAACCTTACCCAGTTAACTCACCCTGACCGAGATTCGAACTCGGGACCTCTTGAACGTAGGCAGACATGCTACCATCTACGAGGCGGGCGATTTGGCAGTCTCCACACTTTAAGATGTCCATCACTCTTGTATACGCAGAATTTGTTCTCTTCCGACCAGAGAACCTTATCCCAGAATTTTGTTGGTTTCAACACACTCTGTTTAGCAAATTCTATACGCTTTTTCTTATTCACCATATTAACATATGGTTTCTTCCTAGGAACGCGGGCATTGTACCCAGTACTATTTAAAACCCGTTCAACTGTTCTGGTGTGAACCACAGTGCCAGAATATTGCTCAAGGCATCCTCTAATCTCATATTCTGCTTCACCATTTTTATTATTTGCCTTCTGTCTCCGGTGGAGAGTTTACAAAGCGCACCATTTCGAGGTTTATTTACAGCAGTATTTGTCTTTTTGAAGTGTTGAATTATGCAGAACACTGTAGTTTTGCTTCTGTTAATCGTTTTGGCAATTTCACAGAGAGATATGTTTCGTATGTACATATTATCACATTTATTTTGTCTCCTTATCTTTACGTCCTATATTACCTGTGAGTCAGGGACGTATTTAAGTGGGGGTTCAGAGGGTTCGCACCCCCCAAATGAGCTGTTAATTCAAACGTTTTATAAATAAATAGATAGTTGAAATGAAACTTAGTTTAACATAAATCAAAAGGTTTGTTCAAGCTTCTCATCTTAACTTCTCTATTCACTGTCAGGCAGACATGAAGTTACAAAGGATGTGTGCAGAATAGAACTGTAAATGTGAAAGTTTCCGCCCCTAATCGAGAAAAGCTTCTTTTCAACTTTCTAGCATTTCTATACCCAAGGTCAAATATGGTGGTAGAAGTACAGTCTGCTAAAAAATAATAAAGCATGAGTACAGTAGTTATGGAATTCATAACTGTATGGAGTGAGTGAATCAGTGATTTGGATTTTAAGGGCGGGTCGACAACAAGGTCATTTGGGTCCCCTGAATACAGTATGCAACACTAGAACAACAATTAATGAACATGCGATGTAGGTGAGATACTTCTTAATAAAAATAACTAATTTCTCCACTGCTTACAGATGGTCTGGTTTATTAATGCATGTAGATTAACAATCCTCATTAACATCGAGGGCTGCGGAATTTTAAAGCAAATCTGGTTGGGTTACTTATTTTTATGTTCAAGATTATGAAAAAGTTAAGCTAGTAAAATACAATCACGTACTATTTGTCAGAACTACACTAAATTTGTTTCACGTGTAAGTGTAACGTTTTAAGTGAAAGATTACGTCAAATAATGTAAGTTATACGACCCACCTGCATAATTATATCAGCTGCTATTATACTAATTATTAGAAAATCAAAATCAATTACCGAATATACAACAAATAAATGTTTAAATTTAATGGCTATTTAAAAACTTAAACATCGATTTCTGCTTCAGAAAAGTCATATAAAATATCTAACGTTTTCTTTAAATTGATATACCTAAAAGTAAATAAGAATATTTTAGAAACTGTGAACGTAAACTTTCTTATGGGGGCTTACAGATTAGCGACCCTTCAGATACTTTTTCAAATAACCAAATAATGCAGGAGAGTAGCCTAAATTTTCCAAAGATAAAGGTTGAAGTGGTGAGAAAACATTGGGAAGAAACTTCACCTAGGAGAAACATCAATCGGTAATCGAAACCCTGTCTCTGGGAGAAGCACAAACATCACATACCACCCCGTGCTGGAGCGCCGGGCTGCAGAGAATAACTATCATTAACTATCATCTTCACTTGTATTAATCTGTGCTTGTAATTGAGAAAAAAAAAGGAATAGCTAGGTACAAAACAAAGCCTTCCAGTTGGGGAAAAAAATAATTTCACAAGAAATGAACATAACTGAGAAAAATATCAGCAATAACGACTGCTCATCATCATCATCATCATAATCATCATCATCATCATCATCATCATCATTATCATCAACAACAACAATATTAATAACAATAACAAGAATAACAATAAATAACAATGATCAACAATCATCAACAACAGCAATATTAATAACAATAACAACAATAATAAATAACAATGATGATGAGGAGGAGGAGGAGGACGACGATGATGACGATGATAAATTGGCTTCTGCAAGGCTGTGTATAACAAGACAGAAAATGCATTGTCTATACTATAGCAGCGTTGCTTTTAACAACTATTTAGGTGAAGGTGCTGTACCTAGGGACAATTTTTGAAAATTATTTTCTGAGTTATATTTATTTAAATGTAGAGCAATAATGACAGTCACTTTAGTGACCTTCATATTTTAGCTACAAGGTACAATATTATTTGCATGCATTTTGCTGCACATTAAGTGTTAAAAACAAAATTTGTAATATTCTACAACCTGTCCCTAGGTACATACCCATGCTGTACCAAGGGACACCACATTCTATCGTAAGATACACTTCCAATATATGTTTATTTTATTTATATAAAAGTAAAACATACAATTATGAACTTCCAACAATATATCAGTACCCCAAATTAAAGTTAGTAAATTCTACTGGAAAACGCAACAGATTTTTGCTCTGAGAAGTGCCTCCAACCGGTACTGGTGCTGGTAATTTGCAAATAACATCTTCTGCAGCAACAGAATAGACTTCAGCTTCCTCATTCATGATGAAACGATCAGTTTTTTTGCATTTTCTTTAAATATCTTATTTCAAAGTCACTGTCTTCCTTCGTGTTTTTTTCTATTACCTTAGAAACAAAATCTTGCTTACTTTTTTCACACTTCAACTCCACTAACACAATCTTCTGAACTTTGTAGCCCATACTCTTGCACTTCTTCTTCTAAATCTACATCATCGGAGTCATCATCAATTAGTATGAAGTCATCTTCATCACTACTACTTTTCTCTTCAAAAAGGTTTTTCACTGCTTGTTTTTGTTTCTTTTCTTTGTTTTCCTTTGATTTCACTTTCTTATTCTTTATATTTCTTCCTTATTGGACGTATCAGTCAATATAGTTGATTTCCTTTTCTTACTTCCAATTGGCCTGCTGCTGGGCCTCTGCTGTGCAGCTTTAGGAAAAGAGCGGACCATTTCTGGTGACATTTTTGGAGCTGAAGGAGTGTCTAGTTTCTCATAAGGACCTGGTTTTTCAACTTCCCTGATGTGCAAGACTCAGTGCATTCATTTACTTCAGATGGTGGTTGGTCAGTCACATATGCAGGAAGGAAATCTATTTCACTGAAAACGACCTCATTCAGTGGAAAAATTCCTGTGACTTCAAATCCTCTTTTTATGTTCTTTGGTGTAAATGCAGACTCATAGGCTTTCCCTGCAATTTCACAGACGTCATATATTGTCACACGTTTGCCAAAGTTGCCTGGAGTATTCATCCAGTCATACATTTCCGTGTGACAATACTTCTTGAATGGTCCAAACACAGATCTATCAAAGGGATGCATCATATGGCTGCGATGTGGAGGTAAAGACAGGAGCACAAGACCATTTTCCTTGGCTTTTTTATCACTTGTAATGAGATGTGGGTCTTATGATTGTCAAAAATCAGAATTTGTGGTTCATCTTGGCTAGGTTTTACATGCTTGATAAAATGTTCCAAGTATTGAAAGAAAATGTCTTCGTTCGACCAACCACTTGGATTAGCTGCTCCTATTGAACCAGGAGGTTCACCTTTGAGCATGTGTTTTAAATGAACTCTAGGGAACACAAATAAAGGAGGGACACTATTTCCTAGAGCATTTACTGCAGAAATTATGGTCACATTCTCTCCTCGCTCACCTGAAGTTGTACTTCCAATCTGTTTTGCACCTCTTGCTGCAAGAATTTTGGGAGGAACATGCACAGTAGAACATCCACTTTCATCAGAATTCCACACATGCTGTGGCTGGAAGTTCCCTCGGCTCAAAATGTTCTTGTAGTTTTTGAAAAACTCCTTCACAGTATTCTTATTAAATGCTGCTGAACGGGCTAAACTTGTAGCTTCCGGTTTTCTTAATGATAAATCTTGGTGACGTTCGCGGAACAATCGTGCCCAACTCTCTCCAGCAAGTTTATTTTCCTCCCATTGTAGTACAACCTTCTCATTGCTCTTAGCATATTCATAAGGAAATTTCCTGGTCTGATAGATTGTCAAACCATAATGCAGATAAGCAGCCTGTTTCAAATAACCAGATCAGTTTCTTCATTGGAAAGTACCCTACTTGCATCAAAATTAGGATAAGTAAACTTTTTGTTGGAGTAAACAGTCTTTGCTTTACAAACTGAACGTGCTATGGCAGATTTTGAAATCTTGTGCTTGTCAGCGGCTTCTCGAAGATACATTTTCCTCTCAATAACATCCCTCACGGCTGCCTCCATTACATCTTTATCTGGTGGTGGTGGTCTCTTGATACCATTTTTGCTTCGTGGCATTTTCTTCACCTACGAAAAGCAGTTCAGTAAATAAAAAAGTAGAATATAAGTATGAAGGAACACATTAATGTACTAAGGGACTTCCTTGGTACAGCGCATACATGTGTCCCCTGGTACATTTTATGCACCTTCATTGAAAAATGCTCATATTTGCAGGTTAAGTATGAATATTGAGCCAAATGCCATGACCCATGTTAAAACATATTCTTAACATTCAATAAATACATTAACCAACATTTCTAGCAATCTTACCTCTGAAATACTTAAGTTCTCCAGCAGTATGAAAATTTACAACTACCACTGAAAAACAAATATTGGTCAGTTCACTGCTTAACAGTCATTACCAATAGAAATACATTTGGAGGGAAGGTTGTGGAGCAGCTAACATAATGTGTAGCCCTTTGCTCTTTGACTTCACAGGTGTTTCTGTAATTTAAAATGCCCCTTGGTTGTACAAATGTCCCTAGGTACAGCACTCTCCCCTACGCTCAGTTAGTTCTTGGTTTGTCACAGACATTCAGCTATCGTTTGTCGTGGCGCGAAATAAACTTCCATTCTATATCAATGCAGGTTATGGTTTCAATGGTATTAATTTGTGGTTTCAGTCAATCAGGCTGTGTCAACCGGTGTCAACTGTCATCTGCTAGAGATTGATGTTCTATGTAGATATCAGTATAACACTGATAAGTAAATGTTCTGTGCTACACTGGCACAACCTGTGACTGGTAGATACTTAGTATATATTCTGTGCTGGTACTATACTTTTGGAAGTGCCAAGAGCTGTTTGTTATTCTGACACTGTTTATCATGCTGTTTATAACGTGACGTCGGTATACGTCACTCAGCTCAGGAATGTAACATGGCGGATGTTCAGATGGCCTAATTTTCGCGAGGTCCGTGCATTTTGCGGACTTCTAACGAAGATCAAAAGGCTAACACAAAAATAAAACATGGAGAGTGGAGAATATGAATTACTTCGCAACCTTACACTTTTATTCTTCCTGGAGCGTTTGCTCGACAAAGGAGGACCCCGCACTCTGCATGACTTAAGTTGCCAGTTCGGTGCCAAAGGTTTCACCAAGGAAATGCGACAGATAGCTGGAGGATCCCAGTCAGGACTTCGGAAGTTCCTTGCTGGATATCCAGCGCTTTTTCATATAGATGGTGATTACGTGTATGTGAATGCGTTCCAAGCACCGCCCCCAGGAAGCGACGATTTACAGGCGGCCGAGGATTCCGGACTCAAATATGTGGGAGGTAAACGTGATTATGCCAAGGAAGCTGTGGAATACTTTGCAAATAAATTGACGCAATATGGACCGGGAACCGAGGTGCCTATCAAGAGTTTACTTGGTAAGTCGACCATAACCTGAAACCTTAGAGATGTGTGCTACCCACACATTTTTGGCAAAGAATGTAAGCAACACCACCAAGAACCCATTTCTTGAGTTTTCTTATCTGCTTTGTATTTATCCACACATCTTTAGAGCTGGGAGTGCAATTGTTTACTTCACAGAGTGTGTTTTGACAGATACTTTGACTATATGACTGTGAATACAGCAATAACATATCCAATACAACAGATATGTGCTTGCAGTTCTTCATTTATTTTACATAAAATAGCGAATTATTAAACTTCAATTTGGAAATCACTTGATTTAGTTTAAAATATCAACAGAAGTATGATGGAAGTAGAATAGTTCACTATTATGTACCAAAGCCCTGATGTATAGGAAATTGCCATTTGAGAGGAGAGATCTTATATGTCCATGCCCCATGCAACAAAACTGTTGGGATTAATGAATCTCAGAAACTATAATGATTATTTTCCCAAGATTATCAAAACTGTCATTTGTTAATGAATGCAAAAATGCCTGTAAAGGGTTATCCTGCATAATAGCGGCAAAGATTCTTTGAGCAGCGGCGAAAGTGTGGCCTAGGCAGCTGTTGTCAACCGTACATGTTCAAAATCTAGTCACATCCTTATATATTGCTTATTCCATATCAAAGTATTGCCAATTATAATATATGCAATAGAACTAATGTGAGGACATCTTTCAAAGAAACAACCTAGTCTTAATAGAAGGAGAGAAATTATATTTATAAAAAAGATACACGCTTGCAAGGAATGCATGATCACGATTTAACTTATAAAGTAACACAGCAGCTCTTTTGCGTTGAATGAATAAATAGGTACTGCCTTAAAAGAATGCAGAAGAAGAAAACCAAAATATGGGTTGCTTTTTACCAGACAGTTATCTTTATTCCTATTATTTACCTTTGCTTCATGTTTCATCATGAATTCCTGTATTCCACTTTGTTTACACACTGTTAATATTTTCAACACATGTTTCTTTGATTGACAATGTTCTAGTCTCCTAGGCTAGGCTCCCGACACTAAATACAGTATGACTCCTACAATTTATATGTTGATAGTAAATAAAGTGCAAAGAAAAATAATATAAAATATTTCCTTTCTGGAAATCATAGAATGTCACTGTAGGTGCTACTTAAACTGATTCCATTTCTCAGAATTATGTGCATTATTTTTGTTCGCGCAGTGCAGTTGCAATGTTTCAATGCTCCTTCCTGAAGATCACTACAATAATATTCAGTGCTATTTAGTTAGAGGTAGAAACCTGGGCAATAGTTTTTGTGTGATCAGTCAATTTGTGTAGAGGATGTTACTACCTAAAGCTAAATTTCCTTTTTTTCTTCTTGTGGATTATTCAGAAATTAAAGTTACTATTGCTAGTGTTTGCATGCAACTTTCATGCACAAAAATGAAAACAAAAGTTATGTTACATAGGGAATTGAACACAACCCTGTTTCACTAAAGGCAATCATGTTACTGAGTGAGCTATGTGTGCGAGTGTCAATATGAGGTTTCTTAAGTATATTTGACTTATGCGTAAGAGAACCATTTCAATATTTAGTAGTGCTTCTGAAAAGGAAAATATTTAGAAAATCCGAGTTACAAATGGCAATGCTCACTGTTAGCTATTTCCGTATGTCTAAAGCTTTTCTACGGTTTTGGAAATGAATAAAGTTTAAGCAAGAATACAACTAATTTGTGTTGAACACAGATTTTTTTTTTTTCCTCCACAGCTTGCAGCAGATTCCTTCTATTTCTATTCGTAAGCATAATAGTGTATTACTATGTGTTTCAAATGGGAAGAGTTCTGGCTTGTAGCGAATCAGATGCATTAGAGCCTTCAGCATCGCCACCTCGTTAACCTCACTCTTTTTATGTTTCCCTCTCTTTTGAGTCCTTTTGGCGCTAGACGTAAGGGAACAGAAACTGAATTTTCCAAAGGTTTATAATAATGCAGTTGTTCAAAACCCCCAGGGGCCTACTTCGGTAGGTACGGGTTTGGCGCACCCGGGGTCCTGAGCCAACAGTCTCCCTCGTGTGGGCTCCTCTTCGTGGTTGAGGGAGACGGTCAACAGGTCCACCCACGTGTAGGCCGAGCGTGGAGACCCGTGGAGAAGGTTTTTAGATTCTTGTCTAGTTTAGAGTTTAGGATTTAGTGAACGAAATTTTTAGTAGGTTTTGATTGATGTTTTTTATGTACATGTATTTTTAATAGGTTTGTTACACTTGTATAGTTTTTAGAAAGTTTTATATCTGGCTTTTGCCATGACTAGTTTTTTTTTAAAGGGCGCTGATGACCACCGTATCATCAGTTGTTCAAATCACAATTGCAACATGGATATTCGAATATTACGCACGTTTCAAATATATAGTATAAACATAATTATAGTTTATGAATTACCTATTTTTCTTATCCAGTGAAACTGCCAGCAGCGCATACATATAGGTATGAATGTATGTCTCTTCTAGTAAGAGACAGTTCGACATTGTCAGTCTTCATCATCTGAGTGTTGCAAGTTTATGATGACAGGCTCTAAAATCTCTTCACGTGCTATTTCTTTACAAAAGCAGTGTTCTTGTAGTTTATCTGCATCTCTCATGCAGTTTTCCCAGTCTTGTGCAACTTTGTCAGTTTGTTGGTGAATAAGTCGTTCAGTGTCAGTCAGTTTAAAAGTATTATTTCTGTGTGCAACATAATTTGAGCTCACAATTGGATTGTTCTGGCAGTGGTAAGGGGGAAGGTGGTTTATAATACCTCGTGTCTCATTTTATTGCAAGCTGATCCAGCTGATACACTTTTCCTGGTTTTTAAACAGAAGAACAACTGAATACTACTGCTTTGAACTCTCTAGAGTAAATAGAGATTACGTGCGATTCATAAACAAACATATAGTGTGACAAGTCACGTTCTGCCAATACACCATTCTACAAGCCAGCAGGAAGTGTACGTTCTTGCTCGAATTTAACAAACACCTTGGCTTATTCAAAGTAATTCTTTTATCACGTCATGTCAAACATTAACGTTTTCAGTTCTAAATAATTACAAATATACGTAGCCATTACAATACTTACGTCACGATGCACTAATAGGTAGTGCTTTATTTATTTGTATTAAGAAAACTATTGGAGCTAAAAATATGGGTTTTTTGCGGTTATGTTAGATACATTACTCTCTACCTTCCTCATGGATCAGTTTTTGTAAAATCTGAATTTTTGTCTTAGGGCAAATAGTATTATTAGAGATTGATTAGGTTAGTGCCACCACTTAGGGGGAATGCCATATGACAACACTGCAGGACTCGATTGGTTGCTCATCTAGTAGCGCTCAAGGACAAATATCATCCCATTTGAAACACATTAGTCCCAGGTCATGTTAATACCATTTTTAAAGTCACTTCTATAAGGGTTGTGATTACATGTCACATATGTTTAGAACATTGCAGTATCTTATGTTGCACATTCCTGTTCAAAACTCATTTATTTGCTTGATTACATTTAGAAGCAGTGGTAATAACTAGAGCTCGGACTTTTGCAAATTTACTTTCTTATTCCTTGATAGTTAAACATATGCATGTAAATAATAAATTTATTCCATATTGTAGGGAGTTTATTACGGAAGTTTTATAGTACAGATGTATGTTTTAGTCGTGGCATAAGATGTAATGTTGCACATTAGTTTATGGTCGAGTGATACTTGTTTATTTGTAATAAATATGGGTGTCAGGTTAGTCATGTCATCAAACCCACTAGCTTTATCAGCAGTCTGCTGGTGAAAGGTTTTACCCCTACCATTGATTTGCATGACGTCACTTGCACACTTCCGAGCAAGGTCACGCATCACCTCTAAAAATATTTCTATACATGTAAATGAACATTTAAGGAGTTAGTGTATATTGAACTCATTTGTGCATATTTATGCATTTATTTTACTTTTTCAGCAATAATTCGTACAAATCAATAATAACTAAACACTAGTAACACAACTTCACTTATCTTATTTAAATCCTGGGACCGGTTTCAAAGCAAACACCTGCTTCATCCTCAGCCACTCAGCTTGACACTCACCCACTAACTGACCGACTGACCGACCGACCGACCGACCGACCGACCGACCTTGACCACTATCGGAGTTTGAAGAATAGCTCCTATCTAACTGCCATCTACCAGGGACAACACAAACTTATTGATGGCGTCTATTGGAGTGATATTAAAATTCATTACGCGATCCTTATTTTTCAAAATAAATATCTTCTCCCAAACCATTAAATGTATCGGTTCTTTCAATTGTTTCAATAATTTAACTTCTGGATTTACTTCATGATTATATGACCAAAAATGATCAGCCACTGCCGATTTCTCTGTCTGTCTATATTTAATATTTCTAAAATGTTCCTTCGCTCTGGTTTCTAAATTACGCTTGGTTCTACCAATATAGATCTTATCGCATTCTAAACAGTTAACTTGATAAATACCTGATTTTTTGGCAGTGGCTGATCATTTTTGGTCATATAATCATGAAGTAAATCCAGAAGTTAAATTATTGAAACAATTGAAAGAACTGATAGATTTAATGGTTTGGGAGAAAATATTTATTTTGAAAAATAAGGATCGCGTAATGAATTTTGATATCCCTCCAATAGACGCCATCAATAAGTTTGTGTTGTCCCCAGTAGATGGCAGTTAGAATGGAGCTATTCTTCAAACTCCGGTAGTGGTCAAGGTCAGTCAGTCAGTTAGTGGGTGAGTGTCAAGCTGAGTGGCTGAGGATGAAGCAGATGTTCGCTTTGAAACCGGTCCCAGGATTTAATTAAGATAAGTCAAGTTGTGTTACTAGTGTTTAGTTATTATTGATAACCTAGTTTACTTCACTGTCAGCAGCTTCAGTTTTTTACATAACTATTCGTACAAATATTTCACTCTGATAATTTAAGAAGAATGGATACGAGAACTTTTCTCTTTTACTGCACTGTTTATCATGTTTCTAAATCCATAAAGGCTCACCAAAAAATGAGAACATAGCTATCTACAATGAGTGCTTCCTGATATAAAAATATACCACTCAACAACTTAAAGTAAATAGCATTCAACAATCATGTGGTAGGTCTTTAAAGTTTGGTGCTGTCATATCATAAAACTTGATATGGTTGTATTAATATTGCAAACGAAGCTGTCTACCACAATGATAGGAATTAAAAAGTATAATTTTCACTTAACTTGTACTAATGTGCTGCTATAATTGTAATTTCTGAAGTGAGAGCAATAGGAATGGGAATATTACAATGCTGAAGGGAAAGAGCAGTAAAGCTTATTTCGTTTGATGGAAATTTAATGATGGAAATCCTACTCCTAACAATGTATAGAAATATATTAGTATGCCAGCTATGTTAGAATCATAGTTTCATTTTTCTGTTTTCAGAATATTTTAAAAATCAGTGCGATTTTCAAGTTAGTGATGTTGGTTTTACTTAGCTAAAATAAACCCATATTTTTATACCATTGTTATAGGTACAACTTAAAAATTATAGATTATGCAACATGTGCATAGAAATATAAAAACATTTAAAATAACAGAAGAAAATCGTTTCTTCCAAAAAATGGTGAAAAATATTTGTTTATTGCAATAAATACGACTAATACTAAAATAGACTGAAAGAGTGACTAAGAAATCTTAATTAGTGCCTGTGTTTAAGAATTTCCTATTTGATTACTTCAAGAGAAATGTGAAATAACATATTTTAATTTAAAGTTTTTAAAAGCCTATTTAGCACTTTCTTACTGCATAGCTGCATGCATATATTAATATTTTATAGTGCATATAAATCTGAGCTCTAGTAATAAATAGAACAGTGAAGTATTCTGTATGCTTCACAATGAATTTCAACAAAAATTGAATAACTAGAGAAAGAGAGAGAGACATTTAGCAAGGGTTGAACTTGTTCTTTGGTATCTATTGTTTGGGAATGCCTTTCTTGGCTATTCAGCCACACATGTACATTTCTCGGCATTCAGTGGATTCACATACCACCAAAACATTTAATAAATTCAAAAAGATTTTTAGAGAAAAAAATACCATGGCACCTATAAATAGATGTTCAGAATAAAATTGATAAATTCAAAAACAAAAGATGAAATCCCACCAATCAATAGGTTTGGAGTATACCAAATAAATTGCAAGGATTATGAACAATTCTACATAGGGCAAACTAAAAGAAACTTAAAAAGTGGAGTCAAAGAGCATTTCAGAAACATTACATTGAAACAAGACAAGTCAGCAGTAGCATTTCACTTTTGAAATGAACACCATAACATTAAATACAAAATTATTAAAAGGTGTCGTAATCTTCACAAACTCATAATGTGGGAGAACATCCTAACATGGAAACGCAAAGAGCAATTAATGAATTTTGAAATCCCACAGTCGACAATTTGATAAAGTATATTGCTGCACCACCAGAGAGATTACTGCAGGCAACAGCAGATCGCATCGGACCGCTGAAGTTGAAAATGAAAGCAACTGCTCTCAAAACTTGTCCCTCAAAAATTAAAATGTAATTGAATGGTGTGATAAAGACCAAACTATAAATAGTTTTATGAATGCATAACTATATTGTTCCAAACAGAATTTCAAGAATTTCCTTACAATGGAAAAATAATATTCTGCAAGATTTGTTTCGAACTGTTATGTAAGAATAGTTGAAAAATACAGAAATTTTATTGTTCTGATGGGCCCATACCATGTTGTTAAAACAAGGTCTACATGGGAGTCAGAACTCCTATAAAACCAGGGAGCTAATAAACTACTACTCCTTGGGGCTTTCCATTAGGGGAATACCTGGAGCCTACAGTTCAACCCATTCGGTTGGAAGTGGATACACTGTGCCATGACCAGTCTAAAACACATATTCTAATCGTGCTTCCTGCATTGAAGTGCTAAACTGGCCACATTGCCGGTGAATTTTCAAATGGCCAGTCTTCCTAGCCATTTTTGTTTATCTACCATATTGCCAACGAATTACTTTATCTCATATAAGAGCTGCCTGCACTCAGTTGTCAGTATACCTGCTGTTTCTCTGATCTCGCTGTGTTTAGGAATGTTGAACATCGTGAGTATTTTCAATGCAGATAAGTGCATAATTCAAATACTAGCTATGGAGAAGATGCAGTATCTCTGGTTTCAGTCAGAACTTGCATTTTTGTTGATTTGGTCATGTTGGACATGTTTAATTGAACTTCAAATAATTCTTTTCATGGAAGTGTTGAAAACAATGTTGTTGAATTAATTAAATTTAAAGAAAGTCAATTAATGACACTAAACAACACTTTTAAATTTTCAGGAGCATGTTTCGGAGGCTATTTTCGTCCATAGACGATGGAGTTGATGTCCACTTGACAATGGAGAAAAATAGCCTCTGAAACATGTTCCAGGAAATTTAAAAGTAAGTGTTGTTTAGTGTCATTAATCGACTCCCTCAAAAATAAATTAAATTTAATTAATAACTTCAAATAAGTTTATGTACGAGGAGAAATAGAGGTATTTATTACTATTAAAAGGTTAACCTTTTCATCAAAATTGTAATATACAATAAAGAGTGACAGCTTACCTCAATGTTATCAGTAGCTTTTCTTCTGGTGTGACAGATTTTTGGAGTATTGAGTCCTACTTCTTTAGATCATATCTACTAGTATTAATAATTTATTGATGACAACCACCGTTTTGGTATAATTGAAAAATTCATCACTATACTTTCTTAAATCTGCACATAGTGTGCAAAATAATCCATGTGTTCTGTTTGCAACAAAGAGATGCTGCTATAACTTTTTATTATCAGTTTTCTATTTTTGGGGAATGTAAATCATTTCTAATCACTTCAAATGTGAGTAGTCTTGGCGACGTAGCTGGCCATGTAACCATGGCATGCTAGTGTGATACCATGGTGACATGATTGGCCAAACTGCCATGACATGCGGTATAGATTAAAGGCATAAGGTTTTAGTGTAGTTAATCATACACTTTTAGTTTTTGAAAGGCAGCATGTAGAAGGATTGGATTAAAAGGTTAAAGCTCAGCAAAAAAATCGGTGAAACAGTTTCTAATAACATTGCCAATTTCATCCAATGTTAACTAGTGTGTTTGTTGTTCCTGACATTCCATGGAATGCAGTTGAAAATCCAGTTTCAAGACAGTTCTTACAGAATATCCCATCCGAATAATCAACCCTAAGAAAATATTTTAAAAAAAATGTAGAATGAAACTTGCGCATCCATTTGGAAAGATATAGGTGATTCTTACACATAAGTCTTTCTAGATAAACCCTAAGATTATGATCAGGCACTACTAGTTACATATATCTTTAGCATAGTTTATTTAAGGCCAATTCCAGTTGTACCGAGCCAAGAACATCCGGTTGGCTGTGCGCTGTTTTGCCTGTCTGCAGTCTTGGCGCTCATTGCCATTTGCCCTTATTATAGAAAGGCATAGAGGAAACCATATATAATTTATAAAACTACAGTAAAGCACCATTAATCCAGACCAATTGGGGCTTAATGTCTGGATTAAGTGAAATAACACCACAGAGAAAAATTGTGAATGAAATTAGAGTATGTACTGTATAATTTTAGTAGAACGTAAGATAAACTAGGCCCACCTGATCTTAATTACACATTCTTTATTTGTTTGGTTTGAAGAAAATATCAATATTCTTTTGTGGATTATCATATATCTCTTTCACAATGAGATCATGAAGACTCCTCATATGATTGGAGTATGCAGAAATCTATTTGTCAGTTTTCTCGACAAAATCTATTACACTGTTCAGATGCTGTTTAACCTCACTTAATTTCACTTTTGACTCTCTAAAACCTGCATCCTCAGCCTCAGATTCATTACTAGTGTCCCTTGCATTGCTTACACTTTTCCACAATTTCTTCATCAGTGATGATGTGATACCTGGATCATCTTCATCTCTGTCAAACCAGTCTTTGATCTTGTCTACTGTGACAGCTTTCTCGCCATCCCTAACCACTGTTTGATGAAAGTCATTTAATTGAATCACATTTGTCTTAATTCAACACTGTCATCATATAAAAGTTTATTCCACGCATTAGTTTCTTGTGTATTGTAAGCGATTTATGTTTGCATTTCCCCGTTGACATTGTAGGTTTACTAAACAACATTTTGCACTCTATTTGTCTCTTTAGCTTAATGCTTGAGGAAATCAAATGCTAAACTAACCCTTCTGACAACAGTTGCAAGCTCTGTCACAGGTACAGCAAGAGTGTGAGGAGGACAAGATTTGCTAGCCCTATCAAAAGGTACAGAAGGGTGTGAGAAGGAAAACATGTAATGTACCATTGTCACGAATATATTCCTGGTATTCCTAAGAAATTCCTACAGTCTGTGCAAAAATAAAATGGACAATTTTTTTAAGTTTGTCTTAGTGCAGTATTATAATTTCAGTTAGCAATTCACAGATTTTTAAGTATATTTGTCTGAATTAAGCAAAATACAGTTTTTGAACTATAGCAAGTTCAAATCCCAGCTATGGCATTGAAGTTTTCAATCTGCCTTTACCTATCCAAATCTTAGCCTACACACAACTAGTGTGGGAAAATGATTAATTTCCATCAATTAACCTAATAGTGGTTTAATTATGAAGTCTGGGACATAAGTACTTCATAGTAAGTCATCACAATCAGTGCATATCTCATTGTATATGAGAACCCATAATGGTTTAATGGAAAAAAATATAAGTCAGTTGGAGAATTTAAGGGAAGTGTGAAATGGTCAAAAATGCCATTTTTAATTTTCATTACAGTTAAGTTCTCTGATATTTTCTGAACAAGTTATATTGTTTTATATACAATGGTTCTTTATTTAAATATATTTTAAAGATATGGGTGCATTCCATTTAAATGGTGATATGGCGACCTGACATGCCTCTCTCCAGTATCTTTGATAAAAATCAACCAAGCTTTTAGTGTTACAAATCTCAAAGTGCTTACAACAAAGCTCTTTCCACAGATAATACTTACAAATACAGACATTCACTTCCTAATGAGGTCCTGGAAATAATAAAGCACACTTACAGGGAGCTATCATAAGAAAAACTTCTTAAAAATGTCTCCATGGACACACTCAGAATTTGAATGAAAGTTTCAACTGCTGCGTGTGGGAACATGTACCTTTAGACAGTGTTTGTAGAATATAATGTGCTGCAGATTGGTGTCTTTAATGCAGTATTGTGCTTTAATGATGGTGCCATTAGCAGACTGAAAGTACTGAGTGAAATGGTAATCAAAATAAGCACTAATACAAGGGAGTCGCTCATGAAGATTGACAAGTGTCGTGTTTCAATGCCAAAAAAGCTGCGGAATTTGCATCGGAAACTAGTACCAAAAGAAGGCTTCATCAGAAGCAGAAGGAGGGCCATCAGCCTGTGGAAGATAACTGGGTCTAAAATGTTTCGATATGTCATGATTAATAATCTTTTTTGTTTTAAGAGCTTTTTTCTTGGAAACAATTTGTTTTCAAATGTATGGTCCTTTTTCTTAGCAACTATTAGGGCTAAAGTTTTAAATTTTCTATACTTCTTTTTTATATTTAATTACATATATTAACCTATAATTATGATAAAATAATTCACCATTTGAATACGACAACTATATCTTTTTGGGGAAAAAAATGTAAATTTTACATTTTCATTTTTCTTCATATTGAAAAATGTGCTGCAGCAAAACTATTAGAGGTACTTATAACAGACATATGAGGCTCAGGTATAAAAAAACTGAGTGCTGTACTATTCATAGTTGGGGCAGCAATATACCCTTTTTTTTTACAATTTTTTTTTTTCTGTTTGCATATTAAACAATTTTTTTAAACAAAGTATAAAAGCTAGGATAATTAAATTTGCCATAGATATTCCCCATATTTGCCATAATATTTTCCAGATATATGTGCCTGACTTGTTTCAAAGGAATTTACTTAGTAATAGATGAGAAACAGAGGTTTACTTAGCCCAGAGTGTACTTAACAAAGCTGCACACTTCCTGCTTCCCTTAATGTCATGCTGGCATGTTAGCCATGGTAGCTCAATGGTTAAGAGCAATTGGATGGAGACTAGAAGTTCCGTGGTTCAAATCCCGGCATATCATTGAATTTTTCAATCTGACTCACTCATCTCTCTTTCTTGTTTCCTCTTCCTGCTGGTACTGATTGTGCTGCCACCTGATGTTAGAAGCACAAAGTTTTAATGCTGTATTTGTTTAATGGTGGGTTTTAAAATTTATTACACTGTTACTGTTTCTAATGATGTGTATATTTTCCCAGATGTTCAGTTATATTGGTGAGTTAGGTGGAGGCCGCACTGTGGCTGAGTGGTTAGACTGCTCAACTCTCACCAAGGCAGCCTAGGTTTGATCCCAGGTGACTGCAAAGTGAGATTTGTGGTGGACAACATGGTGCTTGGGCAGGTTTTCTCCGAGAGCTTTGGTTTCTTCTACCATCTCATTCCACCAATGCTCCATCTTCATCTCATGTATCATCAGTGTCACTGCCTGTGGTGCCGCATGTAGTAAAAGCGGGCGTTAAATGCTACACATAAGTTAGGTGGTTTTAGAAATTTTATATTTTGACCAGTGTTATGATTTTCTGCTCAGAAATGATGTGCTACAGCAGATTTATCTATTTGTATTAGTTCTGTGTTTTTCTGTCATTCTTTTAGTATGGTTTTCAAGTTGAATTTTGTTTTGCCTGTGTTATATTTCCCATATTCCTCACAATTGATCTATATATTCCAGATAAGTTGTGAGGAATGTGAAAAATACTGCTATGAAATTGAACATGTGTCTATTATTAATTTATTTTTGAACCAGTTAGAAATGTTATTTACGGTGCATGATTGTTATCTTCAAGTTTCTTATTATTTTTACAATTAATAAATATAATTGTATCATCAACTAAGAGAGTAATTTTTATATAAGATTATTTTTTAAATAGGAGGTGGATCGTTGATGTACGAGGGCGAGTCAGTAAAGACTGAGTTATATTATTACTGTGCGCAACAAAGGTGCATTGTGAAAACAATTTTGCATAATGCCAATGGATCAGCTCTGATTGTTAGACAAAGCACACGCTACTTGCACCTGTCTATAGACAGGGGACGAATGAAGTAGGTAAATTTGCCAGCTGCCTACAGAGGAAATGGAAGTGTTACTTGAGGAGGAACAATACGCTATATTGAAGTTTGGTTTTGTTTGCAGAAATCCGGCATGGAATCTTACAAAATGTTGTAGGAGGCATATGACGATATTCTTGCACAATTCACAGCACTTCAATGGTTCAAGGAATTTAAGGAGGGTTGTGCTTCAATAAGAAAGCAAGGTGGGCCAGGTGCTCCAGCAACAGCATTAAAGAAAACCATGATTAACACAGCTGGTATCATTTGCGAGAAGACCAACGAATAACAATTGAGAGACTTTCACACATATTACAGATTCCCCATGGCAGTGTTTTTTCAATTTTGCATAATTACTTAAACATTAGACGTGTTTGTGCAAGGTGGTTGCCAAGATTATTGGACTCTAAAATGAAGTTGATCCAGGTGGAAGTGTGTATGGAACTGCAACATCTGGTTGAGATGCATTGAGATGCATACCTGGATTCCATCATTACAGGTCTTTCCCTGTCTGAAAAAGGAACTAAGGGGGAAGCATTTTGCTACTTTGGAAGCCATCCTGAAGAAGGCTGAGACAGTTATAAAGATGATGTCATAAGTGACTTTCAGCATGTGTTCCAGGACTGGCAGAAGCCTTGTCAAAGTGCATTCAACTCAGTGGAGAATACTTTGAAAAAGAACTGCAGTAATCTACACCAAGACTAGTGTATTTTATATGGAAAAAAAAAAGAAAGGAAGGAAAACATTCTCAGTTTTTATTGACTTGTCCTCATAGATAAGGTATAATAAATATGCAATATCTTTATATATATATATATATATATATATATATATATATATATATATATTACTACAGCCATGTATGTGCATGATACAACATGAAAGCTTTCAAGTAACCATTATTCTAATACTGCTGATGTATGCTGTGAATTTCAGAGTACCAAAACCAACCCTTTAATAGAAGTTTTGCTATCTTTTGGACTTTTCTCTGTATCCTATAATCAATTTTATTACCAGTAAATTATTGAAATGGGGAAAATTGTGTCTAACATAACATAAGAAATGCTACAATTAATATAAGTAATAGCTGAGATTGATGCACTTTGTAATGGGAACAGATTGTTTTCCATTTCTAAAATGCTTAAATTGGTGACTTGTGGATGAGCATCTTCGTGTTCATCAATTTCACACTCATTTGACAGAATACTTATATCAGTGGTTTTTGTTTTACCTAGGTGAAAATTGGAGCCTTTACGTTACTAAAAATTACTGGACTAAAGAGAAGGTGGTGTAGTTTAAATTTTCATCAGCTGTTTTTGTCTAAAAGTTCATTCTGTTATTCTTTTACTGCTTAAAGATGTCTACTTATATGCTCTACATCAGTTCCAGATTTTGGAAAGCTATTTTAACACCCAATTATGTGAATTTCTGGCAATTTTACATTTGATATAAGGTGTAACCTGGGGACTTGACAGAAATACATCATAAGAGGTCACTAAAAATTTCAGTATCACTGTGCAATCATTTACAAAGAGTATAGAGGTGAACTAAATGAGTCTAATTAAATTGTCATTATGTTTAAAAATATATAGTCAACCTGAAAAATTCAATGTCAGGATTTGTACCATGGATCTCTCAGTTTCTGTCAAATGGTTCAAATCCCAGCCATGGCATTGAATTTTTCAGGTTGACTCTATCCATCCAAAATCTTAGCCTATACACACTAGTATGGAGGAACAATTAATTCCCATCAATTAAATTAATAATAATGGCTTAACGATGAAGCCTGGGAATCAAGTACTTACAATAGTAAGTCACCACAAATGGTGTGTATCTTGAATATGAGGACCCCTATCAGTTTACTGGAAAAACATATGAGTAGTTGGAGAATTTAATGTCATGGTGGCACATTGCCCATGGTAGCTCAGGTTAAGAGTGACTAGACGGTTGAATATGAGGACCCCTAGCAGTTTACTGGAAAAACATATGAGTAGTTGGGAGAATTTAATGTCATGATGGCACATTGGCCATGGTAGCTCAGGTTAAGAGTGACAAGACGGACTCTGGGAGATCTATGGTTCAAATTCCTGCCATGGCATTGAATTTTTCTGGTTGACTATCTACTTAGCCTATACACGGCTAGTATGGAGAAATGATTGATTTCCATCAATTAACGTAATAATATAGGTTTAAGAAATTGCCTGTGCATCATAGGGTAAGTCAGCTACTTAATAATAAAGATAGCACAAAATATAGTACAAAGTTTCTAGCAGTTACATTTTGTTTTCTGTAGTTGAATTAAAGTGAATATTCATTATGCTAGATGGAGGGAGGGTGGAAGAAATTCTGGCAGTCATCGAAACAAACACAACAAATAAAAAATATATTGATATAAGTTTAAGAAGAAAGAAATAACAAATTTCTTACCTATTAAATAAAAATCTCTTGTGTTGTAAATATGTTGACTGTAGCTAGGACATATTTTTGATATGTTGCAGGGCATCGTTCACAGGCTTCACCTGAGGTCCGTCACATATCTGGCCAACATTTGAAGGAGTTCAGAGATTTCTTACTGCGCTATTCAGAAACATTTGTAGTTTCTGAGGAAACAGTCACTCTGAAGGAATGGGAGGGTGCCGAGCCACAGCCTTTCCATGAGTTAGAACAGGTAATTATAAAATCTATTGCTACCTTGTTTCATCTTTTCCTATTAACTATTGAAAGTCAGATATAAATCTTAAGTTGTACAGTGTAGTCTGTAAAGGTATTTTAAATGCTATAATGGAATTGGCTAAAAGCTTTTTGTGTTCTAATCAGAGAACATGAAAGGAAAGAGTGAGAATTTTCTGTGTATTTTATATCTTTTAAAAGCCTCCAAGGATGTATATTATACCATTTTCATTTTCAAATAAAGGTTCATTTCCAACCTCGTTTAAAATTAGAGAGCTCTAAAGACTGTTGATATAGCAGCCTCGTTCATCGCATCCCAGGCGGCATCAAAGCTTTCCCTTCTGACCACGCCTGCTCACATGTAAGCAATTATAAGGGTCTTCCACCCTTAAACATATGGGTCGTCCTTCTTAATACGTTCAGCAAGTTAAAGCACTGTTGCAATATTTCTCTTGTGTCCTCAGAAATTAGCTTAAACTGTGCAAACATGCTTCCTATGTATGTTAATTAAGTTTATATGTATAGAAGTTACATAGTGTTTTACTTAGTGTAGTTTATACATTTATTAGTGTTTAATAGTTATTGGCGTTTAGCACTTGCGTAATTTAATTAAGATGTGGAGACCGTGGGTATCGAACCTAACATGGATTTCCATTCATACTTGTAATATATATCTAACAGTATTTGTAAACTTTCTCGAGTTGTAAAGCGTTTATGACATATTTAATTATTATGCGGAGTGTACGTGATTACTTATTTAAATTGTGTTTAGCAGAAGAGCCCCCCTCCCCCAAAAAATATACTGCTTAACGTTATTCAAACTTGTAAAATTGGCAGACATCCTTGTTAAAAGCTTCGAAAATTTAAAAAGAGTTAATAGACTTTCCTTACTAGTTTTTCTTTAATACATTGGTTCGTCTTTTTTACTTTTTTTTTTTTACTTTTGAAGTGTTTATTGCTTTGTTAAATCAACAAAAATTCACCAACTGTAGCTGCCATAGAATAAAGGAAAATGTTTTAGAATAAATCGGCTCACGATTGCAATAAACAAAGCTCCAACGTGCAGTCTTTGCTTATAAATTATTATTAACTACCAGAATATCCAAAGTGCTTCTTTAATTCTGTAACGGGATTTTTATTTTCGTTCATCTTCAACTAATAAGAAGCAAGCCAACTTTTTGTAACATCCAAGTCGAGTTATAATCTACTGAGAGTCGTGAGATCTTTTCTCAGGTGTGGATGCGGATTTTTGGTGAAAATAAAATTTAGATGAGTCCAATTTTGTAATATATTATTTAATTATATAATATGAACTATGATTCACTCTTATCTATTATAAATATTGAATAACACTTTTTGAATCTTATTAATTTTCCTTTACAATTACAATCCTCGTAACATCTTTTCTCCTCCTCCAGCAAGACACAAGATTCACTTTTTCTAGATTATTGATTTTCTTGTCTCCATAGTAATTCCCACTTTATTTTGTGATTGGCCGATTCACTGACACGTCATCACACCACGTGATACCACGTCACACCACTACTACTTCGGCCAATCACACAACTACATACATTTTTATATATTTATTATTCCTTCGAACATTACTAAACAAAAATACTGTTACAAATGCCCCTCTTCGAAATATATGGAAATTAACCAAATAAAGGAATTAACAATCTGTTTCCATATATTTCGAAGAACAGCCCCAATTAACAATTTCGTTTACACCAATATTACACAACATCAATACAACATACATAAAATATAATAATATACCTACATTGGATAAAATATAATAAATGAACATTTAACAACAATTTCACATTATTACACAAACATAAAACACAACAATAAATTAACATTAATTAAAATACAACAATATATTGATGTTTAACAATGTTTTTTTTTTTTTTTTTATTATTATTTAACACACACATAGTATATTCAATATTGTTTCAATTACTGTCAATGCTTTTGTGTGTATAGGGATCAGTATCATTCACTTTAAATGTGTGTGTGTATTTGTTACACAGTCCAGGTTTTGAACTAAAGGCTTTTCTGTTCTTTAATATACACAATTTCAACTGTTCTTTTCTCGCTTGGTCTAAATTGTATGTGTTTTCTAACTTTACTTGTAATATTCTCTGGAATTCTATTTCTTCCTCCACTTGGCTTCCGCCGTTCTTATCTTGTATTGTATATAATTGGCAACAATGCTTTTCAAGGTCAGTTACATTATTTTACAATCCATCAATAATTAAATTCTTCCCACAATTTTCATTTTCATCGTATTCAATATTACCATTTTCTTGCAAAAGTATATCTTCCACAAAAAACCTTTCATTATTTATATTATCCCTGTTCTCTTCTTTTCTTCCATCTTCTTCCAATAATTTTATTACTAATAAATCATTTTCTGTCTTAACCTTCATTTCATGCATTTCGAAATTCAATACACTTTGCCATTCATATAATAAATCATTACCCACAATTACATCTCTTGCCAAATGTGGAATTACCAACGCAATGAAATTGAAATTCCATTCACCTATTCGCCCTTAATTAATACTTTCATTGTTGGTTAGGTTGGTGCTATCGTTTATATTCGCATCATTCTCTGTGCTTTGTATATTTTCGACTATTTCATTTTGATTACTTCTTTCAAATCTCACACCCCTAAAATCTCTTTGATTTGCACTAAATAAACTAGTACCTCTACCCCTATTAAAATTACTTATTCGCTGATTATTTCCTCGATAAAATCTTACATGGTTTATTTGATCATTTCTTCCAATTCTCGTCGACTGATTGTTATGATAATTCCTTTGCACATTATTTTGAACTCCACTTCCTGTTCCGGGAATTACAGATTCATAAGTTCGTCTAGGATCATAACCTCTTCCTTCAAATCTTTGATTTCTCACGGGTGCCCCGCCCCAATTTAAACTCGTCCTATTATTCCTATTATTTGTAGGTTGTGATTCCTGTCGATTTCTTCCTCGCTCAATATGGACGTTATTATAGTTACCATCACAGGATGTAGTATCATTAATGAGGTTATGTGCTTCAAATTCGGATAATAATTCAATCATATCAGAGAAATCGATAGGCTTAGCCACAATTAAATGATTTCTGATATGTGGTGGATAATGACGTATTAGCATGTTGACAATTTCTGTCTCAGAAATTTCGGGATTGATCAACTTACTTTTGTTTGCTAATTTTAAGAAATATTCAGTCATAGAAATCCCTTTTTTAAACTCAAACCTACCCGTTGCTAACTCAACTTTTATTCTTCTTTGTCTCTCAGGTCCCCAAAATCTATTTATAAACAGATTTCTGAAAGTACTGTATGTTTCATGTGAAGCCAAAGTTAACCTTAACCACTCAAGAGCATTTTTCTTCAAACAGCGTTTTACTATTACCATCCGAAATTCATTGGGAATTCTCTTAATACGGAAATATTCTTCCAATTCCCTAAGAAATACTTTTGGATTATCACCTGATTCCTCATCAAAACTTGGTGGACTAATATCATTTAGTGAATAATGTACACATTCATTTTGACCTAGACTGTGGAGTTGTGTGTGTGAGGACATGTTCTGTGTGTTTCTGTGATAATTAATATCATTATCTGGACTCACAAAATCACTACATTCACTTACTACATCACTAGACTTCTGATGATTGCTTAATTCACCTGGTAAGTCACAATCGTTTATATTTGTAATTCTAGACATTTCTTTCCCGTTATTTACTTTTCTAGCCTGTAATGCAATTACAACTTGTGTCAATTTTCCTAAGTTATCCTTTTCTTTTTCAAAATGTTCTTTTACCTCTTTAATTTGCAAAATTACTTCTTCTTTTGCTTTACTTATCTCATCAATTTGTAACTTTATTTCCTCTTGGTGTATCTTACTTTCATCATGTTGTAATTGCATTTCAGAACAAATTACATTGATTCTTTGTTCTACTTTATCTCCTAATTCTTCTCTTTGTTTTTGTGTTATTTCTGCCTGTTGTATCCTAAATGTTTCTAACTCTTTGTTTAATTCCATTCTTATTTCTTGTTTCACAATGTCCTGACCTAACCTAGTTTCCTGAATTATCTCTCTCAACTCATTGACTTCCTTTCTATTCTCATCCTTATTAATCTCTATGATCTGCATGAGCCTTTCCATATTATCCCTACACTCTTTTCTCCCTTCTCTAATCTCCTGTGAAATTTCAGATTTTAATTCCTGTTTTAGCTTCTGTAATAAATTAATTTCTAAGTTACTCACATTTTGTGCTAGTTCCTGTCTTACTCCTACATCTAAATCATTCATTTTCTTAGTTAAATCGTTTACATTTTGTTCTATTTTAGAATCTAAATTACTCATTTCTGATTTTACATCTTTCATTCTAGAATCTAAATTACTCATTTCAGATTTAACATCTCCTATTTCTGATTTTACATCTCTCATTCTAGAATCTAAATTACTCATTTCAGATTTAACATCTCCTATTTTAGAATCCAAATTACTCATTTCTGATTTAACATCTCCTATTTCTGATTTTAAATCATTTGCATTTTGTTCTATTTTAGAATCTAAATTACTCATTTCTGATTTTAAATCATTTGCATTTTGTTCTATTTTAGAATCTAAATTACTTAACATTCTCGTTATTCTTTCCAACATTGACTCATTATCTATGCTTAATCCTGCATTCTCCCTATTCATTCCTACACTATCAGTAACTTCTCCTTCCACTGTTATTTCTTTTCTACTCGCCATCTTTTTAACTATTTTCTGATTTCTTAACAACATAAATCTACTACTACTACTATTTTTTTTTTTCACTCACTTAAACCAGTTTTCGTTTTCTTCTTTCTTCTCTCTTCTTTCTTCTTTCCTTTTAAATTCCCACGGAGCTGCACGATGCTTTAATCTCCTTTTCTTTATCCTATTCGAGCCCCACGTTGGGCGCCATTTGTAACGGGATTTTTATTTTCGTTCATCTTCAACTAATAAGAAGCAAGCCAACTTTTTGTAACATCCAAGTCGAGTTATAATCTACTGAGAGTCGTGAGATCTTTTCTCAGGTGTGGATGCGGATTTTTGGTGAAAATAAAATTTAGATGAGTCCAATTTTGTAATATATTATTTAATTATATAATATGAACTATGATTCACTCTTATCTATTATAAATATTGAATAACACTTTTTGAATCTTATTAATTTTCCTTTACAATTACAATCCTCGTAACATCTTTTCTCCTCCTCCAGCAAGACACAAGATTCACTTTTTCTAGATTATTGATTTTCTTGTCTCCATAGTAATTCCCACTTTATTTTGTGATTGGCCGATTCACTGACACGTCATCACACCACGTGATACCACGTCACACCACTACTACTTCGGCCAGTCACACAACTACATACATTTTTATATATTTATTATTCCTTCGAACATTACTAAACAAAAATACTGTTACAATTCGCATGTAAATATCCCTCGCAAATTCATAAACATTGATGCAATTTAACCCTTTGAAAATTGTAATGATATTTTACTAAACTTTCCTTAGATATTATGCTAATAATACGCACTTAGTTCTTGTACGTAATATAAGTACTAATAGCATAACAACATAGGTGACATATCTCTTTTCAGTCATGTTACAAAGCGTTGTAACATTATCTATTACTTATAGGAAACATTAATCATTGCTTTATTTATATTTTGCCTCTAAACGTTATGTTAAACAACGGCAACCTTGGATATTCTCAGCTGTAAACACGTGCCTAGCATTCTTCACCTCTGACCCCGGTTGGTGTTTCCTAAGATGTTTATGACATTGTGGTTAGGGGGAGGAATAGTTTTTCGCTACAAAGAGAGCCGGTTGGGGATGGTTTAAACGCGGCCACTATACCTACATGGGTAGCTCAAGGAGTTCATGTTTTGGGACAGTAATATAGCATAAAAAGACAAATTGGGTATATATTTTCTCTTCATACATGAAAAAGTAATGTAAGTATCAGATGAAAAAGTAATCATTACATTAATTTAAATGTTTTTCAATTCTTATTATTTGCAACATATTTTGTATCTTTCATTTTTTCTATGACAATTTTTTGGTGGAAATATTTCGGTTTTTTTGAGAACTTAAAACACGTACGCTGGCAACTGCAGCAGTAGCCAACTAGTAACTATGAGTGGGGATGAAATTCTCCATTTCAAAACCAGAAGTGGATCTGTGGGTAAACAAGTTTCAATTTAGGTTCTGTGACACACAGCTCATGAGTTCAGATAAACGTTTTGTGTCTGTAGCCTAATAATTTCATCCACATTTTCCAGTGACACTTTTTGTAACTTACCCTAGAATTTATGTATAATCAGCTTGTTCAGCATTGAACTTTAATAAGTTTTGATATTGATATTGTGACTTTGTGGGTTCGTAAAATTAAAAGTCTTGTTTGCAGAAATTTAAAATGTTCTTTATTTCAGTAAAAACACACTTTGTACACCTCTTACAGCAGCGAAATGACGTAACATACACAAATGCAGTCCTCAAGGTCGTCTGCCACATAAACAAAAGAATTTACTGTGGTACACTTCAAATGTCCACATAGCTGCACACTCAATTAACAATATGCTAATTTAATGAACCAAACCATTTCTGATTTGTAGACACAAAAAAAATCATGTATGATATATGAATGGTACTTTCAATATGGACAGCAAAAGAATAAATATTAAACCAAATAATGTACACAATTTACAGATATTGTTCAAAATGTCCAGCATTTACTCACTTGCAAGTTTCCTACCATCAATTTCTTACCTACCTACAATTACATTGTACTCTAGGAAACACAATTTCATTGTGTATATTTCACCTCCAGCCAGATAAGTATGTTAAAAATATGACATCAGTAATTGAAGTTTTGTACATCCTGGCCTTTTATATGCCTCTAGAAGAGAAAGCACAGAGTATCCAGTTCTGGCGATCTGGTAGACAATTTGATGTCCCATAGTGTCCAATCCACCTATTAGTGATGCTGCAGTTTGGATGGTCATGAACATTCCAAGTAATGTGTGAGAAGCATCATGTAAGAACCACAATTTGCCTATAAGCCTTACAGAAATGGCAAATAACACTGATCAACAAAAATGAAGTTATTTTGCCAGAGATGGAACTAATTAGATTTTTTCAGACCAACTTTTTTAGCTGAATTTGGAAGTGTTTTCAGTTTCTCTCCTTTATGTATAGTTTTTAAATAATAGCTAACTCATATAATCCATAAATCTGATGCTACTGATTTCATTCATGTCCCTGATGTTTTGTAATTTACATCCTCCAACATTTAGTCATATCGGACGGTGAATGAAATGGGTGAAATGATGCTCAATGCATCTGGGGTCCTTGAAGCTTAGATGGCCCTGATTGCAGCCACTGTTCTTGCCCTAATGTGGAGACTGAAGCTCTTCCCTGTAGTCTGTGTTGTAATGCCTAAGTATTTTTTTGAGGAGCATCCCATTATTACATTTTATATTTTCATAGTTCTGACACATGTAAGTATTCCACTAGCTATTTGGCGTGATTTGGGGAGAACATATATATTAAATCCAGAAATTTCAAAATATTTTAGTAGAATATTTATTTAGCATTTGAAAACAACATATTTTCATAGTTTTTTGAGCCTACTTGCTCTGCTAAAATACTTCTACAAGGGTTGTTAAATAAGTCTGGTAAATTTCCATGCAGGGATGGAAATTTTTTGTTGCAACTTTGTGGGTGGTAAGCTTTATTATTCAAAAGATTGTACAGAAAATTTGAGTGTGTTACAATATGCAGTTCACTGTGGACAGCCATTTGAATGGTCAGTGTGATAGCTGTGATTGAAAATGGAAACAGAGTTTCTTGCTGTTACGAGGGCTATCCAGAAAGTAGATTACGTTTTGGAATAAAAAGTAAACAAAGTATAGGAAACAAATTTTATTATATACAGATGAAAGCCACACTCAAATACTACTTTTCGACATAGTCACCATTCAAATTAAGGCATTTATCGTAGCGATGTACGAGCTTGGAAATTCCTTCGTCGAAAAATTCGGCCGCCTGCGCCTTCAACCACTTCGTTACCTCTTCTTGCAGCTGTGCGTCGTCATCAAAACGCTGCATAGCCAGCCACTTCTTCATTGCTGGGAATAGGTGGAAGTTGCTCGGTGCCAGGTCGGGACTGTACGGCGGATGAGGAAACAACTCCCACTTAAAAGATTCAAGAACTTCACGAGTGACATTTGCCGTGTGGGGCCAGGCGTTGTCGTGAATCAACAAGATCTTAGAGCTCAACATTCCTCTGCGCTTGTTTTGAATGGCTCTTCTGAGTTTTTGAAGAGTTTGGCAATACCTTTGAGAGTTTATTGTAGTGCCTCTTTCCAGGAAGTCCACCAAAATCACACCTTTTCTGTCCCAAAAAACAGTCGCCATCATCTTCCTTGCCGACATTGTTTGCATGCATTTCTTGGGGAGAACTTGTGTGCCCCCACTGCATTGATTGCAATTTCGTTTCACAGTTCACGTGTTTCACCCATGTTTCGTCACCAGTAACGATGCGATCGAGTAAAGAGTCACCATCCTTATGGTAAACGTCCAAAAAGTTCAATGCTGCAGCCATTCGCTGATTTTTGTGGTCCTCTGTCAAGATTTTTGGAATCCATCTTGCACAAAACTTGTGGTAACCAAGCTTTTCGCTGATGATTTCGTGCAACAAACTTCGCGAAATTTGTGGAAAACTCAAAGAAAGTTCCGTTATTGTGAACCTTCGATTTTCACGGACTTTAGCATCAACTTTTTTGACAAGTTCGGCAGTCACTATGCTGGGTCTCCCACTTCGATCTTCGTCGTGAACATTGGTTCGGCCATTTTTAAATCTGATGACCCACTGACGCACTCCACCTTCAGTGATAATGTTGTCCCCATACACTTCACAAAGCTGCCGATAGATTTCTATTGGTTTACAGTTTTTTGCAGTCAGAAACCTTATTACTGCACGCAGCTTGCGGGATTTTCAATTAACGCAGACATTTCAAACTGTCACAGTATCTGAACGGAGCACAGCAGGAACCTCTCACTAGCACGGCTAGATGCCGACTGAGCTGTGCAACGCTCTGACCCCAAGATGGCCGCGCTAGCCCCGCCCCTAGCGGAAACAGACGAAAACGTAATCTACTTTCTGGATAGCCCTCATATTAAACATTTTCATTTGAAGGGCTGGACTGCCGCACAAGTCAAAACTGAATTGGATGAAGTTCACGTGAACTTGCCACCAACATTGAAGACCATTTACTTTTGGATCAATGAATTTAAATGTGGTCGTAAAAGCATCAAAGATAAATTGCACTCTGATCGCCCAATTGAAGTCGCCATCCAGGACAGTATTGAAAAAATCCACTTTCTGGTTACGTAAGATCGCCGAATCAAATTCATGATATTGCTGAGGCTGTAGTCATCTAAACTGAGCGAGTGCGCAATATTCTGGATGAAAAATTTGCAATGAAAAGCTGTATGCAAAATGGGTGCCATAATTGCTCAGTCAACCAAAAGCGCATCTGAAAGAGCACTTCTACCAAGTGTCTGGTAATGCTTAACCGCAATCCGCAAGTCTTTTTGTGCCGATTTGTGACCGTGGATGAAACTTGGCTGCATCATTACACACCAATATGAAATCAGTGGACAAAGGCTGTTGAAAGTGCACCAAAGAAGACAAGGAACATTTTGTCATCTGTTAAGGTGATTGCCACTGTATTTTGGGATTCTCAAGGAATAGTCCTCATAGACTACTTATTGGAGAGACAAATTTCTTTTGCATAAGTGGGAAAACATACCAAATAAAATAGAGGCAAAAGAATCTTGAATCTAATATTAGAAGAAAACATAACAAAACTGGGAAAATTTATTGGCAAGGTAAGACAAAAATGGCTTTGGAAAACAGGGAAGACTAATGAGAACAACTAGGAAAAATAGTAGAAGGTATAAAGGGAAACAAAAATATGGATCCAAAGTTTTAAAATGCTCCATTATACACACAACCTGGGTTAATTATAATGGGGTATGGGAATATGCAACTCCAAAACGAGGAGTATGCAAGATTTTGTATTTATGGTATACTAATTATGTTATATAAGTTTTATATGCTAGATATTGTAATAAGAAATAGGAAATAAACTGCTAACATAGACTATTTGGAGGAAGGCAGAACCATAACTGGAGCATATTATGCTTAATTGTTGGATCGTTTGCAACATGAGTTGACTGAAAAGAGACTGAGATTGAAACACAAAGTGCTTTTTCACCAGGATAATGCACCATCACACGCAGCAGGAATCGCAATGGTGAAAGTGCAGGAGTTAGGCTTTGAATTGTTTCCTCATCCACATTATTGATCAGACTTAGCCCCAAGTGACTTCTTCCTGTTCCTGAACTTGAAAATTTGGCTTGGTGATAAGAAATTTTCATCAAATGAAGAAGTGACAGTTACTGTCAATGAGTATTTTGCAGACCTTGACAGGACCTATTTTTCCGACGGGATGAAAAAGCTGTACCATTGCTGGACCAAGTGTATAGCCATCAATGGAGGCTATGTTGAGAAATGTAGTGAAATGTTCATGGAAAAAAAAAAAAAAAAAAAACAATTGTTCTTGGTTCTTTACCAGACTTATCATGATATTTGTATTTCTGTCTTCTCTTCATTTATCTTCATGTCATTTCTCTCACTTAATGCATATATTGCTGTCTATAGCATGCCTGTTTCTGATGTTTCAATGGCCATTTCATCTGCATAGTTTCACAATGTCGTATGTGAGAGCATTAAACAGGATAGGACTTAACAGATCACCTTGGAAGGACACCCTTGGTTTGTGATAGCCAATCTGATTTTTCCCACTCCATCATATATTTGGATGTAGTTTTCTGCCAGCATGTTAGATATAAGTATGGTCATACTTGTTCTGCCCATTAGCTCCCCTCACTTTTCTATCAGGATCTTTTGGTTAAGCAAATATAAGGCTTCAAGTAATTGACAAAGACCACATACAGCTTTCCTCTGGGTTTTTCTAGCATCAATTTTATTTGGTCCAGTGGTTTAGATTGTCTACAGCCACAATTGTGGATTTCGCTCTTCTAAATCCAAATTGTTACTTTAGAAAGTAGAGGATCTAGCCTTTCTGCCAGTCTCCTAGATTCTCATTAGGAGTTTTAGGGCCATTGTTCCAAGGCTATCCCTCTATATACCGTGACTTTGTGGGTTCGTAAAATTAAAACTTGAGTTTTTAGAAATTCAAAATGCTCTGTATTTCCGTAAAAAGACACTTGTACAATTCTGATATCAGCAGAATGACGTAACACACACATACGGAACCTTCAAGTCCGTCTGCCACACACCCGCACTGCACCATTTACAACTCTCTTTTAGTGCTTCTCTGCATGTCCCTCCTATTTATACAAAAGCAGCTCCTTCTCGCAGTTTGGAGAATTTTCTCGACAGCTCATGAAGCTTCACGGACTAGCACGATCTTTCGTGAAGTAGGGGGAACACCAGGGACTGTCTCTGTCTCTTTCTCCCTCTTTTGCTCCTCTCTCTCTGGGCATGACTTGGGCACTATCTGTCACTTTCACTCCCTGCTTCTCTCTCTCAGCATTCGCTTACGAGCAGTAAAACCATGCCTCGTGACACCATTAGGCTGGTCATATCCCCTTTACCCATGTACAGTAATTTGATGTTCCCTTTTCTCTATTCATTTGGTATATATGGAATTAGAAAATTTCATACATTTGCTTAGGAGAGATGTCCATAGTTGTAGGCACTTCTGTGCTGTACCTTTTAAATGCTCATTTCTGATATTACAGTAAAATATAATAATTTGTGATAAACTTATCCTTATAAATTCTGTGAAGATTTTATCATTTTATAGAAATATAAGTAAAGTTTGTCACAGATTATTATATTTTATTGTAATATTTGTATTGTTTCACTATTAGTAGATTCAGTTTTTTATGTATTATTAGCTCATTTCTGATTCTATTTAGTCCTGAAATTCTGTTGTTCCTAGTGTTTTGTGTGGCTTAGGCGATTCCTTCTGGGTTAAAGATCTACTCTGCCTGTGGTATCATAGCTAATGCAATCGTGGTTCTTGTTTCCTTAGCTCACATAACCTCATATGTTTTCCTCCATATTTCCTTAGGAATGCTGGGCTGAAACTTATATTTTTAGGTGGAGGGCACGATATCGCTCTTCCTCAGCCTCCTCTGTCATTTTACTGTGCTCTTCTTCATGATGAAGCCATTTCTTCTTGTTAGTAAGATCTTTGTAGATTTTTATTTCTTGTCAGTAGTCATTGAGGGCTGTGACATCTTTTTTTCTTTTTTAGCCATGTGTAGTTTTTCTAAAGTCACCATCCTTTGTAACACTCTTTGTCAGACCAAGGTCTCGCTTTCCTGTTAGTGTTTTGTAGGGCAGCCTTACGATTCACTCAGCTGATTTTACTAATATCCTGCTGGTCTAATGACTGACATACTGACACTACTGGCTGAGTTTTAGTGTTGCTTTAAGTCTCTTGGTTACAGTAGAATTATTCTACATGTTGACTTGGCCATTGACGTCCTTCAGCATGTATCCTAATTGGCCATATTCCCAACATACTCGCTTTATGTTCATCGGTTTGATTGTGGACAATCTCTCCCAGATGTTCCAAGTGATGTCATCCCCAACACATGTCTCTAGGAAACTGCTGAGTGCTTGAATTGTTCCTCTGTCAAGATGGGTGCAGGACCTTGATCAAAATTTTTTCCCTCCTTGAGTCTGTGCCATTCAGTCCATGTACAGGCACCATGCACCTTGACTCTGCCTTCTGGGATGCTAAGCTGTCTTTCCAGATCCTCCAGGGCCTTAAGATGTTGGCCAAGGTTGTCCTGTTTTCTGCTTAACACTTCATACCATCTGGTTGTTCATCAATGTCGGTCTGTAACTTCTCCATTCTAAATTTAATTTTCATTGTCTGCCCAACTTCTCTACCCAGGATTCCATTCTTGTCTTTTTCCTTTCAAGATTTAAAGGTTTTATTTCACTTATCATTGCTGTCTTCATTTCTTCCTTTGCCCTTTCCATGCTAGGTTTAATTTCTTTCATTTTAGCCAATAGCAGCAGCAAATACTCGTACCTGCCACTAAGCTAAAGTGTGAGTCACCCCATCCCACTATTTGTATGCTTGATGTGCAGAAATAATTCTACAACTAACATTAATTTTGGGAGCACAAATTTATGAAGCTAATCTAAAGTGAGACACATTGTAAGAAATGTTTATAAAATGGTTTATACAATGAAATCACATTTTTCATTTTATAACAAATGAAGGAACATTTATACTTTGCATTACACAGAACATTATTCTTCAGGTTTACATAAAGGAATGAGATTTTACTTCAGAGAAGTGCTTCTTTGAGTGTTTGTTTTTTGCTGTTAGCTTTTGAAATCTGGCTGATAATTGGCTAGTGCTGTTTGCACAAGTTCACTTAAATATTCATCAGTTCAGATCGATATTTAGATTTAATG
Organism: Mantis religiosa; assembly: GCA_030765055.1. Taxonomy (NCBI): domain Eukaryota; kingdom Metazoa; phylum Arthropoda; class Insecta; order Mantodea; family Mantidae; genus Mantis; species Mantis religiosa. The sequence continues at coordinate 120,427,836 of CM060957.1, read as the reverse complement.
AATTTAAGCATTAAGTCCAATGATTCACACACATAAGTAGTCCCAAAGATTGAAATAAGTCTCTTAGTGTTAGTGACTATGTTTATTGTGGAACATTCTTCCAAATTCTGTGGTAGAAATGCCACTTCATTTGAGTCCTTTTTATTCCTTTGTCCTCTTGAAATTCTTGGACTCTGCACCTGCTATATTCTTTGTTATTGGTGATGAAATAGGTCAGCCATCACCCACAACATATTTCTTCATATTTATGTTTCTTAGACAGCATCATAACTTTTTGGATACCAGGCCACAACTGTACTCAGACAGCATACAGAAGAGTATCTGTACTTGCTACTGTCTACACATGAATGCAACTGGTTTCACCCCATGACACTGACTCACTGGCACATCTTGCACTCAAAGCACTATCTAATGGAATACCCTGGAATTATCTTCACCTCCCATCTCTTCCACTGACCTACAGTGCTCTCTGATGGAATTTTGTGGTATTAAGATTGTTGTTGTTTTCAAATGCTAGGCTTTGGCAATGAAGCCATTAGCTCTCTTGCTCTCCAATATTTCTGTGTAGTGAGTCTGGCAGGTCCAGCTAATCTTTTCAAAATTGAAATTTTTGTTGTTGATTTGTTTACTACTGCTTCAATATCATGTCTCCAAGATAATTTTGAATCAAAAATTGTTCCTAAATATTTTGTTTCATGTGTTTGTTTCAGGTTTGTTTTCTTGAACTGCAGATTTAGTTTAGGGACTTTCTTTTTTAAGCCAAATATTTGGAATGTTGGGTATTAAGATTGTTGAACTCGGTAACATTAAGCCACCTATCGCTACTACTGATTGCTGTCGGCCGTGAGATGTTATTAAGTTTCCATTAATTATATGAATTGTACTCTAAGCTTGGTTTCAAGAGCTGCATGAGACTAACGCAGCTCGCAAGCTATATTTATTTCTAGATACAGTCCTTTCGCTGTAAATGTTGTGTCACTAAAACCTCTGCCAAAAGTACTCCTAGTATTTCATGTTGTTTATAACCAATGAGTGATTATTGTTGTAAATAAATATAATAATTGCATCCTGTATATATAGATCAAACAGCAGTGGGCCTAGCTTGCAAACTTGTCTTAATCCAATTTTAAATTGTTGCTGTTGTTTGCAGGTTAAAGTGGACCCAGCAGTGACTTCGAAATTGCGTAGCTTCATGGTGCTGTGCATTAATACCAGAGGTCCAATGCTAGTGGACCAGCTATTTTCGTGCATATCAAGATCAATGCCTCAAGAAGATTGGACCACAATGTTTAAGACTCCTGCAGATCTCGCCACTTTCTTACGCATCCACTCTGACGCATTTCTTGTGCAAGCAAACATGGTATCACTGGTAACTCCTTCCCCTTCCCGCATCCCCCTCTCTCCTGAAAAGGCTCCAGCACCCCAGACAACACTTGAACAGCAACCCATAGTGCAACAGCAGCAGCAACAGTCATTGAAGCAACGTATCAACTCACTGGTGATGAAAACCCTTGCAGATAACACAGAACGAGATCGCAGCCTGGCAGCAACGTCGCTAGCAAGTAGTGTTGCCAATAGTAACAGTCCTGCAACACCAGGTGGTGATGTTTGGAAGGCCAGGTTATTACAGTCTACCAGGGTCATAGTCACTGTAAAGGAGAGTCTTCAGGTATATTTTGTTTACAATTCAATTTACATTTCAGAAGCTTGATTGAAAATATTACCAAACTACTTTGCAAATTTTGATTTTGCCATAACAGTTCTTTGATTTTCTTATGTTTGACCAGTTGTTAAATGTATCCTGGAACAGGAAGAATTATTCTCTCTTCCTGATCAAAAGGACTAAGAAAGTCTTAGTTTTTTAAATAGTTGACTAGTGCAATATCAAAATTTAAGTTAATTACATCATAATATTCCTACAAAGTGATAAGAAAATAATTTACCATAGTGGCCTTTTATTTGGTTTAATTTTTTTTTCTTTCTTTATGTTTTTTGGAACTACTTATATCTTACTTTCGGACATGAGTTATTATCCAAAGTTCTCAGTACAGTGTAATTTGGTTGGTTTCAGATTGTAGAAGACATAATGTCAAGAAGTGCAAAAGGCGAGAAAGTTGCTGTATCATTTGATTGTGAGGGAATCAATTTAGGTGTAAAAGGGCAGCTCACTCTCTTCCAACTGGGCACATCTTTTGGACAGGCATATATTTTTGATTTAATTACTTGTCCAAATCTGGTGACTGCAGGTGGACTCCAACGTCTTCTTGAATCTGATACTGTTATTAAGGTAAGAAAGAAATACAGGAGTTCCATAGAAATACAGTTATACTTTAAATTAATATTATGTCGCTGGGGATAATTTTATTGAAATGTAATTGGTGACATTCGAATGAAACTCAAGTATTTTTAATACTTTTTATTTTTTAAATTTTTATATGTTAATATTTTTACTGTACCTCATGACATTGAGTGTGGTCTCTACAAGTGATGCTGTAGACATCAAGATTTATGCCACACTTGCTCCAACAGGTTTGATGAAATGAACGGGATGGCAGACAGTGATACAAAGTTGCATTATTTGCAGGTTTTTAGGCATTGGGGGTATATAGATGCAATTCTTTATGTAACCCCATAAAAAGAATTCACAGATCGTCAAGTCAGGCGACCTTAGCAGCCACTTGTAGAACACATTATCATTTTTGGTATCTTGGAAGCTGCTAATTCGGATGTTCCTAAATATGTAAATAACAAGAGGAAGTGCTCCAACTTGTTGGAAAATAAATTCTTTGCCTTCTTTACTTCCAGTTGTGAAAATAATAATTCAGTGAGTATATCAACATAAGTTGGACCATTAACATTAGTCTCTCTCAAAAAAATAAAAAGAGCTATATACTTGGTGTTTTGATACAGCACAAAAGACATTCATTGTACGGGAATCTCTCTAACTTCCAGAATAGCATGTGATTTCTGGCTTTTCCAAATCCTGAGTGTGCCTGTACACGTTAACACTAACATGAAATTTGCTTCATCACTGAAAATTATTTTCCTGTTAGTTTTTAGTATCCTTCATTAGACCAATAAATGTTCACAGAAGTCTGTTGTTTTGCAATGTCACCAGGTTTCGTGTAATTTACAGGGGTAAGCTTCAGTGATGCATGCAGGATCTTAGATAAAGTGGATTTAGGGATGTTTAACTGCTGAGTAGCTCTACAAACAGACTTCTTAGGGCTAGTACAAATACCTTGTGCACTTATTTCACAATTCTTGCATTGACAGATGGTCTCTCTCTGTCCATCCACTTCACATCATAGTTGAGGATAATTGTACTCATCCACAGTGTTGTTATTTTAACAGTAATGCCTACAGTAGCAAAATGTGTTTGAACAAACATTTATACATTTTTGTTTTTCTTTATTAATATTTTGTGCAGGTCTTTGTAACATATTCAGTAGCTGCTGTGTTCATAATTATATCCATAACATTGACCATTCTTGGTTCTATATTGGGCAACATTTGGTTCCTGAACCACTGTTCAAACCTGTTGCTGCCCATTTCATTTTGATAATCAGCAGAGCCTTTTATTGCTTAGAAAACAAGTTTTGCTCCCTGCAAAATATATACCATCAGCATGCAATATTACATATTGTGGTGCACTAGCAACAAGTGATTTGTCACTGGTTAATGCAGCCAAAAATACATCTTTAGAAGTTTTTATGGTCTTATCATTCCAAACTTTTGACACACTGCATCTTACATTTATCCAGTTTTCATCAAGGTATGCAATTTTCTTTCCCTCTTTCCTCAATGGTTTAATTTTTCACTAATAGGAATGTTACCATATTGTAATACTGTTTCTGTCAGTCAAAAGATTTATTTTCTCTCTTTTCAAAATAAATTTCATTTCTTCCGCCAAATGATAAAAATTCAACGTTTAAAATGTAGTAAATATTTATCATTAATCTTTATTAACATTGATGGAATTGGTATATGGAGAATTTTTTTTTTATCATTTGTTCCATTTAACTACAATGGTCATATCGGCTGCCATTTTCCTTTGGAAATATCAAAGTTGTAACTCGTATTCATTGGGTTTTAATCATTAGATCACGCACACATTCACACTCTTATTCATGCTTCCAGACTCTGTGGAAGATGGGTAATCATCTTGGTTGGAGAAAAATACTCACCCCCAGCTGGGAATCGAACCTGGGACCCCTCGCACATCAGGCAGGTGCTCTACTGACTGAGCAATGGGGCCAGCCGGGGAATATTTTGAAATAGATTCTAAATAGATTCTAAAGTAGCAATTCATATCCAAAGATGGAAAAAAATTCCGGAAATACATTATATAATTCAGACCATTAAAAAACTTGAAAAACATATAGTTTTGCAATGTACTCCAGCCCATTGTAGAATCTAGGGGAATGAAAGGACTGATATAAGTAAAATTCAACAGAAAGAAACAAAAGCCTTTTCACATGAATCAATTAAAAGGATTATAAAATAAAAAATTAATGATAATTACAAATCTGGACTAATTGAAAAAATTGGCAACTGAAATATAAAAATACTTTTAGAAAATCCCTTCGTAATTACGGAATTGCCACATAAATTTGCTGTTGCCATGATAGGTTTACTGTAGGACTGATTGCTGAGGAAAACATCTCCATAGAATTAGCATACTAACTTCTCCAAATTGTGTATTGTGCTCTCAAGATATAAAAATGGATAGAGAACATCTACAAAAGTATGCAGTTTTGCAAAATTATCAACAGATAACTACTATACCGAAGCTGTCCTAAGTTTATATGGCAATGAAATAGAAGCACATGTACATGTGTGACATCATTTGCGACATCAACAGTCAAGCAGCTTAAAAGGAAGACAATTAGACAAGACAAGTGACAATATGTAAAACATCACAAAGGGAAACCTTTGAAAAGTGGCAAAAAGCAAATTATATTGAATGTGCTTTGCAAGTTGTGTGAAAAATATCCAACCTTACCAAATGAGGACATTATTAATTTGTCAGTAGAATTAACCCGTGTTCCAGTGCCAAGTATTAATGCTGCTCGAAGTGAGGTTGTGAAAATGGGCGGGCAGGAAAACACCGGAAAAGAATGAAGCGTTGTGGAAAGTGAATATGATGAATTTGTTAAAAGTGTTATTCGTCGCAAGGTTTTATAGCTTCTTTGAAAGAAATGAGCTACCACAATTACAAAAGTGCTTTAAGCATTAAACAATGATTCCATTTAGCGGGCTTTGAAAAATGGGCTTCTACACCATTCTTCACAACATAAGTTTTCAATTTGTGAACAGAAACGAAAAAAGTATAATTTTTGAGGATGATGATACATTGTTTTCTGAAGGAATTATCAAAGAAAAGTTCGGAAATGGAAATCGTTTAAAAAATTCATCCATTGTCAGGTACTTTTTTTTTTCCCTCCCAGTTGCATGCCAGTAGAACTTTCAACTCATTGCGAAAGTGGCTACACACAGTTATTTAGCACTGTTATTCTGCATGACTTGATTTTTAATTTATAAATGAGGTTATGTGATGAAATCAAATATTTGAATAAGTGTTGTAAGTATTCAGTCACTTTTTAGCACACAAAAGGAAAGATATATTATGCAGTAGATACCTTTGTATTTAATCTTAACGTAAAACTGCTACCACATAAGCTACTCTGACCTCGAAAATGACAAAGCAAAACTTTTCAAGTTCATTGACAGCGCATATGCTCGACATGTGGTTGATAAAATGGTGCGACTATTCACTTCAATCACAGTCGCCTGCAGAGTAATACATTTTCCCGCTCTGTTTACATCATCATATAAACTAAGGACGGCTCCGGTATAAGTACTGGTAAGCCAGAAGGAGAACGACTTCATTGTTGACTCCAGAGCATTAGCATCAGATGTACATACATGCATGCATACAATTTTGAAATAGAAATACGTGAAGCATCATAGTACAACATACAAAGGTATTCCTTTCTGCTGGTTTTGTATTTATGTCCTGTTTGTATTCTCTTCTGTAATGTAGTGATGGGAGCATTTTTGCATTCCTTTGTTAGCCTTTAATATGCACATCTACTCACACCAGTTGCCTTACAAAGTTCATTGACAACGATTGAGTCACTAAGTTTGTGGTTTTCCTATAAATAATCAAGCAACTGGAGAGAGAAGAGGGTAAATAGGGCAGCAAACTGCTTCAGAATCTAATACTTCTAGAATAGTGTCAACACCAAGTGGAAGTATTATGGTGTTTGAAGAAGCCAGCGCAAGTCATGCACTGGAACTGAAAAAGGGAAAGAATCAGGTATTCAGCTGAGAAGCCATGAGAGTACATGGTTTTCGCATAGAAGCAATTCACAGTAGGACATTTGAAGGGATAGGATTTTGATGCTGAGATACTGGGATTACGAGGGCCTGAGAAGAGGTTATGTTTTGGAATTTTTTTGGAATTTTTAAAGGCAGTTTTAACAGTGGTGGAAATGTGGATTTGGATGATGATGACGTTAAAATACAAGATTTTGAGTTTATAAAGAATAAGGGGTAAAAGGAAAAGCAAAGGACATGATGTCTGGGAGGATAGTATTATTTATTAGTCTATGAGTGAGCTAGCAAATTAAAGAAAGAACAAATAGCTAATGGAATTAAAATTATTATTTATTTATTTGTTCAGTTATGTTACAACCCATGTTTCACCATCAGGTACATCATGGGAAATTTACAAAATAGAATACTAATTACAAACATAGTGTTCAGTTTATTGTAAAGAACGGAAGACGTTGCTGAGGAAGTTGGTTATCTATGTTGATGTGGTACTTCAGTACTAGTGGCAGAACAACTGGTCTTTCTCTTGTAAACCTGGAGCACTGTGTCACTAGGTGCAGGGCCATCTGGATTTCTTCGCGACAGTTGCACATGAGAAGTTATTTTCTTCATTTTGAATAGGTAGGATCTAAAACAGCTGTGATTTGTTAGGAATTGAGTAAGAATGTAGTTGGGATAGAGGAATAGCGAGAACCTGTTCAAAATGTTTGGGAGAAAGGTTTAGTGTAGGTGGCAACTTCAGATTTTGTGTAGATATCATCCCAAAGATTGAAGTAGTAATCTTTATGGTTAATAGCGTTGTTATAAATGAAGTTGATCACTGATGATGGGGCTGGGGCAGTCCCAAAAATGTTTCTGTTTTTAATAGTTGATGTAAGTTTTTTAAGTTTTAATATATGACTCAATAAATCTTTTATTAACTAATGGAAGTTAATCTGTAGTAGAGGGAGGGGACATAAGATATTTTTTTTTATTTATTTATTTGTGTACTAAGCTATTACAATTGTTGAGCTGCTCGCCAGTATTTGGCCCAGGCCATTAATTGGTGGGCAGCCCGTTGAATTACAAAATGTGTAATACACTACTTACATTTCTATTACTACTAACATTACTACAATTACTACTATTGCTTACACACTATTGTTCATTTCCTTTTTTCACAGTCCACTTCCTTTTATTTTTCACTTTAAGAACTGTCCTACATTCTTGAGATTTTTATCTATAATTTTACATATATCAGGACTTCGCTTAATTTTTCTCCAGATGTATTCTTTTCGCCAAATCTCTGTTTCCCTGCATTCAAAAAGGATATGTTCCACATCTTCCTTACCCCCACACAATGGGCACTTGTCTTGCACAAACCCATTCCGCTGCCCTTTAAGCCTCCACACTCTTGCTCTCAGCCATGCTATCCCCTTCCTTTCTTCATTAATGGTTTTATCTATATACTGCTCCCTTCCCCAGCCACTTTTTAACTCAACCTAATATACCAATGACCTCTTTTCACCTAACTGGCTGAACAGTTTTAGAATCTCTATATCTTCAAATCTTTATCTAACACCCCTCCAGAAGCCTTTATAATTTCTATCTCTTTTTCTCCAAATATCCCCTAAGCCATTATTTTCTAAATTGTTTCGTAGAGTGCTTGCCCAGCCCGAGCTTTGCAGACTTGCTTCTTGATATTTTAAACATTGTTGCAATAAACTGCCTTCATCTCAATTCAAGATCCTATGCCAGTATTTCAAGGCTCTTTCCATTATTAACCCTTTCCTTGTTACTCTCCCCATTTCAGTTTGAGCAACTTCGTTTGCTGTTGCCATTGGCAGCCCCAAAACTTCCTTACAGAACATCCTGTGTATCTGATCCACAACTTCCCACCCATTCTCAAGCCCCCATATTTCAATGCCATATAGCATTCTGGCCTCGACTACAGAACTATATACTCTTTCCAACCATTTGATCTCCATCTCCGGCATTTTATATAGACACCCTCTCACAGCCATCATTGCTGCTTTCCCTTTTGCCAGTGCTGATTTCTTTTGTTTTTCCCATTTGCCTCCTGCATCTAATTTTAATCCTAAGTACAGTCACGCACTACTTTGTATTCAGCTTCTCCCTTCTTCCACTTTTCATATTTACTCAATTTAGTTCCTTTTTTAAATACTACAATTTGGGACATAAGATAAGGGGAGATGTAATGAGAAATATAAGAAAATCCATGTCCAGTCAAACAAAAGTAATGAGAAGTTGACACGAGGCGATAATAAACAGGGATGGACAAAAATTTGGTGAGAGACAAGTAAAAAGAAATCAGTAACCTTTAAAAGGGACAAATATGTACCAAGTATGTAAATGTATTGCACGGTTGCCCTATTAGCAAAGGAGATGGCCTAGCTAAATGGTTGACCAAGGTGTATTTGCTTTAATATTTGATAAATCATATCATATCAGATATGCTTTATATGTTAAGAAGAAGCACAATTATTGGTCATCAAGTCATGCTTGAGCAAGAAATGAAACAAAATGTGATGTTCAGTATTAATTGGAAGTTTTTGAACAGTGAGGTTAATCATGCTACTGAACTTTGGTTATGTTTTCACTATTTCACGTTTCAAAATCAGAATTGTTTTAGGAAAATTTACTCCTGGGCTGATGTAGTGACCATTAATTCAGTTAGTTGGTTGTTGACTCATGATGGTAGGGAACGTCTCTGAAACATGTTCTGATTTTACAAAAATGACATAGTGTTAACATAGGCAATGTTAAGTTTAAAAGATATTATTTGTTATTTGAGGATACAACTGCAGTGCAACCAGGTGGTGTTGCACTGTTCTCTCGTGTTGAGAGAAAATGCCTATCCAAAATTTTTTGAAGCTATGTTACTGCTCGTGGTTATGACTATTCTTGGTTCAGGTCCACCATAAACAATTTTTTTCCAAACAAAATTAATGTCTCATATATAGCCGTATTATATATTTTAAATAGGCTAGATATATTTGAATTATAAGACACTATTCATCCGTAATCACAAAAATATAACTTAATTATTTTTATTGTCAGAATAAATGGTCCAAGAATGGAGGTAGTAATAAGAAACAGGACTTCATAAATTTTAGTTAACTGATGGAAATTAATCATTTCTCCACACTAGCCGTATATAGGCTAAGGTTTTTAATAGATACAGTCAACATGGAAAATTCAATGCCATGGCCGGGATTTGAACCATGGATCTCCTGGTTTCCGTCCAGTCGCTCTTAACCTTGAGCTACCATGGCCAACATGCCGTCCTGACATTAAATTCTCCGTGGTTCAAATCCCGGCCGTGGCATTGAATTTTTCATGTTGACTCTATCTATTAAGGACTTCATAGAATTAATAATATTAATTTATATTTTTAATTAGTTTTTTTTATTTAACAATGTTTGTTAATTTCTCACATATTTAGTAAAACAAAAGTTGTAATGCTGATTTTGTACGAGAACATAAATACCTTAGAAGCATTACATTTATCTGGAGAGAAAATTGAGTTTTGGTTGCCCTTACTGATACATGCCTGATTATAATTGCTTTCTGTGCACATTTGCTGGTGAGATCTGTATATGACTATGATGCCAGAATGAAGTTAAAGGCTTGTGTGCAGAGGTGCCATTATAAATTGATATTGAAAGAGTTAATACAAATTTATGTTTCAAAGGTCTGCCTCTTTTATTAATCTTTACACCAAGTACTTTATTACTAATGTGTGCCTCACTTTAAAAGTTTTCCTCTAACCTGTTTCAATGGATTTTCTTTTCTTTTTAATGTTGAAACGTTATTCTTTATTTCATATTGCAGGTGCTGCATGACTGTCGAAATGATAGTGTAAATCTATATAACCAGTTTGGAATTACTCTACATAATGTGTTTGATACTCAGGTAAGTTTATTTCATACAGAAGCAGAATTGTGCTATATGAAAATAGTAAGCATATTAGGGTAAGTTTTCTCAACATGGTAATATTTAAGGGAAATAATGTTTGTAAGATGGAAAACATGATTCTTAAATACATTGATCATGCATAATTTGTTAATAATATTTGATACCCAGTGAATAAGCTTCTTGATGGTTGACTATTCACTGAAAATAGCTTGAAGCTAATAAACTGAACCATTGTTTATTCTTTTAGTATCAAATGTGAAGTAACCATATTTGTAGGAGCCTGAAACTTTTAATTGTCTGTAGTACACACATGAAAGGTCATATCTTCTCATCCCAAGTTCCTAAGAACTGCTGGAGAACTTTATGGACACTTGTAAAAGCTGTGTTTATTGTATTTAGTCATGCAATTTATGCCTAGTTTTTCTTTTTTGGACAATATTTTGAATTCTAAAGCAAGGCTACATAAGTTATGTAAGATTTTATCTATCCAGAATGAAGAGGACTTCTGAAAACATTCCTAGAAAATGTAATAGATTATACATTTCATTTGTCTTAAACATGTGGTATTTTAATAACAATATGCATTTTTAAGAAAAGCCATTTTTGAGAAAATCAAAAATTTTGAAAATGTTCCATATAAAAATACCTTGGGGTGTGGGGTCGTGTTATATTCTTAGAAGATTTGAACTTCTATTTTTGAGTTACGCTGTATATGAATGCATATATCTTTTGATCCATGGAGTCTCAAGGTATGTATTTCTGGTGACATGTTGATATTGAAATTGTTGGTGAAATACAATACTCCCTCATTTACTATTCGTAGTAGAGAAAGTAATAGTTTTAGAGTTGTAGGATATGTGAATATAGATGTTTAAGTAGAAGGTACAAAGAAGAAAAGATTACTATCACTGCTTGAGTTGCTACAGTGAAGGTATCTAAACCAAATAAAGACATGCCCAACTAGAGTAATCAAAAATTCATCAATATGCATTGGCCATGCATATACAAATTGAGAGAGGAAGCTAAGAGTCAAATGTGATACTTTCAGTGAAAGCCAACATAAAACAGGCAACATAGATAAACATACAAGGGTCGTTTGCTAAGTCTGGTAAATTTCCATGAAGGGATGGAAACTTTTTGTTGCAACTTCGTGGGTGGTAAGCTTGATTGAATGTGCTACAATATACAGTTCATTGTTGACAGCCACATGAACTGGTCATTGTGGTAGCTGCAATTGAAAATGGAAAAAAAGTTTTGTTTTGTTATTAAACATTTTCATTTTAAGGGTTGGACGGCCACACAAGTCAAAACTGAATTGGATGAAGTTCATGCAGACTCTGCACTAACATTGAAAACCACTTACTTTTGGATCAATGAATTTAAACGTAGCTGTCGAAGCACCAAAGATGAATTGCACTCTGGTTGCCCAATTGAGGTCACCACCCAGAACACCATTGAAAAAATCCACGATCTGTTTATGCAAGACTCCGAATCAAAATTCATGAGATTGCTGAGGCTGAAGGCATTTCAACTGAGCAAATGCACAATATTCTGCATGAAAAATTGGCAATGAAAAAGCTGTGTGCAAGATGGGTGCAGCAATTGCTCACAGTTGACCAAAAACGCATCTGAAGAATACTTCTACCGAGTGGCGATGTTTAATCACAATCTGCAAAACTTTTTGTGCCAATTTGTGACCGTGGATGTAACTTGGATCCATCATTACACACCGTGCCAAAAAAGCAGTCAAAACAATGGACAAAGGCTGTTGAAAGTGCACCAAAGAAGGCAAGGACCATTTTGTTAGCTGGTAAGGTGATGGCCACTGTTTTTTGGAATTCTCAAGGAATAATCCTCTTATGCCCGATTTCACCAGCAGATGTTAAAATCGACGTTAACAAATGTAACATAACAATTGTCACAGCGCTAACACTAATGGTAAATTTCTTGCATTTCACCAACCTGTTTTCTGAAAATGTTAACAAACCTGTGTTAACGCCAAGAAACTTGTAAATATCACAGCTATAGAAGGCTATGGATGAGTCGTATTATTTTCTGTACGTACTGCAATGCGCTTCTGTTTTTATTTTCGTCTGCACAAGCTGAAAAATGGCGGATGAACAAAATCATAAAACCGTGAGACAAATTTCTCATCGATGGAGAAAGAATTGTGAATTGAATTGGTGACGAAGTGTAACGATATCGTGGAAAATAAGAGGAAGGATGCTGTGAATGTAAAAGAGAAAGATGTCACGTGGGAAAATATTGGAAACGAATTTAATTAAAATGCATATGTCATGACTACAAGCACCAAGCAACTTGTCAGTATTACGTAAATTTAAAACGAGGTGCAAAGGACAAGTAACTTAAACGTTTCAAGACGGAAGGTGGACAGTGTAGTATCCACATAATTCAGTGAATTATAAAATCGCAAAGTTATTAATACTTGAAGCAAAGGTGAGATTGGCATCTTTCGATGCATATTGTCACCTAATTATCGGAAGGCATTCAGGCTAGGAGGCATTCAGGCCACGCCTACCGATTTATCTTGTAGCGCTAACGCCCGTTCGTCTGGAACAGTCGGGATGATTCACTGAACCGCAAGACTTCCAGAAACAGCGATCTTCCCTATATTAGGCCTGCAGTGGACGAGTCAGTTCAGTTCTTGGCGAGTAGTTGGCGGAGCGCCATGCTAGCGAACGGATGGGAAGACTGTGTACGTGCATCAGAGGAGCTGTAAATAATTGCGAGTGCAGAGTGGACCTGTGACAGACGAACTGGTGAATTGTAATTGTGTGCGCTACGTAATTCTATGTAATCGGCAAGTGTTCCAACTGTAATTCGGTGGAAATAAAGAACATTTTGAGTTTGTGCAATTGGACTTTAAATTTCATGAACCCACAAAATCACAATATACTAACTCATTATTACGTAAATTTTAAACGAGCTGCGAAGATGGACAAGTGACTTGAACGCTTCAAGACGGCAGGTGGACAGTGTATTATCCACATAATTCAGTGAATTATAAAATCGAAAGTTATTAATACTTGAAGCTAAGGCGAGATCGGCATATTCCTTTCGATGCATGTTCTAACTCAGTATTATGTAAATTTAAAACAAGGAGTGAGAAGGGCAAATGACTTGAACGTTTCAAGACGGGAGGTGGACAGTGTATTATCCACATAATTCAGTGAATTACTTCCGTAGTAACCTTCATTGCAACATGTTTCGACAGTCTATACCTCTGTAAAAAATTTTCTTTGGATAACTCCTCAAAATCATTTCTCCTCATAGGCCGTACTATATTACGAATGCCATTTAGACAGTCTTAAATATAGCAAATCGACATTAACAGCTGAGTTCATGCTCGCCATCTTGACTATTTACAATTGTTAAGGACTCAACATCAGAAATTTGGCTTGTTAGTTTAACAAGTGATTTAACACGAGTGTTACGCTAACACTTGTTGGTGAAATGCAATTTTTGTTTTAACTATTTCTAAACTCGTGTTAAGTCTTAACATCTGTTGGTGAAATCGGGCATTAAACTATTTGGAAAAACGCAGAACCATAACTGGAGTCTATTATGCTTCATTGTTGGATCGTTTGCAACATGAGTTGACTGAAAAGAGACACAGATTGAAACGCAAAAAAAAAAAAAAGTGCTCTTTCACCAGGATAATGCACCATCACACACACATCAGCAATCGCGATGGTGGAAATGCATGAATTGGTTCCTCAACGACCTTATTCACCAGACTTAGCCCCAAGTGTCCTCTTCCTGTTCCTAAACTTGAAAATTTGGCTTGGTGGTAAGAAATTTTCATCAAATGAAGAAGTGATAGTCACTGTCAATGAGTATTTTGCAGACTTTGACGGAACCTATTTTTCCAGTGGGATGAAAAAGCTGGAACATCGCTGGATCAAGTGTATAGCCATCATTGGAGACTGTGTCAAGAACTAAGGTGAAATGTTCACGAAAAAAATTATTGTTTTTTTTATTAGACTTATCAAATGGCACTTGAATATAAACTACAATAGCTCGTGATTATTTTAATTTTTTGTTATGAATATATAAAAATCATTAATTTTTTTATGAATATATAAAAACCATGCTTAGAAGATTCTATATCTGTATACAAGGTGTCCTGCAACAAACATAAAATTAATAAGTGACTGAATAAAGGCATAAATAGATCCAAAATGCAATTCAAACAATTTGAAGTGTAATGGACTAAACAAAATCTATAACAGAAAATACTTATCTGTAATGCCAGAAATGCAATTTAAAAAAGACATAGGATATATTGAACACAGTGTTTAAGAAAACCCCTCAAGAATCACAGAAAATGAAAACCTTAATATTGAATATAAAACAGATAAGTAAAGTAGTTTTAATGAATACTATTTAAATATTATATCAAATGCAAAAAAAAAACCTTCATTTAATAAAGGAACAGTATGTAAATCAATGGTAATTAGACCACAAGAAAAAGGAAATTATCAAACAGACAAACACATTAAAATGTAAAAAATCGTAATGGATTGTATGAGTATTCTAATAAGATCTTAAACCATTGAAAACATGATATAACAGAGTTCTTTACACACATAATAAATGAAAGTTATAACTCAGAAATATTCCCAAATAAACTAAAACAATAAATACTGATAGCTGCGATAAGAGCTGCAAATAAATGGCAGAAAATTATTGGCAAAACAATTACCGTCTGGGTATTCAAAAATTAAGTTTTGCTCTGAGAACGGCAGCAAAAATTTTGTCAAATTTATTGACGTAAACGATGACCATTTAAACTTTGCATGGGCCAGAAATGGATACTCAATAAGCAGCACAAGACATTTAAATAGTTAAATGCTGTTAAACTGCTTCATAAATACATATTCGTCTCATCTTTATTTATTAAGTTATTTTTATGAAACAAATACCGATTTAAAGCTCAGTAAAGGCAGTACACAAATCTGGTATCAAAGTAGAGATTATATTCAGAACTCATTGAAATTTCACAATTTTGTTTCACAGTAGCAAAAGTATTCTTTGATTCAAGTGCATCTAATTTGTGGGTAATTTTGTTTTGTGTGCATACGAATGATATGTATATTTAGCTGCATAAACGAAGTGTTTTCTGGTTCAAGGTTTTGTGATTCAGTTTATGCTACCATGCGATAATCATTGTATATGTTGTCGCACACAAGCTGCAAAGAAAGAAACCTCTCTTGTCAGTATCTCTATGTGTGACTCGACAGAGCGTTGAGGTATATTGACCTTCAATAACAGTGCTATGATCGATCCTTATCGGGTCTTATCTAATTCTTGATTTAAAAGTTCCTGGCAACAACAGTCATAAAACTTTTCTCAGGCTACCAGCCAGGTAAACAGCGATGAACTAACTGCCAAGCTTTCAAGAGCCAACATGGCTCCCCTCATCAGGGCAATGTGCTAGAAATGTGCGAGTTTTCTCCTATATATACAGAAAGTTCAAAGGTAGGCGTGCTGATTTCTAGCTAATGTACGGGCTGAAGCCTGGTGATTGGTCCAGTCAGAGCAGCCAATAAATAGCTGGAGGGTATTACTGATTGGTCTGGGCTGGAAACGAACTCATGATAAAACTGCTGTGGTGTTGAAGGTCCGGGGCAGTGAGATAGCTGCACTTACGAAATAAAGAGGTCCACACATTCCGCTGTCTCTGATTATATGTTGTTGTTTTCAAATGCTAGGCTTTGGCAATGAAGCCATTAGTTCTCTTGCTCTCCAATATTTCTGTGTAGTGGGTCCGGCAGGTAGGGCTTCAAAGGTTAAAAGATGCTCTTCAGTCATTTCCTCTTCTTTGTTGCACAGAGGACAATTTGGACTTATATAAATTCCTATTCTGTGTAAGTGTTTGGCCAAATAATCATGTTCCGTAAGTAATCTAAAATTTGCTACTGCAGCTTTACATGGGATTTCTGGAATAATTTCTGGATTTTTAATTAAAATGTTCCATTTTTTATCTTTGGCTTTGTTAGATATTGATTGGTTTTGTTTGTTTTTATATTTGCTTTTGATTAATCTTTTTATGGATGTAAGGGGTAAGTTTTTACTTTTGTTCTGAATAAAATTTGCACCTTTTTTGGCAAGAAAATCAGCTGATTCATTTCCAGCAATTCCACAATGTGCAGTTATCCACTGTAATATAATTCTTTTCTGTAGTTTTTGAAGTTGTTGGATCATTTTGTGACATTCTTTAATTTGGATTGACCTCATTTTATATGAACTTATTGCACATAATGCTGCTTTAGAATCAGGGAGTATGACAGCATTTTTTAATTTATCTATTCCGTATAGAAGGTGTTGGAGTGAAATATGAATAGCCGTTACTTCTGCATCAAAATTTGTTGTGTGGTATCCTGCTGGTTGATAGAATGAGAACAGTGCACACTTAATTTCTGCTCCTGAGTTGTTGTCCAAGTTAGATCCATCTGTGTAGATATGTAACCATTCTTCAGGTGGGTATCTATTGTTTACAGTTTGTAATGTTAGTGCTTTTAATACAGGTTTGGAAGTTTCAGATTTTGTAACTATTTGTTCTAAATCTAATTGAATATTAATTGGTTCAAAAGTCAGTGGGTTTTCTTTGATTAAAATGTTTTCTTTAGAATTAGGAAGATTCAGATCTTTTTTTAATTCCATAACTTTGTGTAGTGCCGAGCATTAGGCGCTGACGAATCTCCGTGTCCCGTACCCCGTCAACGAATGTGTAGGCAGCTTCCCGGGATACGAACTCTGGTCGGAGGTCGACTAGGGCCTTGCTAGCCAGTTGTTCAACTGCCAGGGCGAACTCCTGCAGCGGCTCCCCTGGCTGCTGCAACCTTGCCTTCAGCTGGCTGCGGTACGCTGTGGCTAAGCGGTGGTTCCCAAAACGATTCTCCAGGGCCTCCCAGATGTCCATGGACGCCGCCGTTGTCTGTACCACGTTTAGGACTTACGCGGCCCGACCCTGGAGGCTGGCTATTAACTGTGTGGCCTCCTCCTCTGGTGACCATTTGTTGTTGCTTGGCCACTGCGTCGAATTGGCGGCGGAAGACCTCAAACGTTGACGTTGGGATATAAGTTTCTGCACCCATTTTAACCTATTAATGACCTGTACCTATGTGAAATATTTGTCTTTGCCATATCAACGAAGGGAAAAAATAATCATACCTATTTAGCAATTGTTATTTTCCTAAGTGTAAGAAGTAAGTATTATAATCCTTTTCAATACAAATAACAAAAACACAACAAATGTAAATGGGTACACTTAATATGCAGTTGCCCTTATAGGTATGTTTAGAATTTCATACAGATTAACAGAAAACTGCATCCTGTGGAACATTTTGAAGTTAGGAAAATACAGAAAATATGGAATCTGAGAAATGTGAGGTTAAAATTAAGTAATAGCAGCTGCGATACAGGTGTAGGGTTATTTAAATAGTCATGTGATGTTTTCTGTAGTATGCTAGAAAATAAAACTTTATATTATTGAAATATGTCTATATTAATTTTAAGACAAAAATAACTAAATTTGGGATTGTTGTAAGTTTTGGGCAAATTTGCACAGATGTGTCTCCTTAAGAGAAACGATTTTATCACTTAAAATGAAGTCACAATGTGTCAGAAAGTTACAAAGCATAGAACAAAAATTAATTAAAAGTCAAAGCTACAGAATGCTAGTTTGTAATAAAAACCCTAAATGTCCAATTGTTGACTAAGAACAAATAACAAAGCACAGCTTTTTAGTAAACGTTTCCTGTTCATTCAAACAGATTGACAGAAATTATGGCATTGTGAAAGGAATTCTCATACCTACTTTTATAAAGGCATTTCTGTAAAATTTTATGCAAACCATTAAGATTTATTGGTCTGCAGTTTCACTTTCAATGTTGAAAACAACACTGAAAATCTCCAAGCAGTCGATTTCATGATTCTTGAGATACATGTTGAAAAACGTAAGCATGAGAAAATGATAATTTTTTTTTTTTCATATATATAATCTTTGTGTAGCCTAGCTAATTTAGCGCTGACCTTACAAGTTTAAGTTGTAATCTGAACAGAGTCCCAGAGTGGTGATTTAAAGATTGGGTAAAACAACAGCTTTGTGTCACTAGATTTACACATGTAAAAGAAATCTCATGGGAATAAATTCCTGCTTACCAGCAGAACTGATTGTGATCTGATATGATTGTTAACAATTGACACAATGAATAATTTAAGTAATAATCCCTCTCTCAAGTATTACTATTAGCTCAAGAAATAAGCCTTTACAATAACACAAAAATACCATGCTACTGCATTGAAACTGCCAAAAGATAATACTCATAACAAAATTGTGAAATCCAGTACACTGAGTTTGCAAAGCTATACCTATAAGTTTCAAATAAATAATATTCTAATCAAGATGAATGCATTAGATGGGCTTGTTTAAGGATTCTGACACGTTGTAAGCTAAATCTAAATGTAAAGTTGTATCATGTGATGAAAGGTTTAGGCAAATTATGTATAAATGTATAATGTATGTGTATATGTAAACACATGTATGTATAATGTATATACATATATATACACATTTTTAAGAATAGAAAGAGAGCCATGAATTTCGAAATACCAAAAGGGGATGACGTCATTCAACTCGTTGAACAGTACCAGGAGAGGGAGGCGGTCACCTGAAGAACTAGTCAAACATCAGCTGATGATGCGGACGCATGCTCCTTGAAACATGTCCTAATTTTAAATGTAAGTGGAGCTAAAGTGTTTTTATAGTTTGACAAGTGGTTTAAAAACATTTTACACCTGATGGAACCTGTACTTGACGAGGGTAGGACTGTATATTTGGATACTTAGATCAGCTCCCCTAAATTAATCATGGGCTTACATGAATAAATGCATTCAGAACACTATGCTAATGTCATATTGGTTTGCCAAAAGTTGCGGATACAAATTCTCTTAAGGAGAGAGGAAATGCAGGTGAAGTCAGCTCTTGCCTTTGATCTATGTTGCTTGGTAAGACAGCAGGGTAGTACAGTATTATCCAATTATAGCTCTAAGATTTTCATGATTAACACTGAAAAATAGATGTGCATAACAAAATGTCCATTTTCAAGCCCATTATTATCCAGGAATAGAATATGCATATGGGTGGTGTGGAAATTTTTTTTCCCGGAGGGGATTTGGCACTGTGACCAGTCTTGGTCTGTTGTACCCTATGCCCCCAAGTGGGGCATCCCCAGGAGGAAGGATGGGGCAAGAGGAGACACAGGGCAGCCATCCCAGGGAGTCACAACGGTGCAGAGGGCAGGGTCTCTACATTTTACTTAGATGGAAAACTCCACCAGCAGTCCAAGACAATGGACATTCCCCCATACTGTGGTTTGAAGGCGGTCACAGCAGTAGTTTCAGAGGTCAGCAAACAACTTACCAGAGGAGGAAGTGGTTTACTCAGAGCATATCATCCTACCATGCACCGTCGAGACTCCCGCCGACACTTCTACTGTGAAAGAGATGATATGAAATGATAATTGAGATGAAATGGAGGGACAGGGAATTCAGGGGATGTAAATAACCTACGCAGCATTCACCTAGCAACCCAGGAAAATCCATGGGTTAGGTAGGTCAGCCACGGGAATCGAACCCGGGCCTGCCGAATGCAGGCCAAAGACAAAACCACCTGAGCCATCCTGCTCAGTTGTTGCAGATCTGTTAGATCAGGTATTACAAGCATATTCCTTATTATGAAAAGCAGTTAAATGGTATAAAAAGGTATTTTTACACCAGCTGCATATAACCAAATACATTTGTTTGGTAATTTGGGGAGCTCTAAACCCATGCAAGATAATTACCTAACTAGACTTTTGCATCCTAATTGAGCACTACAACTTACAGAGGCCTCTTCATGCTGGGGGTCAGATATCCACCCTCCCAACACCCCTCATACTTGACGGAAAACACTTTCCTAAAAGGATACAAACCACAACAAAAAGGTCACGACCATTTCAAAACGTCTTTTGTGTCACAAAAAAAGGTTTGCAAGGAAACCAGTATGATTTGCCATAAATTGGAGATGTCATCCATGTTGTAAAGTGTACCTTTCAAAAAGAAACCTATAAATCTAAGCTGTTATAGAATTTATTTAAATTTATGGAAAAAGAGAAAAATTAAAATAATTAGCATTAAATAAGCACTAAATGTATGTATGCACAGGACGTCTGTACATGTCCATATCACTTCTCCCACATTTTAACATATGAGGTTCATATCGGTGAAAGGGTTAAGTTTATATCAAAGTGTCACTTTGGATTTCAAAAAAAGTAATTGAGAATACATGCCATTAGTAGAGAAAGTCATATTATTAGGGCCATAGAGCAAAAGAATTATGTTACTGTGATCTTTCTGGATCTTTCAAAGGCATTTGACTATGTAGAACATTGGAAACTTATTGGAATATTAAAAAGTTATAGAATTAGAGGTATCCCATTAGAGTGAATAAAATCCTATTTGATGCCTGGAGAGCAAGTGTAGAGAGGGTGAACAATATGAAAGGAAAATTGACCAAAATTTGATCATCATTTAGAAGTGTAACACATGATATATTTGCAGGGCTTTAAACTATGGCCATGTTTAAGTTAATTGGGAGTCGATTAATAACACAAAACAACACTCACTTTTAAATTTTCCCGGAACCGGTTTCTGAGGCCTTCCCTCTATCTTCAGCCGGACAGTCGATGTCCGGCTGAAGATAGAGGGAAGGCCTCAGAAACCGGTTCCGGGAAAATTTAAAAGTGAGTGTTGTTTTGTGTTATTAATCGACTCCCAATTAACTTAATTTATACAACAACACTGTTCTCAACACTTCCATGAAAGGATTTATGGCCATGTTTATTAATTTTTCCACATATATTTTCTATTTGAAAAAAGCAGGAGGATTAATTATTGGATATACAGATGATATTGCAATAGTTGTAAATACAAATACTGAGGTAGACATGCAGATCAAAGCAAGCACAGTATTAGAGAGGGTAAGTATGCATTAAGGGGAGGCATCTGTGAAAAATGCTAAGATCCAGAGTTCACATCAGAACTGCTTGAAATTTTTTCATTTGGTGGGGTACAGAGAATCTAGTTAAGCTTTCAAAATTCATCTTTCTATCTTGAATAATTTAAATTAAAAGAGAAATAGTGCTTTTTATAGTGTAATTTTTGTATGTTATATAAAATGTCCCAAGTCATACAGTTTTTCTTTTAGAAACTTAACTGTTAGATTCAGGTTTCTATGTACATTAGTTATAAAAGTTGCTATACTTTTAAAGTGTGTCTCAAGTATTTTTGGAGAAAAAAATTTTATATGTGAATATATTAAATTTTCTTTCAATTCTTTTTGCAATTTTGAGATTTAAAATTCAATAATATATAAATTATTTAATTTACATAAACAAAAATACCAACTTTTATTAAACCTTTATTTAAGAATATGTATGTAAAGTTTCATACAAATTCGTTGAGAATTGCCGAAGTTGGAGCATTTTGAAGATACAAAAATGTTGAAAAATTGAAAGTGGAGAAAAATGAATTTAAAGATTTAGATAGAAATTACACTACTTTGTTTACTTTGACATTCCCATGAATCATATGCAGGCCATACAACTATCTTATTAGCTTCTTTTTCTTAATGTGATTACCTTTAGCTCTTTCTTATAACTTTTCTATCCACAATAACTTTTACAAAAAAAAAAAAAAAATGAATTTTTTGCTGTAATTTCTTTACATTAGGAAACGTTACATTCTCTACAATTCTTGTTATAAATGAATGAAACTTTGGAATTTGGGTCCTTTTGATAATAATTACAAAACTGTATATGCCCATATGTAATGGTTCTGGAGGAGAAAATTTAAGGAATATGATAGAATTTTCTTGGACTTTTGTCAATTTTCTGCTTTCAATACCAATCATAATAATTTTTTGATATACAGGCATAATGATACCAATTTGTATTGAAAACTTATCTAGGAATATACATTTATGCAAAACTTAAATAAATTCATGGAAAACTTTGGTGTCTGGAGTAATATCAATATTTGAAAAAATGCAAAATTGGACACAAAGAAAAATCTAGTTAGCTCTAAATATAAACAACATTTTTTTTTCCTATGTTTCAAAACCCTCCTGCACTATATGAAAACTACTTAGCTAGTTTATTATCCTCTTCTTCTTTTAATTTAGTAACTTTAACTGCTGTCTGGCAGATTTATATTTGCTCAATGAACTTTGAGCACTTTGTTTTAGCTTTCACCTATCCCTGATACTGCTAATTTTCTTGCTAACAGGACTTACTTTCCTTGCTGCAACTTTTACCTTAACATTTACACTATCTTAATAACCCATATTAAATTCACTAAAACTGCAGTCACTGCAATTTGCAATTTCTTTCTTGATACAAAAACATCTTTGTGACATTTACTCCATGCAAACCTTAGCATTCTGTGTTTTTCCTTTGATGCAACTCTCCAGTAGAATAGTACTATCTAATCTCTTTTTGTCTATGAGATGGAAATTTTAAGAACAATTCATGCAATTCATACCAGTGGTCATACAAAACTTCTGCATAGAAATATGACCATAAATGCATAAACCATTGTTCTATTTACATTGAAAGGTGGCCTACTAGAATCACTGGTAACTCTTGGACTATGTTTCACTTAACATTTACCTCAAGCAGAGCATTCAAGTATCATTACTTACTATTATGACTAGCAAACCTTAAAGTTCCATTATATTTTGCTTTGAAATAGCCAGTGTACCGCTAACCTAACCTGGTATGAATTATATACCTACTGTTGCAACAAGAAAGCAATATAATGTTAAATCAGGCTTTATTCCTATTCTAAACAATAGTAATCTAATATAAGCTGCTATCCACAGCTTTCACTTGCATGTAAACCATATTTCACAAATACTACATGTGGAAATGTTTGTTTCCTTTCAAAAGTAGGAACCAATTTATGAAACTGAAAGCAGAAGTATTCAGTAGCTTTCACAAACATCCAGAAGATGTCTCTGCACATTCCCACAGTATGGAATCAAACTGTGTAGTTTAAACGTGAGAATTCCATCAATTTCTTTGCGACACGCTAGCAAAGGCAATATAAATGGCCACACCCAACCGCACATGGGCATTTAAATAATGACGTAGCGGCTCTTTAAATGGCACTAGGGCGTAACTGACGGCAGATTCTGAAACTACAATGTTTAAACATAATTTTAAGGCAAAAAATGGAAAATGCTGTTTTTTTTGTCTTTTTGGCGAAATTTCAGCGATGCCTCCACTTAATCAGAATTAGCAATGACATTAAATGTAAGTAAAACAGAATGAATTCAGATTAGTTTAATATTATGCAGTCCAATAGTAATGTCATTTTTATTACAAAATGAAAAGTGAAAACGAGTAATGTAAACTTAACTTTTTAGGATTAATTATAGACAAAAATTTAAAACAGAACAAAACATTGAAAAGTTCTCAGCAAGTACAGTGGGATATGCACATTAAGACAAGTGGACAAAATCATGGATGAGGAGCACTTAAAAATAAAAAAAAATATGGTTGCTCTTTAACTGCTGGGGTTCTCAGCATCCTGTTTGTATTGGATGTGAAAGACAACTTAATTTTGCTCAGAGGCCTCTTTATCAAGCTTGAGCTTCTTTTATGTGCCGTAAATGCACAACAGACCACTGGCTTTATTTTTCTTCCAAAGTAAACCGTGCTAAGGATTTTTATGTCTTAAAATGTCTATCGCCCTCTGCCAGGTTTGAACCCATCACCTTGGAAACCAGATGTTAGCATGTTACCCTTAGAGCACAGAGGTTGTCAAGGATAAGGATGGTATAATACAAGTATACTATGCATTTATACATCACATTTAAATTATGGGCTCATTTTATGGAGAAATAAATTTGTTTGAAGTAAAAAGCTTCTCTTGAAATTAAATGTATGTAATGCAACAATTTATGTAACCACTTATGTTGTGAATTAAAGCCATAAATAAAAAGGAGAAAATTATAATAAAAAGTAAAAAATGCTGTAGTTGCTACAGATAGCATATTCTGTTGTAATGTCATGTAACTTCACTAATAATTTTCATTTTTTTTTTTCATGGCAAGAAGCATTAAAAGTGTTGTTTAGTGTCATTAATCGACTCCCTTTAAATTTAATTAAAAGTGCTGTTTTTTCTATGTTACAGGCTGCACATGCAGTGTTGCAATTGCAGGAAACAGGTAAACCAGTTTATAAGGTAAAAAATGTGAGTCTGAATGCCCTCTGTGAACTGTATGATGCTCCACTGAACCCTATGAAGGATGCATTAAAAAATGTGTATCGCAGGGATCAGCGTTACTGGGCAAGACGTCCACTTACACGAGATATGATGTTGTATGCTGCTGCAGATGTCTTGGCACTGGTACCTCAAGTTTACAACTCCATGATGAGGTAAGTAAGTTCCTTTTGCACTGTTCTGTTGTAATTTGCCTGCTTGGTAACTGCTTTATTATGTATTTCAAATGGGAAGAGTTCTTACCTGTAGTGAATCAGATGTGTTAGAGCCGTCAGCGTTGCCACCCCGTTATCCCTACTCTTTTAATATTTCCCTCTCTCTCGCACACTTGCAAGTGTTCTTGGCGCTAACACAAACTGAATTTTCCAAAGTTTTATAATAATGCTGTTGAAATTACAATTGCAACATGGATATTCGTATATTACACAAATGGTTTAAATATTTAGTTTAAAATTAATTGTAGTTTATGAATTACTTATTTTTCTAATCCAATGAAAATACCAGTGGTGCATCGTATAGCTGTGAATGTTACTTACGTTAAATAATTCATCATCGTCTGAGTACTGCAAATTTATGATGATAGGTTCCAAAATTTCATTACATGCTATTTCTTTCCAAAAGTCGTCGTCTTGTAGTTTATCTGATGTCTCACGTAGTTTTCCCAGTCTTATTGTGTTCCTTGTTAATTTCTTCGTGAATAAGTCGTTCGTCAGTCAGTTTAAAAGTATTATTTCTATTTACAACATAATTTGAGACCACAGTAACTCAATTGGATTGTTCTGGCAGTAGTAAGGGGAAAGGTGGATCGTATCTCATTGATCCAGCTGATACACTTTTTCATGGAAGAGTAACAGAATAGTACTGCTTTAGAGTAAATAGAGATTACAAACCATTCATAAACAAAGATATGTGACCAGACACGTTCTGCGAGACCAGCAGGAATTTAACGAACACCTTGGCTTATTCAAAGTACATATTTCTTTTATCACATTTAAATGTTTACGTTTCAGCTCTGAGTAATTTCAAATATACGTTCACGCATACATGCCAACCAATAATGATGTTCATTACAGTGCTTACATTGCAATGCATTGTTATAATATAATGATATTTACTTTATATATTTGTATTAGGAAAACTATTTGAGCTAAAAATATGGGTTTTTTATGGTTATGTTGAATAAAGGAAAAATCATAAAGGAGAATATTTTGAAAAACAATAAAGTAGTTTTCAGTCAGAAATTACTTTGTTTTAATTATTAGGCTCAACATATAAATAATGCCCCTTGTGTTACTGATAGGTGAAAGAGTAGTTACTTGGTTGCATCTCTGTTGTTTTTTGACTTATTTAATTTTCTCTTTGACCAGTTCAGCCCTGAATCCATTGTATTACACCTGTGATTGGACACTTGAAAGTCTGGAAGCCAAACTTTCAGTCTCTAGCCAGATCAGGGCTGAGCCTTCTACTGGCAGTAGAATATTTTATAAGCTAGGGCAAATGACGGTAGAGGTTTGTTTTGGTGTTTTTTTTTTTATTATATATATATAAATTGTGTACTGATAGTGCAGTGTTTTCATGTGCCTAAACCAAGTCTTGGTCTTTTGTATTTTTCACTGGGGTCGATGTCGTACTCACTTAGACCGCATATAAGGGAGTTAAAGTTATGGGAGAGGTTTTGATAGAATGGCAGTGAGAGGGTGTGGATGTAGTCTGTTAGGGTAGGAATGTGTAGGTCACGACGGATTACAAGGTTAGGGATTTACGATTAGGAATCCGTGGCAATACAGAGGAATCGAGACTCTAGGACTTGAGGGCGGTGTAGGTGAGTTTTAGCTGCTATACCCCAAATGGCACAGCCATAAGTGATGACTGGTCGGTGCACTTGTTTATAGAGGAGCAATTTATTGGATATGGACATCACTGAGCGTCGATTGTACAATGGGTATAACATACCCATACGTTTGGTGACCTTGTTGGCTGTGTAGGTTATGTGGTCCTTCCACGTCAGTTTTTACATCAAGCAAAATGCCTAGATATTGTACATATGATTGCCAATGTACTTCCTCTCTGGCTAGACGAACAGGTGGTAGGTCCTCTAGCTGCCTTCTGGAGAAAGTGATGGCTTAGCTCTTCTGGGGTTGGATGCTCAAGCGCACATCATTTGAACCAGGTGGTGAGGAGGTCGACATATTGTTGGATTCTACGTGCAGCCATATAATGTTTATTTGATATGGAGGTTACAGCTGTGTCATCTGCAAAAAGGTACAGTGAGCAGCGGAGCAAAGAAGGTAGGGTGTTGATATAGAGAAGGAAGAGAGTGGGTCCCAGGACACTACCTTGAGGAACACCAGCTCTAATAGGACAAGGTGAGGATAATATGCCATCATGGGAGACAGAGAAGGATCTGTTGAGGAGATAGGAGTGTATAAGATGGATCAAGTATGAAGGAATGTTGTGGATGAGGTGGGAAAGTAAACCTTCATGCCAGACACTGTCAAAGGCTTTGGTGATGTCCAATAATACAGCAGCAACATACTGCTTACGGTTGAAGGCAGTGTACACTTCTTTGGTCAACCGAAGTAGCTGATGCTGGGTGGAGTGTTGAAATCTGAAGCCAAATTGCTCCTCTCTAAGGATGTTATGATGGTCCATGGTTTTCCGAAGCCTACTTAAGATGAGCCTTTCCATCAATTTGCTTATATGAGAAAGCAGACTGATGGGATGATAGTGTGCAGGAGAGGTGCCTTCCTTCCCGGGTTTGCAGATGGTGATGATTTTGGCATGCTTCCATGCCGCTGGGAAATAGCCAAGTTGAAGTATTGCATAAAACAGCAAGGCTAGAGTTTTCACCCAAGGGGTTGGTAGGGCCTTGAGTGCTGCATTGGTAATATTATCAAACCCAGGAGATTTGTAAGGTCGGAGATTGCAGAGAAGGCCTTGAACTTTGGGGTGAAGGGAGATGGTGGTACCTCATCTGTCAGTCGATTTAAATAGGTGTTGACCTCTTGAGTAACGGAGTGGATCTGGTCTGCATCAGGAGAATCAGCCGGTGCAAATGTCGACTCAAGATAAGTGGCATTTAATTCTGCCTTTTCCTTGGTTGACTGAGCGAGGACCGGGCCGTGCTTTAAAGGTGGATCTTTGCAAGGAAGGCGGAGCAATGCGTTGGACATGTTCCAAAAAGAATTGTCTTCTATTTGTAAAGAATTTATTTTTTGTTCCCAGCAGTCGTTGCGGTAGTCCTGAAGTTCTAGTTTTATCAGTTCTTGTAGCCATCGAAATTCCTGGCGAACTGCTGGGCTACGTGCAAACAGATAACGGCTTCTGGTCCTGTTCCTCTGTTGTATAATGGCATGAAGGGTTTGAGGAAGGGGATCATTGTTGATCCTGATAAGTTTGGGTTTTGGAGACGATTTTATGATAGCTTCTGACAACCGGGAAGTGATATGTACCAGTGCATCTACATACAATGAGGTGGTGCACGGTTGCTGCGGTGGTGGTGAAGCATTTAACCATACTCCTCCCAGTTGGTTTTCCTGGGTGTAGGAGAGCCTCCAGGAGATTTGTAGGAAGGCTTGCCAGGAAAGGTGAGAAGGATAGGATAATGGTCCGAAGAAAGGGCTGGAATGGTAAAGAGGGTGAGATGAGGTCTAACGTTGCGGATTAGTGCAAGGTCGAGCCAGTCTGGAGGTCTTCTACCGCCATAATGGATAGTTGGTTGATTTGGTGCCCTGGGTAAGATGGCCCTGGAGTCAGCAAACTGAAGTAGAAGGCGACCACGGTGATTTGTGCGGATGAATTCCAATTTGAGTGTTTGGCATTAAAGTTCCCCGCTGCAATAGTAGCAACAGGGGAAAACAATTGTTCCAGTTCAACAGGTAGTAAGGGGCGACTAGGAGGTGCATACACGTAGTAGAGATTAAGAGGACCTCTGTTGGTGATGACTTGTACACTCGTGGATTCCAAACGGTTTGAGGGTGCGATATGCAGTTAATGGTGGTAAAACTCGAAACAGCATATAGACACACCACTAAGGCGATTAATCGTTCATCTTTAATAGGTCAAATCATACTTTCATTCCTACAATATAGAAATTTATTTTGAATATTTCGTAGATGCAATGTGAACTATATGGTTTACTCTTTGGTATATTCCATCTTGTTTAAAGGAACATTGACCAGCCTGTAAGTTAAACTGTTGATAACAGCATGTTGTGTTTTCTTTGGATTGTATCTATTATCATTAGTCCAATTGATAAACTTATTTTGAAAAGAAATTACTTGTTTTTTCAGCCTCATCAAACCAGAGTATATGGGATTATTGCGAGAGTTGTGTGAAGAGCAGGTATATATGCACATCCGTCCTGGTGATGTGAAACAGCGCAAGAAACAGCGTAAGGTAGAGACAGAACTTGCAGATCTGCGGGCCAAGCTGTCAGCCAGTGCCAATAAGACAAGTATTGTGTTGAGTAACAGAGAGATTCGACTTCTCAGGTATGAACTGAATGAACTCATAAATGAATTATACAATTACAGAATTATAGTACATGATCACTTTATAACTTAAAAAATCTTAATAACAAAGATAATTACACATTTTATAAATACAATAACTGTACCCCATAACTATGTTGATACTTTGATATTTTGTGCTGACGTTCCGCTATTAAGATACAGTAAGAGATTCTGGAATGTACTCTGAACCTCCAGTCATCTAATTTATGTTTTCAAAGTAAATTCAAGTCTGCATTGCTTTTAAGTTAAGATATTGTGACTTTGTGGGTTCGTAAAATTAAGAGTCTAGTTTGCAGAAATTCAAACTGCTATTTATTTCCGTAGAAAGACAGTTTGTACAGCCCTTTGCAGCTTCAGAATTACGTAACATACACAAACGCAATTTTCACGGTCATCTGCCACACGTCCGCAAATAAAAGAATTCACTTTCAAATCACTACACCAGTGCACACACACGATTATCAGTTTTCAACTGTCTAGCCCGACTGACTGGCTGCAGCTTCTTTTATACCTCCACTCATTGTTCTAGAAATTAGTAGAATGTTCTGTAACAATCAAGACGGCATCAGAAAGGAAGAAACTTCCAGACATCTATCTGTCTCTTTCTTTCTCTCTTTCGGCAAGCGTCAAACACTGGCCAAACATGGCTGAACAATGCCTGGCGACAATATTTTGGAAATTGAATTTTTTAAGGTTTTTCAAGATACGTGAATTTGGAGAGGTCTTCATTTTATGTTTGGGAATATCTCAGGGATAGAGCACTGGCACAGAAAGCAGGAAATCTGTGCTTCTAGTCCAAGTCATATCTCAGAATTTAGTTTTATAAATTTATAATTGCAGATTATGAAATCTTTCCAGGATAGTATGATAAACTTCAAGTTAAATTAGCTATTGCTTAGAATCTTGTAACAGTTGAAAGCAGAGGTATTTAGACACCAGGTTTTAGTTTTTGAATGGCAACAAATTTTAAACTGTGCCTCCTGTCGAGAAGCTAAATCTTAAATTCATATAGGATATTTAATAAATTATAATAGTGACTAATCTTCATTTATCTGTAATATTAATATATATCATGTATATCATAACAGGTCTAGTTTTGCAAACCTATCATTTGCATCATAAGCCAGTTTGTTTATTACTGCTACTGCTGCTAGGTGATATGCTGTTTTTCGTTTTATTGGCAATCACTGAAAGTAAATAAATCTATTGACAGAATTAATCAGCTGTAGCAGATCGTTTTGTGGTTACTTAAATTAATCCAGAGTTAAATTATTAAAGCATTTAAATGGACACATAGAATTAATAGTTGAGAAAACATATTTATTTTGAAAAATAAGAATCGTGCAGTGAATTTTGAAATACTAATAATCAATTGTCAATAGATTTATTTTACTAAAATTAGGCAAGTGAGTCACCTTGTATATACTTTTCTCCACTTACAAGTTTTTTGATGAAGACTAGTTTCTGGGAACCTCTTCCCTATCGTCAGTTCTGTGGTTGACTGATGATGCATCCGGTGTCTGCATCTGGCTTGGTGTCGTGCTGCCATCTAGTGTCCTGGTAAGTTTGATGACGTCATCTACCGCGGGAATTTCAAAATTCATCAAGAGGTCCTGTTTCTTCGTAATAATATGTTTTCCCAAATCTGTAGTTCCAGAGGTTTCTTTGCCTGTTTGATCAATTCTATTTCTTGTTTTATGTTGTGATCCTCAGACCAAAAGTGATGTGCTACGGCCGACTTGTCCATGTGTTTGAATTTAATATTTCTGAAGTGTTCTTTCATTCTTGGTTGACTCACTTGCCTAATTTTAGTAACAATGGCACTCCACTTTCTGAAATACTTCTTTTTATTCTATATAGATTTATTTTAGTTTCAGTAGCTGGGAATAAAACAAAACAATCCATTATCTAGTGGCAATAGTGATAACTAATAAACAAATTTGCTGATGGTGCAAATGATAGATTTGCAAAACTAGTCCTGTTCCCATTTATAAGGGCAATCAGTGATAATTGTTGCAACATACACAAACTGTGTACAGCAAACTTTGAAAAGTAGAATCAGCTATAACATTGAATTTATCAGTTCTTATTCTACCTTTATAGTCATGTTACTCTTGTTATGATATGTATTAATATATGTAAGTGATGTTTAGTTGTTAATTATTATAATTTACTGAATTATATTTGCTTCACTGTTAATAGCTAGTTTTGTATTTTTATTGAATAGGATATGCTTAATAATGCTTAATTGTTATTACAGGTATTTGGATCTTACTGAGGAGGAGAAGGAGAAGCTAAAAGGGTCATACAAAGTTGCTCGAAAACTAGAGAAGCTGGAGAACCTCCAGGATAGGTTGGTAAAATTGTCATTTGCCTTTATTAATAATTGCAGATTACAAAAGGACTTAAATATGTGTAGGCAAGTCAGCTAATGGATTTCTAATTATCTTTGGTGAATTGGAGATTACACAACTTTAAGTATCTGCCAGGATTTAAGGAAAAAGACATCCTTACAGTTTTATGAAAGAATTTAATATTTTTGCGATTTAAATAACTGTAAATACTTTATTGTTATGAGTGGAACAAGAAACTAGAAATAAAAGTCAACAAAGAAGTCTCAAACCGTAACAAAACACAGTTGTGTCAAATATACCACACCTCATAATGGTTAATTTCTAGTTTGGATAATGATGACGATGAAGTAAACCACTATTATAATGACTCTTTTTATAATGTTAAGAAAGTGACAGAATTTTGAAGTTCTAATTAATAATTGCTTTTCTTCACTACTTGGTAATACACCAGTTTTGCAACACTGCTGCTGCTGGCCAGGTTCTTTTCATTGTGTTGAGTCATCATAATCTGATTGGCTGTAGCACGTTTTGTCCTCTGAAGATGCTGGAAACATATTTTGGCAAACTTTGAAGAAGGAAACAAGTAAACTAAGTCGTAAAAGTTCAGAAAAGTTATATAATGAATATGTAAAATATGAAGTTAGTTACAGTGAAGCAACAAATACTATACAAATATAATAATTTATAACATAAAACTTCACTTATCATAAAAGAAAATGATGAAAATGTTCTTATTAATTGATGAGGATCGCGATTTCATGAACATTCATTCACATCATCAGCTCAAACAACCTCGTTGTCAACGTTACAATCACTAGATGTCACTATGTTTTTGTCAGTACCAACAAAATCTGAAAATGAAATAAACAGAATTGGTTGCCAGTATTTCAGAATTCATTATGCAATGTTTTTTAAATAAATATTTTTTCCCAAACCATTAAATCTATCGGATCATTTAATTGTTTTAATAATTTAATTTCTGGATTTATTTCATGGTTAAATGACTAAAAATGATCTGCTACGGTCGATTTATCAGTCTGTTTATACTTAATGTTATGAAAATGTTCTTTTGTTTTGGTTTTCAAATTACGTTTAATCTAATTTCATTATAATGCCCCCCAGGGGCCTACTACGGTAGGTACGGGCATTGGCGATCCCGGGGTCCCGAGCCAATCATCCCCATCGTCACCCTCTCACCCCATTTTGTTTGTGCCACGTTGGTCACCCTTAGCTTTAAGCTTCTTCCTCTTCTAGGTTTATTGTTCTACTTTAGCTTTAGCTAAATCCTTTTATGGAAGTGTTGAAAACAGTGTTGTTGTATAAATTAAGTTAATTAGGAGTCGATTAATAACACAAAACAACACTCACTTTTAAATTTTCCCGGAACCGGTTTCTGAGGTCTTCCCTCTATCTTCAGCCGGACATCGACTAGTTCTCATTGGTGTAGCTGGCAATATTTTGTCTTCGGTCTCCTCTGGTGGCGGTTCGAGGAACTTGCTGAACAAATCTTTCTGGGGGATGTCGAAATTGAATACTTTGTTCCTATTTTTTGAAATAAAGATTTGTTCCCATGTGGACAGTTCTTCTTTTCCTGTTGTATGTTTTAGTAATTTTGGTTCTGGATTTATGTTGTGGTTTTTTTCCCAAAAATGGGAAAAATGGCAAAGATATGTAGATGACATATTTGCCATAGTGCCAAAAAAACACATCAGTGATGCACTAAAACTTTTAAATATTCAAGAAGAAAGCATCAAGTTCACTGTAGAAGTTGAAAAAGACGAGTATTTACCATTTTTAGATCTAAAAATAATCAGAAATAAAAATAGAATAAACTTTGGCATTTACAGAAAACCAACACAGACAGACAACTACATAAAAGCTAATGGCTACAATCCAAGATCCCACAAACAGGCAATCTTTAATAGTT
The DNA here is from genome assembly GCA_030765055.1 of Mantis religiosa. NCBI lineage: Eukaryota > Metazoa > Arthropoda > Insecta > Mantodea > Mantidae > Mantis > Mantis religiosa. The sequence continues at coordinate 120,394,432 of CM060957.1, read as the reverse complement.
TAGCACACAGACTGGTCAACATCCCTCTCACAGCAGAAGAATACAAAATAGAATACAACAAAATTATTGAAATAGCACAGAAAAATGACTTTCCCAAATCACTAGTAGACAAAAAAGTGAACTTAGCAAAAAAGAAGAAACTACTAAAGGAAACCACAACCCTCTCAGCTACAGAAACTAAAATGATCTTCAAAAAATTCACTTACCATCCATGGGCCTTTGATAAATTCAAAAAAGTCTTCAAAAAACAAAACATTCAACTAGCTCCAGTGAACCATTACTCCTTAAAAAACCTAATTTGCTCAAACATCAAAGATGCCATTCCATCTAACAAAAAATCTGGTATATATCAAATTGAATGCTGTGACTGTAGTCAAATTTATATTGGAAAAACGAAAAGAAATTTAGAAACAAGAGCAAAGGAACACTTTAGGAACATAAAATACAAACTATTAGAAAAATCAGCAGTTGCCACGCATTTTTGGGAAAAAAACCACAACATAAATCCAGAACCAAAATTACTAAAACATACAACAGGAAAAGAAGAACTGTCCACATGGGAACAAATCTTTATTTCAAAAAATAGGAACAAAGTATTCAATTTCGACATCCCCCAGAAAGATTTGTTCAGCAAGTTCCTCGAACCGCCACCAGAGGAGACCGAAGACAAAATATTGCCAGCTACACCAATGAGAACTAGTCGATGTCCGGCTGAAGATAGAGGGAAGACCTCAGAAACCGGTTCCGGGAAAATTTAAAAGTGAGTGTTGTTTTGTGTTATTAATCGACTCCTAATTAACTTAATTAGCTTTAGCTGTTTAGGTTTATAAACTCCTGCCTCACCACCAGGGATCTTTCTTCTGTCTCCCTGGTTCCTGTCCCACGGTTCAAGCGCAGCTTCCGACTTGCGTGCTCTCCGGAGGTCTCAGGCGTGAAGGTTGTAGTGGACTCCCTACTGACCCTGTGTGTGACCTTAGGTGCGGAGCCCGTCCACACCGTCATGTACACTCACGTAGTCTCAATGAGGCCCGGCTGGTTTTAATGGTCCGACGGCCGTGAGTCATTGGGCCAGTATTACCAGCCGGACGTGTTACCGCTGACGGGAGCCCCGGTGTAATCAACCACAAGCCCCCTGAATCCGTGCATGCATCTGTTGACTGCTGCACGGCCTAAAGTGGGGGGCCACAGGCGGTTATTCCTGTGGTAGGGGCCTAAAGCCGGGGTGTCACGTGGTGAACGGTTCTCACATTTGGGCAACAGTAGTTGGACGGTAGCTCTTCTGAAGTACAATCGAGATCGGTCGTGGGAGGGGTCTCCCATGACGGCGCAGACCGTGAAGGTTTGGTGTCTTTTTCTTTCACCCCCGGATGGCAGGCTGACGCCGACGGTTCCGGAAGGGGGTCCTCTAACCATGGCTCCTCCGCGCAAACCTCCCCCATTTGATTCCTTTTTGGTCGTGACCCTGACGTGTGAAAACAAGACAATGCGAGACATTAGTCCTTTCTATATCCAACGCGAGCTTGATCGGATATGTGGCGTTCTAAAATCTGCACTTCGGTTAAGAGACGGTACCCTTTTGGTAGAAACAAAGAACCAGGATCAGTCCAGTAAGCTCCTGAAGGCTTGCTTGTTGGGTTCCTACCCCATTCGGGTAGCCCCACATAAGACTTTGAATAGCTGTAGAGGGGTCGTGACAACCTCCAGTTTGGACGGCCTCTCTAACGAGGAAATAGCATCTAATTTGACTGACTAGAATGTGTGCGAGGCGTACCGTCTCCTTGGTAAACGTGATGGACAGTCTGTTCCGTTGCGGACAGTCTTCCTCACTTTCAAAGGAACCACATTACCGGACGCTATCTATTGTGGGTACGAACGTGCTGCAGTGCGACCGTATGTCCCAAACCCTATGCGCTGTTTTAGGTGTCAGCGGTTTGGGCATACTCAGGCCCGTTGTACTTTTGATGCTGTTTGTGACCGTTGCAGTTTACCTCCCCATGGCGACGCTATATATACCCGCGACCCGGTCTGCGTCAATTGCGGTGGTACGCATCCCTCCATCTCCCGGCAATGCCCGCAGTTTCTTGATGAGAAGGCCATTCAGGAACTGCGCGTCAAGGAACGTCTGTCCTTTCTAGAGGCAAAAAGACGGTTTGAGCAACTGAAACCCGCTGCCAGCTTAGGATACGCAACAGCAGTTCGCTGCTCTCCTGTGCATGCGACGCAGTCTGTTGCCACACGGATCCTCAATGTTTCGGATGCTTCAACCCAATGCGACTTCCTGGAGACTGCCACACCTTTTAAGGCGTTGGCACCAGCAGCCTCGTCTAGCTCCTCTACTGCCCCAGCTGCAGTCTCACGTTCTGTGTCGGTCAGCACTACTCCCGGTACTTCTACGGGTTGCCGCTCCCGTAGTCGCATTCGAGGAACCGGAAGGACTTCTGTTCAGTCGGTTTCCCGATCCCCTTCTCGAAGGGACTCTTCCGACTCCCGCACATCTCAGGAGTCGCCCATGGAGCGACCGTTTGTCGGTCCCAAGTCCGCCAAAGTGCGGAAAAAAGAGAAACGACGTCCGACTACCTGAACCCGCATTCCTCGCGCCCTGCAATATTTAATTTTCTCCCTAACACCGCCGCTCCTCCCTAGCTCTTTTCCATGGCTCTCTTAACGTGGAACATTCGTGGTGTGCGCTCACATAGGGCAGAGCTCCAGCTCTTGTTGAGGACCTACAACCCCATAGCGGTTTGTTTACAAGAGACCAAACTTTGCCCTCAGGATGCTTTTGATTTGCGTCCTTATATTCCGGTACGCTTCGACCTTGTGCCGGAAGTGGGCTCTCCTGCTCATGGTGGTGTCATGATTCTCACACGTGCTGATGTTTTTGGTCAACCTCTGCCCCTTAACACTACTTTGCAAGCTGTTGCTCTTCGGCTCAGTCTTCCCGGTTTATCGTTTACCTTATGCACAGTTTACCTCCCCCCTTCAGACTCCGTCCTTCTTGCCGACCTCTCTCAACTCGCGTCGCAGCTCCCCACACCCTTTCTTCTTTTGAGGGATTTTAATGCCCATCATCCGTGTTGGGGCTCTCCTAGGGCGTGTGCAAGGGGAACCCTACTTGCTGACTTCTTTGACCAGTTTCCTCTCCTTGTTTTAAACACTGGTGAACCCACCTTTTTTTCCGATTCCACCGGTACTCCCTCCCATCTCGATCTTTCTCTCTGCTCCACACAGCTTGCTCATTGTTTGCAATGGCATGTAGTATCTGACACTCATTCCAGTGATCACTGCCCATGTGTGCTAACGTTACTCTCCCACAACGTTCCCCGCTCGCGTGCATCCTTATGGCAACTCTCCAAAGCTAACTGGGCGCTCTTTTCCGAAGCTGCCACATTCAAGGATTCACAGTTTACTTCTATTGACCTTCTGGTCGACCATTTCACTTCAGTTGTTGTCTCCGCTGCCGAGCAATCTATTCCGAAATCCTCCACGGAGCCTCGGCGTTTGCCTGTCCCGTGGTGGACTCTTGAGTGCCGCGATGCCCTTCGCGCACGCCGGAAAGCTCTTAGGGTATTTAAACATCACCCCACCGTCGAGAACTTGGTAGCTTATAAACAGCTGTGCGCACAAGCCCGACGTGTTTTTAGGGCTAGCAAAAGAGCGTCCTGGACTTCCTTTGTTGCCTCTTTCTCGCACAACACCCCTTCTTCTGTGGTTTGGGAGAAACTCCGTCGTGTTGCGGGTAAACGGCCTCCCTCATTCATTCCTGGACTTCAGGATGGACCTCTCACTGTTGTAGATGCCGTTGATGTTGCTAACTGCCTGGGTAGCACTTTTGCTGCAGCCTCCAGCTCTGCCAACTATGTTTCGACGTTTCGGGTCCTCAAGTCTCAGATTGAGGCCCAGGAATTATCTTTCCGCTCTGCTAACCTGGAGTGCTACAACGCAGAATTTAGCTTCCGGGAGCTGGACTCGGCGTTATGCTCCTCTCCCTTATCCGCTCCTGGGCCTGATGGTGTTCACGTGGCTATGCTTCAACACCTCTCCTTTGCTGGTAAAGACTTTCTGCTACGCATGTACAACCGCATCTGGCGTGACGGAGTTTTCCCTACAGCTTGGCGCGAGGCAACTATCATTCCGGTCCCAAAACCGGGTAAGGACCGCCGTTTGCCCTCCAGTTACCGCCCCATCTCCCTCACCAGTACAGTGTGTAAGGTGATGGAGCGCATGATTAATGGGCGCTTACGATGGTGGCTTGAGTCGGAGAAACTTCTGTGCAACATCCAATGCGGATTTCGCCGTTACCGTTCCAGCACTGATCACCTGATTTCCCTCTCGACTCATATCATGAACGCCTACCTGCGCCGCTGCCAAACTGTGGTCGTCTTTTTTGACCTTACGAAAGCCTATGACACCTGTTGGCGGACTGGCATACTACGCACCATACATCAGTGGGGTCTTCGTGGTCGACTTCCCATTTTCCTCCGGGAATTCATGATGGAGCGGTCCTTTCGTGTTAGGGTGGGGTGTAATCTATCCCGCGTTTTCCATCAGGAAAACGGGGTACCCCAGGGTTCGGTCCTCAGCGTTACCCTCTTCGCCATCAATCCTATCACTGAGTGTATTCCTGCTGGAATATCCTCTTCGTTATTTGTTGATGACTTCGCCGTATATTGTAGCTCTCGGCGGACGAGTATCTTGGAGCGTCGGCTCCAGTTCTGTTTAGATCGCCTTTACACTTGGAGCCTTCACAACGGCTTCCATTTCTCCACTGAGAAGACCGTGTGCTTGAACTTTTGGCGCCGTAAGGCGTTTGATTCACCCTCACTCCACCTCTGTCCCCATACGCTTCCTTTTGCAGAGGAAACTAAATTTTTAGGATTGGTGTTCGATAGGAAGCTTAGCTGGGATTCTCATATCGCTTCCCTGAAAGGTCGCTGTGCCCGGTCCCTCAATATCTTACGTGTCTTATCAGGTACATCCTGGGGAGCTGATCGGACCGTGCTCTTACAGCTCTATCGGTCCCTGGTACGATCAAAGCTTGACTATGGGAGTGTGGTATATTCGTCGGCACGGCCTTCCATTTTGAGCCGTTTGGATCCTGTGCACAATCGGGGGATACGCCTAGCTACTGGTGCTTTTCCAACAAGCCCCATCCCCAGTCTGTACGCTGAAGCAGCTGAACCTCCCCTGTGCTATAGGCGAGATATTCTTTTAGGCACCTATGCATGCCGTCTATCCTCTCTACCCACGCACCCAACGTACAAGCCTTTCTTTGACTCGTCTCTTGATCGCCAGTACGCTGTCAGCCCCCTTGCATTACTTCCGCCCGGTGTTCGGTTTCGCCTGCTTCTTCGGGCCCTGGACGTCACACTACCGCCAGTATTACCTCGCAGGGAATCTATTTTTCCTCCTTGGTCGCGGTATGACACCCTATTCCACCTTGGGTTGACGTCGATGCCCAAGTCTGCGTTTCCGACCACTGGCATCCAATCTGCATTTTTAGAACTTCAGCAGCATTTTAAGAACTACAGTTTTATTTTTACGGACGGCTCTAAAACCGACCGAGGTGTTGGCTGTGCCTTCGTAGCTGCTGCGGAGAGTTTTACGTTTCGTCTTTCCGGACAGTGCTCGATTTTTACCGCTGAACCTTTTAGTATCTATCAAGCCCTACTTTTTATCAGCCAGCAGCACTCTAACCACTTTGCCATATGTAGCGATTCTCTGAGTGCTCTACAGAGCATTCGTTCGCTGTACCCCAGCCATCCCCTAGTACAGCGAATACAGGATCGGCTGCATTCGCTCCATAATTCAGGGTTCCACGTGTCGTTCGTTTGGGTTCCCGGACACGTAGGCATTCCGGGCAACGAGGCTGCTGACGCCGCCGCGAAGTCTGCTATTTTATCCCCCACTGTTTTTAGCAATTCTGTTCCTTTCGAGGATCTTAGTGCTTCCCTTCGCCGAGCCATCAACACTCGCTGGCATGATGACTGGTCCGCGCTCGTTGGGAACAAACTACGGGAGGTTAAACCTCTTCCGATTCCCTGGGCCACATCTTCACGTTCTTCTCGCAGGGAAGAGGTTATTTTAGCTAGACTTCGCATCGGGCACTGCCGTTTTAGCCATCAACACTTGTTACGCCAGGACTCAGCACCTCATTGTTCTCACTGCGGTGAGCCTTTGACGGTGCAGCACTTTTTAGTGGAGTGCCGATTTTATTCAACGTTGCGCTCCTCCTTGTGTTGGCCACCCAACCTCAGCGCAATGCTGAGGGATGATATTGCTGCTGTGGAGGGCCTCTTTGACTTTTTACAGCGCAGCGGAATGCTTGGTTCCGTATGATTTCAACATCCCTTGCCATGCCTCATTTTAGGTTCATCTCGGCACTCCCATTTTAGCTATTTTAACAGTGTGAGCATCTTTTATGTTTTTTGTGTTTCGGACCTCTTAGTGGATTTTATTGTTTTTAGCATTTACGTTTCAGGTGGGCTTTTCCTAGTCTGAGCTCAGGCGCTAATGACCTCAGCTGTTGTGCGCCCCTAAGCCCCACTACTACTATTACTACATTATAATGAAATTGATAATGCTGGACGTGAAAAGCTTAGCATTTATGCTATATAATCTCTTTCTGAAAAAGTTATATTCAGGAATTATGTATGTTTAAGGAATGTAGCAACAGTGATGTAAAAATTAATTGAGAAAACTATTTGTAGTTGGTTTTTAACACTTTGTCACACTTTTATATTATTGAGGGACTAGTTTGAGAAGCCATTGCGTCCATTTTCGACCTTGAAGGTCTGACTATCATCTGTTGCCCTCTGCTCTCTTCTCTGGTGGTGGAACTATGAACTTCTTTATCAAGTTATCAACTGGTGGTATTTCAAAGTTCAGTACTTGGTCCTTATTTTTCCGTATTAATATTTTCTCCCATGTCAGATTGTTTTGGTTTATCATCCCTTTTAGTCATTTTGGATGTGGGTCAAAGTCATGGTTTTTGTTCCAAAAGTGAAATGCTACTGCTGACTTATCTTCTTCTTTCAGTTTGATGCTTCTAAAATGCTCTTTGACTGTGGTTTCAGATTTCTTTTAGTTTGACCTATGTAACATTTTTTCACAATACTTACAACTCATTTAGTATATTCCGGATCTATTAATTGGTGGGATTTCATCTTTTCTTTTTGAAATCAATAATTTTAATACTGATTATCTATTTGTAGGTGCCAAGATGTTATTTTGTTTCTTAAAGATCTTTTTGAATTTATTAAATGTTTTTGGGTGGTATGTGAATCCACTAATATGCTGTTGCTTTCTTTTTCTTTAGTGAATGTGGTTGCTTCCTTAATGGTTTTCTAAACTGAATCTATTTTGATTTTCTCTACTACACACTTACAATCATCATACATTTCCATTTGGATTACACAGGTGGCATGTGTGATTTCCAATTGCTTACTACTCTGTTAGTTTTAAATTTGTTCCAACAGAAGCCCCAATAGCTGAAGCAGATGCTTTAATGGTCTGGCAGTGCATTCCAGTAAAACTTATGTTTGTGTATAGCTTTCAGATATTCCATCAAACTTCCTATTCAGTGTAATCTAAATGTAGCAATTGGCAAGTACTAATTCTGACTGGAGATTTTTGCCAAACCATGCATATGCATTAGGTATTTGTTAACCATGTGTAAACTTATCAGGGAGCAGTGGAGACTAGTGTGTTGAAATGAATCTAATAGACTTGTTTGGACACATAGCTTCTTGTTATTGTAACAAGCATTTAGACATAGATTTGGGCAGACAAAATGGGCTAGGAGTTTGTATCATAGAGATACTAATTACATGAACTGTGAAGATAAAATAACAGTTGATATTTTCATTTTTGTGTACAAGATGCTAAAATACCAAATATCATGGTTTACCTCTTTATAATTTTCAGCAATTTCTTAATACTACTTATTTATTTACAAATGTAATAAAATAAAAATGTGACAGAGCATATGACGAAACAAATAAGACTTCAATTTTTTCATTAATTTCTTCAGTGTTTTTAAGGAAGCTGGTAATTTTTAAGAGCATTGTATTTATACTATTTATTTCTTCATCTGCATAGAGAGAAAGTGCTATAATTTTTAGTCATATACTTGTAATGTAACATAAAGTGAATGTAACATTAATATAGCTGCAGGGATGGAAGGAGTGATGATGATGACGATGACGATGAGTTTGAAGGATGTAATGGGGATAGCAGTGGAGGTTTTCCTAGCTTAGAGCATAGTGGAAAGACATCACCAAGTTCAGGTTCGTATATTATATGGTCTTGCAAAGTTTAGTAGTAAGTTAACAACATCCTTACTTGGTTTGCTATAGTATCAACCTGAAAAAAATCTGATATACAGCCACAGGATTAGATATAATGCACTATTAGAATCAATAAACACCCATCATAGCTTCACTCACCAGTTTAATTAGCAGAATATGTTTTGTAAGCATTTTGTGGGATCCTCAGCTATGTGTTCACTGTCAGACTTGATTCTTGCTGAGCTTGGTAAAGGATTGGCTCAAGGGGGAGAGGGTATTGAGTCATGCCACTACTTAGGGCAAAAAGTGTATAATATGAATAAGATGTGTGAAAATAGGACAGAGTTACAATCATGCTTACATTTTAGAGATTTTACAGAGTATGTTTTTTGTTTTTTACTTTTTCTTTAAAAAACAGTGAAGTCAAATGGAATGCTAAATTTGTTTACTTCGGATACAAACTTTATTGATCATTGTCAGAACATTCTGTCAGTTGCAAATGTTCAAGATGTATCACTTTTCCATTTATAAGGACTTGATTATTATAATATATATAAACTGTGTGTAGGCAAACTTTGAAAGAATCAGAATTGAAGAACTCAGTGCCGTAATCAGGGTTTGAACTACCGATCACTCACATCCTACCTTGTTATGAACTAAGCTCCATATAACATTGTCCGAATAGATAAGTGCTCACTAACAACAATAAAGTGAAAATGCTAGAACACCTCACTCACCATGATGTGGCTTGCAACATTACCCTGAATAAAGAGGAACTATTTAACTTCTATTACTGATAAATTGAAAACAGCCCAGACCTAAATATTTTGTGGATGAACTAGCTGAAAGCATGGTTAACAAATAATCAGATTGCGTCCGTATTGTATCTTTGTGAAATTAAAAGTCCAATTGCACAAACTCAAAATGTTCTTTATTTCCACCGAATTACAGTTGGAACACTTGCCGATTACATAGAATTACGTAGCGTACACAATTACAATTCACCAGTTCGTCTGTCACAGGTCCACTCTACACTCACAATTACGTACAACTCCTCTGATACACGTACACAGTCTTCCAGTCCGTTCACTAGCACGGCTCTACTACGGCTGCTCGCCAGGAACTGAACTGAACTCTTCTCCAGCCCAACGCGTCACTTATAATGGACCAACTGGCCAATCTAGAAGGTTCCGGGTTAGATGAAATATCCTGGATGTTCCAGAACTCAGTGGGAGGGGAAAGAGACGGCACAGTGGCCTGCGATCCCTTCAGTTAGCGCTACAAGATAAATGGGTGGGCGTGGTCTGAATGCCTCCTGTCCCCTACCCAGCTCCAGTTGGTCGTACCTTTCGATAATTGGGTGACACTGCTCCCTCCTCAGAGCTGGTCGTCCCAAACAGCTCGATCGTAGCCGGCCAGGCGATCTAGGTTTACCACCAACATCTTTCATCGGGGCACCTTCTGGATGCAGTAGACCACGTCATTAATCCTCTTCACCACCCGGTACGCTCCTTGCCATGGCTGCTGAAGCTTCGGGCAGCGTCCCTTGGTCCGGGTAGGACGGTACTACCAGACCAGGTCACCTTGCTGGAACCCTCAGCTGATCTCGGCCGAACATTAAGCGGGCTGGCGCCATCCCAGTCGTGTCATGTGCAGACGAGCGGTAGGCCAGCAAGAACAGTGGCACCTTGACGTCCCAGTCTCGCTGATGGCTGGCCACGACCTTCCTCAGGTGTTCCTCTAAGGTCTTGATGTACCTTTCGACCATGCCATCCGACTGGGGATGTAGAGGCGTCGTGCGGGTCTTGTTCACCCCAAGCCTTTGTAGCGCCTCCTTCTTTAGGTAGGACTCAAAATTGGTGCCCTGGTCACTGTGTAGCTCTAACAGCACTCCAAATTGGCAGAACACTTGCTCCACGAGGCAGCCTGTGAGTGTCTTTGCCTCTTGGTTCGGGATGGCATACACCTCCAGCCACTTGGTGAAGTAGTCCATGACCACCTTTAGGTACTTGTTGCCTCAGTCGGACACTGGGAATGGTCCAGCTATGTTGACAGTGATACGTTCGAATGGCGCTCCGACGTTGTACTGCTGCTTGCGACCCCGGCTCCTAGTCTGGGGGCCGCGAATCGCCGCGCACACATGACATTGACGGCACCATCTCTCAGTGTCTGCTCGGAGCCTCAGCCAGTAGTAGCGCTGCCGTAGTTTGTCAATCGTTGGTTCACTCCCAGGTTTCTCCTTGAAGTACCAGCATGCACTTCCACCAAGATTTCCGGGACCTTACTCCGGGAAAGTACCAACTGCTGTCTCTGCATTTTCCTATCGGGCGATTCCCATACCCGGAACAGCACGTCCTCTCTGATCTTCGAGTCCCATTGGGCCGAGTACGACTTGTATGTGGTGCTCCTCTGGACCCAACGTGCTGTCTGGCCTTCCAGGTTCTTAAAGCTCAATAGCCAGGTTAGGGCATAATGGTCAGTCCTTAGGTGGAATGGCTGACCGTACAGGTACTTGTGGAAGTGCTCCAAGGTCTTTACTACCGCCAGTAATTGTCGCCGGGTGACACAGTAGTTCTTCTCTGCCTTGGATAGCGTCTTGCTGTAGTAGGCTATCACCTGCTCATGGCCGTCCTGGATCTGTGATAGGATGCCTCCAATGCAGTGGTCACTGGCATCGGTGTCCACAATGAAGGTGCCACCTGGTTGAGGAAAACCCAAAATTGGAGCACTGCACAGGGTCTTCTTCAGGTGCTGGAAAGCGTCTTTGGCATCCTCCGTCCACACATAAAGCCAGTGTTCCTGTGTCAGGGGGGTGAGGGGTTTAGCGATGTTGGAGAACCCCTTTATGAAGCGTCTGTAATAACTGCACAGCCCCAGGAAACTGCGCAACTCCTTCTTATCCTTTGGGCGAGGCCAATCTCTCACAGCCTGTGTCTTCTCCGGGTCTGTGGCCACGCCGGTTGCTGAGACTATGTGGCCCAAGTAGTTCACTTCCTTGCGGAAGAGCTGGCACTTCTTCGCGTTTAACTTCAGGTTGGGGACCTGCAGTCGCTGTAGCACCTTGCTCAGGTTCTCGAGATGGTCTTCAAAAGTCTTCTCGATGATGATGTCGTCCAGGTATAGCAGGTAGGCATATTAAGTCAGTCCTCTCATCACTGACCCCATGAGGCGTTGGAAGGTAGCTGATGCGTTGCAGAGGCCAAAGGGCATAATTGTGAACTGCCAGAGCCCTTGGTCTGTCGTGAATGCGGTCTTCTCCTTGTCTCTTGGTTCTAGAGCTACCTGCCAGTAGCCCGACTTCAGGTCCAGGGTCGAGAACCACTGTGCACCAGCTAGTGTGTCCAGGGAGTCGTCAATCTGGGGTAAGGGGATACAGTCCTTCCGGGTGACAGCGTTCAGCTTTCTGTAGTCTATGCAGAAGCGTAGCTCGCCGTTCCTCTTCGTGACCAAGACTACAGGGAAACACCAAGGGCTATCAGACTCTTCAATCACTCTGCTGGATGTCATGTCCTCCAGCATGTCTCTTACCGCCCCTTGCGTTGCTAGCGGAACGCGTCTAGGTGGTTGCCAAATAGGCTGGTCATCTCCGGTGTCGATGCGGTAAAGCACTTTGTCCGTGCGGCCGTAGTAACTGTCGCCTTGGCTGAAGACGTGCTGGTATTGTCTCAGCAGTTGTCGAACTTTCTCCAGCTGCTCTGCAGTCAGGTGGTCGGCCGCCCTCTCCAGTAGGCCTTCTTGCCGGGGCCCCAGGTGTTGCGTCGGCACCGGCTCCTGTGTCTTGTCGATTGCTGTTACGCTTACCACGGGCTCGCACGTTCCCAACTCTGACCCGGCCTGGACGTCGTGATTGGTGTCCGTTGGATTTAGCAGTCTCACTGGCAGCTCCTCTCGGCACTGCAACAATGCCCTGGCTACAGGCGTTTTATGGTCCAGCATCATGTTCCTGGTTCTCTGGCCTGCAGTCGCGCCGTCACCACCACCTGGCTCCTCGTGTGGACAACCACGTCTTCGTTCAACATGACCGTGCAGATTCCAAGGCGCTCTTCGGGTTGATGGAGTATAACCTCTTCTCTGTTGAGCCGCAGGAACTTCCTGCCGACGTCGACCGTCGCCTCATGGCTCCTGAGGGCATCCAATCCCAGTATCACCTCCTCAGCCACCTTCGCGACGAACACCCACAGACGTACAGCACTTCTTCCCAAGGTCAACTTTAGCAGGGCCTCCTCCACAGGCAAGGTGTCACCCGATGCCGTCACAAGCTGGTATGCTCGGCTCGACTTCCTCGTTGGCAAACCCTTGGCCACATCAAGTCTGATAATGGTCACGGCCACCCCGGTGTCTTCGAGCATGCGGTACGGTTTCCCTTTCATCCAAGTATCCGCGTTGAGGCTGTCATCCATCCGCCGGCTGATCACGTAGTGTCACTCGAGGGGATGGCATTGATGGCACCGACGTGCTCCTTGCCACGCCGGGCCTTACTCGTTCTTCCGGCTGCTCTTCCTGGTGTCGGCAGCCTCTCTCGAGGTGTCCCGGCTGTCCACATCCCCAACACAGGCCACTAGGTTTTCGCCGGCGTCTCTCAGCTGGCCTTCTGTCTCCATTGTAGCCGACACTCCTCGTTCTCGACGTCAGTGTAGCCGTCACCTTGGCCGCCTCTATCCTTAATGCTGCCTTTAGTGCCTTGTGTTTGGTTTTATAATAGCCGAGCATTAGGTGCTGACGAATCTCTGTGTCTCTTACCCAATCAACGAATGTGTAGGCAGCTTCCCGGGATACGAACTCTGGTGGTAGGTCGACTAGGGCCTTGCTAGCCATTTGTTCAACTGCCAAAGTGAACTCCTGCAGCATCTCCCCTGGCTGCTGTGACCTTGCCTTTAGCTGGCTGTGGTACGCTGCAGCTAAGCGGTGGTTTCCAAAACAATTCTCCAGGGCCTCCCAGATGTCCTTGGGCGCCGCTGTTGTCTGTACCTCTGCCACCAGTTTTTGAAGATTGGTTATCAGCTATGCGGCTTTCTTTGCTACTGATTATTGGTTGTGGGCTGCAATGACTGGAGCCCTTAATGGAGGGCTTTGAAAATTGATGTTCAGATGGCTTGATGCATGTAGATGAATTGCATTTTGACCTTCAAGACTTTGTCTTTCATCATGGCATTCAATTCCTTAGTACAGCTGTCAACTCTTTCTTTCATGGCCATGGTCTTCCATTTTTCTGCTGAGCTCTTTCATTGCAAATTTCATTTCCCATCTTTCTGCTCTAGGTTCCATTTTCTCCTCCTCTTTTCCATTCTAGATTTCACCATCTTGATTTTGGCCAATATATTTTCATCATCTCTTCTGGCATGGCAGAATCCCGATCCTGACAGAGTATAACAACTTACTCTTAATTGAAAAACTGTAGTATTTGGTTTTTAAAATTCTTACTCTTTCTTGATGACCAACATACTTTGTCACTTAGATGTTCAGTTGTCAACTCTCTTCCTGATTGACTAAGCTGCTTGTCCTTACTGAGCTGTTTAGGCACTAACAGCCTCTTTATGTAGTCGTCCCAAATTAGAATGTCCTTAAAGAAAGCAGCCTGTCTCTCCGTTACTGCTAAAAAAGTTTCAAGAAGTGCAGGAAGCAGACATGTAGCACTTATTGTGTGGCCCTTTGATCTAGAAGCTGGCCAACAGCTGCAACAATTGAGGCATTTGGACAAGAAGCTGACATGTACTCTCACAGGTAAAGCACACAGGCAGCCTGCACTGCTACAATCCAGGTGGCTAGGTAAGGGGCAGGTTCCTTTCAATGGCGTGGTCTCTCGACTTCTTTGCACATTTAGTCTTAATAAGTCAATAATGATTCTCAAGTTTTATAAGAATAAGTACTGATTTAAATTCTTTTAGCTAGAAGTTTAATTCAAAATCAGTATTTTTTCATAAAGTTTATATAGTATGCAGCCACAAAATATAACATTCCAGGAAGTATGGACATGTTATTCTTCTAGGTCATAAAATATCAATAATACAGTAAGTCGACTGAGAGACTCATTCTGTACTTTTAATGGATTTCTTTAAAATTTATCAAAGTGTAAAAAATGAAGCTAATAACAGTGAATTAACAAATACTACATAAATATAATTATTTGTAACAGAAACTTCACTTATCTTTAAAGAAAATTATGTAAATTTTCCCTAAAGATAAGTGAAGTTTCTGTTACAAATAATTATATTTGTGTAGTCATTAAATGTGTTTTGAATTTCTTTATATAAATGTTCTTCTAGATGTTTAATTTACAATTCATGTGAATTAGTTTTAGTGGTTGAGCTTTCCGTGTTGTGTTGTGGTGATGTCAACACTTTTGGAACATCAAGCAAAAAAGCAGATAAATCCACAGTAGCAGCAAATTTCTGGGAGCTTCACCACAACATAGAACAGAAAACTCAACTACTAAAACTGTTTCACATGAATCACGAATTAAACATCTGGGAGAACATGTATATAAAGAAATTTGCAACACAGTTAATGAATTTTGACATTCCATGGGAAAAAAAATTTTACTCAGCGTTATTGAATCGCTGCCAAATGTCATCTTCAGAGAACCATCATCAACTGGAGCACCAAAATTTTAGCCAGTCGATAACTTCTTGATAATGACATCAAGTGGAGATGAAATGTGTTAAAAAGAAAATTGAGGTTGTGAAGTACAGAGTGTCTCAGTTGACTTATTGTATAATTTATAGAACTGAGTAATCTTTAAGTCGCTGCAACATTTATTCCTCACACACTTTATGTTGAGATCTCAGATGATATCGAAATTTAACTCAGATGATGTTGAAGACAGCAACAGGACTTTTCTTGTCTTTTACACAGTCATACTTTAAATTATTTCATAGAAGGGAATAAGTTGTAATTTCACGATTATTTTTCTAGGTTAGCGAATAACCAAAGTAAAAGACTTTTGTGAGATTATATCGCCAATGATTCTGGATCTGTTTCAGCCATTTGATACTAAAAATTACTTTTTGAGTTGGTTAAACACAAAAGTAAACCAGTATAATAATTCAAGAGAACAGCAACAAAGGTAACACATTACATTGAAATCCACAAGTGGTCACCTGGAATATGAACAGTGATGCTTACTTTGGTAAAACACGAGCTTTCTTGACTCAGACTGTTCATAGTATAGATTTCTGAGTTCAAGTTAAAGTGTGTGAGTAGTATAATTACCACTAGAAATTAAATTTAATCATAATTATCTCAGTAATCTTAAATCTGTAGTTAATCAAAGATTTAAAATTGTTTTAACCATACTGGGAACTGCTATAGTTTCAGGTGGTGTGGGCAATGTGACTTCACCGCCTCTGTCACTCACAGAGTCCATGCAAATGTTAGATGATATCCTCTCAGATGGGCGCATGGAACGCTTAGACAAGATTGAGAGGTTGGAAGCAATACTGTCAGTTATTACAACTGACAGTAACATGACGTCAACTTCTTGCTGTCCATGTCACTGTCATGCCTCTCCTGTAACAGCGGCAGCTACTCCTACAGGTGCAGCAACTCCTAACTTGGAACAAGGTGACTTTCAAAATTTTGTTTCTTATTATGGTATATTTATTGTATGTGGATGTTGAATAAAAAATATTGCTTCTTGTTCTTTAAAAAATTTGATTTGTAGTGCAATTATATTTTCTGTGCATGAAAAATCAGTTTTGCTGTGATGTTTGAAATGAAATTTTGTGTAAGATAGCTGTTCTAATTATAGTCATTCTTCTATTGTAGTGTTTCTGTTTAAGGTCAAAGGATAATAATAATAATAATAATAATAATAATAATAATAATAATAATAATAATAATAATAATAATAATCATTATTTACATCATTGTTATTATATCATTTTTATTATCATCATTGTTGTTGTTAATATTGAGATTGTGTATCTACATACTGTGTTTACACAGCAAACAAAAATATTATCTTGTGAGCTTTAGAGATTTAATTTTAAATTTAGAGGCATTGATTAACTACTTTAAATATTTATTCTGGCAATGTAGGACCACAAATAAAGGTGAAATAAAGTATTTCTGTCATATTCTTTGGCTTGAGTTGTTGACACTGTTCATAATTAACTTAAATGTCTGTCAAAAGCAGGAGCAAGAAGTGGTGAAGCACATAAATTTGTGTATTTTGGCACAAGGTTTTTGTGGTTACAAATGAATGCAAAAGTGACTTGTTTTCATAAAAGTAGTTGCTTCAAAAAGCTAAAAAACTAAAGCTGTTAATGGAAGCAAATATCATTTAATAATGGATAGAGTCAACATGAAAAATTCAATGCCATGACCGGGATTTGAACCACGGATCTCCTGGTTTCCGTCCAGTGTGGAGAAATGATTAATTTCCATCAATTAACTAAAATCATTTAATAAATTATAATAATTAGTGACTAGATTTCACATACCTTTGATATTAATACATATAACAGGACTAGTTTCGCAAATGTGTCATCTGCATCATCAATCATTTTATTACTGATATTGCTACTGCTGCTAGGTGACAGATTGTTTCTTGTTTTATTGCCAATTATTAAAAGTAAAACAAATTTATTGACAGAATTAATTGGCAGTATTTGAAATTCATTATATGATCCTTATTTTTCAAAATAAATATTTTCGCCACCATATGATCGCCACCATGGATCTGTTTAATTGCTTTAATAATTTAGCGTCTGAATTTACTTAATTATTAGGTGACGAAAAATTATCTTCTACAGCTGGTTTATCAATTTGTTTATACTCCCTCTGTACCATAATAACTGTCCTGTATGTGTACTTGTTTGTCCCATACTAACTGTCTGGTATTCATGTCTCTTTTGTCTCAGAATAATTGTCTGATCTGCATACTTTGACAGTGATAGCTCAGTATACAAAGGACAAAAATGAAACAAGGGAATAATTCACACAACTGTATATCTCCAGTATCAGTACAGGCTGAAAACAAACAAAATATTTTACCCTGCAGTATAGTGATTGCTCCAGGATGAATACAAAATGACAACAAAGCAAGAACAACAAACAAAACAAAATACTAATAGCATAGTGTAGACTTGGTGTTAGTGTGGGAAGGCAGCCAATGCAATTGTGTGTCTTGCACCAGCAGATCTACAGCACAGTGCTGCTGAAACCTCATGAATGTATTGAGGACACCTGCAATGAGATGGCAGGGCATTGCAGCGGTCCAAGTATTTCTTTTACTTACATGAAATCTTGTAGTTGTTCCCAGCATGCCACTTGCATTATTTGAATAAGACAAGTCTCAAAGTAAGAAAGAGCTTAAAATAAAAGTGAATCAAGAAGATATTGACACATTGCTTTACTCACATTGTTTTTCACAGGACATGTTTCAAGAGTTGATGATGGGAGCATCAGCTCTTGAAACATGTCCTTTGAAAAACAGTGAGTGAAGAAATCTGTCATCTTCTCTATTCACTTTTATTTTAACTTGTGCTTCATTGTCTCTATGCTTCTTTCAGTTTTTATATTTTGAAGAAACAGCTTTCTGAGCTTATCATGTGTCAGATCAGAGAAAGATGTTTCAATGGCAGTGATCAATGTGTCAATAGCTTGTGGAGCTGCTTAATGCTGAAGAGACTGAATTGCCCGGAGGAACGCCAGACCTAAAAAAATCAGAATTTGATCTACGGGGAAAAGTGAATACACTATAAAGAATTATTTTTAGCCTCCAACTTGTTAAATTCCAGGTAATTTAGAAGAAGCAGCTATGAAGTATTTTGGATCTTTTTCTCAATGTCAATTTCGAAAAACATTGCAATGTTAGTTGTATCTTCAGCATTTAAGGAATTTTTCACAATTTTCTCTTTACTCAAATGTTCTGCAAAGTATGACACAGCCTGTAACCATGTAAACAAGCTAGCTACAACTGAGTCAGGGGATAAAGGCAAATTGAAAATAGTTTATGAAATTTCTGAACTCTTCACATGAGTGTTGCATTTTCAGTGCATTCACATACCACCCAAAAACATTTAATAAATTAAAAAAGATCTTTTAGGAACAAAATATCATCTTGGCACTTACTAATATATACTCAGTTTCAAAATTGCTAAATTCAAAAAGAAAAGTTGAAATCCCATCAGTTATCAGATCTGGAGTTTACCAAATAAGTTGTAAGAATTGTGAAAAATGCTTCATAGGTCAAACTAAAAGAAATCTAAAAACCGAAGTCAAAGAGCTTTTTAGAAACATCAAAATGAAACAAGAAGATAAGTCAGCAGTAACATTCATTTTAGGAACGAAAATCATAACATTGATCCAAATACAAAATTACTAAACAGAGTGATAAACCAAAATAAACTAACAACATGGGAGAACATATTCATTTGGAAAAATAAGGACTGAGTAATGAATTTTGAAATCCCACCAGTAGATAATTTGACAAAGAAGTTCATAGTTCCACCACCAGAGAGAAGAGAGCAGACGACAGACGCTAGTTGAGAGGTTGTGGATGGAAGCAATAACTTCCGAAACTAGTCCCTCGATAATGTAAAAATGTAAGTGACTAAGTGTCAGTAAACCAACTACAAATAGTTTTTTTTTAATTTTGACATCACTGTTACTAAATTCCTCCAAGAACACATAAGAATCAGTCGATTTAGTTGGCTGTATTTACCTATTTGTTGAAAGTAGTAGGGACATGGAGGGTAAATTCACACATACAGTGCCTTCCTTCCCGGCCCTGCTTTAAATTCTTTTTCCACAAGAATAAACTTTGTCAAGCTTCTCCTCAGAAGTATTTCAATACCGATTACTGTGAGTTTGCAAAGTAAAGAAGTTATTCGTTTTTATTTTTCAGTTTTGCCTTTAAACTGCAATGGTCATATTGACAAGTGAGGAAGTTAGTTATTTGAATAGTCCGACCTTCGAGGTTGAAAATGGAAGCAACAGCTCCCAAAACTAGTCCCTCAAAAAATCAAAATGTAAGTGACGTAGTGTGAAAAACCGACTACTTGTAGTTTCATCAATTAATTTGGATGTCAGTGTTACTAAATTCCTCCAAACTTACGTAATATTTTAATAACTTTAAAAAGCACTCATAATGCACTCAAAAAGCTCTTCCAAACATCAAACATGCTACATTACTCCATACCAAACAATGTCCTCTATGGAATACGAACAGTGTCACCAAGAATTAACAGCATTAGTTATAGGAAGCTCTGTATTGATTAATTAATAAAAAATGTTTTCCAATAAATTGGTGTTTTGGTACCAAAGTGTCTTTTTTTGATGAAGTGTAACATATGATGGTGTTTTATATTTTGTTTCAGCAGACAGTCGGAGAAATGGCCACAGTGATGTGGCTTGCCAGACATTATCAACTGGTGATATTGTTATTACAAGAATATTCTTTACAGAAGAGGAGAAAGAACGAGAGCGCACGCTTACTAGCCCAAAGCGTGGTCGGGGTTCATGTACCCCAGAACAGTGCCAAGTCGAGTCTTCCAACATGCGATGATGACTCATTAATAAGCGAGCCCACTTGTTCATTAAACACTCCTCTGTATTTAATCTGTTATATATTATAATATGTATATATATTTTTATTTTTAGTAACAAAGCCAGTTTTATGGCAGCTTAGCATTTTTAATGTGTAGTGTAAATATCACCCTAAGGGTAATGATGCTGTTAAAATGTTTTTGTTATGGTGTGGGAACTTCTTGACCTTTTCTCCTTCAGTTATTAAATAGTACTTTTTGCACTTTGCACTTAAAACTTTGTAAAACAACTGCTATCAGAAGAGATTAACATCTTTACAATTTGCTACATTTGCAACTCCCTCTAAGATATACAATTCCTTGGTTGCGCAACACTGTAATCTAGTTTTAAAAATATTATAGACTACAAAAGCCACATTACTGCTGCTTTTTCTGGAATATGCATTTAAGTGCATGATAATTCTTCCCTTTTAACATAATATATAATAAAAATATGCATTTCAGTGTGGTTTGTTATATTTTATATGCTAATGATGGAATAGTGATCAGGAGTAAAACCCCATTTTCACTGTTTGGGAGAGAGTTGGGAAGATTTATGAATTACAGAATAATGCAAAGAATAAAGATCTGCCTGCTATACAAGGGGTCCCAGGTTCAATTCCTGGCTGGGGATGGGGATTTTTCTCCAACCAAGATGATTATCCATCTTCCCCTGAGTCTGGAAGTATGAATGAGAATGCGATCTAATGATTAAAAAACTAAAGTACCAGCAACCCAATGTATACAAGTTAACACCATTGTCAATAGGTTATATGTTCCAAAGGAGAACGGCCGCCAATATGACCATTGTAGTTAAAGGCTGAATAGAAAGGGAACAAAAGGAATAAAGAAATGCAAACTCTTCCAAATCAAAGTAATAGTGTAGAAATCAGTAACTATATTTACACATTGATAATAAAGAAAGAAAGGTAAACAACATAACTTATTTTAGGACAACTTTTAATTTTTTATATAAAAACTGAAATTTGAACTGGAAGCTGCAATGTGGTTACAGATACATGTAATATTCTTGCATATAATAAAAAGAAAGTCCAATTGAGTACTTATTTCAATGTTATCACATCACTGAAATAGGGTATAATAGTGTAACATTACCAAAATAATTGAGGAAACACACATAATCAGCAGAATAGATTGTTCTTTACAAAGTTGTCACTGCAATGAATGCATTCAAGATGGTTGCTGCAGCAATAAATACATTGTTGAAGTTCCAAGTAGAAACAGTGCATCTCAAGAATCAATGTCTGCAGCCAAAGCAGATTTAGTAAAAAAGTAGCAATAGTTTAAAACAGAAGTACATGGCTTTTGAATAATTTAAATGATGAAGCAATAATATGCTAGTAGTACTACTACTGCTTCAGTTAAAGTAGCTTTAAATCTGCACTGGGTTTGGGTGCACAGTGACAGTTGTAACATCCTTAAAATCCTTAGTGCTCTATATATGTTTAGCTTGTGCAAAACAATTGTAGTTGTTCCCTATCCTTCTTTAAAATTGTTTCAAGTCATAAGAATCTGAAAGAGATGATGATGATAATAATGAGAGTGTTAATGAGCATGTTTATGGTAATGTGTCGTCGCTGTGACAGTATTAATTGTAAATGCAAGGTGAGGATTGGTACATTACCTGAAGTATGTTCAAAATAATTAAATGATCCTTAGTGTTTCATCATTAGTCTCATAACTAGTAATGCATCACTGTTTATAACTTAGTACCTATTATAGCTTTTCTTCATGAATATATTATCTTGTATTACAAGAAGTAGAGTAATAAAACTAAAATTTTTAGTTACTAAGGTATGTTTTCTGATTCTTAAACAGAAAAATGTAAAGAGAAGTAGGGAAAAGATCTCACAACAAACATTCATTACCTATATTAACATTACATACTTAAATTGTGCTAAGGTGAAATAGGCATCAATAATTATCTGGCTGGAATGAAGGTTATAAATTTGATGATAATCTTACCCATATGGAGAGGGGCAAAAGAGCAAATTATATGAAAAATGCATATTTACAAGTTGTTAATGAAAAAAGATAGTTTGAAAAGATAAATTGGAAGTAACACTGTGAGGTAATGTAATAATATATTAATCAAAATAATTTTAAAGAAAATAGCATTTAATTAGAAGAAACAATCTGAGAATGTGGCAGGTAAATGTAAATTGCATTGTTAAAGTGGGGTTTTGCTCCATTGTATTAACAACATTCTGGTTTGGTTTTAGTGGAGTTGCAAACATTGTTATGCAATTTTATTAACATAGCTTTAATTTGGAAAGTCTTCCTTTGGTTTAAGTTTTCCCATTTCCAATATATTGGTATGTAAATTTCTATATTAGAGTTTGTTTTATCAATTAGAAAACATGTTTGTTCTTAGCTGAAAGTAATTAATTGATTTGTTCTTACCTGAAAGTAATAAATTGATTCTGCAATGAATATTTTCTTTATTCATGTATATATATTCTTTATTTGTTATGTTTTGAAGGTGTATGTATGCATTATGTTTAGAGAAAAGAGATAGAAGCTTTAATACCTGTTGTATAATGTTTTGAGCCAAAGCAGACATAGAGTGCCTATTGCCATTAAACTGTGACTGTAATAGAGTAGAGAACAAGTGGGCTGCCAAGTTTGACACTCATTTTTTGTGCATTTGTGTAAATGGGGAGATGGTTGAGTGAATGTGCGTGTTTGGGTATATATGAATGAAGTGAATGTATATTTTCAATAATTTTATAACTTGGTTTAACATTTTGTTTTCTGTTGGTTGGCCTGGGTGGTCATTAAATCTCTTAACAATTTGAGACCTAAATAGTAGGAGTTTGCAAAGCTATAAATCACATAATTTAAGGTCTCTTTATGAAAAAGTGCAAGGAATCTCTTTTCAGGGTCTGTTCAACTACAAAATACAAAGAACAATCCTAGTTTTATTTATGTATTTATTAACATTTTATTATGTATTTATGGAACTGTAATGCAGATAGCAAGAAGGCATTTATAGTGCTCACATGTTTAAATGAAGCATGTAAAATAGTGGTATATCTCACATTGATAACATCCTTTCTCGGAGGCTGGCAAACTTAATACTACTGTGGAAGAATGAGTCAGTATGTATAATAGCCATGTTGTATTTTATGTGTGTTTGTTAATAGAAGTTACTGAAAAGTGGAATTCTGCTTTTCAGAAAAAAAAAATTAACATTTTAGAAAAACTGACACCTTAAATAAATTTTATATAAAGCCTAAGTACTTCAAGAGTTTTTCTTATGTTGGTTCAACTTTCCACTTCATTAAAGTAGATATCAAATATGTGACATGCGTGTATTTTTCCAATTACAAATTGAATCTTTTTTTTTTAATCGAATTTAGAAATTTAGAAGTACTAAGAAAAAATGGATATGTCTACATAATTTGGTCCTGGCACTCATGTGGTTGACTCCAGTTCATGCAAATTAATAACTAAATATTAAGATACATTAAGAAGCCAAAAATCTATAAGGATTATGGGCATATGAGTAATGCATTGTTCCAATTACTAGATAGTAAAAGTCGCAGTTTACTGAAACTAATCACTTACCTTTTTAAAATGGGATGACTTGTTCTGAGAGTTTATTTGCTCCCATCCTCAACCATATACTAACTACTGGAGCGATGTGAAGTTGAAGATTGTAGCACTCTTGTTCTGTGCTCCAGCAGTCAACATCAGTTTGAGGAGAAGAGCAATTGAGCCCCCGAAACGTCCTGTTTTCTTAAAAAAAAGTAATTCTTCTGTCAGTAAACCGACTCACATTTGTTATATAGAAAATGTTTATACTTGCTATTTAAAACTTCTGACAAGTTGTTCAATTACATTGTTACAAGTTTGCACTGCCATGCAGTAGGGAAAAGATAAATAAGAAGAATGCATTGGCTGTCTAAACATTGAAGAGAAAGTCTTGCAATAACTATTTGACTGTTAAGAAAACTTTTGTGCCTATGGGAATATTTATTGCCTTAAAATATTGTCTGAAGTCTGGCTGGCTTTTTCATAAGTTGTTTAACTTAACAAATTGAAATGAAACATTCTGAAGTGGCAGAGATTATTTGATCTTGATGATAATAATTTCCTGCATGCATTTCAGTCTCAAACTAGCTTAAGTTTGAAGTTTATTTATTATTTTCATATGCTATTCAGTATAAATATGATTGTAAATTTATCTGCATTTTAACATATTGCTCAAAATTTTGCTCATCAGATATCTTTGTTTAAAACTACATCTGACTCTTATATAATATGCACGCCATAAAAATATTTGTTTAATAATGTTGTATGATAAATAAAATGAAGTTGATCAACTATTTTTGTAATCACCTTTAGTCAGATGATATACCAATTGTCAAAACAAGAAGAAATGCACTTATGGGGGTTTACAGATTATTTCTTAGTGAATAAATTGTCATCCTGAGTAACAAACTATTTTACAAATCATAATTATTTTGTCAATTAAACAAAATTTACAGGTTGAGATAAAAAAAAAAGATAAATCCTAAAACTGCCAAATTTTTACAGGTTGACAGATTATATATTATGTATATGAAATATGAATGCAATGTTTCTTTTATTATGCTTTACAAATTAAAAAAAAAGTGTATTGGACGCTGTACTTATTGATCAGTCTGCCTAGAAAAGCATTATCAGATGCATAAAAAGGGAAAAATAATGATGTACTAGTGTTGTTCATATTAAAGGTCTCTTTTACATATCTTGTTATAATTTCCAAATTTGAATTCTTATTACTTGTGGAATGTTTTTGCATACAAAGAAAATATTGCACTGTAAATGTAATGCATCTAATGCATTTTAAGAAGACATTGACAACGTATCAGCAGGACTAGCATAAAAGTACTAATTAATTTCAGAAGAATTAATCTGACTTGAAAAAATAACACGATTCTAGACACTCCACAGTTGTTCATTACAGCTATCCATTATATGAGAATGTTTGACATTTCTTTTTAATAACAGCATTGTGAGTCAGTGTTTATAAAAATGGGACATGTTTCCATAGTTCAGTTGCTCCCATCATGAATTTTGTGCCGACTGCCAGAGCTTAGTGTCCTTTAATTGGGATTGCTGCTATCATTCTGTTGTGCCTTTTTGGGCAATTTCTTGTTGAGAATGTTGCTTGGTGGTAATTCAAAATTGAAGATTTGATCTCTGTATTTCAAAATGAGTATGTTCTTCCAGACTTGTTTTTCATTTGAAATGCTTTTTAAAAGTACTAATTCTGGATCAATTTTATTGTTTTCTTGCTGAAACCGAGTTGCTTCTGCAGGTTTATTTTTATTTTTTATTTTATATTTCAGAATAGTGCAATGTTGCTATACCTGTTTTAAATTCTCTTTTGTTTTCTCAATATAGATTTTGTTCCAGTCTTTGCATTGAAATTTATGAATTCTTATTTTTTCTATTGTTGGTATGGTATCTTATATTCTAATTATAATAGCTCTACCATTGAGCTACCATGATAACATGACATTAAATTCTTCAATTGATTCACATCTTTCCTGCAGACCAGTGATGAAATCTCAATTTGAGATCACTTACCCCAATGGCTTACCTGGCTTTTTTAATGTCCTTTTATTATAGGTTTCCAATTTATAATGACAATCAGGATAGGTGATTGTTGTAACACACAAACCTTGTGTAGGTAAATATTAGAAGATCAGAATCAGAACTGAAAACGTCAAGCTGGGATTTGAACCATGGATCTTCCATTCTCTGCATGGCTGCTTTACCACTGTACTACCACGGCAACATTCCAATATGACATTAAATTCTCCAGTTGATTCACATCTTCACTACAGACCAACAAGTAAATCTCAGTGTAAGATAATTTACTTCAATGGTGACTCTAATTCATAAGTACTTAATTCACAGGCTTTTTAACACCTTTTAATCATACCTTTCCATGTTATAAAGGCATTCAGCAATAGATGATTGTTTGAACACACACTAGTCGTTCATAGGTAAATTTTGTATGCATATTTTTTGTTCTACTATTTGGTGATATCTTGTATTTTCAGTTTTAATCTTCTGTATTTCTTTTGATATTGTGCTTTTATTGAATCTGTTGTTTTCGATAGATAGTCTATTTTCTTTGAATTCTGCATGTTGAGAGTTAGATGAAAGAGCTTGTGTATCCAATTGTTAAAGGCTGCATACTGGTATGACTTTGGATTGTAATTATTGGATTTTACATAATATACATGCATACACATATGTGGTGAACTTGATAGTTCTTGTAGGTTTAGCAACTCCAAGGCATCTTCAATATGTCTTTGTGGAAAGATGCAAATATATTACCTGCATAATGTGCCATGTTTAGAAGATCAGAGGGATGGCCCTTCTAGCCCTTATTTCTAGATCACTCATCACCTAGAGGATTTCCTATTGCTAGACGACTTCTTTGTTGATATATCTGTTAAAAATGAAAAAGTTATGTTGTTAAATTTAAATTGATGTACTCTCTCTTCTTGGTGGAGGTCTTGAAGTTTAGCCATGTAAGCAGAGCTTCTAATTTTTGAATGGTTATACTAGAAAATAATGACATAACTTCAAAGGAAACCAGTGTGTAATTTTCTGCTATACTTATATCTTTTATTTTTACCATCTGTACTATATACTTTCAGTGTGTAGAGTAAGTTATCTTCTGCACACAAAATCCAATATCAAGTATTTCACCACATATATTATGCTTTGAGACTTCC
This sequence comes from Mantis religiosa, assembly GCA_030765055.1. Classification (NCBI taxonomy): domain Eukaryota; kingdom Metazoa; phylum Arthropoda; class Insecta; order Mantodea; family Mantidae; genus Mantis; species Mantis religiosa. The sequence continues at coordinate 120,367,855 of CM060957.1, read as the reverse complement.
TGACATCTCCCCCCCCCCCCCAAAAAAAATGTGTGTGTGTGCCTCTGTCTCTGAACAGCAAAACAGAAATGAAAAGGTGGTTAAATACCAATTTTGATATAGCATTTCCAAAGATGTCACAAAGATTTTCAATAAAGTCCTCTCATCACAAGCTATTCTTTACATAAACATGATTTTCTCAAATATGATTTTAATATTGTGATTAAATTACATATATTTAAGATATTTTTATGACAAACGAAATTTATATGATAATTTCTTGAAAATACCCTGAGAGGTGCTCTCTTTTATGAATGACTTGCATATCTGGTAAACTGTAAGAAATAGACAAAATCTTTCACTAGAAAAAAATAGAACTATTAAGGCATGCAGTTTGTGTCCATTTTTTCTTTTTTTGAGTTATCCATTTTCAAGATATTCCTTGTTATTTGATTGAATTTGCCAATACTTATAGTTGGGTCCTAAACTTTTTGCATTCACTTAAATATTGGCTGAAAATGAACAAGGAAAATCTTTATTTAATTATTTTTAAATTCCATAAATATATTCATTCTGAATATGATATTATATAATATATTGTAAAAGTGCAAAATACCAGCTTTATGAAAAAAAATATATATATGCAAAATGAAACGGCAATTTAATTTTTTTGCCTCTTCCCCACATAAACTATCTTGGGTTATTAATAATGAATAAGAACATATTGTGACTTTGTGGGTTCGTGAAATAAAAAGGTCCAGTTACACCACTCAACAATGTTCTTTATTTCCACCGACTTACAGTTTGACACTTGCCAATTACACAGTATTACGTGCTGCACACAATTACAATTCACCAGTTCGTCCGTTACAATTTCACTTGGCCTCGCGGTTACGTAAGCTCCGGTACACATTCACAGTTACGTACAGCCTTCCGTTGCACAATCTTCTCGTACATTAACACGTCACTAACTCTTACACCAAGAACGGCGACTGTCTCCTCACTCACTACTCACTAACCAACTGACCAACTGACACCGACTGACTAGCTGCAGCCCTTTTTATAGGCATCTCGCCGACTTCTCGGCTTTTCTAGTTCCCAGGCGACTTTCCAGATGATGAAAGATTCCCGTAATTTCTAGAACCAGGTGGACAGAAACAGACGGCACACTGATGTTTTTCCTCCCAACCACTGCCTGTCACCACTACAAGACAAACGAGGGGGAGGTGCGGCTAACCGAACCTCCCCTGCCTTCCGCTACCAGCTGCTTTCACAGGGTGTTCCAGCGCTCGCGTTACACTGCTCCCTCCTCAAAGCTGTTCGCTCCGAACAGCAGCATCGTAGCGTGCCGGGCGGTCCAGGTGTACCACCAGCATCTGCTCGGAGTCTCAGCCAGAAGTAGCGCCGCCGTAGTTTGTGAATCATTCGGTTCGCTCCCAGGTGTCGTCCTGAAGTACCGGCGTGCACTTCCTCCAAGACTTCCGGGACCTTGCTCCGGGGAAGTACCAACTGTCCTCTCTGCGCCTTCCCATCGGGTGACTCCCATACCCGGAACAGCACGCCCACTCTGGTCTTCAACGAGTCCCATTGGGCCCAGTACGACTTGTAGGTGGCGCTCCTCGGTGCGATGTCCTCCCAGGTTGGCCTCGTCCCTGCCTCCACTTCCCTCAAGAGTGGCCCCAAGTCTGCGTCCGCCAGTTGCTCTCTCCTCAGGCCTGCGCTATCCCAGCCTTCAGCAGGCACTGCCACAACTACTCGGGCTGCTGCGGCACGCTCCTTCTCTTCCACTCTGGTGCACTGATCGCACTCTACTGAACAGGGTCTTCGGGACATGGCATCTGCGTTATCGTGACTCTTCCCTCTACGATGTTCCGAGGTGAAGTCGTACTCCTGCAGCCTCTGGACCCAACGTGCTGTCTGGCCTTCCAGGTTCTGCGATAGGACACCTCCAATGCAATGGTCACTAGCGTCGGTGTCCACAATGAAGGCGCCACCCGGTTGCGGGAATCCCAAAATTGGAGCACTGCACAGGGTCTCCTTCGGGTGCTGGAAAGCATATTCGGCGTCCTCCGTCCACACATAAGGCCGGTTTTCCTCCGTCAGGCGGGTGAGGGGTTTTGCGATGTTGTCGGCCTTTTCCTCTAAATCATTAAGGCGGTCGTCTAGTTGACCCTTCCGCTTGCCCAGGTTCGTGACGTCATCCCTCACGCCGGCCAACCGTTCCTCAAACTTGGCGGCGAGAGCCTCGTTCGCCACCTTCATTTCGGTAGCCAGACCGTCATTCGCTGCTCTCATTTCCGTGGTTAACTCGGCCTTCATTTGTTCCATCTTCTCGGTGATGTTGTCCCTAGCCGTCCTGATTAGTTTCAGTTCCGCGGCCAGGTTATTTCTGGTCTCCAGCTTCTCTGTTAATTCGGCCTGCATCTCCATCATCTTCTCCAAAAATTTTTCCAATGCCGCGTCCATGGTTGTAATTTTCGGTGATGTTATCTTCCCGCTTCCTGACACCAGTGTGACTTTGTGGGTTCGTGAAATAAAAAGGTCCAGTTACACCACTCAACAATGTTCTTTATTTCCACCGACTTATAGTTTGACACTTTCCAATTACACAGTATTACGTGCTGCACACAATTACAATTCACCAGTTCGTCCGTTACAATTTCACTTGGCCTCGCGGTTACGTAAGCTCCGGTACACATTCACAGTTACGTACAGCCTTCCGTTGCACAATCTTCTCGTACATTAACACGTCACTAACTCTTACACCAAGAACGGCGACTGTCTCCTCACTCACTACTCACTAACCAACTGACCAACTGACACCGACTGACTAGCTGCAGCCCTTTTTATAGGCATCTCGCCGACTTCTCGGCTTTTCTAGTTCCCAGGCGACGTTTCCAGATGATGAAAGATTCCTGTAATTTCTAGAACCAGGTGGACAGAAACAGACGGCACACTGATGTTTTGCCTCCCAACCACTGCCTGTCACCACTACAAGACAAACGAGGGGGAGGTGCGGCTAACCGAACCTCCCCTGCCTTCCGCTACCAGCTGCTTTCACAGGGTGTTCCAGCGCTCGCGTTACAATATGTATTGCTGTTCATTACAGCCATACTACACAGTATTTTGTGCTGCACTATTATTGCATCAGTCTTTTGGCAAATATGAACATTAAATAGGTAAAACATGAAGCTAGTAACAGTGAAGCAAACAAATATAATAATTTATATAAAACTTCACTTATAAGAAATGATGAAAGTTTTCTTATTAATTGATTAGGATCGCAATTTCGTGAAACAGTTATTCACATCTTCAACCAAAGCCCTGTCAAGGTCACCCTCACTGCAAATTACCATGTTTTTTTTTTCAGTACTGACAAAAGCATGGTAATGGCTTTGGCTGAAGATGTGAATAAGTGTTTCACGAAAGTGCGATCCTAATCAATTAATAAGAAAACTTTCATCATTTCTTATAAGATAAGTGAAGTTTTATGTTACAAATTATTATATTTGTATAAATATGGACATTGTTTCGGCTAGTATTCCTCCCTTCACTCTGCTTTTTGTGTTCGCAAAAGGAATGTCTAGTTTTGTCAGAACTCAGCAGCAGCGACTCAGTGACTAATTTTACTGTTTTTTTTTTTTTTTTTTTTTTCCCCCCTTTCCCAGTTTGAATTAGATTAGTATTTGCAATTCTACTCTAATGCCATTTTCCAGTCATTCATGCTTGAATCACCCTATTTCATGCCACTTGCAAAAGTGTTGTTAGATAATGCATGTAATATTAAACAAAGAAATCTAATATTAAGTTAATTGAAGGAAATTAATTGTTCCTTTGAATCATCCTATTTCATGCCACTTGTAAAAGTGTTGTTAGATAATGCATGTAATATTAAACAAAGAAATCTAATATTAAGTTAATTGAAGGAAATTAATTGTTCCTCCATACTAGCCATGTATAGGCTAAGGTTTTGGATAGATGGAGTCAACCTGAAAAATTCAATGCCATGGCTGGAATTTGAACCACGGATCTCTCCATTTCCGTTCAGTCGGTATTAATCTTTGAGCTTCCATGGCCAATGTACAATTCAACTGACCGTAGTAAGTTGCCGCAAATGGTATCTCAAATATGAGGACACCTTGCAGTTTACTGGGGAAACTTACGAGTCAATTGGAGAATTTAATGTCATGACAGCACGTTGGCCATGGAAGCTCAAAGGTTAAGAGCGACCAGACAGAAACCAGGAGATCCGTGGTTCAAATCCTGGCCATGGCATTGAATTTTTCAAGTTCACTTTATCCAAAGAAGTCTAGACAGCTAGCAAATAAGCCTCTTTCACCAGTCACCTGACTCCATCCCTGGTAGCCCTTGCATAAAAATTGCTGCTGCCTCGTGGGATTCCTATAATGTGTACTCAGGTGTACTCAGTTCCAAGCTGATTATTAAGATGTTGGAAGTAAACCTTTGTAATGAGGAAAATTTCATTATTATTAAAATTATTATTTTATTATTATTATTATTATTATTAATTTCATTTTATTAGGGGAGTAAACATAAGGTAACTTAATTTGGTAGAAAACTAATGGAGCCCTGAGCTTCTTTGAGTGTGTAACAAATATAAAAATTCTGTTTTTGAACTCATGAAAGAGAAAGTACAGGTACTTGTAATATCTTCAAGAGAAATATGTTACTGAATAAAGCTTGAAGATTCCAATCCCCCATTTTGAGGAGGTGGAACTGTTGGTTCCCCGTAAAAAGGAAAAGAAGTAAACTAGACCTAGGATTTAGAAAACTGTATTGGCTACTGGGACATTACTCAGAACTAAGTCAAATTGTTGATTTATAAACAAGATCTGAAATCTGTATAGATGTACAGCATACCCCTTTGGGGTTGCATCAAGAAAACGAATGTCGAAACCATTCAGAGATTTCAGAATAAGGTACTAAGGGCTATAGTAAGGGTGCCTGGGTATGTATGCAATGACAATATCCATAGGGACTTATTATGGGTGCACTTTAAGTTGGTGATTGACAGTTGAAGGAGTGGGGAAAGAGAGGGGATAGCAGCGTTGCAACTTTACCGTCCCTCTCCACGTGCTAGGCAATGAAGGTCACGGGTAGAATGGAGGTGGAAATTCGGTTGCAGTCAGTTGCAGTAATGCACACACACACACATATTCCTAGAAATTTGCATACTGCAGTATTAATCGTAAGATTGCCGTAAGACTGTCTACACGTTTAAGTGAGCAGTTACCTAAATACAGCATACGAAATCTTCGGAATGAACAAAAAACAAATGGTTAGCTACATTTAAGATTTAGAGAAATAAAAGTCCCATACCTGCACAGAATTATGTATTTTAATCCAACGGGAATATGCCGCTTATCTCAGAGTCGCTGCTGTCACTGCTACTGCTTTTCTGATGATCGTCGTCGTTGAAACGGGAATTATTGGACCCCCATTGTCTCTTTCATCCTCAAAATATTTTCTTACGGAACATATAATTTCCCTTGCTTGTCCTTTAATTGGGATTCCGTGCCCAAAAACATTTTTTGTGGTCTTCGCAGAAGGTTTCTTTCTGTCTGTTTCTGTAGCACAAGTGTTTGCGGTAGCCATGAGTAACGATAATTAGCTAAATATTAAAGTTGCACTGAAACACTAAAGTTGATCACAGAAACACTAAAGTTGATCACAGAAACACTGAAGTTGATCACTGAAACACGAATTATATTGCGAAAATGTAAAGCTGTTTACACTCTGTGAAACATTCACTACCTGAAGCAGCACACTCTTAGTTTGGCAGTGATGACAGGGAGAAATACCCTAAGTACCGTAAGGGTTATTCGTGTTAGAACTGGACCGGACAAAGGCAGGTAAGAAGGGTTGGTCATTAAACTGTAAAGGTTGGTCATTGACCCAGAAAACGTCATAAGCTATTCCTTGAAACTAAATCCACACCTGTTCCCTTCCAACAACGCATACCATCTCATACTAAAGGGCAACGAACGACGACGGTATTGTGATTCTGCTGATTCATAAGCGAAGCAACAATAGGAGCAGTGTCTGTTTACTGAAAACCTCAACATGCCGATAGAATAGCGTCATGCATAAAGCACGTGATGTAGTGCGATAGAGTTGGCAACATAGGATAAGCGGCTCGGGTTGCTATGGCAACAGTTTACTTTTGATTGGTGGATTGCTGGTTGCTAGGCGACGGCAATGACGTGTCAGTGACGTGTTTATCTCCTCTCCTTGTTTTCGCAGCTGAACAGCACGTGGAGGGGAAAACGTCAATCACCAACTTACAATGCGACTACTATAAATATAGAATTTGTCAATGAAGAAATTAAAGCTTCTGCGGTTAAGCACGAAAGATGGTTACGTGCACATTAAAACACACAGGCACTGTGTGTGCTAGCAAATAGCACAGTACAAAGACTGAGAAAAACCGAACCCTTGGACTTTAGTTGTAGTTAATTGAATAAAAGAACTAAAAGTGCTTAATTTTGGTCAGAGGTTTCTTTATCAGACTTAACATTGTTTTATGTGCCGTAAGTCTGCAACACTGGACCACTAGCTTTACTTCCCTTTCAAACCATGCTAAGGATGTTTACGCTGAAACACGCTATGCCAGATTTGAATTTGCAAATTAAGGAACCAGAGGATAGCATGTTATCCCTAGACCATGGAGGAAATTATTTGATGTGCAACATTGGTATGAAATTGTATTATTTTCCAAAAGAATTACAAGAAAAGCAATAGGAGTGTTACCTTTTCTCCAAAATTTGTTATATAAGATATTACATTTTTATTTTTTGAGGGATTAGCTTTAGAAGCTGTTACAATCTCAAAGGTCTGACTATCATTTGTTATTGTTTGCTGTGTTCTCTCTGGTGGTGAACTATGAATTTATATCAAGTTTTCAACTGCTCTGATTTCAAAGTTCAGTACTCTGTACTTATTTTTCCATATTAATATGTTCTCCCACATTCATTTTGTTGAATTGACTTCTGCTTTTTTCAGTTAATTTGGATGTCACTATTACTAATTTCCTCCAATCATGCATAATTAAATATACTAGATTTACACTTTTCTTCTTTTCTTTTTTTAATAGTTAATTTCGTCTAACATAAGTAATATTGGACAATAAATGAAATGGGTAAAGTGAGCTCGGTGCATAGACCTTACAGTTACCCAACCTTTATCTTTCAGGATATGGGAAATCCTAGGAAAAATACTTATCCAGATAACTCACCCTGACCTAGATTTGTATGTAAGGCAGACATGCTACCACTGCGCTATAGAGGTAGGTGACTGACACTGGACTTCAGCATTACCTCTTATGTTTAGTGAGAAGAGTATGGAACTATTGTGAATACCTCTATCCAATGTAAAGAGTGAAAGATTTTTGGTAAATTTTCTTAAGTGAATAAAAAGTAAAAATGTACCATACAATTTAAGAGTTTTTGATAGAAAGAGTCAGCATGAAAAATTCAATGCCATGGCCGGGATTTGAACCATGGATCTCCTGGTTTCCGTCCAGTCGCTCTAACCCATTGAGCTACCATGGCCAATGTGCCATCCTGACATTAAATTCTCCATGTGATACTCTCAGAGCCTCTTTATCATTGGGGTTTATGGGTAATTTTTGTCATTGTTTGTACTTTGTAATCCATTTCATTCTTTTAATTCTAAAATACATCCCTGGGCTACCTTTTTGGTTTGTATCTTTCAAAACCCTGGGCTATTCTTTGTAAAGAAAGTGTTGTAAAGGTGCTTAGTGGGTGCTTCACATGTTTTCTAAAAGTATTCACATCAACTTCAAAAGTTGCTTCCAAGGTTTTCTAATAAGTATTAGAGCCCACCTCAGCAGCATGGTGGTAGCATGTCTGCCTCACGTTCAAGAGGTCCCGAGTTCAAATCTCGGTCAGGGTGAGTTACCTGGATAAGGTTTTTCCGGGGTTTTCCCTTATCCTGAAATACGAATGTCGGGTAACTCTAAGCTCTATGGACCCCTGGTTCAAAGTATTATTCACATTTTAGTTCTTTTAGTTTTAAGATAGGACTTAAACTTTGAAGTTGACCTACTTTCCTCTGTATATGGAAACGTCATGACAAAACTCGATGCAGATCTTAAGACAGAAAACTTGAATATTGTGTAACATTGTGGCATTGTGTAACAAATTAAAACAATTGAATTGCACAATGTAAATAACTCCTCCTTTTAGTTACAGGTAAAATGCAATTTGTTCCACAATAATATGTTTAAACTGTTTGACTTCCTTTTTTCCCTTTAGTTTTCTTTTTTGGGAGTATTCTCTCTCTCTCTCTCTCTCTCTCTTTTTTTTTTTTTGTAATTTATGTCCTCCAACATTAAGTCATATCTGACAATGAATGAAATGGGTGGAATGATGCTCAAATGAGTCCGGGGTCCATGGAGCCTAGAGCTACCCAACATTCACCTTACAGGATAAGGGAAAATCCCGGACAAAACCTTATCCAGGTAACTCACCCTGCCCGAGATTCGAACTTGGGACCTCTTGAACGTCAGGCAGACACACTACCATCTACGCTACCGAGGCGGGCTCCTTTTTTGGGGATGGTGCAAAACAACTTTGTTAAGCAGTTTTATTTACTGAAAATCAGGAGTACCCTCACATAGTTTCTTCAAATGGGAAATCATTCTTTCTTTTTCTGGTCTTGCAAATAGAATAGCATAAGAGTGAATAAAGAAAGTGTGAAAGTGCAAGACATCAGGCTTTTTCTGCAAAGTGGAGTTAATTTTCCAAGCTATAGGTTTCAAATTATTTTGGGGAGGAATGGAATTGTATTTCTGAACTAACAACTTTTTTAGGCTGTACATGAGATCACCAATATAGTTATTTGCAGAGACTGCAACAACATATTTATTAGCAAAAACAAAAAATTTAAACAAGGAAAAAAAATTGCAGCAGCTTTGTGTATGTGTAACTATAAATAACAAATATGTGTAGCTACCACCAAGAATTTTTTCTCAATTTCTTTAGCAATAATGCATCGCAAACAATCATTGAATAATTTGTTTATTCCAGTACCCTGGAGACAATGAGATGGGATGTTTCTGGTTCAGATTCTGTCATTTTTTTCCATGACAACTTTGGCAATAAGTCTTCCACAGGAGTTGATTGTTTCATCTGCAGAACTACAAGTTTGAGTTGCCAATATTGTTTTATTTCTGAAAATAATTATTTTATTTTAAAATAAAATAAATGTATTTTTAATAAATAATTATTTAGAAGAACGGATGTAATTTTATGGTCTTACTTTTGAGAGAACAAGTTTCCAAAAATTTATAAAAAGTATGTTTATCATAAACTTAACTAATGTGGGACTGCAGACAGTTGTAATAAGTTTTTCTTTAAACGTTTGTCGTGTGTGGCGAGATGTAACTTCAAGCCACATGACGCACCCACATGTTGTTATCCCTCGGTGAGGCGACTTACCTCCCTCAGGATGCAGAATCGATGATCTCTCCAGCTTCCTTGTCACTGCGATGATGTAGACTTGACGATCCGTCGGCAGCTCCGTCGATGAGCAATGAACTCTGTAATCTAGGACAGTGGTACGGCGCCAGCAACGGAATGGTGGATGGTGGCAACAAAATTGATTTAAAACACTGCTTCACTTTTTGAGAATTTATTTTCTCACTGAATTATTTCACAGCCAATGTTTTAAGACATGATTTACAAACATCTTTACTGATTTTACAGGCATAGTGAACGCAACAGCGTGCCACTCATCATTTACGTATTTTCTTTTGCGACGCATACTCGATGAGTCTTTTCACTGATCGCTAATCAGTAGATAAAAATACTACGATAACTTGCAGGAACCTAGCAGTCCTCTTGCAACTTAATAGTGCATCTGTGTCCGAGACAGTATCTATAACACGTATGACTACATCGAAAGAACAAGAAGGACTGAGACCTTTCACAAGTGAAGATAAAATCAAATCAAAATTTTACTGAACTCGGATTGGTTCATTCTACAATGTCTTGTTGCTAAGGGACCAAAACTTGAATTTGATTGGCTTGACGTCAAAGGTTGAATTTCTGGAAAGTTCTATAACTTGGAATGATAATAAACCTAGGCAATCTGTTGCGTCACAAACAAAGCCATCTTGTTAAATTTTAGATGAGTCGTATTTCTTACACATCTGCTTCACTTTCGTACCTATTTTGAGTTTTTAACTGTATTGGAACACCACAGTGAAGCGAAAAATTATTAAATTTTAGATGAGTCGCATTTCTTACACATCTGCTTCACTTTCGTACCTATTTTGAGTTTTAACTGTATTGGAACACCACAGTGAAGCGAAAAATTATTAAATTTTAGATGAGTCGTATTTCTTACACATCTGCTTCACTTTCGTACCTATTTTGAGTTAAGCCATCTTGGTTTAACCTTTTCATTATTTTCAGAGGGCCATGTTTGCATTACATCTCCATATATGGAAATTTTAACGAATTTCTTGAATTATCTGAAAAATCAGCTTCACAGTGCACAATTTTATTATTGTTTTTAATTAATGACCTCCAATGTAAATCATATCAGATGATGAATGAAATTAGTGAAATGATGCTCAAGTGAGCCCAAGATCCATATAGCTTAGAGTTATCCAGAATTCATATTTCAGGATAAGGAGAAACTCTGGAAAAAAGCCCTATCTATATAACTAACCATTATCAAGATTCGAACTCAGGACCTTTTGAATGCAAGACAGATGTGCTACCCCCATGTCACAGAGGCAGGCTGTTTGAAACTTGGAAACATTTTAACAGCATTTCTATGAGCACCTATTTGTAAATGTGTATCTGGAATTTTTTATTGCAGAGCCCCTATAATATAAACACTAATCTCAGTATGTACACAGCAAACTCACAGATACATTCTCATGATACCAGAAGAAAAGATAACCTTCATGTAATCACACATAGCACAAGTTCTTTTGAAAAAAGTTTTGCATATACTGGCCTCCAGCTTTATAATAAATTACCCAATTATCTGAAGCAAATACCTGCACTGCATCGATTTAGGATTTGTCTCAAAAAAACCTCTTTCACTCCATTGTTTATATAGCATAAAGGAATATTATAATTACCTTGACAATTTTTTTAAGATATTTTATAAATGTATACACAATGTCTTTATTTAATATTTTGAGGTAATAGCTCAATTTTGTAAGTTATATCACATGTACATATTGTTAAATATTCCGTTGTTTAAGGACTTCACTTACTAAAAAGTGTCCAAGGTCCAGCTGCATTAACCACGTGGGAAAAATATTTATAAAGAAATATGAAAGTAAATTAATATAAAAATTATTTGTCGTTGGTTTATTGACACTCGTCACTTACTTTTTCATATATTTATGAGAGACTAGTTTCAAAGGCCCTGGCCTCCATTTTCAATCTCTTTCCAACTGGCCAACCACAAATAATTTTTATATTAATTTTGACGTCACTGTTACTAAATTCCTCCAAACACACATCATGAAAGTAAATTGTTTAATTTCGATACTACCTTTGAAGAAAATCCAAATTTCAAGTCCATCAAGATACCGACAGAGACGCACCTATCACCTCCGAGGAGTTCACTGAATCGGCATCCATTAGTCGACAACAGCTGATGATGTTAGGAAGATCCTAACGAAACGCGTTCTAGGTAAATACTAGCAATATTGGAGCATTGAGTATTAGTTCGACTCAAAATTGTATTAATATTGTTAAATATTGAAAAGCCTGTAAATAATTGTAAAGATCCTGGACATGTTCTGTATCATGTATTATGATCCAAAGAACGAATAAAACAACAAGTACTACTACTATGCTACTCATTGTTGATACAGTGGAACCCCTATTTTACACTTTCGCTGGGGATACTTAAAAACAGTGTAAAGTGTGATTAAATACAGAAAATTCTGAGGTAAATTCAGCAACAAAAATAATGAATACCACTTTTAGTGATCAGTTATTTCCAATCATGAACTTACATATGTATTAATGTCCTGAAACTTCAAATTAATACAGTACTGAAAAAACTCTTTTACACAAACGCATTTTCGGTTAATAAATTAAAACCTGAATTTCTATAAGCTAACAGCTATATTTTATGAATATATGTAGTTATTGTACAACAAACATTCTTAGTATTTACAAGAGAGAAAAAAACAAATTAAATGAATGCAGCAATAAAGTTATAGCCATTAATATTACTTTTTAATCAAGTTTTGTTCAAAGAAGCATTTGTCACATAATTTTTGTAAAAAAATTATGATATAATGAATTCTGATTGTATGCTACAATTCAAATGTATAGATTAAGTGTGTAGTAGTGTGTTTTAATACTACAATGTTCACTGTGTTCATCTTCATCTTTTAAGTGATCCCTATAAAGATGTTTTTCTAGTATTTTCTTATCCTTTTAGTCTGTACAGTACATTTTCCATTCTGTGCCATGTATTAATCATGTCATCATTAACACTGGTCTTAGAGAAATGTGTTCTTGTATTTTGCAAACCTTGTATAGCATCAATTTAGTATTCTCTACATGTACCTTGTAGCACATACCTCGATCTACCTCATCTTGCTTCTTTCATGACTGACATAAGGTTGTAATCAAAAGTTCACTTGGTGATCACAAGCTACATAGTCATCAAATTACACACTTGTAAGTTGTATGGATTCTCACTGGGGCTTCTGTAAAAGCAAAGAAATAATCACTGCATTATTTTAGAATAGAAAATCTACCTTTGTTGAAGCAGTTCTGAATTGTTGCTGGACTAATACTTTGCCAGGCCTCTGAAATGTAATGCATAGCAGAGAGGATGTTCAGAATTCACTTGAAAGCTTCTAGTAAAAGTCACCAATCTATCGAAGCAACTGCTTCTGTAATGGTATTTTAATGCTCTGATCACTCCCAGATTGAATAAATATAGCATGCTGGTGGATTTTGGAGGAAAGAATGCTATTTGAACTTTCTATAGGGCAGTTGCCTCTTTAGAATGTGCTGCACACTGGTATATATACCAGAGCCGTCCTAAGTTTATATGGAAATATAAATAGAAACACGTGAATGTGTGCAACATCACTGGCTGTTTAACCCAGTAACTCTCTGCGGATGAAAAATATAGTTCGCATATCAATTTTAAGGACTTAACATGTAATGCAAAATATATAAACATCACATTATTACAAATAGGTACAACAGTCAAACTGTCAAAAGTGGCAAAAAGCAAATTATATTGAACATGTTTTACAAGTTGTGTGAAAAATATCCAACCTTAGCAGTTGTCAGCACAACTAACCAGTGTTTCAGCGCCAAGTATCAATGCCGCTCGAAATGAGATTGTGAAAACAGGCGGGATTTTCCCTCCAGGAAAACACCAAAAACAATTAAGCCAGTTGTGGAAAGGGAATGTAATGAATTTGTTAAAAGTGTTATTCATTGCAAGGCTCATAGCTTGTTTGAAAGAAACAAGCCATCGCAATTACAAGAGTGCTTCAAGCAGTAAACAATGACCCCATTTAGCCGAGCTTTGAAAAACAAGCTTCTACATCATTCTTCGCGACATAGGTTTCAAATTTGTGAATAGAAACAGAAGAAATATAATTGTTGAGCACAGGCACGTATTCAGAAGTCAATTTCCGGGGGGGTCCAAAAATCTACGTTGAACTATTTGCTTTTAATAATTAATCAGGGATTTATTTTTATCATGTTAGTAAAACTAAAAACAGATGTAATATATTACATTCACATTACTTTCTCCACCCAATCTTCTACAAACTGTTCTCAGAAAAGCTTGTTTTTGTCTTGTTTCTTTGGATAAAGTCTATAGAAAGACCTTTAATTGCACACTTTTGTTCTTATACCTGGGATAAAGTGATATAAGCAGCAATCAGATATTTAAAAACAAACCACTAATTGATGCATTTGAAGTATTAGTTCTCCTTGAATGAAAAAGGGAATAGGATCTTAGAAGCTAAAAATTACATACCTTTAAGTAAGTATGTGAGAATTTTAATCACTAACAAATAATACATATCGGAATATCGGAATTATTTAACTTTGCAATACATTATTATAATTGAAATTATTTGTGTATTTTAACGAGTTACTTGTGCAGTAACTTTTCGTTTATCTGTTAGGTTTAGAATAGTTATACAGACTTCACTTCCAGTAAAGCAAGCTTCAGGGTTTATTCTCAGAAAATTCACAATAGGCATTCTATTTGTTATGCAGCTATCTTAAATATGTAGTGTTTAAATTCAAATTATTGAAGCCATTTTCGGATGATTTTATTGAAAGTCTTCGTTTCGCATCCTTGAAAGATAACAAAATTAAATCCTACATTTTATATTCCTCCAATACTTGGGTTCTGGAGCGAGCGTGCAGACATTTATTTTTAAGTTTTTTTTTTCTGAAGAACATATGAGAAACATTAAAAATGGTGAAACAGAAAAATCAGCAGTGGCTTTTCATTTTTTGAATACTAGACATGACATCAATTTGGAAACATCTCTAATAAAATACGTTAATCACCCCATAGACCTTTCCGTATGGGAAAAAATCTTCATTAACAAAAATCGTCATAGAGTCATGAATTTTGAAACTCCACCACCGGACATCTTTGACAAGTACATCACGCCATCTATTGACAATACGGAGAAAGAAGAAACCACTACAACTTGCACTAGTCGAGTATCAGCTGAGGATAGGAGCAAGAACTCTTGAAACATGTCCTGTGAATAAACAGTGTGAGTGAAGCAATGTGTCAATATATTCTCGATTCAGTTTTGTACCAGTTTGTGCTTCACTGTCCCTACGCTTCTTTCAAGTTTATACTTTGAGTTTTTCAATTCATTTTAAACTTAGTTTTATTTCAACTATTTATTTATTAAAGGTTCGGAATGACAATTCATTTAGGGGGGGTCTGGACCCCCTGGACCCCCTCCCCCCCTTAAATACGTCCCTGGTTGAGCATGAAGATATACTGTGGTGAAGAAATTATCAAAGAAAAGCTCAGAAGTGGAAATCGTATAAGGAATTCATCTGTTATCAGGTCCCAATTAGGTACATAACAAAAGTATTAAAAGCATTTTTTCAGTTGCATGCCAGTAGAGCTTTCAAGTCATTGCCAGAGTGAATACATGAAGTTGTTTAGCAGTGTTATCCCCCAGAAAGACCTATGCCTTAATTTTTAATTTATAAGTGAGATGAGGTTATGTGATGAAATCAACTATTTGAGTGACTGTTGTAAGTATTCAGTCACTTTATAGTGTACAAAAGGAAATATATATTACACAGTAGACACACCTTTGCACATAATCTTAACATAAAATGCTACAACATAAGCTACTCAAATATCGAAAATGGCAAAGCAAAACTTTTCAAATTTGTTGACAGTGCATATGCATATGCTCGACACGTGGTTGACAAAATGGTGCTACTATTCCCTCCAGTCACAGTCGCCTGTGGAGTAATACATTTTCCCGCTTTGTTTACATCATCATATAAACTAAGGACAGCTCTGGTGTAAAGAGAAGGATTTGTCTGTTCTTAGCAACTATTTTACAGCCCAGTTGGAACAGATAATTCTGAAACATTGCAGTCGTGACCCAGGAATTTGAGTTGGACTTCTATTTGGTTGGCAACATTTTAGCTCCCTTAAAGCACTGTGACTTAATATATATCCCAGTAACCAGTGGAGGTAATTTATCAAGCCATCTGTATTGCAAGTGAGTATTAATCACCCACTGCTTGGAATTTATACCATCATGACACAGCTCACCTTTATAGCTAAGAGTTTTGTTTGGTATCAGATTAAAAATGAACAGTTTCATCTAAACCTGAAGATCTATGGGAAGACCATTTTAATATGTGTTTCAAATGAACTCATAAATAAATTTGCCAAAAAGGGTGAAAGTGTATTGCTCTTGGATAACCCTGATTTCTGTGTGCAGTATTTCCCATTAAAGCTGAAGAAGTTTTGTTCAATGCATAGGTTTGTTAATGAGATATTCTTCTGCTTCTACTGTTTCCATTTCTATTGTAGTTAGCCATTTTAACAGTGTCTGTAATTTTCCTGTTGGTATGCTTGAGAACAATGATGTAACATGAAAATAAACAGTAAACAGAGTTGAGGATGCAATAGATATATTGCGAAATGAATCCTGAAGATTTTTTTTTTTTTTTTTTTTTTTTTAATGTATAAGTGCAGTTGGTCACAAATTATAATATTTGTAATATTTGTAATATTTGTTTTGCTTCACTGTCAGTAGCTTCAATTTTTACATAAAAAGGTTGTTTATCCTACAAAATCAAAGTAGGTAGTTTAAGTTTTTCAGAATTTAGCACTTAATTTTCTCATTCTTTTAAGCAAGAATTAGAAAAATTAAATTTTTTGTAACGATAATGTTTTAAATTATGAAGTTTATGAGTGGCTGTTTGAAATCATTCATTGAGAATGTGATAGTTTAAAACAATTGGTTTAGAAGTGATGCAGGTTGATGGGAATAATAACAATTTCAAGTTCTAAAGAGAATCTGGATCTTAAGGATATGATGGATAATTTGTAAATACAAGCAGTGATGTGTCACATTGTACTTCAAAGTTATAATTTAACATTTTAATTATGTTAAAATGTAAATAGCTTAGTCTTTTCTAGTTATATTCCTGCTTCCCTTTGCAATTATTATTTATCCGCATCAAAGTTAAATTTTCAGATGAAACAAACGCTGTGATTTCTATTTATATCTGTTTTAAATACAGGGTGTATATGACGAATGTCGGGTAACTCTAAGTTCTATGGACCCTGGGCTTATTTGAGCATCATTTCACCCATTCCATTCATTGTCCAATATGACTTAACGTTGGAGGACGTAAATTACACACATACCACAAAAAAAAACAGGGTGTATATAAATGAATATCAGGGTATTAACTCTTTATAATATTTATGACATTAATCTTACAGTTATAAATGATATGTCAAATGAAAAAGCAACTAAAACAGTTTTGTTTGTTGGCACCAGTGCACATGTGCGTGCAATGTTTGTGCTGCAATCCGTTAGAGAGTGGTAGTACCAAAGATGGTGACTAGTAAACAGAAAGTATTTTGTATTTTGCAGTTTTTGAAGACCGAATCTGTAGTTACTGTGCAATGTGTGTTCCGTATTAAGTTTGGTTGTGATCCTCCTAGTGATAATAACATTCGTAGATGGTATCATCAGTTTGAAGATACCGGCTGCCTTTGTAAAGGAAAGATCATGGGATGACCAAGAGTAAGTGAAGAGACTGTTGAGCGAGTGAGAGAGTCATTCACTCGTAGCCCAAAGAAATCAATCCAGAAGGCTAGTCATGAATTACAAGTTCCTGTGTCGACTGTTTGGAAAGTTGTAAGAAAATGCTTATGGCTACGTCTTTACCGTTTACAGTTATTACAGGCTTTAAAGCTGACAGACAACAGATTACGTGCCAACTTCACAAACGACATGTTGTTTCATGATGACAATTTTATGGATTGTGTTGTTTTCAATGATGAATTGACCTTTCACCTTAGTGGATGTGTTAACACTCATAATGTGTGCATCTGGGACTCAGAAATCCTCACAAGATGGTACAGATGCAATGAGATTCTCCTAAAGTGAATGTATTTTGTGCCGTATTCCGGCGAAAAGTTTATGGGCCTTTCTTTTTTGGTGAACCTACTGTAACTGGCACTCCTTGCCTTGATATACTAGAGCAATGGCTCTTCCCTCATTTGGAAGAAAATGAACCAGAAACTTCATTTTCAGGCAAGATGGTGTGCCACCTCATTGGCATAACAAAGTACACGATTGGTTGAACGTCGCTGTACCCAAGCACTGGATTGGCCGTAAGGGCCCCAATGACAGGGCTTGCTATGCATGGCCTCCATGTTCTCCTGACCTAACGCCATGTGATTTTTACCATTGGGGCTTCATCAAGGATCGTGTGTACGTGCCTCTGCTACCAGCTGACATCCCTGAATTAAGAAACCAGATTGAAGCAGCTGTTGCTACAGTTACTGAATACATATTTATTAACATTTGGGAAGAAATTGGCTATAGACTTGATGTGTGCCGTGTGACAAAGGGTAAAGGGTAGTCACAGTGAACATTTATAAGGCCCTTTGTAAAACTGTTTGAGTTGCTTTTTCATTTCACATATCATTTATAAATGTAAGTTGAATGTAATAAATATTATAAAGAGTTAAAACCCCGATATTCATTTATATACACCCTGTACTAACATGCTTTAATTTTTCTCTAATTCAAATACTTGGCCTTACTTTTCTCAAAACTAATTTTGTGCATGTTTACCAATTGTTATGTTATAATTGTTTCAAAAAAATTAAACTTTATATATTTTATGTAATGATTGCTATGAACTACCCCATAGAGCCCTCTTAACTTTCAAAAACATTTTTCTTTGGGCAGGGTTGTACATACTTAAGTGATTTCCTGGTAACTTTTAATATTTAACCATTAATATTTGAAAATATACTGTTTCTCTATTCAAAAACTTCTATATGAAGTTTTACACTAACTTTTATTAAATACCTAGGCAGACATATATATATGGTTCATTGCTAATGGTCTTCTAATTGGATTTTCTCCATTTTTTTACTGGCTTCCCTATAATATTTACACAGTTGAACAGGAACATTGGCATTAATTTTTCTGATTGCAGTGCATTGGAGTAGGTGGTCTGTATTCATTACTGTTTGTGGACTGTTGCATCGTATTCATCTTGGAGAACTAAAGATATTGATCTAGAACAAGTGGAGAGCCAGGCAGTCATTTCCAGTAATGAAGTAAAAAAGGGTCGCTCTGTGCTTCTTGGAGATTCTGGCATGAGATTAGTATTTTTCAAGATTGATTTAGTTGTACTTTTTTCATAATAATTATGTTGCCAATGAAATGTATAATTACATAAATCTTAGAATAGCAGCAGTTTTTAGTTAGCACTTTCATTCTGCAAAACAGAAAGCAAAATTATTGACATAATCCACATTCTAAAGGTGGATTAGCTCTTCTTATGGAGTTTGTAACACTTGTACTGCTTATGTAAAACATTGTAGCAGTCCCCCACTCCTGAAGCAAAGATGTGCAGTAACATTGACCAGTCCACTTGCATAGTAAGAGAAGTGGGGTCTGCCTCTGTAATGTGGTAGTAGCATGTCTACCTCACACTGTAGAGGTCCTCACAAGGCAACTATCACTGTATTCATGCTCCTACACACCTGAAAATTTGATGGTATAATGCCTGCTCTATATAACTCACTGAGAGAGTGCTACTGAGGAGTAGCACTGCAACACCCAAAACTGAAGTTCTGTAAGTTACCATTTACAAGTAGCTGCTGAACATCCCTCGTCAGCTGTATCCCAGGTGTGGGGCATGGCACTCCTTATGTGTAGACCGCTATCCATCAAAGGTAAACAATCCCTGTACTGATTTTTGGCACACAGATCCCACATACAGCAGAGACGATGCTATCAAACTCAAGCATGTACAGGTATGAGCATTGTAATAGTTAGTTCCCTTGTGAGTTCAAATCTCAGTCAGATTGAATTATCTGGATCACATTTCTTTCCAAGGTTTTCCCTTGTCCTGAAAGATGAATGTTGGATAACTCTAAGCTCAATGGACCCTGGCTCATTTGAGCATCATTTCTCCCATTTCATTCATCCTTCAATATGGCTTATGTTGGAGGATATTAATTAAAAAAGAAGATAAGGGAGAGAAAAGTGGAGTTTCATGTTCCACCATAAGTGAATAAGTACAATGTGTCGTGTAGACGATTTCAAGTTCTGATAACACTCCCAATCCCTTGCTACCCCATTTCTATTACCACTTCAACTCTTTTATATATTGTCACCATGTGGCACTGTTGTGCGACTGCCATAAGGCGGAGCCGGGCCTACGGACAGGAGAGACAGAGAAGCTCCAGAGCGTTCGGTCCATTGTTGCCGAGAAATTTCTCGTAAGGTCTGCGGTATTCTAGAAACAATGGCTGGGGGATATAAATACCCCGGAAAGTGTTAGAAGCGGCAGTTCTTTGTTGGTTATTGCGACAGTCGACGATTGAAGTGTACCGCAGTGATTTCTCTCGTGCAGCAAAACACCGAGTCAGCCTTGAAAACCGCTGATTGTCAATTTCACGCCTTTTTACTCCAGCAAAAGTTGTTCTAAAGTTCTGCAAACTGGATTTCCGAATCTACGTAACCCACGAAGTTACATTTGGTGTCAGGAGCGAGATCACGACGATGGAAGTAGCATTGGCGAAGATCTTAGAAGAGCTTAAAGAAATGAAGACAGCGAATAACACCCTCGCTACGAAGACGGAAACGACAAATTGCAGCCTGGCCGCGAAGATGGAAGAAATGAAGGCCGAATTAACCTTGGAAATGAAAGTGGCTAACGACAGCCGGGACACAGAAATGAACGTCGCGAACGAGAACCTCGCCGCAGTTGGCCACGTCAGTTGTTTATGACATCGGGTCAGTTCATTACAGCTCGTTCAAAAATATTCTGAGACCTACTTTTGTAAATAATGCCTTCTTTGTTTTAGTATACTGAGTGAATTCGTTTTGTATAGGATGATGCTTTTTTTAATGGTTCTACTCTTTGTGTGGCATGAGTTCTCTTACACACATTCACTGTCCTTGTCGCACTGTTTTGAAACAGATAAGGTTAGCACATTCCTGTCAGGGATTTTCGGCCGGTGAACAGTAGGTATAAAACAAAGAGGGTATAAAGCATAGCCAAGCGATAGTTAAGCGTTCGATGTGGACCATGACCGTGTTTATTAGTTCTCTGTACTAGTGCAATGGCGGATTTCTGGGGAATCTTCGATACAATGAAATCACTATCTTTTCGGCGGTGACATCAATAGTTAACACCAGCGATGTGGGGTCCAACACTACCAATCCAAGAAGGAAGCTGCTTCACGAGGTCATATATCAGTTTAAATCAGAAATTTTGCATCCAGTTAAACAAACCCACTATCCACACAATAGAAGCATTCCTGATGTTAAAATCGGTAAAAACGTGTCATATATGTGTGCTGCGCATTCGTATTACACGAACTAACTTCAGACCATTATCGAGTTGTAGTTAATCTTTCATCGAATATAAATCTAAACGAAAACGCCCACGCCTTAGTTAAGTATCCCTTTAGTTGGAGTTTGTATACATCAACAATGGAACAAATTGATAGTGTTCCACTCAAAATGACTTGGGTCATAAAAGTTGTAGTTTCTAGCATAACCAGAGATATACAGTATGCTGCAACAATATCTAGTAACAGCCAAACATAAAATGAAGTCATTCCGTTGTAACCCACACATCGAGCATCATCAAACTAAAAGAGAATATAGTCGGCTATGGGAAAGAACCGGGTATCCAGCTTATAAAACAATACCGAATAACATCTCTAGAAAACTGAACAGAGCACTAACGAAACAACACTACGATCCCCTGGAAGCAGAAATGAAAAGCTTCAACTGTCAAGATGGATCGTTGTGGAAAAAAAAACTAAACGTGTACTTAAATACAAAGATAACATACCTTCTCTAAAAATTGGCAATCACTGGTACTCAACACCAGATGAAAAGGTAGAGCTTTCAAGCGCTCAATTACAACAGCAGTTTCAACCTAATCCTATCACCAACGAATATTTTACTAAATTTGTTAACAGCAGCATATCTCAACCATTGCAGCTTTCTAATTTTCCTAAGCTCTTCACGCATGGACAGGTTAAAAATTCAATTAGTCGACTTCCTCCAAAAAAGCACCTAATAGTCCAACCTTTACTCGCACGTCTTCCAAAAAAGCGGTAGTCTGCTTAACACAAATTTACGATGTCATTCTTCGCTTGACTTACTTCCCACAAAGATGGAAACATGCATCAGTTGTTATGATACCAAAAACCAACAAAAACAGACGTAATCCTAAAAGCTATCGCCCAATACGTCTGTTGTCTCTATTATCTTAAGTATTTGAACGACTATTGTTGCCTCGTCTGGATGGACAGCTTGAGGAAATCATACCATGCACTCGATTTGGATTTAGGCCACTACGTTCCTGTCCACATCAACTTCATGGAATTGTTGACACAATTATGGACACAGATGAAGAAAAGCAAGTTTGCTTAGGTCTGTTCCTTGACACAAGGAAGCTCTTTGAAAAAGTGTGGCATAATGGGATACTACTGAAGATCAGGAATTATGTCTCCGATACTTATTTCAGAATAATAGCATCCTATTGGCATAACCAATCCTTCTCAGTAAAATATCAAAGTGTACAATCCTGATTACAACATATCTTCTCTGGTGTTCCATAAGGAAGTATTCAAGACCCTCTGGGCGCTGATGACCTAGCAGTTGAGCGCCCATAAATACAAATCATCATCTTCAAGACCCACTTCTTAGTGTATACCTCTGACTTCCCTCAACATGCTCAACTAACCATTTGGCATTTTGCTGATGTTGCAATACTTAGTTACGGCAGCTGTGAATCAGCAGCTGAGAAATTAAAGAGCTTCTGCACTGAACTCACAAAATGGTTTTCTAACTGGAGAGTGTGATGAATCCAGAGACATCGCAAATACTATATTTTACATATAAAAGGCAGATAACATATTATCCCATAGTTCTTGGAGGAATCGCTATATCTATCGTTCAGTCGGTTACCTCGGCTTCATACTGGACACTAAACTAACCTGGAATCTCCACATCACATATCTTCCATCAATACTAAGATACCGAATCCAACAAATCAAACATAATAAAGTCGAAATTGCCTCATGCAATACCATATAAACGCATTCTATACAACTCACTTATCAAACCTATTTGGCAATAAGGTTGCTCCATATGGGGCTCTGCTGCAGCGTCACAAGTAAAAAGAATCCAAGTAATCCAGAACAGATACCTAAGATTGACCACAGGTGCCCCATTGTATGTTAGCAACACCACAACCGGACAAGCTACACCAGACTACAGCAAACGCATTTTTCTACACCCACCTCCACAATTACAAAATAGAAGACTAAAAAGAAAACGACACTTATTTAATTTCCTGTGTTTTGTATGTATGATAAAGTGTTTTTTGTTATTATAATATAATGTGTCTGTTAATATTTAAATGTCGCTTATGTAGGACTGTTATTGAACAGCATCCTAACACACGCTTCCAGTGATGTAACATTACTCTTGCTCACAACAATAAGTACCAAAATGTATTTGGATAGTTTTGATAAAGTTTGTCGACAGTAAAAAAGCGACAGTATTTATAAAGGCTAACACCATAGCTGTAGGATGTACAGCTAAACCCAATGGTAAAAATAAATCGAAACATTCTCAGTCCAGCGAATT
Source organism: Mantis religiosa (assembly GCA_030765055.1). Classification (NCBI taxonomy): domain Eukaryota; kingdom Metazoa; phylum Arthropoda; class Insecta; order Mantodea; family Mantidae; genus Mantis; species Mantis religiosa. Next base: position 120,344,439 of record CM060957.1, on the reverse strand, counting down.
TCGCTTCCCATTAAGTTTTATTTTGTTTGTTAACGACGATGTAATTTGTTGGGGTCATATCAGCATCGCCGGTGTGCCCGCCTCTGTAGCGTGTGCACCTCTCGTTCCATGTAACATTACTCTTGCTCACAACAATAAGTACCATAACGTAATTGGATAGTTTGCGTAAAGTTTACCGACAGTAAAAAAGCGACAGTACTTATAAGGGATAGCAGCATAGCTGTAGGATGTACAGTTAATCCAATGTCAAAAACAAATCAAAACATTCCCAATCCAGCGAATTTCGCTTCTTTATAAGTTTTATTTTTGTTTGTTAACGACGATGTAAATTGTTGGGGTAATATCAGCATCGCCGGTGTACCCGCCTCTGTAGCGTGTGTGCCTCTCGTTCAAGAGATGCCAAGTTCAAATCTTGGTCAGGAGAGTTATCTGAATAAGGCTTTATCCCTTGGTTTTCCTTTATCCTAATATTTAAGTATCAGATAACCCTTAGGTATATTTACCCTGGGCTCATTTGAATATCATTTCATTCATCTTCCGATATGGCATTGGAGCCATAAATGAAAAACGAAAAGGCTCACCTGTGTGCCGGAATTTTGAACCACGTGACAGTATATCTGATGAGATGAGCCTGCTGCGTTTAAGCCTGGGGCGGTTCCTACATAAGGTTGCAGGTTTGCGCCACACCCACTGATTTTGAATGTACAACTGAGCATTTTGCACATTAAAGCTGCACTTGTTTGTATTGTTTTATATACAAACATGTTTCAATTACGCTTATGGTCTGTAGCTGTCCATGACCACAGAAGTCGAAATAAACAGAGGTTAGCTGTAGGAGTCGCCAGGTTTGCAGCGAAGTGTTAACCACAGATTTCGCCCAAATTTGGGCTCTCCGAGGGGGTTGCGGGAAGGTGAAGAAATGGAAGTGGCTTCTTATGCATTGCTTAAATGAAGGTTTATAAACCTAGCTCCTCCTACTCTTGTAACGGCTATAGCGCGACCTTCAGGCTTCGCTTAGCGTGTATCTGTGTGTCTGCTTGTTCTGTGGTGCGGTTTCGTGCTCGCAGAGCTTTGAGAAAGCTTTGTTTAAGGTTAAACTGAGTATGCTAACATTTTATTTATAGTGCTTATTGTGAGGTGTTGTTTTTGTACGTTTTTAAAATTCTGGTAGAATGAATACAACGCAATCTTTACTGGAAAAGCCCTTTTCGCAACGGAGTGCTGAAGAAAAATCAGAAGTGAAACGAATGGGTAGGCTCACACCAAACATTTCTAAAATTCAAACGATTAAGTCAAAAGCTAGAACATTCAATAGGAAGTACAACCCTAACATGTACAAGGAGCACGACTGGTTATGTGGATGTGAAATTAATAACCCTTTATACTGTTTTCCATGCCTGTTCTTTGGAGGAGATGATTCCTGGGTGAAGCAAGGAATGAAAGACATACAACACATGCACGACCGTGTTAAAAAGCACGAGTCCTCTTCGTCTCATATAAAGAATGCATTAAATTTAGCAATGTATGGCAATATTAATATTGCTGCACAAATGGACAGTGCATACAGAAGGAACATACAGCTCATAACGATAAAGTTACGCAGAATAGATATGTCCTAAATATCATAATAAACTGTATACGGTTTTGCGGCTCATATGAGCTGGCTTTGAGAGGTCATGTTGAATCTGATACATCACAAAACCCTGGTATCTTTCGAGGCCTAATAGATTTCTGTGCTGATCTCGATAGTGTCCTGAGGGGCCATATGGAAAAAGCAACTGTTTTTAAAGACACTTCAAAAACTATACAAAACGAAATTCTTCAGTGTATGTTAGAGGTATGCCAAGATGAAATAATGAAGGAAATTAAGGATGCAGAATTCCTTGCTGTCATAGCAGATGAAACCAATGATGTTTCCTTAGTGTATCAAATGGTTATTATCTACAGATATCTTGTGAATGACAAACCCGTAGAACGATTTTGGAGTTTTGTTCGACCTGCTGGTCATGATGCAGACTGTCTTGCCACAGTCATTAAATCTGAACTTGATCTGCACCTGTCAGGGTGCCCGAATAAACTTATAGTACAGATCTATGATGGTGCATCCGTCATGGGAGGTAGAAAACATGGAGTTCAGGCAATTCTGAAAGAGAAGTATCCTTGTTCCTCTTATATACACTGCCATGCACATCAACTTAATTTAATAATGCTGAATGCAGCCTCAATAAGCACTAGAGTGAGGATATTTTTTGCCAGTTTACAAGGAATATGCACTTTCTTTTCAAATTGTCCTCAAGGAACAGCTGTGCTTGATGGAGTTGTGCAGAAATAATTGCCACGTTCTGTTCCGACACGATGGAATTTTCATTCACGGACCGTCAATACCATTGCGAACACAGGGAGAATTTAATTAAATGCATGGAGATCATTCAGAAGAGAGTTCTGTTAAACAACAACGCCACACTTGTTGAGGCTTCTGGGTTTATGACCACTTTGAAAGATGATAATATTGTATTCTGGCTATCTTTCTTCCACAAGATCATGCCCCATGTGGACTTCCTGTACAATCTGTTGCAGAAACGAGACTGCAATGCAACATTTGCCCTCGTCCAGCTAAACGCATTTGAAATGGATGTGCAAAAACTAAGAAATAGCGCGGATATTGAGAAACACGAAGAAACTGCAATTAAGAGGAGAAGAATAGAAGATCATGATGTGAAAAGAAGAAAAGCTTTTGAAGTCTGTGACATTAATCTTAGAGAAGCAAAGGACAGATTTAGCTTCACGGGGCATCTGGTAGCCTCGACTTTATTTCATCAAGAAAATTTCTCCGACGATGATAAGACATTTTCAGAGGATTCCCTTAGAGAAACAATAAGGCTCCATCCTTTTATCATTGGAACAAAAATTCGTATAGAACTGACTGTAATTTACAGTCGAGAGGAATTTCGTGGAATGTCCGGCGCTTTGTGCTGGATGGACTTCATTAAGGAAAACAATTTATGTGCTACATTCAGCGAATGTGTCAAACTCCTGCGAATGTTGTTAACTATGCCAATCTCTACCGCTGAAGCAGAACGTTGTTTCTCAACTTTAAAAAGAGTAAAAACTTTCCATAGGAACACGATGCCACAGGACAGATTGTCAGAATTAGCAATGCTTTCAATTGAGAGGGAGTTTGTTATGAAGATCAGCGACTTCAACGCAAAGGTTATCGATAGATTCACCAGGTCTTAGGAGAGGAGAGCAGAGTTCCTGTATAAATAGGTGAGTCACTACTACTCTGTATTTTAGTTTTAAATTGTGCACCACCAATAATTTAATCCACTAGCAGCCACTGGTTTAAGCATTTAAAAAGGATCGGTCTGCGTCGAATTTGAACTCGCAACCTTGGGCTTACTTAGCCAGCAATTAACCAATTAAACCATCGCATCTCACAAGTGCAGAGTTCTAAAAAGCGAAGGTGGGTAGATTAATCCTTATACGTTCGCGCGTACTTTCATAATGATATTAGTCGCGCCGGGTGTTTCTGACACCCAAAACAAAAGTCCCTCTACATATGTGTTTAGCACATCATTAATATAGGTATGTTTCCTGAATTAATTACTCTTCAAAATAATATCTGACCGTCAGGTAATTTTATTACAGAAGAAATGTTTTCTCTTTTCTTCAGTAACAGTATTAAAAGATGGGAAATTTTGGTATCTTATTGTACCTTAAAAAAGCTTTTCCCAACTCGTTGGTCTTCGAGAAACCAGTCTGTAAACAGCCCTTCGGTATGCATATGTCGATGTATTTAAGGCTCTGTCAAAGTAATAATGACATCTAAAGAAGGGAGGAAGGGCGGAAGGGAGGGAGGAGAAAGGGAGGGAGGGAGGCAGGAAGGAAGGAAGGAAGGAAGGAAGGAAGGAAGGAAGGAAGGAAGGAAGGAAGGAAGGAAGGAAGGAAGGAAGGAAGTGATCAAACAATGGCTTTGTTTATTTGACGTAGGTTTACACAATGCATAGCATTAAATTTTCTACCTACTGTAACTGAAGTTATGTTAGTTACTGATCGGTTATATACTATATTTTAGGGAGCCCGGATTTTAAATTTTCCATGCGGCCCTGTATTGCGTATTTACGCCTCTGGCTAGTATCACCGTTAATTTAAATGTTTTCGGGGACCCATGTTACCCTCACACTTTATTATTGTTGTTTCAGGAAAATTATGATAGAGTAATTTTTGTGAAGTATTGTGATGCTCTTTGTTTCCTTGTGCTATTTTAAAGCAGCAGATACTGTTATATTTCTTATAATGAAGGATTGTACTTGTAGTAATTACCTAATGCATTTTAATTGTTTATTGGGGCAACAATGAGACAATCTTTTGTATGGCACGTACCTTAACCTGGACCTCTTAGCTTCAGGGTTTGTAGGGCCAAAATTCCTCACTTTAATTTAAACTGTTTAAGAAGTGTTTAGGTGTGAAGTGCATGGTCCGCGATCGGCCGGCATATTATATATGTAGATCTTATAGATTTGTTCTCAGTTCAGTGCACCCATTACATCAGCATGGTTTAATTGAAGAACAATTTGTTTTCCCAATGCCAGGTTAAATATTTTTTGGACAGATCAGACTTCTGTTATAATTTCATAAACTTCAAAAACTTCTAAAAACCAGTATATAACAATATACCATCAAAATATTCAAAGTTTATTAAATTCCCTTAGATGGTCATTTGGGCTTTTGCTAAAGGCCAGAAAAAGTTTATTAAATAAGAAACTACGGTTGGAAATAATGTTTATATTAATATATTGTGTATCACAGAACACTGCAGTGGCAGCTGGTGGATTAAATTATTGGTGGTGCACAATTGAAAAATAAAATAAAAAGTAGTAGTGACTCACCTATTTATACAGGAACTCTGCTCTCCTCTCCTAAGACCTGGCGAATCTATCGATAACCTTTGCGTTGAAGTCGCTGATCTTCATAACAAACTCCCTCTCAATTGAAAGCATTTCTAATGCTGACAATCTGCCCTGTGAGATTGTATTCCTAAGGAAAGCTTTTACTCTTTTTAAAGTTGAGAAACAACGTTCTGCTTCATCGGTAGAGATTGGCATAGTTAACAACATTCGCAGGAGTTTGCACATTCGCTGAATGTAGCACATAAATTGTTTTCCTTAATGAAGTCCATCAAGCACAACGCGCCGGACATTACACGAAATTCCTCTCGACTGTAAATTACCGTCAGTTCTGTACGAATTTTTGTTCCAATGATAAAAGGATGGAGCCTTATTGTTTCTCTAAGGGAATCCTCTGAAAATGTCTTATCATCGTCGGAGAAATTTTCTTGATGAAATAAAGTCGAGGCTACCAGATGCCCCGTGAAGCTAAATCTGTCCTTAGCTTCTCTAAGATTAATGTCACAGACTTCAAAAGCTTTTCTTCTTTTCACATCATGATCTTCTATTCTTCTCCTCTTAATTGCAGTTTCTTCGTGTTTCTCAATATCCGCGCTATTTCTTAGTTTTTGCACTTCCATTTCAAATGCGTTTAGCTGGGCGAGGGCAAATGTTGCATTGCAGTCTCGTTTCTGCAACAGATTGTACAGGAAGTCCACATGGGGCATGATCTTGTGGAAGAAAGATAGCCAGCATACAACATTATTATCTTTCAAAGTGGCCATAAACCCAGAAGCCTGAACAAGTGTGGCGTTGTTGTTTAACAGAACTCTCTTCTGAATGATCTCCATGCATTTAATTAAATTCTCCCTGTGTTCGCAATGGTATTGACGGTCCGTGAATGAAAATTCCATCGTGTCGGAACAGAACGTGGCAATTATTTCTGCACAACTCCATCAAGCACAGCTGTTCCTTGAGGACAATTTGAAAAAAAAGTGCATATTCCTTGTAAACTGGCAAAAAATATCCTCACTATAGTGCTTATTGAGGCTGCATTCAGCATTATTAAATTAAGTTGATGTGCATGGCAGTGTATATAAGAGGAACAAGGATACTTCTCTTTCAGAATTGCCTGAACTCCATGTTTTCTACCTCCCATGACGGATGCACCATCATAGATCTGTGCTATAAGTTTATTCGGGCACCCTGACAGTTGCAGATCAAGTTCAGGTTTAATGACTGTGGCAAGACAGTCTGCATCATGACCAGCAGGTCGAACAAAACTCCAAAATCGTTCTACGGGTTTGTCATTCACAAGATATCTGTAGATAATAACCATTTGATACACTAAGGAAACATCATTGGTTTCATCTGCTATGACAGCAAGGAATTCTGCATCCTTAATTTCCTTCATTATTTCATCTTGGCATACCTCTAACATACACTGAAGAATTTCGTTTTGTATAGTTTTTGAAGTGTCCTTAAAAACAGTTGCTTTTTCCATATGGCCCCTCAGGACACTATCGAGATCAGCACAGAAATCTATTAGGCCTCGAAAGATACCAGGGTTTTGTGATGTATCAGATTCAACATGACCTCTCAAAGCCAGCTCAAATGAGCCGCAAAACCGTATACAGTTTATTATGATATTTAGGACATATCTATTCTACGTAACTTTATCGTTATGAGCTGTATGTTCCTTCTGTATGCACTGTCCATTTGTGCAGCAATATTAATATTGCCATACATTGCTAAATTTAATGCATTCTTTATATGAGACGAAGAGGACACGTGCTTTTTAACACGGTCGTGCATGTGTTGTATATCTTTCATTCCTTGCTTCACCCAGGAATCATCTCCTCCAAAGAACAGGCATGGAAAACAGTATAAAGGGTTATTAACTTCACATCCACGTAACCAGTCGTGCTTCTTGTACATGTTAGGGTTGTATTTCCTATTGAATGTTCTAGCTTTTGACTTAATCGTTTGAGTTATAGAAATGTTTGGCGTGGGCCTACCCATTCGTTTCACTTCTGATTTTCCTTCAGCACTGCGTTGCGAAAAGGGCTTTTCCAGTAAAGATTGCGTTGTATTCATTCTACCAGAATTTTAAAAACGTACAAAAACAACACCTCACAATAAGCACTATAAATAAAATGTTAGCATACTCAGTTTAACCTTAAACAAAGCTTTCTCAAAGCTCTGCGAGCACGAAACCGCACCACGGAACAAGCAGACACACAGATACACGCTAAGCGAAGCCTGAAGGTCACGCTATAGCCGTTACAAGAGTAGGAGGAGCTAGGTTGATAAACCTCCATTTAAGCAATGCATAAGAAGCCACTTCCATCTCTTCACCTTCCCGCAACCCCCTCGGAGAGACCAAATTTGGGCGAAATCTGTGGTTAACACTTCGCTGCAAACCTGGTGGCTCCTACAGCTAACCCCGGTTTATTTCGGCTTCTGTGGTCATGGACAGCTACAGACCATAATCGTAATTGAAACATGTTTGTATATAAAACAATGCAACAAGTACAGCTTTAATGTGCAAAATGCACGTGTTGTACTTTCAAAATCAGTGGGTGTAGTGCAAATCTGCAACTTTATGGAGGAACCGCCCCAGGAACACTGGTTAAGGAATTGTGACATGGAAGTTCTTAGGTTTTCAGGTTATTTGCTCTCGGCCAAATTCTGCCGAAAGAAGAAAAGGGGGGGATCCTGTATAGAAATAAGTAAAAACACACACTGAAACAAGAGTTGTACATAAATTTGATTATTTAATGAACGAGGAACGCTTTGAAGCTAGTATAAATGATTTTATTTAAGTAAATACCTTTGCAGTATGTGTATATAGGAGTCATCAATGTAATATAAACGTACTAGTGGATTCCCTTGATTATATTGTGAATAATCTAAAAACTAAGCACAAAATATTGTAATAGCAGGTGATGTTAATGTAAACTTTTCAAATCGACAAGTTTAGGTGTAAAAATAATGCTGCTATCACATGGGTTAGAAACTTTTATTAAGGAACCAACTAGAGCAGGTTGATGTAGTAAATCAATTATAGATCAAATGTCCCCTGATACATCTTGCATGGAATGTAAAGCATTTTTATTTTTTCTATTTTATTATTAGTGTTATTTTATTTTATTCGGAACAATGTGTTCATATTCCTCAAATATTTTGTAAATTCAATAAGAACAGAAAAAAACTGCTCTTATAAGGAAATTAGAAACTACACAGATGATAATGTTCAGCAGTTACAGTATACTTTATCACAAGACATTTGGGATAATGTCTATAACAGTAGTTCTGTAGATGAGGCATTCAGAAACTTTTTCTGTACATTTCATCATTATTTCAAAACTACAATTCCAACTAAAAGGGTGAAAAATTGAGTCATAAAAAGGGGCTGGGTTACATCTGAAATTACAATATCAAGCAAACGGTTAAGATTTTTAAGAAGTTTCAAAGGGAAAATGAAGCATCTGAAAATTTCAATAAATAGTATACAAAGTACAGAAAAATTTACTACCGGATAATAAAAGCAGCAAAAAGGAAAACAATGATTTCTACATTACAAGTGCAACCAATAAATCCAAAGCTACGTGGCAAATAATAAACTCTGAAACTAAAGTACCAAATTCTAATATGGAGAATCTTAAGATATTAAATAATGGTAAAGCAGAGTATGATCCATGTACATTATTATAGCCAATCTATTCAACAGTTACTGCAGTAGTGTTGTAAAAATGTAATGCATAAGAATGTAGATTATAGTAGGCAACCTTCAGCACAAACACAATTAATTTTGACTCCAGTGTCAGAGGATAAAATGACTAAAATTATTGGAAGTCTATCACTCAAAAAAGGTGTAGGGTGGGATGGCATATCAGATTACGTTATTAAAATGTGCAACAGCTTAATAGTTTCTCCACTATGCCATATTGCAAATTTGCTTCACTCTCTCTCTCTCTCTTAGTAATTTTGCAACGAATTTAAAACTAGCAAAAATAGCCCCTGCTTTTAAAAAAAGGATCAAGACAAGAAATAACAATTTACAGACCAATCTCGTTGCTTTCAGGCTTTTCCAAAATATTAGAGAAAGTTATACATAGCCGTTTATCTTCCTATTTGAACAAATACACTGTTATCTCAGAGGATTGTTTTTTTAATTTACGTCCTCCAACATTTAGTCATATCGGACGATGAATTAAATGGGTGAAATGATGCTCAATGCGCCCTGGGTCTCTGGAGCGTAGAGTTACCAGACATTCGTCTTTCAGGGTAAGGGAAAATCTCGGAAAAAACCTTATCCAGGTAACTCACCCTGACCAAGATTCGAACTCGAGACCTCTTGAACGTGAGGCAGGCAAGCTACCATCACGCTACTGAGGTGAGCTTATCTCAAAGAGTCAACATGGTTTCTATAAAGCACGATCTACACTTAAAACAGTATATGATGCAGTAGATAGCGGGGAACCACGGGGAACCAACCATGCGTTGGTCTTTTCTTGGATCCATCAAAAGCTTTCGCTCTAGTGGATCACTATCCTTTATTAAAAAAAAAAATAAAAGCTTCACACAGTAGGTATTCGTGGAATAGTGCTAGGATGGTTTGGCTTCTACTTGGAAAGTAGAGAAAAAATGGTAGAAATTATTCACCTAAATGCAGCCAAATTATGATATATTTAACTGTAAATATAATTCCAGAACCAGTTGCAGGCAATAAATACTTCAAGCAGATAAGCATTCTACCGTTGCCTTGTGTATATCTGCGTGAACTACTAAGCCATATAAAAACTAACTTAAATCAGCTTAACACAGTATCCCAAGTACATTTACACAACGCGTAATAAAAGTAATCTAGCCAGGCAGACACATAAATCTAAACTTTTTGAGGACAGATTTTTATACACTGGACTAATTATTTATAATAAATTACCCCTTTAAATAAATTACAATCAGAAACAATAATTCAAAATTTTTGAATTTAAACTTAAGTTTTTACTACAGCACATTAGTTGAAATTATAGAAAACTCTACTAAATTGTAAATATAAATTGTTCTAACTTTTCCAAATTTGCATGGTAATACAAATATGTATTTATATCTGTATTTTAAACTAAGTAGCTTCATAAACTGTGAGAAACAAGTGTTGTATTTAGGTAAACCATAGTCTATGTACCTATACAATTATAAATATTTCATATGATGACGTGCACAATAACAATGTGCGTTGTCCTTACTAAAACAAAATAATAATAAACATAAATTAATCAACAATCAATTGTGCTGTTTTGTTATGAATTTTGCTCTTTCCTTATGGCTAGGAATGCGAGTTCGTAATTTGTGTCCTGTTTTTGTATCTCATTTAATTTGTATCACAGTGAACAGGTTTATATTCTGTTTATACTCTGTGCTGTATAGTAAAGTAAGTAAACATTAGTAAGTAAACATTATAATGGCGGTTTGCGAAAACGGGAATATTGTAATAGACATGTCTATTTAATTTATTCGTGTCCTATTTTGTTATAAGATTTTGTGTTCAAGAACTATTCTTTACACTCAAATTTAAGGCACTTTGTATATGCGTCCTGTGTCGAATGTGACACGCGTTCAAGAATTTCGACTAGATATCAGAAGCCTGTGAAATTTAAACTAACATTGGTCTGTAAGTATACCAGAATTATAAACATGTTTGATTAGTATTACATACAAGATGCGGCTACTATCATCTGAGAGTAAATTTTGAAAAGAAAGCGTATTAAGTGACACAAGAAATGCTTAGAACTGTGAATGTTATAGTTATCACAATTATAAAGTGTAGTTCCCGTCTAAACTCTTAACCACAGTCATGAACTTTTCGGACATTTAAAAGAGTTGTGTAGTCTTTGGGACCCTTCTGAATAAAAGAAATTTAATTTTATTTGGACATATTTTAAAACTCTGACTTTAATGTTGTAAAAATTCACTTATCCAAAATATCTCTTAAATAAGTATTTGCGTATAACCAATCAACAATTTGGCATTATTTGTTTAATATTCTCTTCAAAATCACAAGTTACATTCAATTTATGCCAAAAATAAACAATTTGCAATCTCGTATCACTCACTCAGGATCACTGTTCACGCATTTCAGACACACTTTGTGGTGTACAACAAACTATTTCTTGCAGACCACTTAATTTATTTTTTCTATAAAAGTATTTCTCATTTGGTTAGAGGTCCATAGCTTTAGATGCCTTCATTGCTTTCAACAAACAAACACACACACACACACACACACACACACACACACACACACACACACACACACACACACACATATATCGTTATTATGATCACTGAGGGTATTCCCTGTTTTTGTAATGGAAACTTAAGTATCTGACATCTCACTTGAGGTCTTGGCAAGTATGTTTACAAGTTTCTGTTTGAAGTTCAAATTATTTAACTTCATTTAAGAAGTTCCATATTGCTTTTCATATTCTGTTGTAACAAGCATATTTCCTAGAACCACGTGAACCACAGCATATAAAAGAACAACAAAGAAGCAGATAATGCAGACTTTCTCATCATGTTTTAAGAGCACATTGTTGTTGAGGAAGGTAATGAAAGAGATATAGTCTCAAAATCAAAACTAATGGAAGGGCAGAAAGGTAGTACTTAGGTTCCTTGCACCTCACACTGAAAGAAGTAAAAAAAACTGACTAGAATGTGAACAGTAGTTACTAGAAAATCTTAGCATTTACTTTTAAGGTTGAAATGTGGGTTATGTGTTAAAGTGGCCAGAAGAAAAAAGGTGCCTAGATGGCTGGAACTTTGCCAACCATACAGTTTATGCACATACCGAAAATACCAACACTGCATAACAAAAGTGAGGATACTAATTGATGATAAGAAGAAAGAAAGGAGGAAGAGAAGAAAAAAAGTCACCACTTCAATAATATTTAATGTAACTTATCAAAAAAAATTACGACTAAGCTTTATTAATCCATTTAAAAGTTATAGTCAAAATTACATATGTTTTGTTCATCCTATATAACTATTTGAAAGCGCTTAAGCAACTTATGCAAACTTTCAAGCATTTATAATTATCTTTAAGTGAATGATATATTAATAATAATAACAATAATAAAAATATATATGGGTTGGCAGAATTTTGGTCTCTAAAGATTTTAGAGCTGCACAGTTGGCAACAGACAGCCTCTTAGGCATCTTGGCATATCCTAGCTGATGACATGGGATCTCTAGCTCTGCTGGAAGATAACTGATAAGAGCACTTTTAGAATATGCCTAATCTACTGACCACTTTTACATCCTTTCTTTACAAAGTATAGCTGAGGGATTGAGCACTCTAAATAACAAAGTGTAGTCGAGAAATTTAGGGCTCTGAGCCACAAAGCATAACCAAAGGTTTTTGTTTTAAGAATTATAGGAGTGAAGTAGTAACAGGAGAATGACAACAAAGCATAGCCATGAAGTCTTTGATGCTAAACCTCAATGATAGAGGTTCTGAAAGTGGCCAAAGTAATTCTTAGGCTATTCTGGGAAGTTTTATTTACATTCTACTACTTAATATTCAGCTTTAAAATAGAACTCACACTTGTAAGTTTTGTGTAAACAATTGTTAATTATTATTGTTTTTCGAAACACAATAAGTTCTGGACCTCAGCAATTGAGATAAACTCGCATGCTCAATGTTGCCGCCTTGTGACCCCCACTCTTTTCATATTTCCTTCTCACTTGCACACTAGCCTAGACCATGAAAGTCTCCTTGGTGCTAATTGTAGGGGAACCCAAACTGAATTTTCTAAACTTAGTTTTAAATGCTAAAATTATAGTTAATGAATTACCTGTTTTTGTAATTCAATGGAAGTGGCAGTAACTTTGGCCATAGCTGTAAATGTCACTTATGACAAGAGACAATTCATCATTGTCACTCCTTCATTCTGCATCTTGCAAATTTCTGATGATAAGTTCCAAAATCTTGTCACATGCTATTTCTTTCCAAAAGTTTTCTTGTAGTTTATGTGCTTTTCTCTTGCAGTTTTCACAGTCTTGTACTACCTTGTCAATTTCTTTGTGAATAAATTGTTCAACTTCAGTCAGTTTAAAAGTATTGTTTCTGTTTGCAACTCCATGTTTTATTTAGTCCACATTAACTCATTTGGATTGTATTGCCAGTGGTAAAGGAGAAGGTGGATTACCTCGTGTCCCATTTCAATTGCAAATTGGTCCAGCTCTTAGTGGATGGTTTTTAAATGGAGGAACTGAATAATACTGATATCAACTCTAGAATAAATAAACAAAGCATTAATAAACATAAATGTATCAGGTGATGACACATGTTCAGCATATGCATTATTCTAATGGCTAGTAGGAAGTGTACTGTTTGCTCTCTCTTGAATTTAAAAAACACGTTGGCTTGTTCATAGTAATACTTTTGGCACATTATATCAGTTCAGAGTAATTAAAAATATATGTGCACATATGTAAATATGTACCTTCAAGTGTAAACAGTAATTTGGGTAAGTTAGTGGTAATCTTGATATTGTAAAAAAGGTTATAAAAGTAGATGTTCTAAATATTTTGATGATGCCTATAATTCTGCATGAATTCCTTGGCTAATAAATAAAAAATAAATAAATGATACACTTAAATTGTGAAGTGTCATAATGTATTGGCATTTTATTTATTGTATTATGAAAATTAACTTTGCTAAAAATATGGGGTTTTCACAGTTATGTTAGAAACTTTACTTCCTATTTTCGTTGTAGATCACATTTTCCAAAATTTGAATTTCTGTCTTAATGCAAATAGTATTTATTAGAGATGGATTCACTTGGCACTCATCAAATCCCTCTCAAGGGCAATGCAATGTGACAACATCGCAAAACTATGATTGGTTAGTGATCTAGTAGCATTCGAGGACAAATATCCCATTTGAAAGCCACAGTAGCTACGAGGGCCGTTTTTTTTTTCAACCTCCGATAGGCTATAAATAAAACAGAAGTTCATATATAACAATAATTTTATTATCAAAAGAATAGTACACTTATGGTTACTTTTCGACATAATCACTGAAGAGATTGAGACATTTGTCATATCTGTGGACAAGCTTTTCAATTCCCTCTTCAAAGAAAGTTGCCGTCAGTGAATTCAAGTAGTCCTTGACGTTCGTTTGAAGGTCCTCATTGGTTTGAAATCGCTTCCCACCAAGCCACGTCTTCAGTTGAGGAAAAAGGTGAAAGTCACTGGGTGCTAAGTCAGGACTGTATGGCGGATGATCGAAAATGTCCCATCCAAATTGGTCGAGAAGCCGTTGAGTTGCTGCCGCAGTGTGTGGACGGGCATTATCGTGGATCAGAACAACTCCAGCAGTCAGCCTTCCTCTTCGTTTGTTCTGAATGGCTCTACGTAAACGTCGTAAAGTTTCACAATAAACAGCTGAAGTTATTGTGGTTCTGGGCTGCATAAACTCCACAAGCAACACACCTTGTTGGTCCCAAAACACAGTAGCCATGGTCTTTCTGTTGTTGAATGTTTGTTTGAATTTCTTTGGTTTGTTTGGTGAATTTGAATGCATCCATTGTTGTGATTGCCGTTTCGTTTCCGGTGTGTCGTATTGAACCCAAGTTTCATCCCTAGTCACGATTGATTTCAAAAAGTTGTCTCCATCGTGATAACGCTCAAGGAACTCCAAAGCTGATGCCATTCGTCGAGTTTTGTGGTTGTCAGTCAACATTTTTGGGACCCAACGTGCACAAAGTTTTTTGTAGCCTAACCTTTCAGTAACAATCAAGTACGAATAAAACAGACCTTGAAACTTCTGGAAACTCTGTAGACAAAGCAGTGATGGTGAATCTGCGGTTTTCTTTAACCATTCTGTCAACTCGTTGAACAATGTCATCTGAAACAACAGATTTGCGTCCTTGACCCCCTTCATCATGCACATCATTACGACCATCTTTAAACTTTCGATACCATTCACGAACAACACCATCACTCATGAAGTTTTCGCCATACACACGACTCATCCTCCGATGGATTTCTGCAGCACCATGGCCTTCAGCCTGTAGAAAACGAATTACACTTCGCAATTCGCACTTGGCGGGAGCATCAATAATGGCGGCCATGTTTACGTGGCTGTAGCACAACGCCGACTGACGACTGAATGTCAACAATGGCGGAGTGTGTAGTGCGAGAGCTGCGCAGTCGCCGACAGCGCACACCCGCTTTCTGCTGCCCGCGTAGCGTCGGCATGGAGCGATCGGAGGTTGAAAAAGAAACAGCCTTCGTATATTTCAAGTTTGAAAAGAACAAAGTCTTGTCTGTTCAAAGTACATTTTATTACTTGATGTTCTGATAGCAAAAGCTCGCTAATCCATGGTCTATTAAAAAGGTTATTTTCTATGGGCTAGCAAATAGAGGTTGAAATGTACGAGGGCTATCCAGAAAGTAGATTACGTTTTGGAATAAAAAGTAAACAAAGTATAGGAAACAAATTTTATTATATACAGATGAAAGCCACACTCAAATACTACTTTTCGACATAGTCACCATTCAAATTAAGGCATTTATCGTAGCGATGTACGAGCTTGGAAATTCCTTCGTCGAAAAATTCGGCCGCCTGCGCCTTCAACCACTTCGTTACCTCTTCTTGCAGCTGTGCGTCGTCATCAAAACGCTGCATAGCCAGCCACTTCTTCATTGCTGTGAATAGGTGGAAGTCGCTCGGTGCCAGGTCGGGACTGTACGGCGGATGAGGAAACAACTCCCACTTAAAAGATTCAAGAACTTCATGAGTGACATTTGCCGTGTGGGGCCGGGCATTGTCGTGAATCAACAAGATCTTAGAGCTCAACATTCCTCTGCGCTTGTTTTGAATGGCTCTTCTGAGTTTTTGGAGAGTTTGGCAATACCTTTGAGAGTTTATTGTAGTGCCTCTTTCCAGGAAGTCCACCAAAATCACACCTTTTCTGTCCCAAAAAACAGTCGCCATCATCTTCCTTGCCGACATTGTTTGCATGCATTTCTTGGGGAGAACTTGTGTGCCCCCACTGCATTGATTGCAATTTCGTTTCACAGTTCACGTGTTTCACCCATGTTTCGTCACCAGTAACGATGCGATCGAGTAAAGAGTCACCATCCTTATGGTAAACGTCCAAAAAGTTCAACGCTGCAGCCATTCGCTGATTTTTGTGGTCCTCTGTCAAGATTTTTGGAATCCATCTTGCACAAAACTTGTGGTAACCAAGCTTTTCGCTGATGATTTCATGCAACAAACTTCGCGAAATTTGTGGAAAACTCAAAGAAAGTTCCGTTATTGTGAACCTTCGATTTTCACAGACTTTAGCATCGACTTTTTCGACAAGTTCGGCAGTCACTATGCTGGGTCTCCCACTTCGATCTTCATTGTGAAAATTGGTTCGGCCATTTTTAAATCTGATGACCCACTGACGCACTCCACCTTCAGTGATAATGTTGTCCCCATACACTTCACAAAGCTGCCGATAGATTTCTATCGGTTTACAGTTTTTTGCAGTCAGAAACCTTATTACTGCACGCACCTCGCAGCTCGCGGGGATTTTCAATTAACGCAGACATTTCAAACCGTCACAGTATCTGAACGGAGCACAGCACGAACCTCTCACTAGCACGGCTAGATGCCGACTGAGCTGCGCAATGCTCTGACCCCAAGATGGCCGCGCTAGCCCCGCCCCTAGCGGAAACAGACGAAAACGTAATCTACTTTCTGGATAGCCCTCGTATTATAGTTAATAATCACATATCAATTTTGTTATATTAGAAAGGTGATCCTTTAATTGCTTCTATAAAATCTGAAGACTTAAATGAACGGATCCAAACAAAATTATGTGATGAACTCAAGGGAAAGACTGCTCACCAATAAGCACTGATCACCTTGTTGAGTTATTGACCTGGACTGATATTTCTTCCTTTCCATATATCAGATCCTCCTCTCTTTTACCTTTCTTATCCAGTCATCCTTGACTCAACTCTCATTTTCTTGAACCCTGATGGCATTAGAGTATTCGAGACCTAAGGGATCATTTCATTTTCTTTCCTGTTCATACCTTTCTCTACATAGAGTGATGTAACTGCCATTTATAATGCCCAATTTTAAATGCTTACGAAAATTTTAAATAAAAACACTCCTTATTTACAAGTGCCTTTAGCTACTTAAAAATATGACACAAAGAAAACTGCTGTCTTCGGTACTGTGGTCTCTGTGTGGGAGACCATTTGAAGTAAAGTTATCAGAATTTTGAGGAAGTGCATTGAGAATCTTGGTGGAGTTTTGGAACGTGTTCTATAGTTATTGATGGCATGTTTAACAGTAGCTTATCTGCTGTATGTTTCCATTAATTACTAGGTTTCAGACTTACAGCCAGCATAATATGCTTAGCATTACTATTTACAAATTTATTATTAGTGCATATCGTGTATGATATAAATTGTGATAAAGCTAGAAGTCATGCTCATCATTGCTAGCCAATGCATTACAGATTAGAGAAAGAGATGGTATGAGGTGCCCTCAAAAATCTGGAAATATGGCTAAGCTATGTGAACCGATTTCCGTTCAGTACATAAAAAATTTCTGGAAAGCTCTTGTAGATATAAAGAGGAATGTGTTAGCTTACATAATGAAGTTATTGTTGTCACATACAGCAAGTGCTTTTACTCTGCAAACCTTAGCGAGCAATAGAAGGGAAATCCTGCATTCAACAGCTATCAATTGACTGAAGGAGAGAATTTGACAATCACTGAGCAACCAAAAGATGAAAGAGGAGTCCTGTATTCGACACTGCAGTGATCAAGAGAGACAGACAAAACAGGCTTCTTTGTGTGTGGTCCATCATACCACTGCTGCAAAAAGAATGAAGTGAAGTGATACAAATAAGAATAATCTTAGTTTACATGCTTTTCTTCAGTGTTCCGTATTCATTGACATTAGGATTCAACAGAAGTACCAAAGATAATTCTGATTTCTGCCTACACTGCAGTCCACTTTCACCTTTTTTGGCAAATTTATTTATGAGTTTATAGCTTTCCCATGGATCTTCAAGGTTTTGGTGTCAATATGTTGTTTACATCTTTGCAATAGTTCTAAATAGACATTTAGACAATGCATTAAAACTACTCAGTCTGCAGGAAAAAGCTATCAAACTCACAATAGAAAAGGAAGTCAATGAATAACTCTCTTTCTTGGACCTAAATATCAATAGGAATGATACAAAATAAAATGTGGAATTTACAAGAAGCCAACACAGTTCAAAATTTACATTAAAAATCATAGCTATAATCCAATTTCACATAAACTTGCAATAATAAACAATCTCAGACACAGACTAGTCAACATACCCCTGGATAAAGCTGAATACAAGGAACCTTATTTTGTGTAGCAGAAGAAAATGGATACAACAAAAGTCTGGTATTTAAGAAAATTAAAAAAGCTAAGCTAAAGAAAGCTATTAAGGAAGCAAGCATGATCACAGAAGGAAAAGAAAGCAACAGGATATTCAGTGGATTCATGTAGCAACCAAAACATTTAATAAATTTAAAAATACCTTTAAAGAACAAAATATCATCTTGGCACCTACAAATAAATACTCAGCATTAAAATTGTTAAATTTAGAAAAAAAAGATGAAATTCCACCAATCAGTAGATTTGGAACATACCAAATATGTTATAAGGACTGAAAATTATTACATAGGGCAAACTAAAAGAAAACTGAAAACCAGAGTCAAAGAGCATTTCAGAAACATCAAATTAAAACAGGAAGACAAGTCAGCAGCAGCATTTCATTTTTGGAATGAACACCATAACCTGGACTCAAATTCAAAATTATTAAAAGGTGTGATAAACCATAAAATTGATAACATGTGAGAATATCTTAATGTGGAAATGATAAGCCTGAGTAATAAACTTTGAAATCCACCTGACTACAATTTGATGAAAATAGTTCCGCCACCAGACAGAAGACCGCAAACAACAGATGATAGTTGGGCCTTCACGGTTGAAAATGGAAGCAATAGCTCCTGAAACTAGTCCCTCAAAAAATCAAAATGTAAGTGACATAGTGTGAAAAACAGACTACAAATAGTTTTATCAAGCAAAGTAGATGTTGCACATGTTTAATGCCACAAAAAATGTGACAGTGCACATGTGTTTAGTCATAAATTCTGTTTTGTAATGTGAAGCTAATTTTTATGTAATAAGACGTGTGTCTATTTCTTATGATATAGCAATTATACAACATAATATGGACTGTTGCCCCACATATGCATGCATGACCTTGAATTGCTCTTCTACTCCTGCCAGTGGTGTTATGCTCAGGTTTGCTATGGCATCAGTTCATCAATCTGCAGCCTGCTGACAAACTTTTTTAATTAGTTGAAAACTTCCCAATTTGCAATTGATATACATTGTTAGGGTTCCCAACAGATTATAGTCTTTCAGTGATATTATAAATGTGTAAAGAGCAAATAAGTAAATTGTATGAGATTTGAACACAGTTGCACAAAAATTGATTCCCATCAATCTGCAAAGAGCTGTACTCTATGCCAATAAAGATGAACATTGACAGCTACTAACTACATGGTATAAGGCTTTGAATGGATGGAAGGGGATGGGTATGTCATAGTATTTGTCACAGCAACAAAAAAGGACAAGTAGTGTTAAGACATTTCCATAGCAATGATAGGTGCAAAAACCTTGTTGCTGAGATGTAACATGTAACTGCATGTGCCTGGCAGAGAAGCCAGCAGAACTTAAACTGCACTTTATCTTCTGCTCTCGCTGCAGTACAAAGAATACCTTTCTCTGGCCTGAGCTTGCAGTGTCTGCATTGTTAAGAGATGGCCTATGTATTGATAAGTTTCTATTCATCTTTTGTTCATATTGTTTTTTTGCCTTTGTTTATATGTGTTTAATTCTGTGCTTCTGCTGTGAACATTTGCAGTTGTGCTACACCTTTAACGAATATTTAAGGCCAAAAATAGTGACAAAAATAGAATAGCCAAATGAACATTTGACTATTCACAAACTTAATAAAACTATTTCAATTAAACACATTCCAATTAAGGGACAGCATTAGAAAACATTGACTTTATGGGTTCGTAGAATTAAAAGTTCAATTTGCCGAAATTCTAAATGTTCTTTATTGGAATATAGAAATGCACTCTCAGTAGCAGTATTACATCACATACACAATCTACCAAGATCCATGACCACAACAACAGCTTCTGATTACACCTGTTTACATCAGCCCTCGTTACATCTGTTCATGACTGACCCTTGGCAAGTCGTCGCTCCCTTAAATACCTCATTGATATTTCGAGACTGTTCTGTAAAAATCAAGAAATCGAATGTTCTATCACCTTCCAGAAGCGTAACTTAATCTGTGCCGGCAAGTCCTTTATCTCCGGCGCTATGTTTATCTGCTTATGCAAGCTCTTTATCTCCTTGAAACTATCCGTCTGTTATCTATTTGCGCCGAACCTTTTATGCCCGTCGCCGCGACACTGCTCCCTGCTCATGGCTGGTCGTCCCGAACAGCACCATCGTAGCGGGCCAGACGATCCAGGTGTACCACCATCTTCCCTCTGGGCACCTTCTGGATGCGGTAGACCATGTCGTTAATCCTCTTCACCACCCGGTACGGTCCTTGCCAAGGGTGTGGAAGTTTTGGGCAGCGGATAGGGCGGTACAACCAGACTAGGTCACCCTGCTGGAACCTTTGGCTGTTGGCTTGCCTGTCGTATCGGGTCTTCATACGGTCGCTCGCCTTCTGGATGTTCTGACGAGCCATTTCATGTATGTCATGGAGATGGTCCACCAGGTTCTCCACATACTCAGCTGCTGGCTGTTTTGCATCCGAGGGGCTTCCAAAAACCAGATCACAGGGGAACATTAGGCTGGCTGTCGTCATCCCAGTGGTGTATGTTGACGAACGGTAGGCCAGCAAGAACAGTGGCATCTTGACGTCCTAGTCTCGCTGATGGCTGGCCACGACCTTCCTCAGGTGCTCTGCTAAGGTCTTGATGTATCTCTCCACCATGCTGTCCGAGTGAGGATGTAGGGGTGTTGTGCGTTTCTTATTAACCCAAGTCTTTCCAGTGCCTCCTCCATTAGGTTGAACTCAAAATTGGTGCCCTGGTCGCTGTGGAGCTCTAACGGCACCCCAAATCGGCAGAACACCTACTCCACGAGGCAGTCTGTGATTGTCTTCACCTCTTGGTTCGGGATGGCATACATCTCCAGCCACCTGATGAAGTAGTCCACGACCACCTTCAGTTACTTGTTGCCTCGGTCGGAATGGTCCAGCTATGTCGACGGCGATCCTTTCGAATGGCGCTCCGACGTTGTACTGCTGCATGCGATCCCAGCTCCTTGTCTGGAGTCCGCGATTCGCCGCGCACACGTGACATTGGCGGCACCATCTCTCAGCATCTGCTTGGAGCCTCAGCCAGTAGTAGCGCTGTAGGAGTTTGTCGATCGTTCGGTTTGCTCCCAGGTGTCCTCCTGAAGTACCGGCGTGCACTTCCTCCAAGACCTCCGGGACCTTACTTCGGGGAAGTACCAACTGTTCTCTCTGCATCTTCCCATCAGGCGATTCCCATACCCGGAACAGCACGCCCTCTCTTGTCTTCAGTGAGTTCCATTGGGCCCAGTACGACATATGTGGCGCTCCTTGGTGCAATGTCCTCCCAGGTAGGTCTGGTCCCTGTCTCCACTTCTCTCAAGAGTGGCCCGAAGTCTGCGTCCGCCAGCTGCTCCCTCAGGCTTGCACTATCCCAGCCATCCGCAGGAACTGCTGTGACCACTCTGACATCTCCAGCACGCTCCTTCTCTTCCACTCTTGCGCATTGGTGGCACTCCTCTGGGCAGGGTCTTCGGGACATGGCATCTGCGTTACGTGGCTCTTCCCTCTATGATGTTCAGAGGTGAAGTCGTACTCCTGCAGCCTCTGAACCCAACGGGCTGTCTGGCCTTACAGGTTTTTAAAGCTCACTAGCCAGGTTAGGGCGGAGTGGTCAGTCCTTAGGTGGAATGGCTGACCATACAGGTATTTGTGGAAGTGCTCCAAGGTCTTTACTACCGTCAGTAACTCTCGCCGGTTGACTCAGTAGTTCTCTGCCTTGGAAAGGGTCTTGCTGTGGTAGGCCATCATCCGCTCTTGGCCATCCTGGACTTGGGATAGGACGCTTCCAATGCAATGGTCGCTAGCGTCGACCACAATGAAGGCGCCACCTGGTTGTGGAAATCCCAGAATAGGAGCACTGCACAGTGTCTTCTTCAGGTCCTGGAAAGCATCTTCGGCATCATCAGTCCAAACGTAAGGCCAATGTTCAACTGTCAGGTGGTGAGGTCATTAGCCTTCTTCATTTCTGTTAGTTCTGCGGCCAGGCTATTATTTGCCGCTTTCATTTCCGAGATCAGTTCAGCCTTCATTTCCATCATCTTCTCCAAAATCTTTTCCAATGCTGCATCCATTGCTGAATGTTCCACTTCTGACACCAGTTGTGACTTTGTGGGTTCATAGAATTAAAAGTCCAATTTGTCGAAATTCTAAATGTTCTTTATTTGTGTAGAAATACACTCACAGTAGCAGTATTACATCACATACACAATCTACCAAGGTCAATGACCACAACAACAGCTTCTGATTACACCTGTTTACAACATTGGCTCTCGTTACAATATCTGTTCACGACTGACTCTTGGTGAGTCGTCGCTCCCTTAAATACCTCATTGATAATTCAAGACTGTTCTGTAACAATCAAGAAATTGAATGTTCTATCACCTTCCAGAAGCGTAACTTAATCTGTGCCGGCAAGTCCTTTATCTCCGGCACTCTGTTTATCTGCTTATGTAAGCTCTTTATCTCCATGAAACACTATCCGTCTGTTATCTATTTGCGCCGAACCTTTTATGCCCGTCGCCACGACAATATTCCCTGCAGCAGCAACAACACTGATGCAAACAATTTGTTTATTGGCAGCATTTTCACAGTAGAATAAGTATCAGTATTTTCAGGTATACCTCTTTTGTTAACGTAAATCTTTACACTGATATATACTCTGATATATATATATGTTATTTTACTATTGTCTCTGTGCACAATATAAATAATCTCTGCATTCAAGGTGCAATCGATTTCTCTTCATACATCTTACTTAATGCACTCTCTGTGTGGTCCTCAGTAGCAACACCGCTGCTCTGTAAAATGTCAGTGGCCTTCTTGATTGATGCAGAGTATAACAAGAAGATGGGCACAATCAGCAAAATCTAAAGGGTAGTAGCTTAGATGAGGTCAGCAATGACCAAGAGAACCTAACACAATTAATCCTTGTCAGCCACATTAAAACATTTGAAGGGAGTGTTTATAGTATAATCCACCAAAATTTGGATCTAGAATGTGGCATCAAGCATGTAGACATATCTTGGAAGGAAGGGAACAAAAAACTGCATGTCACAAAATAACTTTACCAAAGCAAGAAAACTGTATGGATCCACCTGACAGGTGAAAAGTTGGAGTATGGAGTTATCTAGATGACAGAAACAAACTTAGCTATTTACTACCATGAAGTGTGTGAACCTCACATGGGAAAATAAGGAGCATTTATCCAAGAGGTTCGTGGTGGTTGCAGATGGGAAAACTCAGCATTCTCAGAATTGCCAAAAATGTAAACATTAAAGCACTTAATATAAAAATTATTTGTGGTTGGTTTATTGACACTCGTCACTTACTTTTTCATATATTTATGAGAGACTAGTTTCAAAGGCCCTGGCCTCCATTTTCAATCTCTTCCCAATGGAGGCCAGGGCCTTTGAAACTAGTCTCTCATAAATATATGAAAAAGTAAGTGACGAGTGTCAATAAACCAACCACAAATAATTTTTATATTAATTTTGACGTCACTGTTACTAAATTCCTCCAAACACACAACACATTAAAGCACTTGCTCATATAGCAGTATCATGGACATAATTTTTATGAAGATGTTCCTCAATTGTATAGTGAGGATTTCCCAAATGTTTGCATCCTCATAGGTAAACCATCCAGCTATACCTCTTGATCTTCCCTGACTATTACCACTGGAAAGCTATGGAAACTGAAAGTCAGTGCTGTACCACTCAAAAAGATTCCTGTAGTCGCCAGATGTCTTACAATGAAATTTTGTGGATTTGCTC
This sequence comes from Mantis religiosa, assembly GCA_030765055.1. NCBI lineage: Eukaryota > Metazoa > Arthropoda > Insecta > Mantodea > Mantidae > Mantis > Mantis religiosa. The sequence goes on along the minus strand of CM060957.1, from coordinate 120,320,328 downwards.
TACTGATGTTCTGATTTGTGCTTCTTGATGTCCCATCACAACAAAAGGTCTCTGGAAAGTCTTCCTGAACGAGCAGCTAACATGTCTCTTGCAGCTCTATGGCAAAATCTTCTACAATGGAAGCTGCAATGAAGAGCCATCATTGAAGTCTTGGACATTAGACTGAAGCAATAGGCGGTGGCAGAAAAGAATCTCACAGTGAACGAATGTTGTTAAAAATGCATCAGTGTAAGTGGGGCAACTCTCTGTACATATTTTACTCAGAATGAACACAATGCTCTCAGAAAATATAAGTTAGACATGTTATTAATCATGCAGATATATTCAACATATATTAAAATAGTTAATACGAGGGTTGGCTGTTAAGTTCCAGATCTCACATAGAGATGTGGCCACTGGGCCAGTTTGATGGATAGCATCATATACTGTTAACTCTAAATTAGCTTATATCCATAGTTGCAGGTCAATAGGTTGTTCAGCTTTTGAATGACAGCGTTTTAAACAAGTGTAGAGGTTTCATGAAAATGGAGGATTTGGTAAAAGGAGCAGTGATTAAATACTTCCATTTGAAAGGCTTAATACCTAAAGAAATCAAGGAGGAAATGGACAGTACAGTGAAAGACTGCCCCTTCATATACAATGATTAAAAGGTGGGTTGCAGAGTTTAAAATGGGATGTACAAACACTAGTGATGAACCTCGTATTGGTCGCCCTGTGTAAGTCACAACTCCAGAGGTCATTGAAAAAATTCATTGCTTAGTGCAGGAAGACTGCAAATTAAAGTTGTTTAAGCTGAAAGGAGCTGTAAACATATAAAAAGAACATATCAAAAGGTAATATTTTGAGTACCGTTTTAGGCTTTCACAAGATCTGTGCAAGATGGGTGCCATATTTGTTGACACCTGATAAAAAGCTGCAAAGAAAAATTGTTTCTGTTAAGAATTTGGAGCTCTACCATAAAAATCCCAGTGAATTTTTGAGATGACTGATTACCATGGATGAAACTTGGATACATCACTACGTTCCGGAAAGTAAATCACAGTTAAAACAGTGGGTTGCGCCAGGCAAAGTCAATTTTGTCAGCTAACAAGGTTATGGCGAGTGTTTTTTAAGATGTGCAGGGAATTATTTTTATTGATTACTTGGAAAAGGGTAAAAGTATCATTGGTGACTACTACACAAGCTTACTGCAATGTTTGAGTGATGAGGTGAAAAGAAAAAGACCTCACTTGGCAAAGAAAAAACTCTTTTTTCCTTATGACAGTGCTCTGGCCCATTGTTCAGTCATTGCAATGAGAAAAATGTGTGAACTAAAGATTGAATTGCTTGAATATATTTGCCAGATCTAGCACTCAGTGACTACCATCTGTTTTCAAACCTTAACAAATTTCTTGGAGGACGAAGAATTCACAGCAAGATCATTGATGCAGTAAACAGCTATTTTGAAGACCATGATAAATCGCACTACAGAGATGGTTTAATTAAATTAGAACACCAGTATGAAAAATGTATTGGCCTTTCTGAAGATTGTTAAAAAATAAAGAAAAAAACCTTTTTTTAAAATGTTTTGTTTATTTTGAAGCCTAGGTCTTATCAGCCAATCCTCATTAGTCAATTTTGAGAAATAAACAGTAATAAGAATAACTCTATGTAAAGACTGGTTTGAAATTTCCCTTTAAAATCTTTGCATCACATGCCCATGCTTAAATACTAATCTTTTGTTTTAGAATTGTGATGTTCTCTCTGTCTCTCTCACAGACACATGCACGCATCTATGGACCCTGGGTTCATTTGAGCATCATTTCACATATTTCATTCATTTTCTGATATGAGTCAACATTGGAGGACGTAATTTTTTTTAAAAAAAATACCTCACATACACGCCTACATACAGTTTTTCTGAAATGCTTTTATGGGGTATTTTTTGGAAGGGTGAGGTAACCTATTAGTATTCACCAGGTCCTAGGTTAAAATGTACAATATTTTGACCATTGTGTTATGTAGTGCATATTTCTATATAAAATTTGAAAATATAGAGATAGGTGAATGTTGATTTGAAGGTAGGGGTTGAAAATGGGGATTGTCATTAAGAATTATTTTTGTCAAAATCTAAAACCTAAGTGCACAAATAATATCAAACTTATAGCAAAAGTATTCCTTGATAAAATTCAGTTAAAGAAGTGAGAAATTAGGGGATATTAACATAGAATGTAACCTTGCCCCCCTTCCAATAACTTATTTCAGAAAATTTTAAACTACCCATTTACTGATTCAGGGGAACAGTATTCAGATTGGAATGTAAGCTGCTCTTATTTCTTAAGTTGTAAAAGTTTTGGAAACCTTTAATAGTCTGTAACCACCCGAAGCAACAGGTTTTATTTATTTATTGCTTTCAATATGGTGTTATACACATTTGAATCCAGTCAAATTTGACATTTACATACATAGTATAAAAACTAGATAATTTGAATTATATTAATGTCTGATTAATTTAAAAATTCCTCTAATGTATAAAATACATCTTTAGTTATATAAGCTTTTAAGACAGTTTGTTTTATATGGGGAAAGAATTGTCAAAATTAGTTGTGGTTTCTGAGATTAGTGTACAAAATTGTCTCTAGAATATTTAACATAGTTTAAAATCTGACTGTTAGTGGGCAGTGAATGTTGCTAAAGGCATGATATATTTAGATTAATGAAAGATAGTTCTATAAATGAAAAATGGAAAATAAAGGACCAGTATTTATTTATTGACCTAAAGATAAAAATATTGTGTATGCTTGTGTAGGATGTCTGTGGTGAAGCAAGAACCAGTAGAAAGTGCAGCAACAAGTACATACCCCGAAATTGCAGTGAATAACATCAAACGGGAGGTAAAACAGGAGAAAGATACACAAGTAAGTGCAATACAAGGGTCGTTAAAGTCAATCCGAGACATTTCTTTTTTTTTTTTTCAGGTTTAAATGGATGCCTGTGTCTTTTTACTGGTAGATGGCGCTCATTTCCCATGCTTCTCGATACTCTTATTCAAAATGGTGGACAACAGTGTGAAGGTTCAGTATGGTGATGAGGTGCTCAGTTGCAGTAAGACATTTTGAGTGGTGTAAGCACTTCAAAGATGGCCGCATCTCGATCAGTGATCTGGTCGTGGTGGATCACAGCCTGAGAATATTCAGCGTGTGGACAATCATTGCATAACCTTGCAATTACATGAGAGGTTATGTGATGATAGTCCAGGATCAGCTGCTCCACATGCTGAATGTTCTCAGGAATGACTACGAAGGACTGTGATCCACCATGACCAGGTTTGTCACTGATCAAGATTCTGCCATCTTTGAAGCAATTACACACTTCAAATGTCTTACTGCGACTGAGTGTCTCATCACCATTCTGAGCCTGAAGTCTTCTATAAATTTCAGCAGGGTTTATGCCCTCATTCACTAAAAACTACATCACAACATGCTGTTCCATATGAATGTTCACACTGTTGTCTGCCATCTTGAATAACAGTATGTCCAGAAGCATGGGAAATAAGCACCATATACCAGTAATTTTTAATTCAGTTTATAATTTGTAATTTATTTCTCATCTTTCCTTTTACGTCATCAAATGGAAATACAAAATCAAGATTACAATTATAAAATCCATACTGGAAAATGCTATATATTCCTAAATCCTGAAAATCCTATCATGTTGTCTACCATTGAATAATAATTCGGCCCCCATACACCTAACCCTAGGTTTTTGTGTATTGGAGGCCCTCTACTCCTTTTTACACATTTTGCCATTTCACCTATCCTACTCTACAGTTTTCTCTTAATTGTTCTTAGCCATCTCTCTTTAACTTTCCCTAAATAATTCCTTATATTTCTACTGTTCTTTTCCCCTTTTACTGACAAAATTTTTCTAATTACTACGTCACTCTCCAAATTGTCCCATTATCTACCAGTAAAAGGACACATGTGCCACTGTCTACTGCATACAAAACCTCCAGCCTAGGCATCCATTTAAACCTGAAAAAAGGAAATGTCCCTGACCGACTTTATAACGATCCTCATAGTTTGGATGATCGTCTCTTGTTGTTTGCTGTGTTATTGAATTATTTTACTTACTTCCTTTTTTCTGAAATCTTTTGAATAAGAATATGTGGTTTTTTTGTATTACATGAAGTTTACTTTTAAATTAGTGCCTCCTATTAAGTAGAAGAGGATCAAAAGAGATAGGAGGCAAGCTGTTAGCTTGTTTGATATCACACAGCTTTATTTGAAGATTACTGTTTTTCAAAATATTTACAATCTTTGGATATACATTTTCTCCAGTATGGAAGAAAAACACTAGCTTCAAATTTAAACCATTGTTCTAATCTGTGTTGATGGTGTGAAATCAAGTGTTAAGCCCAAAGTAGCTATCATCTTGCTGAATATGTAGAAGTATGACAAAGCCAAATTCCTAGGACCTTGAAGAACATGTCAGTGAGATTTATAGTGCTTTACTGACCTCAAACTAACATGAGACTTGACATTGACTTACCCTTGTGTTTTAATTAGGTTTTACTGTAAGGAGTAAATCTCAGTACTCGGAACTTTCACTGCAAGTAATACTATTCCTATCTCCGTTTTAGAATTGGCCTTCCTTGTTGCATCTACTTGATCTCTGAGTTTCAACTTACTTCACTTACAGAATGTGAATGACCTGTTTCATATGTTTAGTTACAAGTTACCTTGGACCATATATACAATTCATTTCTAGTTTATATTATTACTTTTAGAAAGTGTGCACCTCACTTTTCTTCCTCAATTTTTTTATATCTTTTTCTAGTAGAGATCTTTTAATCCATAATTTGGGCCTGTTTATGTGCCATTTATCAACATGCTCTGGAGAGTATTATATGCTTCCATAAAGAAATTAGTGTTACGTTGCAGATTTGTAATACAGATAAATAATTGGATAAAAAGGTAGTATTTACAAAATTCAATCCCAGTGTTCCCTTAAAGAATTTAAGTTGATATTGAGCATGCAACTAACCAATACGAGGGGCACTATGTATATTTTGAGCCTAATAATTAAAACAAAGTAATTTCTGATTGAAAACTACTGTATTGTTTTTCAAAATATTCTCCTTTATGATCAATACACTTTTGCATCATTTTGAACCATTTGAGCACGTTGGCCATAGTAGCACAATGGTAGTGCGGCTGGACGGAAACCAGAAGATTCGTGGTTCAAATCCCGGCTATGGCATTGAATTTTTCATTCTGGCTCTACCCTTTCATAGTGCGTCCTACACACGGCTAGTGTGAAAGAACAATTAATTTCCATTAATTGTACCTAATAGTGGTCCGAACTATAAAGCCCGGGCCTTAAAGTACTTACAGCATAGTAAGTCGCCATCAAGGTAGTTGTCTCATATGTTTATGAGAACTCCTAGTGGTTTACCGGGAGAAACACGAGTCAGATGGAGAATTTAATGTCATATCGGCACGTTGGCCATAGTAGCACAATGGTAGTGCGGCTGGACGGAAACCAGAAGATCCGTGGTTCAAATGCCGGCTATGGCATTGAATTTTTCATTCTGGCTCTACCCTTTCATAGTGCGTCCTACACACGGCTAGTGTGAAAGAACAATTAATTTCCATTAATTGTACCTAATAGTGGTCCGAACTATAAAGCCCGGGCCTTAAAGTACTTACAGCATAGTAAGTCGCCATCAAGGTAGTTGTCTCATATGTTTATGAGAACTCCATGTGGTTTACCGGGAGAAACACGAGTCAGATGGAGAATTTAATGTCATATCGGCACGTTGGCCATAGTAGCACAATGGTAGTGCAGCTGGACGGAAACCAGAAGATCTGTGGTTCAAATCCCGGCTATGGCATTGAATTTTTCATTCTGGCTCTACCCTTTCATAGTGCGTCCTACACACAGCTAGTGTGAAAGAACAATTAATTTCCATTAATTGTACCTAATAGTGGTCCGAACTATAAAGCCCGGGCCTTAAAGTACTTACAGCATAGTAAGTCGCCATCAAGGTAGTTGTCTCATATGTTTATGAGAACTCCTAGTGGTTTACCGGGAGAAACACGAGTCAGATGGAGAATTTAATGTCATATCGGCACGTTGGCCATAGTAGCACAATGGTAGTGCGGCTGGGCGGAAACCAGAAGATCCGTGGTTCAAATCCCGGCTATGGCATTGAATTTTTCATTCTGGCTCTACCCTTTCATAGTGCGTCCTACACACGGCTAGTGTGAAAGAACAATTAATTTGCATTAATTGGTATAAAGTCCATTACATACAGTATACAAGTATAGATCATTAAAGTAGAAACTATATTCACAAATCATTGATATGTCACTATTCTGATTCACGTAGCAAACGTCTTCTTTCGTCGAATGCACCTTAATTTTGTTTTGTGTGCACATGAACAATAGCTATGTAAGCAAACTGTTCTCCGGTTCAAGATTTTAAGGCTCAAATTATGCTACCACACTATAATCATTGTACATGTTGTCACACACATGTTGAAATATTAAGCGAACTACTCTGTCAGCATCTGTATGTACAATCTCAGATCACTTGCCAAGTGGATTCGGCGAGACAAAGGCAGATATATCTTCCGTCTCTGTCGCCCACTAGCTGTGGAACTGGCAAGACAATACGATCTCCGTATTGGCTGAACCCATGTTCATTCTTATTTTGTAGCTACACTAATTATTGTTTTCCTTTGTATACAGCTCCAGTTTCAAGGAAACAGACCGCAACTTCTTCAGCATTAATTCCACCCACTGTTCTGTCAATGTGAAGTCTTTTGACATCCTATTTGGGTATCCGCACATGCTTTTTAGAATTTTTATCACAGTATAAAGACCATTTTTATTTTATACTAATGGCTCCTAGAGCTCAAATGGTGTTGGTTGTGCTTATGTGTATGGAACCGAACCATATACATTCGGTTTTCATACTAGCACTTCCATTTATATTGCAGAGCTTTATGCAATATACCGGGCCATTTTACAGATACTTTGACAAAAGATGGGGGACTGCTTAATCCTGAGTGATTTCCTCAGTGCACTTCAGTCTTCAGCAGCTGTACAACTACTACCCCATTGTGCAGCGTATCCAGGATGCCATTCATGTTTTACATGCTTCTGGCATCAGCATGGTGTGTGCATGGATTTCAGGTCACATTGGCTTGCCGGGTAATGAAATAGCAGATTCAGCAGCTAAGACAGCTGCCATGGAGCCCAGGGTTAGAGTACCATCTTTTACATTGGAAGGTTTTAGAGTTGTATTGCGGAGAGCTGTGCAGTCCTGGCAGGAAGAGTGGTCTGCTCTCCGCAGCAATAAACTTAGTTTTTTGAATGAACTTCGGATTCCCTGGGTTACCTCCTGTCATTCATCTCTTTGAGAGGAGGTATTCTGGCTCAATTGCGGATTGGGCACTGCTTTTTTTACACATAGTTTTTGGTTTAGAAGGGAGCCTGCTCCCGTCTGTTCGTTTTGCAATGTAGCGTTATCTGTCCAACGTGTGCTGCTAGAGTGTTTTTTCCTAGCTTACCTTAGGATGTCTGCAGCTGGCAGCCAGCTTTGCAGAAATGCTGGCAGATGACAACAAAGCGATGGAGAAGGTTTTTAAGTTCTTTTCTGAGTTAGATTTTAGAATTTAGTGAAGAGGATTTTTTTTCCTTCTGTTTGACCTTATATTTCTTTTTATTGTATTTTTGTTTTTGTTGTGTGCATGTATTTTTTTGAGAATTTATTTACAATGTATTAAGTTGTAGAACTGTTAATATCTGGCTTTCGCCATGAAGATATTTTTAAAGGGTGCTGATAACCACTTCAGTTGGGCGCCTATACACATATCATCAAAATGCACATGCATAAATGTTATGATATTCATGTAAATTATTGAAGATATTTTTCTGTAGGAAAGCCACATGACTGTAAAAAAATGCACATACAATGCATGCTGTGTTTTTGAATGATGCAATTATTCTTGACTTTTCTCTAATTTGGGTAAAAGTTACACATTTCTAATGTGTGTGGCTAATCATATTAAGAGGAAGAATCTGTTTCAGGTAGATTAAGTTGCCTGTAAGATATTACGTTTAGAGAGCTATTGGCTGAAACTCGGTCTCCTCTCCATGGTTACTCATATTGTGGAGGCCTGTATTCAAATTCTGTGTGGAAGTTAGCCAGTTAAAATTTTTTTCATGGTTTTCCCTTATTTTCAGAAGGTATATTTAGGTTATTCTTTTAGTTCTCTGGATCTTGGACAGATATCACTTCACATATCTGATTCGCTCACTGATCATTAATATCTTATATGTAAAATAAATAAAAGCATAACAGCTCAGTAGTAGAGCATTGACAGAAGAAAGCCAATCATGTTCCAGCAAGAAATTTAAAAATCTGATTCAAATTTTTAACCATTGCCTGTGTTGAAAGTATGATAGAAGTATGACAGAAAACTACAGATTTTGCATGTCGGTATTTCATCTCCTATCAGTCACATATTTTAGAAGTTGGGAAACAAACAGAGAGAGAGACTGAGAGTGAATTTACCAGGTGTGCTCTAATTGTGTACATATAAAACTTAAAAAGAAATATTTATAATATCCACTATTTTGTTCATAACTTCAGTGTTAACTATGTCAAATATTCTTAGAGTCAGGACTATGATACAATGAAGCACTAGTACTCATTGCTTCACTTATTGCTAGTATTTACCTAGAACGTGTTTCTTTAGGATCTTCATTACATCATCAGCTTTTGTCGCCTTGTTGATCTTAGGAAGATCCTAACGAAATGCGTTCTAGGCAAATACAAGCAGTAACTGGAGCATTGAGTACTAGTTCGACTCATAATTATATTAATTTTGTTCTTCATTGTATCATAGTCCTTACACATTGGAACAAAATTAATATTAATTTTGAGTCAAACTATAGATAGACTGCGAACAAAATGCAGTTGGAGGCATCACTTACCAAACTGAAGCCCTCTAGCTTTCCCCCCTCTACCGTCATTTTAGGTTGCCTCTCCTCCATCATGCAGGCTGCTCTGGTTAACTGTGTCACTCGCTTTCGCATTTACTGTTAGATCCACTCTCTGCATTTTCTTCCGAATCACTGCTTTGTTCTTCAGGGTTTAAAGAAACTATAATTCTGGTTCTTGATCGACTGTGAGGTCATGTCTGAGGTAATTATTTTCCGTTAACTTTACACTGTTGCAACACAACCCATTGTTCAACAGAGTACTCCAAAAACAATTTTCGGCACAATTCTTCTTTCTCCTTCATGCTCCCGCCAATTTGTTGGCACGCAACTTTTCCCTTAATGTCATCCCATATCATTTCAGTGGGGTTTAAATCAGGGTGATAGGATGGAAGGTGCAATGGAATGTGGCCATTTTCATAAATAATGTTGTCAATGGCAAATTGCTGCTCATGAGCTTACTGTTGATAATTTCCAACAGTTTTGCTTTTGACATTGCTGGATCAAAATCAAAACTGTGGTCTTCCATACAGCATGTCACTTCAGATTTCAAAGTTACTATGTTTGGCTTCTTTTCCCTCTCATTGTTGTGATACTTAGCATTATCCATGAGAATAACACTAGGGTGGGCAAGAGCTGGAAGGTGTGTATCCAACCATTTTTGGAAGTTTTCAAAATTAATGGATTTGTGATAGTCTCCTGATGTTTGCCCCCCTCTAAAAATTAGTAGTGCACCCTTGACAAACCCATCCTCTCCTCCACAATGAACAGTAATTAATTTCTGCCCCATTCCAATGTTAACTGTAACTCCAAGTTCATCTGACTGCCAGCACTTGCTTACTGAATGGGATTATTGGGTGTATGTTTCATCAATGTATACAACATTCCATCCCTCTGCTCTTTATTTCCTGATGTCATTTAAATACTGTGTTCACCAAACAGCTATATCTGGCCGTTCTACCACAATCATGCATTTGGACTGGCAACAATTCCATTTGAACCCCAACTGTTTAAGCTATTTTTGCAAGAATTCCTTTCAAGGATTCCATCTTCTTTTAGGCTGGCTAAAAGTTTTTTTTATAGTTGATACCTTTTTGCACAAGATATAAAATTCATGGATTTTCTGTCGAATAGCGGAATATGTAAATCCACTTCTTTGGCTGAGATTTTCCATCTGGAGTGAAGAAATTCAGTATACCCTTTTGCAATGAACACTCTTCCCTCTTTTAACACTTTGCGCTGCATATAATTTTTTTTAATTTATTTGTACAGTTTCCATTACAATTTCAGTACAATAAAATTTAATACTGCTCATGCTGTATTATACCTCCTGTACAAATACATGAAATTGCTGACCCTGAGATTTACTCGCTGACTCAGGTCCCCTGGCTATCATAGTAAAACATAGCAGATATAAAAGGAGCCTGGGCTGCACATCGTAGTGCAGTGTAGTAAAGCAGAATTTACCTTCAGATGCCCTCTTACGACATTGCATCTTTAACTTTCTTGAAGGTTTATCATATATTTCCATGTATGGAGAACCTGAGAAGCACTGAGGTACATTGCCATCAGTTCTTCAACATGTCAAGTCTAAAAATAAGCAGTTGCATTACCTCTTCAGGTTGTCACTTTGCAGAGTAGTAATACTGTAACTATGGCCATGAAATGTCACGCAAGGACTTTGGGGTGTAAACACTATGTGCATAAACAGAAATTGGCTACAGATGAAGGGATACAAGTTGCTATTTTGGAAGAATTAACAAGTGAAAGTGAACACTCCGAAATTTCATGGTTGGCTTGTTCAGCGTAAGACAGTATATATGGAACAGTGTGTTAGCGACACTGTAACAGTGTCTTTGGTTTTGCAAAACATTCCACTCCTTAGATGGTCATTTCAGCTCTCTTTTAGAGAAATTAAACATTAACATTCCCAATGAATATCTGCCACAATGTAAAAGTAGGATGTGTAGAAATTGAATACTTCAGTCTTTTTCTGCACGGCAACTTTTGCACTTTATTGTATCTTAATTCAGAGGCAAATTTCGCAGATTTCTCAGGTGAACAAACAAGATGGGTACACACAAATGAGAACAAAATTAAGGCATATGTAGGAATTTTTATTTGTATGGGAATGATAAATTGGTTCGAAGCTAGAGAAAATTTTACAAACAATTTTTGTATTTGTCCTGCTATAAAGCGGGCAATTACATTCCATTGTGCTGAAATGCTTTCTTGGTATTTTCACATAAATGAAGAAGCTAAACCAGAATGGGGAGAAGGGAATTTTGATTATTTATATACAATTTAGCCTGCGCTTAGCACAGTAAAGAAATTTAAAATGCATTATTATTCGGGCCACAATCTTGCTGTGGACGAAACAACAATAAGTTTCAAAGGAAAGTTATATTTGAAGCAATATATGACCATAAAACCTTGGCATGAAAATCGAGATGTTTTGCTATTCTACATAAATTCAGATCCAAGAATAGACAGTGTGGTGGTAAGAAAAAGTGAACACCCCATAACATAACGCTTTCATAAATCAGCTTCATGGCATGGGGGATGTTGACCTGGCAGATCAACGAAAGCAGTACTATGGGGTGGGAAGACCAGCAAAAAATGATGAAAATATTGGTTTTACTTTGCTGTAAATCTATCTATTGTAAACAGCATCATCATTTATAATTTGAGCAACAGAACTGTTAGCACAGCACATGAAAACCAACTGCTACAATACACCTAGAAAAAATTGTGTAAATTAGTTGATCAAAAACTTTACATCATGTTAACGTATGTGGTGGCAGATGAGTCTGTCTAATGTTGTAACATTGTCTTCATTGCTTCATAATTTTATAGGGATCCAGGGTTGAATAAAAACGTGCATTGTATGCACAACAAGAAACCATGGAACTCAGTCTGGGTGCAGCATTCAACACAGTACAAAACTTAGCAATGTGACTTTTTGTTATGCCAAACAGGACGTTTTCTCCATTATCACCGAAAAAGGTGGTGGAAGTTTTAAATGTGTAAGACAAAATAATAATAAAAAAAATATGAAGTTTATGAAGTGAAAATATCCTAGAATCGAGATTTAACTGTATTGGAACACCACAGTGAAGCGAAATAATTATTAATTTATAGATGAGTCGTATTTATTACACATCTGATTCACTTACATACCTATTTTGAGGACATGTTTCGCAAATCGTTTGCATCTTGGGCTCTTATGTGACTAAAGCTTGATCCAGTGGTGTGGGTAATTCTGGAGTTGCTGCTGCCATCTGTTGATTTAGTGATGAACTTGCTCCTAGTGATCCTAGAATGTTTGTTTGTATATATTCTTTCTGCAAAACAAAGAGTTTTGCTGTGGTAAAAGAGGGCTATAAACTAACATTAATGGAAAACATGGTGAATATTAAAACATTTGCTAAACAGACATAGTAATATAATATAATTTTGAGTCGAACTAATACTCAATGCTCCATTTATTGCTAGTATTTACCTAGAACGCGTTTCGTTAGGATCTTCCTAACATCATCAGCTGTTGTCGACTAATGGATGCCGGTTCAGTGAACTCCTCGGAGGTGATAGGTGCGTATACGGAATAGTAATATAATTTTTAATTTTAAAAATTTATCATGCTGTTCTAACTAGGTCCAAATAGGTTTACTATTTGTTCATACCTAGGCCATTTTGAATAGGCCATTTTTGCATTCAAGCTCATGCTCTGTTTATTTAAATTTAAATGCCTGCTAAAGCAGTGGCCTGGTTGGAAGGAAACTTCTTAGTACCAATGGAGGGGCAAAGGGTTCACGGTTCTTGCTGAAACACCAGTTGCTTCACTCATTGCCAGTACATTGACATTTTGTATGTTAAATCTTTCTTTCATGTTCTTAGAATACTGGGCAATATTATACACTATTTCACAAGCCTGACATCTGAGTAGCTTACTGGAAATGCAAGAAGACTTTGAAGGCTGACAATTTATTTTTACTTTTAAATAACCACTGAAAATCAAAACCATTAAAATACATGGGTTTTGTGTGGTTTGTGTTCTGTTGCATGCAGGAAGGGAGAGTTGGGAGTCACATGGTGCTTGGATGGTGAGGAGGGGAGAAGGCTCTGCTCGCATATGCGCACACTTACTGCATTTTGTTTGTGTGTGCTCCATATATTGCTAGTGTTTAGCTAGAATGTGCTTTTTAGGACCTTCCTAATATCCTCAACTAATGTTGACTGCTGAATTTCGATTTGGTAAACTCCTTATATTTCCAAAATACAATTTAAGAAGAGTTCACATCTCTTTGCCTCCCCAGTATTATTCTTATATCTTTTCTACATACTATTTTTGCAAAAGCATATTACTTTCTATACCATGTACATAGTAGGTAGAGAAGGAATTATTCTACCCAAACATTTCCTGTGAATAGCATCATCCAGGGTGTAATATGAAGGTATTCAAGAAAATCCCACTCCAGACTACTCTTTATGTGGAACATTTTTTCAAAATTTTTATTTTCTCAAAAATAGCTCCAATTATTTTGATTAAAATGTCATTGTTTAAGCTATTTTCATGGCAAATTAAATGTATATCTTGAGTTTTCTGGGAATGTGCTCAGAAGTTGTCTTCATTCTGGATGACTTGCATAATTGTTAAACCATAAGAGATCAACAAATCTTAGTACACAAAAAATGTAGCTCTCATTAAAACATGCAGTTTATACCAAACAGGCTTTTTCATTTTATCAAATTGGAAATCATTTTTTTTTATATTTATATCTTGGGCATGCAGGGAGAATGGAATTTCTAAGCTATTACACAGCAACTAGCTTTAACAGATTTTACTATCACATTAAATGTGCTGTGTTTCCATATGCTCCTTGCACCTACAAGACTTCTATCAGTAAGATATTTTTGCCAATGTTTATCTTGATTTAACATGAAGTAGATAAAGGACTATTTTAACTTTAGTAAGAATGGTTTGTACAAGCATAGAGAAAATCATGAGAGTGCAACACTCCAGAATTTTTTTTCTATCTACTGAATTTAATTGAGATAAACATACGTTGAAATTGGTTCATAACACATTTTTTGCAAGAAGGATACAGTAGAGGAAGCTAAAGAGATAGTCAATCTTTAAAAACGAGTTCTACTTTATGGTATATTTAGACACCTTAATAACCAGGCTAGATTTAAACAAATCAGATTTGTATCTTTTTGCAGAGTGAGTTGTGATTGAACGAGTTCAACCTCTCTATATGAGGTGTAATCAAAAAGTTTCTCAAATGACGTCATGAATACTACACAGTAGTTTGTTTTGCCTATTCTGCATTGTCACCCTTGAAGTAGTGTCCATGGGAGTTTATACACTTGTCCCAGCGCTTCTGCCACTACTGGAAGCACCTCGAAAGTCCTGTTTTTCAATATGTTCAGAGCCTTCTGTGATTCGTGATGGATGACATCATTGTCCTCAAAATGGTGTTCTCGAAGCTGCAAAGAAAAAATAAAACAGTCCGCTGGTGCCAAATCTGGAGAGTAAGTGGGATGGGGAACAGTATTCATCCTATTTCTATCCAAAAGTTGGCGAGCAAAAAGGGCTTTGTGCACGTGCGCATTTTCATGATGCAGGAACCAGTAATCACTACATTTCTCCAGCTATTTGCGTCGCACATTCTCCCTTAATCTTTGCAGCACTTGTTTGTAGAACACTTGATTTACTATTTGATTCTGTGGCACAAATTCCTTGTGCACAATGCCTTTAATGTCAAAAAACACAATCAATATTGACTTCACTTTGGATCAAACTTGTCTGGCCTTTTTCGGGCATGGAAATGAAGGACTTTCATAGTGAAGATTGTTGCTTCGTTTCTGGATCGTACCCAGAAATCCATGTTTCATCGCCAGTAATAATTTTCTCCATAAACTGTGGATCATTTCAAAGCTGCTGTTTAAGATCTGTGCAGGAAATCACACAGCTTTCCTCTTGTTATTTGAAACAGGCAGGGCATGAACTTGGCGGCAATTCTTCCTGTATCCAAATTGTCTTTCAAAATGCTTTGAATACTTCCAAAGGAGAGTCCTGATGAGTCAGAAAGCTCTCTTATTCACGTGACCTCTCATTTATATCGGCAAGGAATGCTGCATGTACAGTATGGGTAAGAATTAAAGAAATCTCAGCATCAGCATTGTCGTAAATGCAGTAGTTCTAATTCAAACTTATCTGCATTGCTCTCAGATAAAGGCTGCGCATCCATGTCTGAATCAGAGCTGAAGTCAACGAAGTCACTGATCTTAACAGTTTATTCACTAACTTTTTGATAAGATCATCCAGATGCCACATTGATTCTTCTTCTTTGTGAGGAGAATCAAATGATGGCAAATGTCTATTTTACAAATTTCAGAAATCACTTCCATTAATGTATATCCAGCAGTATATGAACCTGCTTTGACTCACTCTTGTAGAATGATACATTATTTCATTGTAGCCACTCAGCAATCTTTTCTTTTTCCAGACTTAGTGTGATAACTTCACATTAATGTATATCCAGCAGTATATGAACCTGCTTTGACTCACTCTTGTAAAATGATACATTATTTCATTGTAGCCACTCAGCAATCTTTTCTTTTTCCAGACTTAGTGTGATAACTTCACACTATTGCAGGAAGCAGTGTCCATTATAATAACACCCCCAGGTTAAAGTCTAGATAACACTTTATGAATACTTGGCTGGTCATTTCTTCATGGTAATTGCTATTTTTCTTGGACTCAAATACTTATGTGTGTCATCTTCTAAAAGTCACAATCACTGTCAGAATGAGTAACAATAGTACTTACCTTTTTCTGTAGGGAATTTTAGAATCAAAGATCTGCCGGAAGGTAAGGCTTACCTCTTGAAAACCTTTTTCTGTAGGGAATTTTAGAATCAAAGATCTGCCGGAAGGTAAGGCTTACCTCTTGAAAACAGTTTGTGTCATACCATGCTTACAAGGTAGTTTGTTATTTATCCATATCAAGAAAACAAAGTTATAAAGGTAAAAATTTGCCACATTGATAATGAAAGTACCTACAAAATAACAAATTCAAGCCTATTAGCTGACTATAATGGCATGAACTTTCTTCCCCTCTATTATCCCATATTTTGCGACGTGTGATGGACCAAGATTGCAGATTACTTTGAATACTCGCTTGCCAATTTCACGTGCTATTGTACCACATGTTGCACTATAGTCTGAGCTATGTCATAATGGCAACTTCGAAATTCCTCCATTTCTTGTGTTTCAGTAGTAGCATTCATCATGTCCATATTATAGATAAAGATATTTATTTCACTAACATTCTCGAATAAGTCACATTATGTGCATGTGATTCAGTCAGTCATTAATATTATGACTTTGTGGGTTCGTAGAATTAAAATTCCAGTTTGCAGAAGTTCAAAATGTTCTTTATTTCCATAGAAATACACTTTGTACACCTTTGGCAGCAAGATGATGTAACATAAACGAACACAATCTCTCGTCACTTCTGCACACGTAAATAAGAGTTCACTTTCAAAACACAGCTGCAGGCACACGATATCAGTTCAGACTACCTCTCTCTAATTACAACTCTCCAAGTAACTGTGGCTTCCTTTTATACGTCCGTTCATGGTTCCAGATGTTTGTGGAATGTTCTGTCACAATCAAGATGGTACCAGACGAAAGACAAACCTTTAGTTATCTATCTTTCTCTTTATCGGGGCTAGCAAACCTTTTATCTCCGCGTTGCATTATCTGTCCCTTTGTGCATGCAAGCCGCGCTATTGCAATAATGGGTGCGCGACACTGTTCCCTCCACAAAGCTGGTCGTCCCGAACATCGTAGCGGGCCAGATGATCCTGGTGTACCACCAACATCTTTCCTCGGGGCACCTTCTGGATGCGGTAGACCACGTCGTTAATCCTCTTTACCTCCCGGTACGGTCCTTGCCACGGCTGCTGAAGTTTCGGGCAGCGTCCCTTGGTCCGGGTAGGGTGGTACAACCAGACCAGGTCACTTCGCTGGAACACTTGGCTGTTGGCTTGCCTGTCGTATCAGGTCTTCATGCCGTCGTTTGTCTTGTGGACGTTCTGACAAGCCATCTCATGCATGTCATGGAGATGGTCCACCAGGTTCTTCACATACTCGGTTGCTGGCTGTTTCGCTTCTGGGGGGCTCCCAAAAGCCAGGTCACAAGGGAGGCGTAACCCTCGGCCGAACATTAAGCTGGCTGGCGTCATCCCATTGGTGTCGTGAGTTGACGAGCGGCAGGCCAGCAAGAACAGTTACCTTGACGTCCCAGTCTCGCTGATGGCTGGCCACGACCTTCCTCAGATGTTCTTCTAGGGTCTTGATATCCCTCTCGACCATGCCGTCCAACTGTGGATGTAGAGGTGTTGTGTGGGCTTGTTCACCCCAAGCCTTTCCAGTGCTTCCTTCAGGTTAGACTCAAAATAGGTGCTCTGATCGCTGTGGAGCGCTTAACGACACTCCATAAAGGCAGAACAGTTGCTCCACGAGATAGTCTGTAATTGTCTTCGCCTCCTGGTCGGAAATAGCATACACCTCCGGCCACTTGGTGAAGTAGTCCACAATCACCATCAGGTACTTGTGTCTCGGTCGGACACTGGGAATGGTCTAGCTATGTCGACAGCGATGCGCTCGAATGGCCCTCCGACGTTGTGCTGCTGCATGCGACCCCGATTCCTAGTCTGGGGGCCGCGACTTGCTTCGCACACGTGTCATTGACGGCACCATCTCTCAGCATCTGCTCGGAGCCTCAGCCAGTAGTAGCGCTGTCGGAATTTGTCGATCGTTCGGTTCGCTCCCAGGTGTCCTGAAGGACCAGCGTGCACTTCCTCCAAGACTTCCGGTACCTTTCTCCGAGGAAGTACCAACTGCTCTCTCTGCATTGTCCCATCTGGTGATTCCTATACCCGAAACAGCACGCCCTCTTTGATTTTCAGCGAATCCCATTGGACCCAGTATGACTTGTATGTGGCACTTCTTGGTCCGATGTCCTCCCAGGTCGGTCTTGTCCCTGCCTACACTTCTCTCAAGAGTGGCCCCAACTCGGCTCGGCGTCTGCACGCTGCTCCCTCCTCAGGCCTGTGCTATCCCAACCGTCCGCAGGCATTGCCGTGACCATTCAGGCAGCTGCGGCACGCTCCTTCTCTTCCACTCTTGTGCATTAGCTGCACTCTTCTGGGCAGGGTCTTTGGGACATGGCGTTTGCGTTGCCGTGGCTCTTCCCTCTACGATGTTCAGAGGTGAAGTACTCCTGCAGCCTCTGGACCCAGCGGGCTGTCTGGCCTTCCAGGTTTCTAAAGCTGAGTAGCCAGGTTAGGGCAGAGTGGTCAGCCCTCAGGTGGAATGGCTGACCGTATAGATACTTGTGGAAGTGCTCCAAGGTGTTTACCACCTCCAATAGTTCTCGCCGGGTAATGCAGTGCCGTCCGGCACTTGCGATAGGATGCATCCAATGCAAAGGTCGGTGTCCAGAATGAAGGCGCACCTGGTTGTGGGAATCCCAGAATACGAGCACCACAAAATGTGTTCTTCAGCTGCTGTAAAGTGCCTTCCGTCGGCACCACGCATTGTCACTCGAGGGGATGGTGGGGATGGCGCCGACGTGCACCTCGCCATGACGGCTCTTACTCGTTTTCCGGCTGCTCTGCCTGGTGTGGGCAGTCTCTCCAGGTGTCCTGGCTGGCCACACCCTAAACATACGCCACTAGATCTTCGCTGGTGTCCCTCGGCTGGTCTTGGGTCACCAGTGTTGCGGATACTGCTCATTCTCGACGTTGGTGTAGCCATCACCTTGGCTGCCTCCATCCTCAATGCTGACGTTAGCGCCTCGTGGATGGTTTTGTAGTCGCTGAGCATTAGGCGCTGACGTATATCGGTGTCTCGTACCCCGTCAATGAATGTGTAGGCGGCTTCCCGGGATACGAACTCGGGTGGGAGGTCAATTAAGGCTTTCCTGGCCAGCCGCTCAATTGCCAGGGCGAACTCTTGCAGCGTCTCCCCTGGCTGCTGCGATCTGGACTTCAATTGGCTGCGGTAGGCTGCGGCTAAGCGGTGGTTTCCGAAGCGATTTTCCAAGGCCTCCCAGCTGCCCTTAGGAGCCGCCACTGTGTGGACCGCGTTCAGGACTTCTGCGGCCTGTCCCTGTAGGCTGCCTATTAGCTGTGCAGCTTCTTCCTCCGGTGACCACTTTTTGTGCTTGTCGAACTGGCGGCGGAAGACTTCGAAAGTTGTCGCGCCGTTGTATTTAGGAGGTTTGACGTGCGCAGGTTTTGATTCGCATCCCGGCGCGTTGGCCTTCAAGTGTTTCAACCTCCAATTAGTAGGGTGTAAAATTAAGTCAGCCGCTAAATTAACTTCATGTCATGATAACAGTGGATTTATGAACATGAAAGGCTGTTTTTTATTCTTGTAGAAACTTCCTTATTTGTAATTAGTTTTAACAAGTGTATTTGCCTAGATACCTTGATAAATAATGGGCAGTAAAAAGAAAGAGAAACGACAAAAAGTGAAGCTGAAGACGTGCTAGTATTCCATATGTATTGTGATAATATAACAAAGCTGTGCTGAACTCACTCTTATTTGCTACTACAACCGTTAACCCAATGGTAACTTATAATTAGTTTCACTTTTTACAAATGCACAGAGTGAAATGTCAGTGGTAATGTTTCTTTGTCTGTTGCACACACTAATTTGTGTTGCTCAAAACTTCTTGACACTCACTGCTCACAGGCTTGAACACTTTCACTGTGTATTACTGAACTGAAGCCCTAGGGTGGTTTTTGGGCGCTCTTTATGGAATATGTTAAAGAAATGCACAATGTATGGTTTTCCATACATAAATGCTAAACATTCGAAAAAAACATTATTAATGGTTGGATTGATGAATGTATGCTATACATCAGAAAGCTTCAAAACAGCATGTCTGCACTTTTTAATTTTATGGGAGAAGTTTTAATTTCCTAATGAATAACAAACAACATGCCTACCTGCTTTATTGTGTTGTGTTTATCATTTGATAGCTTTTATCATTATTTGTGAATAGCGAAAGTAGATAGGTATTCAATTTCCTGTCAGATTTGTGAAACAAATTACGTTGGTTTATGGCTGTACAGCAATTGAACACCAGCTTAGTACTACGTAATGATCTGTGTTTGTGTATTCACAAAAGAATGCACATGCATATTACTTTGTTGCGATCGCTGGTGAAGTGAGGATATCTACTTATGTTCAACTTTAGGAGGTCTTATCTGCCACCGTGAAAAGTTAATGAAGGTGGCTAAATAGGCATTAAACATTGTAAATTTACAGATTTGTGTATTTCAATTTCTTGCCTAAATATCTAGGTTTCAAGGTAAAGTTGTTTTAGATATGTTATAAGGCTGTTAAAGTGTTTTGAAGCATTGCACATCCTGAATGGGCTTAAGTTTATTTTTTATTTTATTTTTTAAATAGTAAAGGTCTTAAGTGGTAATGGTAAACTCAAAGGGAGAAAACAGGATTATAATATTTGGTGGGAAAATGTTGCATGTTTTGCTGCAGTTCTAAAGCAGGGTCATTCTGTGTGAAGGATATACGAGAGCCGGCTGATAAGTCCCAGGCCTCACATAGGGATGGTACTACTGGGCCAGTTTGACAGATAACATCATATAGTTTAACTCTAGACTAGCTTATATAAATATTTAAAGGACAGAAGCTTGTTTAGTTTTTGAATGACAGCATTTTAAACAAGACAAGTTTAAAGGTTTCATGAAAACGAAGGATTTGGAAAAACGAGCAGTGATTAAATACTTCCATTTGAAAGGTTTGACGCCTAAAGAAATCAAAGAGGAAATGGACAGTACAGTGAAAGACTCTGCCTCCTCATATACAATTATTAAAAAGTTGTTTTGCAGAGTTTAAAATGGGATTTACAAACACTAGTGATGAGTCTCGCTCTGAACAACCTGTGGAAGTCAACTCCAGAGATCACTGAAAAACTTTATCTCTTAGTGCTGGAAAACCGCAAATTAAAGTTGTTTTAGATAGCAGATGCTGTAAACATATCAAAAGAACGTACAGGTAATATTTTGAGTAATGTTTTGGGATTTCACATGGTCTATGCAAGATGGATTCCACGTTGGTTGACATCTGATCAAAAGTTGCAGAGAAAAATTGTTTCTATTAAGAATTTGGAGCTCTACCATAAAAATTCCAGTCAAGTTTTGAGACGGCTTATTACCACGAATGAAACTTGGTTACATGATTTCACTCCAGAATTATGGTATGTGTCTTTTACATCGGAAGATTTTAGAGCTGTATTGCGGAGAGCTGTGCTGGTAGGAAAAGTGGTCCGCTCTCTGCAGCAATAAACTTAGATATGTGAAAGAACTTCCTATTCCCTGGGCTACTTCCTGTCGTTCATCACGTCGAGAAGAGGTGAGTTTGGGTCAGCTGCGCATTGGGAACTACTTTAAGCATAGTTTTCGGTTTAGAAGGGAACATGCTCCAGTCTGTCCATTTTGCAACGAAGCGTTATCTGTCCGACACGTGCTGCTATAGTATTTTTGCCTAGCAAAAACGTCTCTGACGTCTCTGCAGCTGCCGGCCAACTTTACAAAAATGCTAGCGGATGACAAAGCGGTGGAGAAGGTTTTAAAGTTCTTTTCTAAGTTAGATTTTAGAATTTAGTGAAGATGATTTTTTGGTGTTTGGCCTTATACCTCTTTTTATTTTATTTTTGTTTTTGTTCTGTATATGTGTTTTTTGTGACTTTATTTACACTTGTATTAAGTTTTAGAACCGTTTATATCTGGCTTTTGCCAGAAATGATTTTTTAAAGGGTGCTGATAACTGCTGCGGTTGGGTGCCCTTATACACATATCATGATCATCATTATCAGAAAGTAAATCACAGTCAAAACAGTGGATTGCGCCAGATGAACCAACTCAAAAAAAAAAGACAGTCAATTTTGTCAGCTAGCAAGTTTATGGCGAATGTTTTCTGGGATGCACAGGAAATTATTTTAATTGACTATTTAGAAAAGGGAAAAAGTATCATTGATGACTACTACCAAACTTATTGCAATGTTTGAGTGATGCGGTGGAAAAAAAAAAAGACCTTATATATATATTCCCCTCACGACAATGATCCGGCCCATCTTTCAGTTATTGCAATGGGAAAAGTGTGCAAATGAAAGTTCGAATTGCTTGAACATCCACCCAATTCGCCACATCTAGTACCCAATGACGACCACCTTTTCCCAAACCTCAAAAAATATCTAGGGAAGACGAAGATTTCACAGCAATGAGGTCATTGATGCGGTAAACAGCTATTTTGAGGACCATGATAAACCTCACTACAGAGATGGTTAATTAAATTAGAGAACCGATACGACTAATGTAATAGTCTTTCTGAAGATTATGTTGAGAAATAAATAACAATTCAAATGTTCTCTATTGTGAGGCCTGGGACTTATCAGCGGCCTCAATAGCGTGATGGTAGCATGTCTGCCTCACGTTCAAGAGGTCCCGAGTTCGTCATAACCGGCAACCCGGTTGTTAACTTTAGCTAGAACTGGGTTATGATAGGAATGTAATGCATTTAGTGATGTGAGTGATAAATGTAATAAAGAATGCTTGAATATCGCGAAGTGGATGACTGATGGACCTCCTTGACCTCGCGGGTGATAGGTGGGTTGCCAGGGGCCCTCTACTCTGCGCTGACGGTCTACGTGTATCATGCGAATGATTCCGCTGCCGCTTCTGTCCTTCCGTGGACCAGAATGTCAACGCTACTGCAAATTATACTAATGTCCACTGCTTTTATACTCTGGTTTGCCTCTGTCCCCGCTCACCTGTATTCCTGTTGATCCATTCATCCGGAGGTCGTTGTGCTAATAGGGTCTTCCTTATGGCGATGAGTGATTTCCCGTGTCACGGTTCAAATTGCTCCTACCCTTAAATATTTGTATGCTTTCATCGGTCTATGTAATCATATAACTGAAAGCCATTTCCGGGCTGTTATACCGTGGTCCGCTGACGTTAGAATTTCCAAACATTTCGTCCACAGCTGCGGCGGTCATAATGTCTTCGGAGGGGTTTGCGTAGCGTCTGAAGTGTTGGTTGGGTAAGGTTTTTATTGTGGTTACAGTTACCTGGCCCAACCTACAGGTTAAAATTTGCATTAGTTTATAATGTTCGTTTTTACGCCTTTTAGCATCTTTGGCGTTTCACCCGAACCCACATCCCCTTTGGATCACCAATAACAGTTTTAGGTGTATTTGTGTGTTCGTCTCATTTTTTATATTTACAATACAGACTTTTTTTATACACTTACGCACATACACTCTGTTTACGCCTTATGTCACACTATTTACACTGTGAAATGCACGGTTTTGCTGTGTGGACAGCATGTCAGGCAGCGTGGTTGTGGTAGTGGCGACCCCTATTGTAGTGGTGCGTGGCCATGGGCTTGTGTGATAGGCGCCTTTCAGGCGAGCAGTGAACTAGAATGCCGATTCGCTTATGCTTGCGATGTTTGTGTTCGCCGCTGCTTATTGCCGAGATGAGTGTATTGGCATGCTGGCGAATGCACACTCACGTTGTGGTTGCTTTCCGCTGTGGTGGCTATGGGCAATTCATAATGTATGGATTGGTTTGTAGTCAATATCGGGCGGCAGTGATGTTTTGATCTGTGACTACTGAAACATTGTGTTCGGAGCATTTGTCCAGACCACGCATCTGAACAGAAGTGTGGACAGCACGAAAGATTTGTATAGGATGATTTTGAAGCAAGTATGTAGCTCTTTACTTCTAAACACGCTGCCAGCTTTTGTTGACGGCATTTTTGAGGTGGGCATTCCATGTAAGTCCTCGGTCTAGTGTGACTCCTAGGTATTTGACTTTCTGATGGCAGTGCAATCTTTGACCGCCGACCGTGAGGTCCATTGCCGGAAGGCGTGACTTTTTGAGAAATAGATAAGCAGGCTTTTGCTTGCGTTAATTTGAATTTTCCAATCATGGAGCCCTGAGAGGAAGGTTCAATATACCGCTGCATTTCCAGAAGGCTGAACCGAGGATTTTTGTTGTGGTTGTAAATTGCAGTATCGTAAGGATACATGGCAACTTTGCATTTGGTGTCCACAGGGAAGTCGATGAAAAGTAGGTATAAGAAGGGTGACATGTGGAGTACTAGCTTGCATAGCTCGCTCATGTGATTCGTTCACCTGGACGTAGAAGTGCCGGCTTCTAGAATTAGGAATAAGTAATTTCGAAGGCCGGTAAATTATGGTACAGTTTATACATTAAGCAATTGTGAAAACACACGTTGAATGCAGCTTCAACGTCCAACGTTGGAGCCCCATTGTTGAATTGTTCGGTGACCTCATCAGCTGGTCTTAGTAGCTGTAGTTCGGTGGAATTACTTTCAACTTATTGTGCCCACTTCAAATTAAAAAAAATAATTGGAAATGCCTTATCGAGAAAACTGAGATTACAGGATTCGGAACGGGGACCTCTGAATCCACACGCACCTGCGCTGGCAGCAAGTCTGCAAAGACGTCAAACATCGCGAATATGATGGATGATAGTACGTTATTGTTCTGAATAACTTTTCGGATTAATTAGCATTGCACGCCTGATATTTGCGTTTTCTGTGTTTTCTTCCTCCACAGGAAGGAAATGACAGTTCCTCTTATGTCTGCTAACTACTTGTTTGGTAGTCTACAGTGAAGCACATATTGTGCGGAATAATACACAAGCGTGGTATTTATAGCGGATCCAGTACAGATCACCTTTGTCTCAATTTGACTCACATGTATCTTTTAGATGTGGCTCATGACCTTGCTTGGATGTGCGCGAGTGACGTCATGCGAATCAATTGTAGGGGTAAGATCTCTGCTTTCACCAGCAGATTGCTGATAAAGCTAGTGGGATAGATGACAGATGACTGACAACCCTTTTTCTTCCAAATAAACAAGTGGACTCGACCATAAACTGCTGCGCAACATTACGTCATACGCCACGTCCAAAAAATACATCTGTATGTGTAGTATGTTTATTTTGTGCTTCAAATCCCTTTTCATTTTATTCTTGTAGGAAACCACTTTTGAACGTTGTATAACCTTGTCCTTAAAATCTTAGCGTGCTCTTCTGTACTAGATTTTCTACGAGTAACATTCACTACCTGTCCACTCTTTTTCTGTATTATTCCTATTAATGCTGCTGGCATCACCCTTCTTACGGAAATTAGACCTCGTTCGTGGTTTTAATGTGCTACAGCTTCCAGACAAATTCAGAGATGAAACACTACCTGGTTTCTACTGAAATTCACAGTAATATGGCCTCACTATAAATTACTTTGCAGATAGACCTATAAGATGTCAATACAATTTATTGAATTATAGCTTTGCTTACCCTCCGTAGAAAATTTTTTATTCTTAGTAATTTGCAGTAAAATTATCACAACAAACTTTCAAATCTAATACACCTTTTAGTAGCATTACATATTCAGATTATTTCTCGTGCATCTGGGAAACCAAAAATGACAACTGCAGGTTCAAAACATATTTAAGTTAATTGTCAAAACATATATTAAAATTTATTTTAAATACACGTAACTTCACGTAAGCTTTCATTAGTGTGCTGACGTCGTAAAAACAAAGTGAATCATAAACACCTTACATTTTATCTTAGATTTAAAGTAAACATGAGCAAGTAAAGGTTATGGATAGTAGCACCATTATCTTTTGTCCATTGTAAAATAAAAGAATGACCATGAATTCTTTCTTCTTCATCGTTACTACAACAAAAAACTGCTCAGACATTTCTATACGTATTTTATGTATTGTCAAGCAAACAGATTACCTTCTCAATAATATAAATAAGGGAAATTTGCGAAAAACATTGATTCACCAAGCACTGAACGACCGTAAACAAATATAATGAATCGAGTGTCGTCACCAGGAGACTGCAGTTGTCGCTGGATAGAATAAGTAGTAAAATAGTGAAAACAAGACGCACGTTCTTTCGGTATACAGTAAAATAAAAGAGAAGAAGAGAAACATTTAAAATAAAAGTTTGCGTTAATGTGCAAGGAAAGTGCAGACATTTATTTACTGGCATGCTCCATTCCTTAAGAATATTGCATACCGATGATGGATGATAGGACAGATGCAATAAAAAGCCTAGCTGTAGCAACGAACAGAGACTAATTCCTTAGCAACCTCTTAATCTGTTTATAGCCGCAGACCTCTGGGCAAATGATCTACGCACAGGGGCACTATTATCTAAAAGGCGAGGGCATTGGTCTATTTATTAATATGCAATTACCGACACGACTACCCAATGCACCCAGATCTTTCCACCCTTCTTCAACCGGAGGAATCCGATATACCTATATAATATGAGTACAGCATCCCACAGTTACTAACTGCAGGCTGCAAGGGCAACAGTGCACAAGTTGCATCGCAATAATTCAGGAAAATATCTCATGTATCATCAGTGTCATCGCCTGCGGTGCCGTGTGTAGTAAAAGCGGGCGTTAAACACTACACATTTCTACACGTTCAAGAGGTCCCGAATTTGAATCTCGGCCAGGGTGGTTTATCTGGAGGGTTTCTATTATTCTTAAAGATGAATGTCGGGTTACCTCTGAAACCCATAATCGATATGGCGTCCCTTCTCATACCTAAAGCAATGACGCTGTTAAAACCTTTCCGTATCGGCACGCCCAAATACCCACAAACTCTAACTGAAATGGACGCAGAAATTACCTTATCAAATCCACTGCTGGTTGAAGGATAAAGATATCGCATATGTCGCCATCCTTTTGGTTGAGGAAAAAAAAGCTGCACGTCACTATAATGAGTCCGTTCCTCATACATCACTGAGGAGAATCGTTAGCCATCTGCGCACCGTCCCCCCCCCCTGTCTCGCTTAGGGTAGTCCTGGACAAGAATGGAAAATCTAAGAACAGCTACAAGGTCACCATTGTATCACTGTTGGGGCTCTTTCAATCTCAATGCCTAAACTGCAAGCATTTGTCATGGGGCACATACTTCAGATTGTCAGTGGTGTGCTGTTACTGTGGACAGAGATCTGCCAAACAATTGCAGAAAACTGGACATAACCAAGTCCAACTGTGCAAACGGAGCTTACCACCCCATGTCGCTACGCCAAAAGCCCTATTTGGCACGTGGTCCGATATGTAACAGAAAAGGGGCCAGATCCATGTTCTCCGAGGTACCCAATCCTCATGGACTAATCTGAGAAGCATTCTGTGGCGCCCGTTCTGAATTCCCAGTCTGAACACCAGTTAATTTCCGACATACGCGGCAACGGTTACAGCACCACAAGCCCTAGCGTGGAACTAATCCGTACTGCCATAACCCGCGCTAAAACAGCCAAAACCACTTCTACCTCACCACCACCGCCAATATCCAAAATGTCCATGCCACATCCCTCCATGCAGGAACCGGATGATTTCCAAACCTGTCGATGTACAGCCTTCCCGTGCAACCAGCCAGTGGAGCTGCAGTCAGAAGGCGGCAGCCACAGCTGCATTCAGTGCAGTAACAGATGGTACTTGCACCAGTCACAGCTGGCACTTGCACCAGTCACCACAAACGTTGCACGAAATGGTCCTCATCCAAACAGTATTCACTCTGCTAATCTAACATCAACAGCATGCACAGAGTTTCTTACGAAGGTCTCAAACTTCTGGCGGTGCGCAATGTGAACATCTTACTTCTAGAGGAAACATACCTGTCACCTCTCATAAAATACAGACTACCGGGAATGCGGCCTCCCAATGGATAGCAAAGGGGGCTCAGCTATATATGTAAATCGCTCTCTCGATTGCCACCACCAACTACATCTCGCAGCTTTCCAGCTCTGAAGGATACAGGCATATGAGTGGAGACTAGAAGAAGTTCTTTACATCTCTACTCAATGTATGAACCACCAATCCTTCCTCTCCTGTACACCATATTTGACACTGCTCTTTCTCTCCTCGGTTGCTGCGGGTGATTACAGTGCCCAGCATCTAAACTGGAACACCTCCCATCATCAATCACCACGGTCACATATTGCATTACTTCATCATGTCAAGCACTATAGCTGCACAGGCCCCAAAACAGGCTACCAGTTACAATGCAGAAAGAAGGCTTCAAGACGGGCTAGATCTAGCACTTTTTCAATGTGACTGCAAACCACCCTGTTGACTGTGCCGGTTCCCTCTTCAAATCTCTACCCGGTCATCATCTGCTCTCCGGGTAGGCCGACCAGTAAAATCTCAAGTTTTCCCAAACCCTAGAGGAACCTATTGGGAAGAATACACCAAATTGAAGGAGCTATAGGCCCCCTGCAACATTGCAACCATGGAGGATATAAACCAACTAATGGCATCACCATCTGGATGACAGTTGCTGTCAAAAGTGAATCTGCCAGCCTCTGTAGCGTAGGTGGTAGCATGCCTGCCTCACGTTCAAGATATCCTGAGTTCAAATCTCGATCTGGATAAGGTTTTTTCCAGAGTTTTCCCTTATCCTGAAAGATGAATGGCGGGTAATTCTAATCTTTGTTTCACATAAGCTTGCCCCGTATTTCTTAACGGTCACGTGACCTAATCCCCTCTCATTGGCTACTGTTGTGTTATAGACTGTTGTGCGGTAAAAATTAGTTCGTTTACATTGTGATGTACCTTTATATGTTGGAAGAGAATTATCAAATTTATATTTTCATAACTGCATTAAATATATTACGCAACAGAGTTAATTTATCTGAAATGCATGTTAATTCGTAAACGAAGTAAGGAGGAGGCTCCTTTGCTTTCAAGCCCGCCTTTCAGATGACACGATAGCACGTGCTTTAGCGGTAGTGATGACATATTTGTTTTTTTTTATTCCACTTATACCCCGCCTTGAACTGCAATGGTCCTCCTTTGGAACATATCGAAGGTGTTAATTCGTATTCGTTGGGTTTTAATCATTAGATCACGCACACATTCCCACTCTTATTCATACTTCCAGACTCTGGGGAGGATGGGGGATCATCTTGGTCGGAGAAAAATCCCCACACCTACCGTCGGGAATGGAACCCGGGACCCCTAGCACGGCAGGCAGGTGCTCTACCGACTGAGCTACGGGCCAGCCACATATTTGTTTATATGACTTTTATCACTGATCTTTTTTTTAACTGGTTTAGTCATAGTCATATACATTCGAAGGTGTGCTGTGCTGAGCGCGAGAACTAAATTATTTTATTGATCGTTTATTGTGCGTTTGTCCGATATGACTTAACGTTGGAGGACGTAAATTTAAAAAAAAGTTTATTGCGCGTGTACTTATATGTATAATGGCAGAGTCTACCGCCAGTTTTTTCGCTGAAGCATCGCAAGGGTAAACCTTTACAAAGCGGCGAAGAAAAAATTGTGGTGCATGTGTTTAATGCACTCACAGAGAAGAATTGGTCTTTGTCAGTGAGAGAAGTCGAACAGCTGTGCTCTGAACTTACAGGTGTGAGTGTTGGATCCGTAGGAACATCGCGACATGAAATTGGGACAACAGGAAAACCTACCACTCCAGGCAAATGCAGGAATAAACGAAAGCGCGTGCTTGGAGAATGCGATGAGTTCGTGAAAAGTGCTGTGGTTGTCATTTGCATAGTTTTTTTTCTTTAGAAACGAACTCCCTAACATAAATAACATTTTGTCTGCTGTAAATGAGGATGGAGCTTTACCAAATTTCAGCATATCTGGTTTGTATAGATTGCTTATACAGCTGGGGTTTGTAAATGAAAACGGGCAAGAAAAATGTGCTAAGAGACAGGTGATATTGCTGTGTGCCGAAGACATTATTTAAGGACAAACAAACAGTGCCGGGATAAAAATCGCAAAATATACTACCTTGACGAGACTTGGGTGAATGAAGGACACACGACAAGTAGAGCAATGGCGTGACACGACTATCAAGACTAAAAAACAAGCATTTTTGCAAGGTGTGTGCTGGTTTAAAAAATCCCAATGGAAAAGGACGAAAACTGATTGTCACTCATATAGGAAGTGATGGTGGTTTTGTGGAAGGTGGTCTACTGCTTTTTGAGTCAAAGAAAATCGGTGACTACCTCGAGGATATGAATGGAGATGTGCTTCAGCAGTGGTTTGTGAGTGTGTTGGCAAAACTGGAACCAAGCAGCATAATTGTGTGTCCAACACAATGCTCCTTACCACTGCGTTTGTGTCGAAAAGAAACCAAATACATTCTGGAAGAAAAAAGACATTATTGAGTGGCAGCGTGCAAAAAATGAAGTTGTAAATGAATCCCTTATTAAGGCAGAACTACTGGAACTGGTAGAAAAGCATGCCAGCGATTGTGATCAACACGTAATCGATGAAATGGCAAGATCAGCTGAGCATGATTTACTCAGACTTCCACCATATCACTGGATTTTAAATCCAATTGAGCTTATTTGGAGCTTATTTGGGATTTACAAACACTAGTGATGAGTCTCGCTCTGAACAGTTCGGCGTACAGCCCCTTTGCTACAAAGCGGGTAGTTCTTTCTTCTGGGTGGGGCATTAAGTAATGCTGTATGTTTGATTTGAGGTGTTTCACCAAAATCTAGCAGTCCCCAAGTGAGAACGTCTTGAAAACGAAGTCCCTGGAGTTACGGGCTGTGTCTACAGTATAGTTGAATTTTAGTTGGCAAGTCTTGTCAATGTCTTGTGTTAGTTGGCGGATGTTCGCGGCTTGGCTTTTACTAACAAAAATCGGCGCAATGTCCGTTCTCCTATCCTGGCTGTCATTTGGGGTAGTGTGTGTCAGTGTTCCCAAGTCACTTGAGTTGGAAGAACAAGGTTTGGGTGAAGTGGGCCTGGAAGGAGAAGGTGTTTTGTAAGTAGGTGTTGAGAGGGGGGGGGAGATGGGTTGAGGTGGTGGCGGTGTCTTGTCATGAGGAGAGGGCGAGAGAGTTCTTGGGAGAGTTTTGCTCTTCGATGTCTTAGTCTTGGAAGGGCCGTATTCATATTTGGTCTGCCGTGACGTGGTTGGCTCGGCTGACGCTGCGTGGGAGGGGGTGGTGGTATGCAGTTTTTGTTTAATTTTAAAGCTTCCTCCTTCCTGTTAGAATTGTAGGGGTGTTTGTAAATCTCTATGGCTTCCCGTTGTAGTCTGGTGTGATAGTATAGCTTAGATGAAAGAACTGATGCTTCCTGGTATTGGATTATGTGTTCCCATTCTGCCCAAAGTGCATGTTCAGCAACTGCTGACTTCTCGGGGTGGCCTAGATGGCAACATCTTTTGTCTTCTGTGAGCCGGATGTTGACGCTACGTTGTGTGATGCCTATATAGACTGATCCACAAGAGCAAGGGATTTTGTACATGCCGGCCAAAGTAAGTGGGTCCCTAGGATCTTAAGTGGAGTGTAATAATGAACTAATTTATCTTGTGGGCTTGAAGATGGTTTTGATATTATGGCGCTTAAGTAAGCGTTCAATCCTGTCTGTAACATTTTTTAAGTAAGGCAGGAAGGCAGTACCTTTGCTTTGGGGCGGTTATTCTTTTGTGAGGCTGTTCTTTTGTGGTCTACGTGGTCGTATAGCTCTGCGGACTTTTGTGCTATGTAGTTATTGGTCACCAGGGCCTGTTCAAGATGATGCAGTTCTTGTTTTAGTGAAACTGGCTCACAAATCCGGGTAGCACGGTCTGTAAGAGTCTTTATCATGGCGTGCTTGTGTCTGGGATGGAGTTCTTGTTTAAATATTGGTCCGTATGTGTGACTGAAACTTCACCCAGAAGACTCAGACCATGCCACCACTGATGATGCTCACTGCAGACGTGAATGAAACATATGGATCGTCCAACTCCATCAGACCACGGCTCCTGGGCCCGGAAAATTCTTCTATCTTTGAGTCACAAAGTTTGACAGTGAGATAGTAAAGTACCAAGATCAAACTAAATTCTTGGGGATAGTTATAACAGAAAATCTAAAATGGGGGGCACATATAAATATGCTATGCAGAAAAATAAGTTTGGGATGCTACATAGTGAATACACTGAAAAGGGTGACTAGTACGAAAGTGGCTAGAAATGCATACTTTGCATACATCCATAGTCATATAAGGTATGGAATAAGGTTCTGGAGGGCTTCAACAGAATCAGGAAAAGTATTTCGGTTGCAAAAGCGGGCTTTAAGAATAATGGCTGGTGAATCGAGCAGAGCATCATGCAGGAAATTATTTAAAAAATAAGGGTCATGACTACAGCACGTATGTACATATTAGAAGTTACCAACCATATCAGAGAAATAAGACATCTGCTACCACACAATAAAGAAATTATTTTCATAGTACAAGGCAGAAAGAAAATTTACATTACAATATTGCAGAACAAACCTAGCTAAATCCAGTACTTACCACAATGGGATTATATTGTTCAACAGACTACCCCCTAATATATATATATATATATATATATATATATATATATATATATATATATATATACACGTAGAAAATGTGATATTTAAGAAATAGCTCAAAGCATATTTAGTAGAAAATTCATTTTATTCAATTATGGAATATATAAATGGATAGTGCTGTATACACTAAATAATTAAGACTGTGTGAGTGAGCATTATTCTTAATTGTATTGTATTAGTGTAAATTGAATTGTATTTCTATTGTACAATGTTGACGATTCCATATCATGTAAACATGATCTTAAGGATGAAATAAATGAATATGAATTATAAACCCTACAGAGAGTTCGACAGCGAACCTGACACTGCAGAATCAGAATCCGAGAGGGAGGGGATTACTCCATTACTATTCTCCATAACGTGTGAGTTCAGTTTCATTATAAACTTGTATTTTTGCATGCCTTCATATCCTTATTTGCATGATTTTATTTATCTTCCTGGCAATTATTATGATGTTTACTACAGGTTTAAATGTGACGGGAAAGCACCGCCTATGGCGCGAAAGCATTAGCCAATTAGGGTGAGGGTTATATCAAACTGATTATAAGCTCTATAGATTCGGACTCCTGAGATCATTTCACCCATTTCATCTTCCGATAGGACTTAATGCTGGAGGACGTTAATTAAAAACAAAGGTGAGTCTCTTAAATCAAGACTGAGTAGCCTGAACAGGGATCCCCTACACAACTCATCCGTGACATCATTGAGAGTGAAAACCAACATTCTTGCACACACGATTTTCGTCAAATGTTCCGCCGTCTCCAGGTTTCGCAGGTTCATGGACTACCGAAATAACTATTGGGAAGAATGCATAAGCATTCTGCTTGTGGAGCACAGAAAATGGAAAATGACCAAGACGCTGCTAAATTTCCATGCAAAATTCCGCCACTACATGGACAGGCAGAGGCACAGTTACCCAGCCAAAGTATGGAGTGCCACCAGTACCCACAAAGGCTTTATAAGCTCTCTCCAGTTCTAAACATCTGCCAGGTTTTGCAGTCCAGCCAATGGGACTATAAAGCTTTACTGTGACCTTGGGTCCAAGCTCGCACAAAACTCTTTTTAATGCCATTCTCTAACACTGCTACTTTTCAGAGGCATGGAAACATGCCAAAGTCATCTCAGTATGTAAACCTGGAAAAATAGAACATCTCTGGTGAGCTATAGGACCTTTAGTTTGCTTTCCATATTAAGCAAATTGATTAAAAAGCTAATACAAACAAGTCTGTGAACCTTCCTGAATTATCCGAACATGGTACAGCCAAGAAAATTTGGATTTGGATTTCAGCATCCTACACAACACCAGGATCTAGCCATTACCACTATAAAGGTGTTTCTGGGTCCTTGAGTAGAAGTCCTCCCAAAACTGTTATTAATGACATTCTGCAACTTGTCTACTTCCCAGAGATATGGAATCATGTCAAAACCGGAGCAGTATGCAAACCTGGGAAAGATGGAACATCTCTGGAGAACTACAGGCTCATTAGTTGACTTTCCATACTAAGCAACCTGATGAAAAAGCTAATAAAAACAACTTTATGGACCATGCTGGATCGTATAATGTGATGCTGCTGAGAAAATTTGGATTTTAAGCTCAGTACTGCACACATCAGCTACTTTGGCTGATCGACAAGTATATACATCCTTAAATAAGAGGCAGTTCACCTTGGCACTATTCCTTGACATAGTGGGTCTTCAACAGCTTGGGCCACGCCATGGCTCAGTGGTTAGACCGCTTGGCTCTCACCAAGGCGGCCCGGGTTCGATCCCAGGCGACCACAAAGTGAGATTTGTGGTGGACAACACGGCATTGGGGCGGGTTTTCTCCGGGACCTCCGGTTTCCCCTGCCATCTCATTCCACCGGTGCTCCATCTTCATCTCATGCATCATCAGTGTCACCGCCTGCGGTGCCGTATGTAGTAAAAGCGGGCGTTAAACACTACACATTTCACATTTCAACAGCCTGTGGCATGAAGATATAATTTTCTGCCTAGTCAAATACCAAACACCCCCTTATTTGATCCATTTGATCCACTCTTACCTGTTCAAGAGAACTTTCTCAGAATCCTATCCTAATCCCATCCAGTAAGAGGCTGCTTGCAGAATCCAGCACTACTCGGTTCAAATACCTACATATTCACTCACAGAAGCGTTACTTCTCCATTTGGACACATATGGACAACATTCTACCCATAATGTCTTGCTAGTGATGAGATTGAGTGAAAATCTACACAAATATTTGGAAATATTGCTGGATATGAAGATGATGTGTAAGAGCACATATAACAGGCAAATAAAATTAACAAGAGCATGTGAATCCTCTATCCTCTGGGTGGCATATCAGTTACTTCAGTGCTAATAAAACTACTTGTCTTCAATCGGGTATTATGCCCTGCATCACCTACACCTGTGAAATCGTGGGAGCGGTTGCCTATAAGTTCTACAGTCACATTTCCTCAGAATAGTCGCAAACTCTCCCTGGTACGTCCAGATCACATAATCCCCCAGTACCTTAAATTTCCTTCCATAAAAGACTACATCCATTCCAACTCATGCTCCTTCCAAAACCTGCCACACAATTTTAATATATTGATGAGTGCTCTAGATGACTACAATCTAAATTCAGGAGAAACCTAAAGGTACCCAAGATTGGTTCTAGAATCCTAGCATGAACTACCAGAAGTAAAACCATACAGACCTAACTTCCTAAATGTATACAACTCACTGCTACCACTAAAGTCATCACCTGATAAAATACACTTCATGGCCAGTAGAGGGTTCAACCCTGATCTGGTAGAGGACAGAGGATGACTAGAATTCTTTAATATTGCTGCTCTCTTCACCTTTACTCTTTTTGGTTAAACTGAATTAAATTGTAAAGCTGTTATTACCACTTGTTTTTTATTCTTGTCCGTATTGCATTGCAGTTTGCTTCTGTGTGGTAATGTATTCTATTCTCACAAACTGCAATACCATCTATGTAAAACAGAGACAATTATTGAGAAATAAGAACAGTTAGGGTTCTCATCTTAGTAACTTGGAGATATCATGCTCGTGTGTCATTGAATGTTTCTTGTACACATCTTGATACATGGAAATCCTGTAAGCACTAAAACGTTAAATGTCATAATTACAGTAAAGGGGCAGTACCATGACTGACTTAGATAACTCGTCTCTCACTAAGGGGTCCCAGGATTGATCCCAGTTACCCACATGTGGAATTTGTGGTGGACAAAGCAGCATCTACATGGGCTTTCTCTGTATTCTGTAATTTCCCCTGTGATTCATTCCAAAAACAGATCCATGATGTTCTTTTTTCTACAGTGTCACCTTAATTTCATATCCTCTTCCTTTTAACTCTTAGATCAAGGATGATCTGGAAACGGATGGTTTGTAACAAGATCTGAAACATAACCCCACACCAAAAAAGGAGGGCAAGAATATTAAGGGGTGTCACGTGGTGAATCTGAAGGCCAACAAAGACATTACTGTTATTAACAGGGGCCAACCTATCTGTTCGAATGCCTAGTGTTGAGCTCCTCTTACAAATGCACCTTCTTACTGTAAAATCATAGTACTACTTATGTATTGATGTCCCACTGAGTGGATCTACACCATGTCTACATCATGTAGACAGTCTGCAACTTTCTCCATGTAGCTGACTACTGGCTGTTCTGTCCCAGGGTGGGGCTTCCAAACATTAGGTCAACTGACACAACTTTCTGCCCAGTGTGTCAAAAGAGAATACCATTTACTGTCAATTGCACGTTGTGGACCTTAACCAGTTAGATAGCACTAACACTATACTTAAAACACTGTTGTGCACACTCATAACAAAAACAGCTAGCACTAACATTACACTTAAGTCACTGTTATACATACTCAGAACCAACACACTGATCTGTCAAATCAAATCACAACTGCACTATCACTACTTAATCTACTTACTCTGAACTGCAGTTGGCTCTGCTCGCTGTCCTTATCCACTGAAAACTCTGTAACTTTTTAATTATCAGCTGGGAATGAGCCAGCCCCTTATATAATACCTGAACCAAGGCAGAACTTTCTCAAAAGGGAATATTTCCTAAACAATAATTCTCTGGAACCAATAAACAACTTGCAACGATCTGAGTGGTTTATGGGCTATTGTTCAGCTACAAGGAGCAGTCATTAATGTACACGCTAATCTCTTTGTGGTAGGTATTAGCCTCCTAACTATGGTGACTATAAATTGGAATAAAATGTAAGAGAATCAAGAGTAGGTATAGGGTTGACACTGAAATTTTCGAATGCCATGTTTCTGAAAGCAAATAAATTTATTTATATTTGACAACTAATTACAGCAGGTAA
This sequence comes from Mantis religiosa, assembly GCA_030765055.1. Taxonomy (NCBI): domain Eukaryota; kingdom Metazoa; phylum Arthropoda; class Insecta; order Mantodea; family Mantidae; genus Mantis; species Mantis religiosa. The sequence goes on along the minus strand of CM060957.1, from coordinate 120,283,486 downwards.
TTAGCCTCTTGGATATGCTAACAATATAAAGAAAGGTGTTATAAGGACATTGGCAAAAGTTAAAAAAGTTCTGTGTATTATAATATGAATTGGAATCATTCACAGTATTTTGTGAATATTGGTACACTTTAACATGATTTTTTTTCTTTATAAGGAGCCAATACAACCTGGAGAACACCTCTGCACCTGCAATCGTGCTGCCAAGAATGTGGAGAAAGGCAAAGTTGTAAGTAAATGACTACAATTGCATATAAAAATGAACAGAAATTAAAGTTCAGAAGATGTCAGCATTCACTAAATGTAATGTTACTAGTAACTTTTATGCTACATTTCAGCTGTAAAAATAGTAGTCTAACGTAAAATAGTAGTCTAACCCTAAAGTTTCAAAAAGGTTAATTTGTGTGGTTAATATGTTAGATGTGATTGGTTGGTCACATTTTGAAAACTGATTGCAGAAAGGGACTTGGCACTTGTGTAAAATTTTAGGATTTGATGTGGAAAATTGCTCTTGTGAGAAAGTATGTTTATGTTACAGTGCTTAATAGATAAAATAGTAAAACTTGTCAATTTTTTTGAGAATAAGGCGCCTTTATTATGAACTCTGCTTGTAATATTAATAGTACTATACTTCTCAGTATAGACAGTCAAACTCAAAAATTCAATGCCATGGCCGGAATTTGAACCACAGATCTCCTGGTTTCCGTCCTGTTGATCTAACCCATTGAGCTACCATAGCCAACATGCCATGATGACATTAAATTCTCCAATTGACTCATATATTTTCCTGTTAAACCACTAGGGGCTCTTGTATTCGAGATACATCGTTTGTGGCGACTTACTATTGAGGGCGGCCGATCACCTGAATGCAGAACAGCTCAAGAAGCTTCGACAACTGCTGAGACGATACCAGCTCGTCTTCAGCCAAGGCAGAGAAGAACTACTGCGTCACCCGGCGAGAATTACTGGCGGTAGTAAAGACCTTGGAGCACTTCCACAAGTACCTGTACGGTCAGCCATTCCACCTCAGGACTGACCATTACGCCTTAACTTGGCTATTGAGCTTTAAGAACCTGGAAGGCCAGACAGCACGTTGGGTCCAGAGGCTGCAGGAGTACGACTTCACCTCTGAACATCGTAGAGGGAAGAGCCACGGTAACGCAGACGCCATGTCCCGAAAACCTTGCCCAGAGGAGTGTGGCCAATGCACAAGAGTGGAAGAGAAGCGTGCCACAGCAGTCCAAGTAGTCACGGCAGTGCCTGCGGATGGCTGGGATAGTGCAGGCCTGAGGTGGGAGCAGCTGGCGGACCCAGACTTGGGGCCACTCTTGGGAGAAGTGGAGGCAGGGACGGGTACCATCTGGGAGGACATCACACCGGGGAGCGCCACCTACAAGTCGTACTGGGCCCAATGGGACTCATTGAAGACAAGAGAGGGCGTGTTGTTCCGGGTATGGGAATCGCCTGATGGGAAGTCGCAGAGGGAGCATTACTTCCCCGAAGTAATGTCCCGGAGGTCTTGGGGGGAAGTGCACGCCGGTAGTTCAGGTGGACACCTGGGAGCAAACTGAACAATCGACAAACTTCAACAGCCGTGGCAAGGACCGTACTGGGTGGTGAAGAGGATTAACGACGTGGTCTACCGCATCCAGAAGGTGCCACGAGGGAAGATGCTGATGGTACACTTGGATCGTCTGGCCTGCTACGATGGAGCTGTTCGGGACAACCAGCCTTGAGGAGTGAGCAGTGTCGCGGCACGGGCATTAAAGTTTCGGCGCAATAAGAGGACAGTCGGCGGATATAGTTTCATGGTAATAATGAGCCTTGCTAAGCAGTTAACGATAGCGTGTAGTGTAAACAGATAGCGCCGATAAACAAGAGATGGATAGTTTATCACAGAGGTGAAAGACTTGCCGGCACCTATGTAGTTACATTCTAGAACATTCGTGTTATATTTGGTGACATTTTAGAGTAAAGTCGAGAACAATCTAGAATGATCGATTAGGTGTATAAAAAGAAGCCATGCCTAGTGATGAGTCAGTTGTGAAGCAGTTGTTGTGAAATGAGAGATAGCCAGCTGTGTTGTTGTAACGAGAGCTAAAGATGTAATCTGCTGTCACTGTTTGTTATTGTGATCGACCTTGTAAGACTGTGTATATGTGATTTAATGTTCTTACGTGAGAATTGAATGGTGTATTTCGACCAAAATAAAGGAGATTTTTAATTTCTGCAACTCGGCCTTTTAATTCTACGAACCCACATAGTTACACTATTGTAAGTACTTGAGCCCCAGGCTTCATTGTTAAACTCTTATTATTTAAGTTAATTCATGGAAATTAATAATTCCTTCACACTAGCCGTGTATAGGCTAAGGTTTTGGACAGATAGAGTCAAATTGAAAAATTCAATGCCATGGCTGGGATTTAAATCACAGATCTCCTGGTTTTCGGCCAGTCGCTCTTACCCATTAAGCTACCCTGGCCAACGTGTTTCTCCAATTGACTCATATATTTTCCTGGTAAACCGCTAGGGGCTTTTGTATTCGAGGTACACTGTTTGTGGCACCTCACTATTGTATGTCAATGAGAATATATACTGTATGAGTCAACTGGAGAATTTAATATGACGGCACATTGGCCATGGTAGCTCAATGGCTAAGAGTGACTGGACGGAAACCAGGAGATCCGTAGCATTGAATTTTTCGGTTTAATGCTATCTATCCAAAACATTAGCCTATACATGGCTAGTTTGTGAAGGACTTATTAACTTTCATCATTTAACTTAAATAATAGAAGTTTAACGATGAAGCCTGGGACTCAAGTACTTAAAATAGTAAGTCGCCACAAACGATGTATCTCGAATACAAGAGCTCCTAGTGATTTACTGGGAAAATATGAGTCAATTGGGGAAATTTAATGCCATGACGCCACTTTGGCTATAGTAGCTCAATGGGTAAGAGCGACTGAACAGAAACAAGGAGATACATGGTTCAAATACTGACCATGGCATTGAATTTTTTAGTTTGACTCTATCCATCCAAAACCTTAGCCTATATATGGCTAGTGTGAAAGAATTATTAATTTCCATCAATTAACTTAAACTTCTCAGTATCTTTAAAATATAGAATTATATAAACATTTTTTAAGGAACATTTTTTCTCACTTTCAATTTTAAATGTTATTGAACTATATGTTAAGTGGTATGAACTACATTAATGAAAGAAGGGTGTTTTTTGAAACAAGAATGTACATTTTGTATTGGAAGTAAAGGCTGTAAAACTGTAGATGGAGAAATATAGGCTATTTAAATTTTTCTTGATCCTCACCAATAATGTGACTTTGTGGGTTCGTAGAATTAAAAGGCTGAGTTGCAGAAATTAAAAATCTCCTTTATTTCCGTAGCAATACACTGTCCAATTCTCGTGTAACAACATTACATCACACAATCTTCCAAGGTCGAGGACAATAACAAACACTTGCAGCTGATTACGTTAGCTCTCGTTACCACAACACCCTTGGTGCACAACAACTACTCTGCTGGCATGTCACAATCCCTTTTAATATCTCCGTTCATTGCTCGAGAACCTTCTCGAGCAAACAAGAAAAACAACCATTCTCCTTCAATCGAGATATCTCTAGAAACTTCGAGACCTGAAATCCTACCTATGGCAGCGAGTTCCTTTATCTGAGATAACATTGTTTGCCGCCTTTGTGATCACTCGCCGCGTTATCGTTAACTGCTCATGCAAGCTCGTGAAACATTATCCGCCGTCTATTATCTATTTGTGCCGAAACGTTTATGCCCAGCGCCACGACACTGCTCCCTCAAGGCTGGACGTCCCAAACAGCATCATCGTAGCAGGCCAGACGATCCAAGTGTACCACCAGCATCTTCCCTCGGGGCACCTTTTGGATGCGGTAGACCACGTCGTTAATCCTCTTCACCATCCGGTACGGTCCTTGCCATGGTTGCAGGAGTTTCGGGCATCATCCCTTGGTCCGGGTAGGACAACATAGGACAACCAAACTAGGTTACCCTGCTGGAACCCTTGGCTCTTGGCTTGCCTGTCGTATCGGGTCTTCATGCGGTCGCTCGCGGAGTTTTGATCCGTTTGTCGTGGCTAACACCTTCGGCTGTGCTTTCGCTCAGGTGTCTAGCTCCAGTAATTATGCTCCTTAGTTTATCTCAATTAAGACTCAGGTAGAATCTCAAGGTTTCGAGTTTAGTTCCAGAAACCTTGAAGATTATAACCGCCTCTTCACCTTGGCAGAGTTAGAACACGCTCTTTCATCATCGCGACTGACAGCACCAGGACCGGACGGAATCCACGTTCAAATGTTACAACATCTCTCACCTGAAGGTAAGGCATTCCTGCTCGAGGTCTATAACCGTGTTTGAGTTGATGCCACGTTTCCGGACAAGTGGCGAGAAGCCACCATTATACCTATCTTGAAAGCTGGCAAGGACCGTCACCTCCCTTCTAGCAACTGTCCTATTTCCCTCTCCAGTTGCGTATGCAAGGTGATGGAACGCATGATAAATGGGCGGTTGGTATGGTGGCTGGAAACGCACAACCTACTGAATAACATCCAGTGCGGTTTTCGACGACGCCCTTCAACAGTGGATCATCTTGTGTCCATGTCGACACAGATTATGAACAGATTTCTTAAAAACTGTCGAATACCGGGCCCAAATGACCTTGTTGTCGACGGGCCCTAAAACACCACACACTCACACTCACTGTCGAACAGTCGGAATATTTTTTGACCTCGAAAAGGCTTATGATACGTGTTGGCGGACAGGGTTGCTACGTACTCTGCACACCTGGAATATACGTGGATGCCTACCACTCTTCCTTCAGGAATTCCTGAAAGACGCGTATTCCGAGTAAGGGTTGGCTCGGTTTTTTTGAACCTTTTTGTTCAAAAGAACGGTGTACCACAGGGATCGGTACTAAGTGTTACGTTGTTTGCTATTGCGATTAATTCTATCTCGAAATGTGTACCTCCGGGTGTCTCGTCATGCCTATTTGTAGACGACTTTGCCATCTACTGTACATCTCAGTGCACTCCGTTTTTAGAGCGCCGTCTTCAGACCACCTTGGACAACCTTAAGGGTTGGAGTTTAAAAAACGGCTTCCGATTCTCCGCTGAGAAAACCATCTGTGTTAACTTCTGGCGTCAGCAGAGTCGACTACCTCCAAGGCTCCGGCTAGGCGCTGATCTACTACCTTTTGCAGATGAGACGAGGTTCCTTGGATTGATATTTAATAGAAAACTTAGTTGGTAGTCGCATATAGCACATCTGAAAGCACGATGTGACCGCTCTTTAAATATCTTGAGGGTACTAAGTGGAAAATCGTGGGGAGTGGATCGTACAGTGTTATTGCGACTTTATCGCGCACTCATCCGTTCCAAATTAGATTATGGTAGTATCGTTTATGGCTCAGCACGACCATCTGTGCTGAAGAGATTAGACACAGTCCATAATTGTGGCATACGTATCGCAGTTGGGGCATTTCCAACGAGCCGAGTTATAAGTCTGTATGCTGAGTCTACAGAACCTCCTCTGCAGTACAGGCGCAACATGTTATTAGCAAATTATGGCTGTGGACTTAATTGCATGCCCACACATCCAACGTTTACGCCGTTCTTTAATACCTTCATGGATGTGCGTTATAGGAACACTTCTATTAAACCAAAGTCACCTGGTTTTCGTTTCCGGGAGCTCCTTAGACATCTTGATACTGAAGTGCCCAAGATGTATCCTAGGGGGGAGAGGACATACCCTCCTTGGTTGTGCAGAGCGTCCCACGTTGATCTGGGCATGACCCAATATGATAAATCTACCATGTCTATGTCTGGTATCCACACATCTTTTTTAGAATTTTTATCGCGATATCAGGACCATTTTGTAATTTATACTGATGGCTCCAAGAACTCAAATGGTGTTGGTTGTGCTTACGTGTGTGGAACCGAACTGTATACATTCTGATTCCACACTAGCACTTCCATTTTTACTGCAGAGCTTTATGCAATATACCGGGCCATTTTGCACGTATGTCGACGAAAGTTAGGGAACTGCTTAATCCTAAGTGATTCCCTCAGTGCACTTCAAAGCCTACGGCAGCTGTACAGCTACCACCCTATTGTGCAGCATATGCAGGATGCCCTCCACGTTTTTCACACTTCTGGCGTTAACGTGGTGTGTGCATGGATCCCTGGTCACGTAGGCTTGCGGGGGAATGAAATGGCGGATTCGGCAGCCAAGAAGGCTACCATGAAGCCCAGGGTTCAAGTACCATGTGTGACATCGTAAGATTTTAGGGTCGTATTGCGGAGAGCTGTGCAAATCTGCTGGCAGGAAGAGTGGTCCACTCTCCGCAATAATAAACTTAGATCTGTCAAGGAACTTCCGATTCCCTGGGTTACCTCCTGTCGGTCATCTCGTCGCGAGGAGGTGAATTTGACTCGATTGCGCATTGGGCACTGCTTTTTTACTCACAGTTTTCTATTTAAAAAGGAACATTCTCCACTGTGTCCGTTTTGCAAAGAAGCGTTATCTGTACGACACCTGCTGCTAGAGTGTTTTCACCTAACAGCCCTTAGAACATCTCTGCAGCTGCCGGTCAGCTTTGCAGAAATGCTAACGGACGATAACACAGTAGTGGAGAAGGTTTTTAGATTCTTTTCTCGTTTAGAATTTAGGATATAGCGAACATAATTTTTAGTAGGTTTTGATTTTTGTTTTGTTTTGTTTTTTCCCCTTTCTATGTACATGTAGTTTTAATAGGCTTATTTACATTAGTATAGTTTTTAGAAACTTTTTATATCTGGCTTTTGCCGTGAGTAGTTTTTAAAAGGGCGCTGATAACCGGTGTAGTTGAGCGCCCCTATATCCATCATCATCATCATGATCATCATCATCGCCTTCTGGATGTTCTGACGAGCCATCTAATGCATGTCGTGGAGATGGTCCATCAGGTTCTCCACATACTCGGTTGCTGGCTGTTTTGCGTCCGGGGGGCTTCCAAAAGCCAGACCACATGGGAGGCGTAACTCTCGGCCGAACATTAAACTGGCTGGCGTCATCCCAGTGGTGTCGTGCGTTGACGAGCGGTAGGCCAGTAAGAACAGTGACACCTTTATGTCCTAGTCTCGTTGATGGCTGGCCACGACCTTCCTCAGGTGTTCTTCTAAGGTCATGATGTTTCTTTCGACCATGCCGTCCGACTGTGGATGTAGGGGTGTGCTGCAGGTCTTGTTCACCCCAAGTCTTTTTAGTGCCTTCTTCATCGGTTGGATTCAAAATTGGTGCCCTGGTCGCTGTGGAGCTCTAGTGGCACCCCAAATCAGCAGAACACTTGCTTCACAAGGCAGTCCGTGATTGTCTTCGCCTCCTGGTTCGGAATGGCCAACACCTCCGGCCACATGGTGAAGTAGTCCACGACCACCATCAGGTACTTCTTGCCTCGGTCGGACACGGGGAATGGTCCAGCTATGTCGACGGCGATCCTTTCGAATGGTGCTCCGACGTTGTACTGCTGCATGCGACTCCGGCTCCTAGTCTGGGGGCCGCGACTCGCCGCGCACACATGACATTGACGGCACCATCTCTCAGCGTCTGCTCGGAGCCTCAGCCAGTAGTAGCGCTGTCAGAGTTTGTCGATCGTTCGGTTTGCTCCCAGGTGTCCTCCTGAAGCACCGGCGTGCACTTCCTCAAAGACTTCCGGGACCCTGCTTCGGGGGAGTACCAACTGTTCTCTCTGCATCTTCCCATCGGGCGATTCCCATACCCGGAACAGCCCCGTAGGGGAAGGGATCCGTCCCTTTCAGCTGCCAAAGTGCGGGCGCTGCGGACCCTTAGCACTCGTGGTACCTCTGACGTTACTAGAGGAACCTCGGGCCGAACAGCCGAGCCCCTCCTTCGGGAGTTGTTCGGATTGGGATGGCTTCGAGGGGGCAGTGTGTTCCCGATACCCGTGGGAGATTGGGTACGTCTTCGGACGGGGTTGAGGGAAGCCATTAAGTTTCCGGGCACTAGCCTGCTAAGCTAGTAGAAGGTGTGCTAGATCACCAGGCGGCCCCACCGAGGTCATATCGGTAGTCTTCACCTTGAGTGTTGACGCGCGTAAGTGGCGTATCCACTTCCATCCCGTCTTGTGTCCCTAGGACCAGATGGGGGGGCTTGTTAGGTAACTAGATCTTGCCCTACGGAAAGCCCCACGGAGGATGCCGAGCGCCCTTTGGGACAGCTCGGATACTCCCTGGTTGAAAGAGGCCCCGGTCTTGTTCCTACGGGTTCAAGGCTAATGGGAGTAGAACCTCTGGACTCAACCAGGAACAGCATACCCTTTCTTGTCTTCAAAGAATCCCATTGGGCCCAATACTACTTGTAGGTGGCGCTCCTCGGTGCGATGTCTTCCCAGGTTGGTCTTGTCCCTGCCTCCACTTCTCTCAAGAGGGGCCGCCAGCTGCTCCCTCCTCAGGCCTGCGCTATCCCAGCCATCTGCAGGTACTGCCGTGACTACTCGGACTGCTGCGGCACGCTCCTTTACTTCCACTCTTGTGCATTGGCCGCACTCCTCTGGGCAGGGTCTTCGAGACATGGTGTCTGCGTTACCGTGGCTCTTCCCTCTACGATGTTCGGAGGTGAAGTCGTACTCCTGCAGCTTCTGGACCCAACGTGCTGTCTGGCCTTCCAGGTTCTTAAAGCTCAATAGCCAGGTTAGGGCGGAATGGTCAGTCCTGAGGTGGAATGGCTGACCGTACAGGTACTTGTGGAAGTGCTCAGAGGTCTTTACTACCGCCAGTAATTCTCGCCGGGTGACGCAGTAGTTCTTCTCTGCTTTGGATAGCGTCTTGCTGTAGTAGACTATCACCCGCTCGTGGCCGTCCTGAATTTGCGATAGGACGCTTCCAATACAATGATCGCTGGCGTCGGTGTCCACAATGAAAGCGCCGCCTGGCTGTGGAAATCCCAAAATAGGAGTACTGCACAGGGTCTTCTTCAGGTGTTGGAAAGCGTGTTCAGCGTCCTTCATCCACACATAGGGTCGTTCCTCTGTCAGGCGGCTAAAGGGTTTGGCGATGTTAGAGAACCCCTTTATGAAACGGCGGTAGTAACTGCACAGCCCCAGGAAACTGCGCAACTCTCGCCTATCCTTTGGCTGAGGCCAATCTCTCACAGCCTGGGTTTTCTCCAGGTCTGTGGCCACTCTGTTTGGTGAGACTATGTGGCCCAAGTAGTTAACTTCTTTGCAGAAGAGCTGGCACTTCTTTGCGTTCAGCTTCAAGTTGGTTGCGTGCAGTCTCTGTAACACCTTGCTCAGGTTGTCGAGATGGTCTTCGAACGTCTTGCCTACGATGATGATGTCGTCCAGGTATAGCAGGCATGTGTCATATGTCAATCCTCTCATTACTGATTCCATGAGGCGTTGAAATATGGCTGGTGCATTGCAGAGGCCAAAGGGCATAACTGTGAACTGCCAAAGCCCTTGGCCTGTCGAGAATGCAGTCTTCTCCTTGTCTCTCGGGTCTAGAGCCACCTGTCAGTAACCCGACTTCAGGTCCAGGGTCGAGAACCATTTTGCACCAGCTAGCGTGTGCAGGGTGTCGTCAATCCGGGGTAAGGGGAAACAGCCATACAGGATGACAGCGTTCAGCCTCCTGTAGTCCACGCAGAAGCGTAGCTCGCCATTCTTCTTCGTCACCAGAACTAAAGGGGAACACCAAGGGCTGTCAGATTCTTCAATCACTCCCCTGGATTTCATGTCGTCTACCATATTCCACCAACGGAACGCGTCTTGGTGGTTGCCGAATAGGCCGGGCGTCTCCAGTGTCGATGCGGTGAAGCACTTTATCCGTGCGGCCATAGTCACTGTCGCTGAAGATGCGTTGGTATCGCCTCAGTAGTTGTCGAACTTTTTCCAGCTGTTCTGCGGTCAGGTGGTCGGCCTTCCAGCCGGGGCCCCAGGTGTTGCGTCAGCACCGGCTCTGTGTCCTGTCGATAGCTGTCACGCTGACCACAGGCTCGCACGTCCCCAGCTCCGTTCTGGCCTGGACGTCGGGGTCGGTGTCTGCCAGGTTGAGCAGCCTCACTGGCACCTCCTCTCGGTACGGCAATAATGTCCTGGATACACAGAGTTCGTGCACAGGCATCATCTGGTCCAGCATCATGTTCTTCGTCCACGGGCCTTCCAGTCGCGCCGTCACTACCACCTCACTTCTCGCGGGGACCACCACGTCTTCGTTCAAGATGACCCTGCAGATTCCAAGGCGCTCACCGGTTTGCCGGAGTATCACCTCTTCTCCATTGAGCCGCAGGACCTTCCTGCCGACGTCGACCGTCGCCTCGTAGCTCCTGAGGGCATCCAATCCCAGTGTCACCTCCTCAGCCACCTTCGCGACGAACAACCACAGACGTACGGCACTCCTTCCCAAGTTCAACTTTTGCAGGGCCTCCTCCACAGGCAAGGTGTTACCCGATGCCGTCACAAGCTGGTATGGTCGGCTCGGCTGCCTTGTCGGCAAACCCTTCGCCATGCCAGATCTGATGATGGTCACGGCTGCCCCGGTGTCCACCAGCACGCGGTACGGCTTCCCTCTCACCCAGCCTTCCGCGATGCGGCTGTCATCCATACGTCGGCTGACGGCGCACAGTGTCACTCGAGGGGATGGTGGTGATGGCGCCGACGTGCCCCTCTCCACGACGGCCCTTACTCGTTTTCCGGCAGCTCTTCCTGGTGTGGGCAGTCTCTCCAAGTGTCCGGGCTGTCCACACCCCCAACACAGGCAACTAGGTCTTCGCCGGCGTCCCTTGGCTGGTCTTCTGTCTCCGGTGTAGCGGACACTCCTCGGTCTTGACGTCGGAATAGCTGTTACCTTGGCCGCCTCCATCCTTTCTGCTGCCGTTAGCGCCTCGTGGATGGTTTTATAATCGCCGAGCACTAGGCGCTGACGAATCTCTGTGTCTCGTACACCGTCAACAAATGTGTAGGCAGCCTCCCGGGATACGAACTCTGGTGGGAGGTCGACTAGGGCCTTGCTATCCAGTTGCTCAACTGCCAGGGCGAGCTCCTGCAGCGCCTCCCCTGGCTGCTGTGACTTTGCCTTTAGCTGATTGCGGTACGCTGCAGCTAAGCGGTGGTTTCCAAAACGATTCTCGAGGGCCTCCCAGATGTCCTTGGGCGCCGCCATTGTCTGTACCGCGTTCAGGACTTCCGCGGCCCGTCTCTGGAGACTAGCTATTAGCTGTGCGGTCTCTTCCTCTGGTGACCACTTGTGTTTGGCCACCGTGTCGAATTGACGGTAGAAGACTTCGAAAGTTGTTGCGCCGTCGTATTTAGGATGTTTGACGCGCGCAGATGTTGTGTCCCGTCCCGACGCGTCGCCCTTTAAATCCTCTAACCTCCTGCTGACGACGTCTTCCACCATGGCGTTCAGGGACTTCACGTTGCTGTCAGCCTTTCCCTCCAGCTCGTCAAAGCGGCTCGCCAGATCTTCGACGCGCTCGTCCACTTGACCCATCCGCTTGCCGAGCTCTGTGACGTCATCCCTCACGCCGGTCAGCTGCTCTTCGAACTTTACGCCGAGGGCCTCATTTTCCGCTTTCATCTCCGTGGTCAATTCGGTCATCTTCGCGGTCAGGCTGCTGTCGCTTCCGTCTTCGCTGTTAATTCGGCCTTCATTTCTTCCATCTTCTCGGTGACGTTTTCGTTAGCCGTCTTCATTTGTTTCAACTCTGCGGCCAGATTGTTATTTGCTGCTTCTGTTTTTGCAGCGAGGTTATCATTCGCTGCTTTCATTTCCGCCATCTTCAAAATCTTTTCCAATGTAGCCTGCATGTTGCACTCCTGACACCAGTTGTGACTTTGTGGGTTTGTAGAATTAAAAGGCCTAGTTGCAGAAATTAAAAATCTCCTTTATTTCCGTAGCAATACACTATCCAATTCTCACGTAACAACATTACATTACACAATCTTCCAAGGTCGAGGACAATAAACACTTTTAGCTGATTACATTAGCTCTCGTTACCACAACACTCTTGTTACACAACAACTACTCTGCTGGTGTGTCACAATCCCTTTTTATATCTCCGTTCATTGCTCTGAGAACCTTCTCGAGCAAACAAGAAAAACAACCATTCTCCGTCAATCGAGATATCTCTAGAAAGTTCGAGACCTGAAATCCTACCTGTGGCAGCGAGTCCTTTATCTGAGACAACATATTTTGCCGCCTTTGTGATCACTCGCCGCATTATCGTTAACTGCTCATGCAAGCTTGGGAAACATTATACGCCGTCTGTTATCTATTTGTGCCGAAATGTTTATGCCCAGCGCCGCGACAAGTTGAAGTGGGAAATTTATTTTAAAGTCAGAATACATTGTGGTGGAAAATTTTCTGTTGAACTATATGCATATTGCAACAGCTGTTTGTAAAATTATATTAAACATTTTCAGTAATTAAAATTAAGCTATAAATCTAATTTGTGCACTTACATGACCTATTCTATTGACTCTTGTACATACTATAGAAACATTTACTGTATACTTTGTTAATGGGTATAAAAATTTGTAGAAATTATATATATATTTCCTTGTTGGCACAGTGCAAATAAATAGTACGCTTTAGCAACACTCAAATGTTTAAAGAGCTGGTCACAATGTGATGGTTTGAAATTAAATTCCATTTGCATATCCAGGACATAAAGAAAATGAATAACAAGGAATTTCTCAGAAATGGTTAAAAGAAGTACTTTTGGAGAAACTTTCTTTTGTGTGATGCGAGAATATAAGTCTCAAGGTGCAGGTATATGCATGCGCAAGCACACAACCTGCAGGTTCTCGCGTTTCAGCCAACATGAGAAAGATGTGTAACACTTGTAGCCAACTTCTGCAAAAATGTCCCAGATGTCTGTCCAATACCGGTGCAGAAAAGGACATGTGGATATAATCAGCACATATCAGTTTTGGAAAATTACTAACCGTGTTTCCTAACAATGGAGAACAACAACGGAGTTTGACTGAAGATGAAAGTGATATGCTTTTGAAATCGATTTTATAAAGAAGAAGGAAGTATTAACAACAACTTCTTAAGTTAAATGGATATTCTGTTACAAATATTTTTATTTGTGTAATATTTGTTACTTCACACAACAATCATTGTGTGATTCGTTCAGTACGTTGTTGAAATTTGGGAAATGACTTGAAAAATCAGTAAAATGGACTTGACCTGTTATTTTATTAATGAGGAGGCCTGCCTTCAACTATTATTTGACGAGAGTCTGCTGAGGACACAGATGTTGTGTTCCGAGGGACTGTTGTGTGTTTTTAGTGTAATTAGTTAGCCTACTGTGTGTATTTAGTGTAATTAATTAGCTTGGTAGAGCAATTTAAGTACTTTGTAGTTAGTGTGCTAGATAGTGCACTTCAGGGACATATAAGACTGTTGGCAGCATTGCGTTTAGTGGAGAAGCCAGGATAGTTTGGCTACACTGAATTCTTTGATATAGCTACATATGCAAAAAGTAAATAAATAAACAAATAGGTTATGACTTCAGTAATGTTAAAAGACTGTCCTCCAGCACGAAATTGCACTAAAAAGGAAAGAAATCATATTAAACATCTTAGTTGTGTATAAAAACATCATAGTTGTATAAAAAGGGCAAGGGACTTAGAAAAACTTGCCACAGGACGTATTAGAAAGAAGAGCCATACTTTTTTTTTTTTTTTTGGATAGGTAGAGTCAGACTGAACCACGGATCCTGGTCTCGGTCCGGTTGCTCTTAACCACTGAGTTACCATGACCAACATGCCAGCATGACATTAAATTCTCCAACTGACTCGTATGCTGTGGCATTGAATTTTTTCAGTCTGACTCTACCTATTCAAATCTTGGCCTACACACAGCTAGTGTGGAAGAATGATTATTTGTAGTTGGTTTTTTGATACTTCATCACTTACATTTTTATGTTTTTGAGGGACTAGTTTTGGAAGGCATCACCTCCATTATCAGTCTCTTTCCAACTGTGAAATATTTTTGTTTTAACAAAGTATACACTTTTTGTGTAATAAGGACAGCACCATTTGTGTGTAATCTTATCACACACACAGTTTTTAGCCCCTGTGTTTTTGTAAAGAGTGATGCACAATGCACTGACTTTCCCATTTGTCAGATAATGACCAATGACCACATATTGCAGGCCAATTTGTTAGCAGTCACACTTTTATTCAAGAAATGTCATTTCATAAGGGCAATCATTCTGCACTTAATGAGTGAATGTGTGACATTTCTCATTTTCTTTCCATTACTGTTTTCCTATGAATATGCATTTTAGTACCAGAGGAAAAATTATATTACAGGCAACTTTCTGCCAATATCTAAGAGTTCTACTTTCTTATAATTCTGCATTGTGTCATTTATATCTTCCCCACTTTCTTATATAAAGCTTGTAGTCCAAGATTATTGTCAAGTTTCAGTTTTAAGTTCATTTGTGTTTCTAGCAATGAAACTTAATGAAGACTTAAAAACTTTCACGGCGAGCGTTATTAATTAAAGCTTCACGGGTAATCAGCCGTATCAAAGTAACTAAATTCGAGCTTTCGCCCATTTCAAGCTCCATGACTTTCTTCAGGAACTGAATGAAAAACACTGGCCAACTGTCCCCATATATGTATATAGACGATTCCTCATATGGGTGGGGCTTGTGTCATGCCACTGCATAGCACAGTCATTGGTTCGATTGGTTCACAGTTAGGATGAACTCGTGTTGTTTTATAGTTTTCTGTGCAGTCCATCATCTGGATAGGGATTCTCTTTATTCTTGGATTTTCTGTGCTGTTCGTCATCTGGATTGGGGTTCTCCCAGCTTTGGTTTTCTGCATGGTGCGTCGTCTGGTCGGGGTTTCTTTTACAAGTATATTTTGTTGCTGGAGCCCAAGCTGTATTCAACTGAAGTCCTGAATCTCTATTGAAATTCCATGGATGGAGTTTAATCCTAATGGCTTCTGTAATAAGTCTATTAAATTACTTGTCCGAACATTCCGGAATCAAGTCTCATTGAAAATAATTTTGTGAACGTACTCTATATTATGTTAAGCTTCTGGTTGAAGGAGTCTGTGACATTGATCTTTTTTACACCTAGGATTGCCCGCCTCGGTAGCGTGGTGGTAGCATGTCTACCTCACGTTCAAGAGGTCCCGAGTTCGAATCTCGGTCAGGGTGAGTTACCTGGATAAGGTTTTTCCAGGGTTTTCCCTTATCCTGAAAGGCAAATGTCGGATAACTCTAAGTTCTATGGACCCTGGGCTCATTTGAGCATCATTTCACCCATTCCATTCATCGTCCGATATGACAACGTTGGAGGACGTAAATTACGCAAAAAAAAAACCACCTAGGATTGGCATTCTAACTGCACCAAATTGTGTATTCTGCTCTCAAGATATAGAAGTGGATAGAGTCATCTACAGAACTGTGAAGCTTTTAAAGATTATCAAGATATAACTTCTAAGTACTGGCAAGCCAGAAGGAGAATGACTTCATTGTCGACTCCAGAGTATTAGCAACATACATATATACATATGGTCGGACAGACAGACAGACAGAGACAGACCAAAAGACAGACATGCTGGCGGGCAGGTGGGCGGCCGGAGGATCATTCATTACTTTCTTAGAATGCAGTGACCAGTGTCAACGAACAGGGGTGGTGGTGAAATTTATACGGAAGAACATTTTTATCTCAACAAAACAAAAAACAGATGGGATAATTAACTACAGTATTTTTTAACGGGGCCATAATTTTATTTGGCTAAATCTGAATCTGCAGTATTTCAGCCTGAACTATTTCAGCCTTCTCCTGTATATGTCAAATGCCATATATTGTTGAGTGAATCGTTTTGAAGATATTTAAATTTTCTTGTACTTTATGCTTTCCTCAGATAGGAATACCTAGAGTTGTATTTTTTGTTATTTGTCCATGTGAAGAGAATGAAATTTCCTAGTGACCAGCTCTTAAAAGATATGGCTGTTGCTTAAAGGCTACTGTGTTTCTTTATTCTTCTTGCACCTATAAGAAAATTAGCTTTAAGATAATCAATGTGTATGTTTATGATATAGATATAGGAATAAGAATTAGAATAGTTTGTAGAAGATTAGAAAAGGTCACATGAGTGCAACACATCAGAGTTTTTTAAATTTATATATTTCATATTATGTGATGATTGGATAAAAAGATTTTGTTCTTCAGAATAAATCACTCAATGGTGATTCTAATTTCATTAATTTATGGAGATGAAGATTGTGATACCAATGAGTTTTATTTTTCAGGAAAACAAATTTAATGCAAGAAAATTTCATCGTATCTATGTGGAATGGAATCCATATGATATAGATATTCCTGAAGATAGAAATGGTTTGGTGAAGTATTTCTCATATTGGGGTCCTGTACAGCACTGTTGGATTGAAACCAGAAAAGGTGTAGCATGTGTTGAATACAGAGGCTCACAGTCTGTAACTGAAGGTATGTAAGAAAGTGCTTATTGTAGTCTTTATGTAGATAAAAAAAGCAAGTAAACATGCAGTGAATTCCAATAGCATTACAAAATGCAGTGCAGCTTCATTCAAAATCATCCGTCTGCAAGCCTTTGAGATAAATGTATTTTAAAGCATTACTTTCTCGAATGCTTACCTGAGATAAGTGTTAACCTGCTGTTGTCCAAAAAATGGATGTTGTATCACAGTAATTACTTTCCTTGAGGCTTCCTGAGCAACAACATTTGTTTATTTATTAATTAATCCAATTCTGTGATTCCTGTTTTACCCAAAGGTAGCTTAAGAATATAGTTTACAGATTATAAAATGAATATAATAAAATTAAAGATATAACAAAATACAATATCATCAAAATGACAATAAACAAGAAAAAATTAATCATCTATTTTAAGAAATATTTTGTTCAAGAAATCCATGAAATGTTGATAAGTTTTGTAATTCATCAAAATATGTTAAATGGTTTTGAAAAAGTGTAACCTAAGGGTTGAAGCAATAATTCAAGCTCATCTTGCAAAACAGAAAATGGGGCAATCAAATAAAATGTGAGGGACATCTTGAAGGTGATCCCCACAGATACAATAAGAGATACATTTTATTTTGAATTGAAAAAGTAAGTAGAAAGTTTGCCACAACCAGTCAAAAATTGAGTGAAAACATAATTAGAATTAATGAATTTACAGTTAAGTCTATCGGAAACCGTTAGGAAACATAAATCCTTAGTCGAAGCACCACAATCACTTTTTAACCAGTATTCATTCCAGTCATGGATGATAATCTTCTTCAGTGTTTGCCACACTTAATAGGGTATACCATGTAAAATACTGGAAGATCTGAGGTTACAGCTCTCTTTGCAAACGCTTCGGCCTGTTCATTTCTGGCAGTACCCATGTGCCCTCTGACCAATGAAATACAAATATGAGAACCACTTAAATAATGATGACGATAAACAAAGGCATACAGAACAGTATCATTTGGAGCAACATGTGTAATTGCAGGTGTCAAACCAATACACCTAGAAATTCTTGAAGCAGCAAGTATACAGAGAAACACATAAAAAGACAATTAGATCTGCTGAGTATGATACACCATTGGATATGCAGAAATGGGCTCACCCAGCTGAAGTAATAAGCACAGAAAATGTGAATGAGGACATTACATACCACGTACATGTACTGATGAAAGCTGAATACAGAATAAAGTCAGAGCTGGAGCAGTACTTTTCAAGTCAGGAGTTTTAGCAAGAAAAGTAGAATCCAAACTTCATGATGACTGCTCAATCAGGCAGATCAAGCAGCAATCCAAATAGCACTAGAAACTCTAAAAGTTACTTGATACCCCACCATGGGAGAGAAATGTCACCTTATACACAGATAGCCAATTAACCTTAGCACTCTTAAAAAACAACCATTAACACAAGTACTTGATAGAAGAAATTCACAACCAAATCAGGAAACTAAAACAACACCACTGGAACATGCATTTTACATGGGTTAAAGCCCACTCTGGATTCATAGGAAATGAACTAGCAGATAAAGAGCCAAGGAAGCAGCTCTTGAAAATTCTACAACCCTTGCAGAAAAGCAAGCCTAAAAGCTCCATTGTCAGCAATCTTAAGGAGGAAGGATTTCTTTGATGGCAACAAGAGTGGACCAGAACAAAGGGAGCTATATGCAGACAATTCATTCCATTGGTAATCCAGAGAATGAACCCTATCCCTATCACCCTAGTCCTGACATCATTAATCGTGGATACAGAAAAACTAAAGCATATCTCCACAAGATATGCACAATAGATCACACATGTTCCTGCATAATGGTAGAACAGACAGTGCAACACCTGATATATAGATGCCCTAAACTCCAGAAAGACTCCAACTCATAGAGGCAATTGAACTGAAGAAAAATGGCCAGTGACCGGGAAGTTCCCATCAACAATTACCTAAAAGGCTTCAATATTTTTGTGAGAAAAATAGACTTTGATACATTGAACCATATAACAAATTAAGTGACAGACAATATAAATATGTGTAAACAAGGCTGGTAGTTTTAAATCAGGAAAATATATATATTATTTATTTATTTATTTATTATTGTTGTTACTGTTATTAAATAATGGTGGCTGTGGTGGTGCTTCAGAGAGAACACAATTGAAAAACCGAAGATCGTACTAATACTACACCTTTTTAATTGCATTGGCATCGACTAACAAGGTTATAGCACCACAGATTTCAACATAAATATGAGGTAGTGACATGATAAGTTACATTTATAAGTTACTATGGTATAGTCTTCATTCTCATTGAACTTTACATATATCAAATCACTAACGTTACTACAAGAAAAATATAGCTGTCATGTAATGGGTGTCAAATTTAACCTTTAGGGTTAGCTTTACTTTGGTACATCATCCATGTAACATTTTCAAAATGAGAGGTTCTGTTTTGTTTAATATATGTAACATAGTGAATAGGAAAAATTAATTTCACTGGAAGAGTCATTCAAATTGTCTGTTGTCAGCTGATGATGGTAGTAAACATTCCCGAAACATGTTTTTATTTTACAAAAATGAGGTATTGTAAACATAACTGAAGTTCAATTAATAACAAGTTTAACTTGTTTGCACATTTTCTTACATTTGTCTTAATTGTAAAGTATGTGCAAATAATTTACCTATATATCAGTGAAACATGTAAATAAATTAACCTTTTGGTATTAACTTTATGCATAATGTTCCTAAATCACCATCCAGTATAGACACCTCAAATATATCAGGAAGGATAGGAGACCTTTATTATTTTGCTATTATATTACAGAGGTCTACTTCCTTCTCTTTCAGTTATTTTATTTGTAAGCTCAATGTTATTGCTAACATTGTCACTCTTATGAAGCAAGATTCCAAGTTGATGTAGAGTTTTACGTCTATAATACATGTACTTGCTAGGACACAGCCTGTAACTGATAAGCAGTACAGAACTACAACTTGTGGCTGATTATACAACTGCAAATTACAATCAACATTAACAGTGTATCATGTACAACTATGAGAACATGAAAAGGTGTACAAAGATTCAGGAATATCATGTATAGTAATTTAACTATTGCTGCTGTCCATTCCAAACCAGAGTACCCATTGATGTAAACAAAAGCACATGCTTCTGCTTGTCACACATTTAATAACAAACACTCTTATACTAATGTAAATAGTTCCTTAATAAATGTACTATATCATGAATAGACATTGGATTTTTTATATGCACTAAAAAGTCTAAAATATGCGTGCATTTATGCTGTATAAATCTTTAAAATATGCACTAAAATATGCTAATATGCACTACATATACAAAGGTAAATAATTTGATACATCTACTCACGTTGAATCTTCTTCCTTACATTACGTCATCATGGAGGGGATAATTTGATTTGCACTATACAGTCATCATTTTTCCAAATTTTCAGGAGTAAATTTATGACGTTTATCAGATAATATGAGTTTGTATGCAGAGAGGGGCCTCTCAACATCCACAGATGTGATTGGATAATATTTATAGCACTAACAAGCTCTGGAGGAATTGCTCCTGGAAGTTCCACACTGTCACCTTGGAAGTATTTGCTATCAGAGCATAGAGTATTAAAATCCAGATTTCTTTGCAATATACTGCACAGTTTTGCACTGAGTATTTCCTCATATTTTGAAGGAGCACACTGAAGTTCATTCATTTTCTCGAAGATTGATATAGATGCATGAAGGGACAAAGTACTATATGCGCGCGATAAGAGCGAATGGGTTCCAAGTCCTCATTCGGTAAGATTCGTTTAACTCCGTAAACATAGATGACAACTTTGAAATTTCAAATGCACTATACACTGACATCTAGGGGCTAATATGCTAAGCTTTATCATGTCTACCATATTTCGTTTTGATCAATTTCGAGGTTAATTAGCTAACCAGTTTACAACAATTGTATGTTAGAATTTTAGTTCGTCCTTGGCAACATATACATGTTATGAGACACGTAAAAATGTATAAATACAGTATATAAAGTGAAATTGATTTCATACAATATACACAGTAAGCAGCTTTTCTATGGTTTCCTATGGTATTTGCATAGACTAATTTACTGCAAGAAATGTCATAATATGAATATTACAGGTTTGTGAATGTACTATGCTCCCAGTGCTCATTTACATGGTTATAGTTCTAAAATGTCATTAGGCGTATAAAAACTGTCTGCATGTAAAAATTTCTTAACCTTATTCTTAAAGTGTTTTAATGATGCAGCTTGTTTAAATGAATTTGGAAGTTTATTATATAACACTATCCCTTTGTAGTTAAAGCTTCCTTAATAAAGGCTCATTTGGTGTACTCAAATTGCCAGTTTATCCTTGTTACAAGTGTTGTGGTAATGTACATCAGTATTTACTTAAAAAGGACTTACATTTGTATGAACATCTGTGGATTTTATGGCTCTCGAAAGGGGACATATTATTAATCGTCTAACTCCTTATAACTGTGATCTAAGTGCAATTGAGCTGGCATGGGCAAAACTAAGGAATGTTTTCTGAGGATGCAACGTTACTTGTGATATCTTTGCTTATCTTACATACTATTTTGATGAACTGTGTTTTTCAAGGTTGACCACACTGCAGAAAGTAGAGCGTTAGCTGTCGCTTCTTCCCCTCTGCCCAACCACACTGTAAATCCACCCTCAAGTTAATTTGCGTCTACTGTACGTGTTTCTAGCTTTTATATTGCTTGAGATATAATTTTGAAATGTGCTGTTATAAATTATAATAGCTAAGTGTCTCTGCAATGTTTCATTTCTGAGAGTGCACTGTGAATGTTGAATTGCCAAAGCATCATTTGGATTTAGATACATGGAAACTGTCTGCAAAAAGAGTGCAGCATTTATCCTTGTACTCCAGTGGGTAATTTTTGTTCTTGGGGTAGGGGGTGTTCTGGGAGTTTTTCCCTATAAACTGCTACTTGGCCAGGAGCTTACTTTGTAGTAGAAATCAAGGTATTTACTTTCGAAACTACTCCCGTATGACTTCTGCTATCCTTTAAAACCAATGCACAATACATATCACATGGATTAAATGAGAATGAAATATTTTCAGAGCTGAAGCAGCTAGTAGCATGTAAGCTGCAGTATCTGAAAGTAAAACCTGAAATTTATGTTCGTTACCTGCTTGTGGCTATAATATTGTCGCGAACGCATTGTTGAGGCGGCGTGGCCGACTATTTAGAAGAGACAAGCAGGGCAGTGCGGAGATAAAAGCTCGACGAAACCTTAGGGGGGAAGGAGACGGATTTCTAGAGAGTTGTCTTTCTTGTAGCTCCATCTTGATTGAGAACATTCCGGATAGTGAGCAATCTATAAAAAGGAAGCCGCCGCCTGCCACAGTGAGTCAGTCGGTAATTGTACGCGTGCCCATGAACAGCTATGTGAGCTGAGTTTGTGGTCGATGACCTTGCAAGTTGTATTGTGTATGTGACGTAAGCGTATTTCTACGGAAATAAAGAGCAATTTTTGGTGTTTGTAACCTGAAATTTTAATTTCACGAACCCACAAGGTCACAACTGGTGTCAGGAGTGAGACGTACCACCATGGAGGCTGTATTGGCATAGATTTTAGAGAAGTTGGAAATCACAAATAAAAACCTCACCGCCGAGATGAAAGAAATGAAGACGGCTAACGTCAACCTCACCGCCGAGATGAAAGAAACGAAGACGGCTAACGTCAACCTCACCGCCGAGATGAAAGAAATGAAAACGGCTAACAACAACCTGACCGCGAAGATGACAGAATTAACAACGAAGACGGAGGCGGCAAATGGCAACCAGACCGCAAAGTTGGAGACGACCAATCACAATCTGACCGCGAAGATGGCCGAACCGGCCACGGAAATGAAGGCCGAACTATCTGAAATGAAGGCTGCGAACGAGGCTCTCGCCGAAAAATTTGAGGAGCAGTTGGCCGCCGTAAAGGACGTCACGGAGTTGGGGGAGTGCGTCGAAGACCTTGCGAGCTGCGCTAACAACTTAGAGGGAAAGGCCGACAGCAACACTAAGTCCCTGAACGCCATGTGGAGGACATCGTCGGCAGAAGGATGACAGATTTAAAGACCGACGCTTCGGGACGCGACACATCTTCGCACGAAACCGCCAAAGTACGACGGCACGTCCACGTTCGAAGTCTTCCGCCGCCAATTCGACACGGTAGCCAAGCACAAGATGTTGTCACAAGAGGAGGAGGCCGCACAGCTAATAGCCAGCCGTCACCAGGGACGGGCCGCAGAAGTCCTGAACGCGGTCCAGACAGCGCCGGCGCCCAACGACATCTGGGAAGCTCTGGAAAACCGCTGCGGGAACCATCGCTTGGCCGCAGCCTCCGCAGCCAACTGAAGTCAAGGACGCAGCAGCCAGGAGAGACGCTGCAGGAGTTCGCCCTGGCAATTGAACAGCTGGCCAGCAAAGCTTTGGTCAATCTCCCACCTGAATTCGTATCCCGGGAAGCCGCCTACACCTTCGTTGACGGGGTGTGAGACGTTGAGATACGTCAGCGCCTAATGCCCGGCGACTACAAAACCATTCACGAGGCGCTAACGGCAGCATTGAGGATGGAGGCGGCCAAGGTGATGGCTACTCCGGCATCGAGAAAAAGTAGTTTCCGCAACACTGGAGACTGAAGACCAGCCGAGGGACGCCGGCGAACGCCAAGTGGCGTGTGTTGAGGGTGTGGACAGCCGGGATACTGTAGGGGAGGGGATCCGTCCCCTTCAGCTACCGTGGTGCGGGCGCTGCGGACCCCTAGCACTCGTGATACCTCTGACGTTACTAGAGGAACCTCGGGCCGAACATTCGAGCCCCTCACTAATTGGGAGTTGTTCGGATTGGGTTGGATTCGAGGGGGCAGTGGTTCCCGATGCCCGTGGGAGATCGGGTACGTCTCCGGACGGGGTTGAGGGAAGCCATAACATTCCCGCATACTAGCCAGCATAGCTAGTAGAAGGTGTACTAGATCACCAGGCGGCCCCACCGAGGTCATATCGGTAGCCTTCCCAATTCCGAGTTGGCGCGCGTAAGTGGCGTATCCACTTCCAGACCGTCTTGCGTCCACAGGACGGGATAGGGGCCTTGTTAGTCTCTAGGTCTTGCCCTATGGAAAGCCCCACGGAGGCGCCGGGCGCCCTTTCGGGACAGCTCGGTAACTCCCTGGTCATCAGAGGGGGGCTTCTGTCTTCGCTCTGTGAGGATCTGCCCTGGTAGATACCCATGAGTTTTATATATATATGTGTGTGTGTGGGTGGGTGTGTGTGTGTGTGTGTGTGTGTGTGTGTGTGTGTGTGTGTGTGTGTGTGTGTGTGTGTGTGGACAGGCGGGACATGCGGAGAGAGACTGCCCACACCAGGGAAAGCAACTGGAAAACGAGTAAACGCCGTCGTGGCGAGGGTCATGTTGGCGCCATCACCACCATCCCCTCGAGTGACACTGCGCGCCGTCAGCCGGCGTATCACCGCTTGGCTCTCACCAAGGCGGTCCGGGTTCGATCCCAGGCGACCGCAAAGTAAGATTGATGGTGGACAACACGGCGCTGGGGTGGGTTTTCTCCGGGACCTCCGGTTTCCCCCGCCATTTCATTCCACCGGTGCTCCATCTTCATCTCATATATCATCAGTGTCACCGCCTGCGGTGCCGTATGTAGTAAAAGCGGACGTTAAACACTGCACATTTCAATTTCAGCCGGCGTATGGATGACAGCCTCATCGCGGACGGTTGGGTGAGAGGAAAGCCGTGCCGCGTGTCATAGACACCGGGGCAGCCGTGACTGTCATCAGACACGACGTAGCCAGGGGTTTGCCGTCGAGGAAACCAAGCCGACCATACGAGCTCGTGACGGCATCGTGCGTCACCTCGCATGTGAAGGAGGCCCTGCTGAAGTTGACCTTTGGGACGGAGTGCCGTACGTCAGTGGGTGTCCGTCGCGAAGGCGGCTCAGGAGGTGATATTGGGCCTGCATGCCCTCAGGAGCCAGGAGTGACGGTCGACGTCGACAGGAAGTTCCTGCGGCTCAATGGAGAAGAGGTGCTACTCCAGCAACCCGAAGAATGCCTGGAAATTTGCAGGGTCGTCCTGAGGGAAGACGTGGTTGTCCCCACGAGAAGCGAGGTGGTGGTGACGGCGCGACTGGAAGGTCAGCGGACGAAGAATTTGATGCTGGACCAGAATACCCCTGTGCACGGACTTTGTGTAGCCAGGACATTGTTGCCGTGCGGAGAGGACGTGCCGGTGTGGCTGCTCAACCCAACGGGCACCGATCATGACGTCCAGGCAGGGACGGAGTTGGGGACGTGCGAGCCTGTGGCCAGTGTAACACCAATCGATTAGACCCAGGAGCCGGTGCCGACACAACACCTAGGGCCTCGGCTGGAAGGCTTATTGGAGAGGGCGTCAGCCACCTGACCGCAGAACAGCTTGAGAAGGTTCGACAACTGGTGAGACGATACCACCGCATCTTCAGCCAACGGAACAGTGACAACGGCCGCACGGACCGGGTGCACCAACGCATCGAGTCCGGAGGTGCCAGGCCAATTCGACAACCACCCAGACGTATTCCGCTGGCAAAACAAGCGGCGGTACGGGACATGTTTTTTGTTTGTTTTTGTAATTTACGTCCTCCAACGTTAAGTCATATCGGACGATGAATGGAATGGGTGAAATGATGCTCAAATGAGTCCAGGTTCCATAGAGCTTAGAGTTACCAGACATTCGTCTATCAGGATAAAGGAAAATCCTGGAAAAACCTTATCCATATAACTCACCCTGACCGAGGTTCGAACTTGGGACCTCTTGAACGTAAGGGAGACACGCTAGCAACACAATACCGAGGCGGGCACGGGACATGTTGGAGGACATGAGATCCAGGGGAGTGATTGAAGAGTCTTAACAGTCCTTGGTGTTCCCCTGTAGTCTTGGTGACGAAGAAGAACGGCGAGTTACGCTTCTGCGTGGACTACAGGAAGTTGTACACTGTCACCAGGAAGGATTGTTCCCCTTACCCCGGACACGCTTGCTGGTGCGCAGTGGTTCTCGACCCTGGACCTGAAGTCGCATTACTGGCAGGTGGCTCTAGACCTGAGAGACAAGGAAAACACCACATTCCACTTTCTGCTGGCCTACTACTCATCGACACACAACGCCACTGGGATGACGCCAGCCAGCTTAACGTTCGACCGAGAGTTACGCGTCCCTTGTGACCTGGCATTTGGGACCCCCTCCGGAGACGAAGCAGCCAGCAACCGTGTATGTGGAGATCCTGCTGGACCGTCTCCACGACATGCATGAGATGGCTCGTCAGATCATCCGGATGGCCTGTGACCGCATGAAGAGCCGATACGACAGGCAAGCCAACAGCCAAGGGTTCCAACAAGGTGACTTAGTCTGGTTGTACCGCCAGACTAGGGGACGCTGCCCAGAGCTTCAGCAGCCATGGCAAGGACTGTACCGGGTGGTAAAGAGGATTAACGACTTGGTCTACTGCATCCAGAAGGTGCCCCGAGGAAATATGTTGGTGGTACACCTGGATCGTCTGGCCCGCTACGATGGTGCTGTTCAGCACGACCAGTCTTGAGGAGGGAGCAGTGTCGCAAGACCATTGTTGATGGAGGCGGCGCTGTCGACTTGTTCAAAGAGACGGGTAGTGCAGTGTGTAGATAAAAGCTTGCTGAAACAGTGGTGGGTAGGAGACAGATTTCTCGATAGTTCGTCTTTGTTCTAGCCGCATCTCGATTGTTTGAGAAGATTCCGGAATGTGAGTAATCTATAAAATGAGAGCCCACGCACCACAGTGAGTCAGTTGTTAATTGAACTCGCGTGCGTGAACAGCTGTGTGCGCTGTGGTCGTTGACCTTGCAAGTTGTATTGTGTATGTGATGTGATTCATGACTGCTGTGTATGAAGTGTGTTTCAATGGAAATAAAGACCAATTTTTGGTGTTTGTAACCTGGACTTTTAATTTCAAGAACCCACAAAGTCACAATATTTAGGACAACTAATCCCTGTCAAGGACAGGACAGCAGGAGAATTAAAGATGAGAATATCCCAGGCATGGAAATGTTTGTGATCCTTCCAGTTTATGAGCTAAGCAGACAACTCAAGCTGGAAGTACTGGAAACTTTTATCTATCCGACTCTTATTATATGGAAGTCCGACATGGTCTGCCACAAGCAGGCAGATGATAGCACTTCAGACATGCCAGAGGAAAATGGGTGCAAGATGCTGGGAATAAAATGGACAGATAGAATCTCCAACATTGCGCTGTCACAAATGACATTAACAACAGATGTAGGGCTAAGAGTTAAGAAACTGAAGTGGAAATGGGGAGGTCACATTGCAAGGTTGAAGGATGACAGATGGACCTATAAGATCACGGTTTGCGACCTGCACACAGAAAAACGCAGAAGAGGAAGACCATGACAGAGATGGGCAGACTTCTACACAGCACAAGCAGGACAGCAATGGCCTACAACAGCTGGAGACGGAAGGAAGTGGAGATCCATGGGAGACAAAGTACAAGTGCAAGCGTAGTAGGCGAGTGTAAGCGCAAGTGAATAAGTGAGAATAGGAACAAGAGAAAATGACAAAAACTGTCACAAACCCAACATGGAATGGCTCACCATGTTGGAGTCAACACAGCTACCCTAAGTATAGGAGGCATTTGCCCTTCTTGGGACATAATAGGCTATCTTTAGTAATTTGGAGAGCTCTAAACCCACACAAGATAATGACCTAACATTCACATATCAACAACTTGCAGCCTAATTGAGCACTATAACATTCAGGAGTCTCTAGGGAAAAAAATCAACCACCCCACTGCCCCTCATATTTGAGGGAAAATAATTTCCAAGAGGATGCCACCCACCTCAAGAAAGTTGCATCCATTTTAAAGTTAATGCCTGGTACGTTGAGAAAAAGTAGTTTGCAAGGAAACTGGTATGGTGGTGAAGATGTGCCCTTGTATGTTGATCCATGTTTTGAGGTGTACCACTCAAAAAGAAACTTTTAAAGACAAGCTTCTATCTCTTATAGAATTTATTTAAATTTATTGAATAGAAGAAAGATAAAAATAATAGCATTAAATAAGCATTAGATGCATATATGCACAGGACGTCAATACACATCCATATTGGTTCTCCCACATTTTAACATGGAATCATATGACATCCACATCAATGAAAGGATTAAACTGCACTCATTACAGTTCCATTGTCAAAAGTATTATGATTAGAAGTAATATGTTGTTGAAATGGTTATGTTTCAGTTCAGTTGGCTAGGCCTCATGGACAAACGATAACACGACGCTGTCATCCTGTATACCATCCAGCTGTTAGGAATGTTTTGTTCCTGGCTCAAGATGTTCCTGCAGAGGATAGTCCTAATCTGTTGCAGCATTTGGGTCATTTTGGGGAAGTTATCCATTTTGCTCCACATTTCATCAGAGAACGGAAATTGCATTTAATATTTGTAACTTTTCAGGACTATGATTCAGTGGATTTCCTAATGCTGAAATTATACTTAAGGTAAGATATTGGTACTTTTTATTCATATATTTACAGTAGATTTGTCCAGACAAACAGTTGATTGGTCTGTGTAAAAAGCCATGTATCGCATAGGTTGAAACTCTTGCATTGTCATCAGTTATTGGCAATTACAGATGATGTACATCATTTGGTGTGTACTAATTCTGACAGTTTCAGATCAGAATTAGACGAAGTATTCATAAAAGGAAAAGTGATTCTTTTCAAATTACCTACAAATAAATTCTTTAGTAGAAATAATCTGAAATTATTCAATATGAACCTGAATTACTCAATATCATGCATGCATGATACAGAAAGCAAAACACATCTGTGCACATGTCAGTTTGTGTTACTAATGAATGTCTGTAGAAAATCTAGGATTCATGTAAAATGTTTAATAATTGATAAAACTATTTGCTTAAGTCATTGCATGATAGCTAAACCAAAAATTTAAAGAGGTAACAGTGCCATAAAGCATTTTAAATTTCAGTGAGCTCCACATTTGTTGTGTAGTAGTAGGAATTTGTGTATCTTTTCTGGCTTACCAGTTGTACAAAGTTATAGTGAATTCACTCATATTGAAATGCATTTCACAGGCTATTCATAGTAAATCCAATTATACAGTTTGTTAATCATGTAAAATACCTTAAGCATATATTTGAATGAAAATCATTAGATGCTTTAAAGAAAATATAAATAACAGGGCTTGCTGCATGACAAATGTAAGCTGGTGCAAGCCAGAAATGTCAGGACATACAATAAATTATTTTGGCAAACATTTATGTATGTTAAGCAAAGATAAAGTTTAATGAAGAAGTTACGCTACAACGGCTGTTCAAAATGGTGCCCACCATATCTAGTATAGGCATAACATTGTCATAGAAAGTTTGGCACACACTACCAAGTATATTATGCATTGCTTGAACCTCATCACATACTATAAGTATCCTGACAAGTGTGCTTTACCCTTGTCTGTGGTATACATAAAATTCAAATCTCAGAATTCTGAGAATATATATACCGTTTCACAAAAATCAAAATGGAAAGTTAGAGCACTGCCGCTGTGTACCTGAGTACATTATTATATGTGCATGTTTTCTTGAGCGCTGGATTTACTTTGTGATGCGGGCAGAGGGGAAGAAGAAAGAGCTAACACGCTCTTGTTTCTGCACTGTGGTCAACCTAGAAAAACACAATTCAGTCAAATCGCTGTAAGATAAGTGAATATATGCACTGAAGGTGTGAGATTTGTGGACAAACAATAAGTTGAACTCCATCCGATAAGTTGTATGCTTACATATTTACTATATTATGAAGCACATAAAAGTAGAAAACAAATATTACGACAGCTATAAACACTCACTCACTTTGTAATCCTTCAATTTCCAAGTTTGTTGCATCACTTCCATCGCTGGTTTCCTCTGATGTGTTAATAGTTTCATCTAGTTGCATTTCTATTATACCATCATTTCTCCAATATTGCATTTCCAGCTCTTGGACCTTTTTGCAGTAATCCTTCCCAATCTGTCGCTTCTATAGCAAGTTTCCGTAAATTTGTGGCTCTCCAGTTAACATTGTATCCTCTGAAAACATTTTTTATTTTTGCCCACACAAGCTCAATAAAATTGCATTCAGATCACAGTTGTATGTAGGTAGACAAATAATAATGAATGTCGATGTCCGGCTGAAGATAGAGGGAAGGCCTCAGAAACTGGTTCCGGGAAAATTTAAAAGTGAGTGTTGTTTTGTGTCATTAATCGACTCCTAATTAATTTAAGACAAATAATAGTGTATCCCCTTTCGAAAGTCATAACATCCACAACATATGTCTTGCTTTTAGATTTGTTGTAAACTGGTTAGCTAATAATTAACCTCAAAATTGCTCAAAATGGAACAGTGCACATGTGAAAGCTTAGCATATTAACCACTAGATGTCAGTGTACAGCACATTTCATGTTTCAAAGTTGTCATCTGTGTTTATGGAATTAAGCAAAACTTACCGAATGAGGACTTGGACTCAAACACTCAAGAAATCTTGCGATATAATACTGTACTGTAATGCTGCTTTTCTGAGCCCATGAATTCCGGTCAGATATAAACATAATGATGATATATAATGAAATTTATAGAGTACCCCAGAATTTCCTTTGACAATATTTTACTTGTATTGACTGTGGTAGATGCCATTTTAGCCACTTTTGCAATTCTGAATTGTTAATTAAACATTAGCTCTGCTTAAATTAAGTGTTTGCACAAAATAATTTACCATCGAAACTGATATTCCCAGCTTGCACTTCCTAGATCACAAGTTCCTATATCAAAGTTGTATTTTGATCCCTCTATGAACTCCTTATATTAGTAAGAAACTTTTTTAATTATCCTGCATATCAGTTTTGAAGTTTGAAAATAAATAATGATGTCAGTATTATTAATTCTGACTCAACAGTAACTTTTCAAATATTTTGTTTGTTAACGATGCTGTCAAATACCAGGATCAATTTCATGCTGCTGGTGGGCAGAATTTTCCCCTGCAGGAGTTCTTTTACACTGAAATGGGGCTGATGTTTTTAAGCACATTTTAAGCATTGATTTGAGCTAGGTTTGAACTGCAACCGTGGGATTAGTTTTGAAGTTGTGTGTCCTTGCAAGCACATATTGAAATAGCAAATTCTATTGCTTGCTCTTTGGAAACGATTACACCTCAGCAGAATGTTGTGAGATAGTGTTACCATTTGGAGTTCACTACCAGAGACAGTTTGACAGAGCACAGCTATAAAACCCTTTTATCTCTCCAATTGCCAGTGTATTGGTGAGTTTAATAATTTATTTCCTGAGTAGTAAAATAAAGCTTTAAGTTATTTATTTATTAATAAATGATATAACTACAGTGGTATTTATGAAAAAGTAGCAAAGTATTATGAAATTGAAACAAATATTTTAGTACAAAAATACGTTAATTCTCAAATTATCCAGAACTTGGTCGAAAAAAAAATAAAATGTGAAGGAAAAATGATACAGAAAGGTAAATCTAAACCACTGTGATGTTTTAAAGCACTGTTGGTGTGTTTTCAATTATTCAAAACTTTAGCTTGAATCTCCTATTTAGTGGTTTATTTTGGTCCTTAAGTTAAATATGTAGTAACATTAGTCTTTTAGGCTGCTAAGCTTACTGAGTTAGTTAAACACCTAGTAACATTAGTCCTTTAGGCTGCTAAGCTTACTGGATTAAAAATTTCATTTAGGCTATTTTGGCAGATACTGCCTGGCTTAAGGTCGTGTGCACTATTCTTAACACTAGAACCCGGGTGGTGGTCATTTTGACTGTTCTTGATATTTAAATAAGTTTAGCTCCCTCCATTCACACATAAGTTTAGCTCTGCCAGTTTTTGAAAACAAAGCTTGGTCTTTCATGACTATTCTTGATATAACCTTAAGTTTTATATAGCATATAATTTTCAGCATGTCATGATTTACGTGGATATTTTTTCATGTTTGACCATGAACCCTGGAGACCGTCATTTTTGACCATTACAATTTTGTTATGCTTTCATTTGCATTGTTGTTGGATTTCTCAGTGTCACTAATCTGCTTTTCAACCATAAGTTTTTCTTGAATCTTTCCTAGGGAATTGAGCAGACAAATTGGTCTGTATGATTTTGGATTAGCTGGGTCACGATCCTTTGATTTCTTTAGGATGAGTACATCAGCTTCCTTCCAACAATACAGTATTCTTCCTTGAACAAGACATTCATTCAATAGATCACATAGATAGGGAGCGATTATGGTTTCTAATTGTTGTATAACTTTCTTGCATATATTGTCAGGTCCTGGTGCTTTTCGTGCTTTTAGATCCCTTATGACCAGCTGGACTTCTGTTAAATCAAAAGTATAAATTACGTTATCATTTATATATTCCTACTGATACTTTTGTCGTTTTATTTTATCTTCTTCATCATCCTCTATGTTATCCGCAGGTAACAATTATTTTCAATAATTGATTAATAGATTCAATATACGAAGTAGTTCGTATCTTGTATGGAGTACCCCAAGTATTTGCTTTTAAAATATCTTCAGTAAATTGTTGCCATTTTTCTTTTCTAATTTGTTGAAGCATATCTTTGTATTCCACTTTAAGGCTTCTATATATATGTAAATTGATCTCTTTTTCTTGTGCTGTTAGACTTCTTTGATAGTGTCGCCTAGCTTTTCTGACCTTTCTCCTAATCTTTTGCAGTTTATCGTTCCAAACTTTATATGGAGTAGTTGTTTGAGTCATTTTCTTCAGCGTTTCACCCATAGCTTTTTGCATAGATATCGTCAGTTCCCTTGCTTTTCGATTTATATCATCCCCTTGACGTATCCTTTCTGGCATTATTAAAGTATCTCTTAATCTGGTCCAGTCTGCATTCTTAAGTGAATATCTCATCTTTCTATTCATGTACTCGATTCCTCCTACTTTCAATATTTCTAGATCAAAGTATATTATATTATGATCAATGGTAGTCTGTTCCTGCCCCACTCTCCAGTTAGTTATTTTTTCACTAACATACCCTATAGCTAACGTGATATCAATGTTTTCTTGGGCATCAGCCCTATTTTGGATAGTATATGGATTTAGTGGTTTATTTATGATATCTAGATTATATCCCATTATAATATCCACTAATTTTTCACCTCTTTCATCAGGATGCTTACTCGACCATAAAGCCGATTTAGCATTTGTGTCCATAATGTAAATTAAGGGTTTATTATTATACACATCTAATATCCTTTTCATTCTTTGTATGTGGACATCAATTTCATCCTTATATTGGAAATAATGATTACATAAAAGAAATACCATACCTCTTATACTCAATTCAACACAATTAACATATTCGTCACAGAGTTGCGATATTTTAAGTACTTGAATTTTAGGATTTACTACAATAATTGTTGCCTTAGGATTATCACCATCTAAGATGGCTCTGACATGTGTGTTGGTTTTCCCTTAGTTATGTATGGTTCTTTAATGCAAACTATATCTAGGTTTAAGTCATCTATTAATTTTCTTATCTCCATCATTACAGTTTTTGAGTGTTGTGCATTTATCTGTCCAGATCTTATTCTGAAGTTATTGCTATTTTCATAATCAAAATTTTCCATTTTGATTATTATCATTATCTTGACCATAGTTTATCCTATTTATTAATTGCTCTAAATAAATTTGGTATAATGGACATGATTTTCTATCCTTGCACATGGGAATTTCTCCTTCTTTATTTCTTTTTCTCATGCTGCAGGGGACACAGATTGATGGTTGCTCTTTTTTACTACGTTCTTTTGCTGTGTGGTCTTGTTCACCACAATGGGAACAAACTGACTTATCGCTCTTACAATACATGACAATATGGCCATAACGCTGACAATTCATACATTGTGCAACTACTATATAGTCCTTCACATTAACAGCTTGGAAGCCTATATAGATTCTATTTCTTTTTAGCATTTTAGCTCTCATATTAGGATGTACTTCCAAAACATGGTGTACGCTTTGTTGATCTTTAGGTCCTATTCTGAATTTAAATTTCACTTTCTTATCGAAGTCATCCCATGTGAGCTCTTCTCTAAAATTCTGTTCATATATGTATATATATATATATATATTGTTTTAATTCTTCTTCCTTTTCAGTAGATACCACATCATACATAATGATGAGTGGATTTCTCTTTTTTGCTTCCTCTATATTTAATTCTTGATCTGGACTATTAATAATTTTCTGAACATCCTCTTTTGTTTCAGTTTCCACAATTAAGGTCGTTTCTGTTGATCTCATGTTCTTATTCTTATCTTTTCATTTGATGGTTTAAGATGTCTTGTTACAGCTTCTTGTACTTCCACTATCGGTCTTCCTTTAGTTGATCTAATTAATGCAATATGCGTTTATTTCTGTACAACTTTATTTATTTTCTAATTAGTTTCCGATATTTTAGGCTTGGATAATGCTAGAGCATGTGAAGTTTTTACTGCCTGTCTATTTTCTCTTAATATTCTGTTCTCAGCTTGTAATTTTACAATTTGCATTCTCTGCTCATCAAGTAGGTCTGTAATTTGGTTTAGCATGGTATACATCTTATTTTTCACGTCTACCGTAAGCTTAGAGGCACCAATGATTAAGTTGATTTCTGTAACAATGCTACTAATACCTGTCGGCACCTTCTCTTCCATATTATCAGTTTCTGTTAGCTCTGAGGTTGAAGCAATATTTTCTTGCATACCTCCTTCCTTTGCTTGTTCTGGAGATCTCGCAAGAGATTTCGTGGGTTTGTAGACTTGTTAATAATCATCCCTTTTCTTCGGATTCCATCACTGCTCATTTTATAGCTCCTCTCAGCCGTTAATGCGCACTCAAACAGTACGCACCAACGCCCAGGGCGGATGAACCAGGACGTGGTAGCTCGCCAAAACAACGTTTATCAAAAACCGAACCTCGACAGTGCACCGCTACGCCGAGGTTTTAAACTTGTAAGTTGCAATCCACAAACTAATATTTTCGGGGTCCCGCTCCTCCAGGTTTCAAACACTAAAAATTGCTCT
Source organism: Mantis religiosa (assembly GCA_030765055.1). Taxonomy (NCBI): domain Eukaryota; kingdom Metazoa; phylum Arthropoda; class Insecta; order Mantodea; family Mantidae; genus Mantis; species Mantis religiosa. Next base: position 120,248,783 of record CM060957.1, on the reverse strand, counting down.
TCATTTCGGTAGAAACACACTTTTATCAACCTTTACAGTTCAGAATTACGTCACATACACAACTTGTAAGGCCATCGACCACAAAGTTCACTTTTTACAGCTGTTCACGCGCATGCGTCCAATTACCGACTGACTCCCTGGCGGGCGGCGACTCCCTTTTTATAGATTACTCACTATTCGGAATGTTCTCAAATTATCAAGACAGCTGGAACAAAGACGAACTCTCGAGATATCCGTCTCCTTCCCCCCACCATTCGGCGAGCTATTATCGACGCACTGCACTGTCTTGTCTCTTTGAATGCCTTCGCCGCGCCGCCTCATCGCAATAATTGCATTCGCGACACTGCTCCCTCCTCAAGGCTGGTCGTCCCGAAAAGCACCATCGTAGCGGGCCAGACGATCCAGGTGTACCACCATCTTTCCTCGGGACACCTGTTTGCGGTAGACCACGTCGTTAATCCTCTTCACCACCCGGTACGTTCCTTGCCATGGCTGCTGTAGTTTTGGGCAGCGTTCCTTGGTACGGGTAGGGCGGTACAACCAGACCAAGTCACCTTCCTGGAACCCTTGGCTGTTAGCTTGCGTCTTCATGCGGTCACTCGCCATCTGGATGTTCTGACGAGCCATCTCGTGCATGTCGTGGAGACGGTTCACCAAGTTCTCCACATACTCGGTTGCTGGCTGTTTCGCTTCCGGGGGCTCCCAAAAGTCAGGTCACAAGGGAGGCGTAACTCTCGACCGAACATTAAGCTGGCTGGCGTCATCCCTGTGGCGTCGTGTGTCGAGCGGTATGCCAGCAGGAACAGTGGCACCTTGACGTCCCAGTCTCGCTGATGGCTGGCGACCACCTCAGATGTTCTTTTAGGGTTTTGAAAAACCTCTCGACCATGCCGTCCGACTGCGGGTGTAGGGATGTTGTGCGGATCTGTTCACCCCAAGTCTTTCCCGTGCCTCCTTCGTCAGGTTAGACTCAAAATTGTTGCCCTGGTCACTGTTAAGTTCCAACGGCACCCCAAAACGGCGCAACAGTTGCTCCACGAGGCAGTCAGTGATGGTCTTCGCCTCCTGTTTCGCGATGGCATACACCTCCGGCCACTTGGTGTAGTAGTCCACGACCACCATCAGATACTTGTTGCCTTGGTCGTGGACACTGGGAATGGCCCAGCTGTGTCGACAGCGATGCGTTCGAATGGCGCTCCGACGTTGTACTGAGGCATGCGACCCCGGTTCCTAATCTGGGGCCCGCGACTCGCCACGCTACATTGACGCCTCCATTTCTCAGCATCTGCTCGGAGCCTAAGCCAGTAGTAGCGCTGCCGGAAGTTTGTCGATCGCTCGATTTGCTTCCAGGTGTCCTGAAATACCGGCGTGCACTTCCTCCAAGACTTGCGGGACCTTACTTCGGGGAAGTACCAACTGCTCTCTCTGCGTCTTCCCATCGGGTGATTCCCATACCCGTAACAGCACACCCTCTTTGATCTTCAACGACTCCCATTGGGCCCAGTACGACTTGTACGCCGCGTTTCTGGGTGCGATGACCTCCCAGGCGGTCTCGTCCCTGCGTCCACTTCCCTCAAGAGTGGCCCCGAATCGGCATCCGCCAGCTGCTCCCTCCTCAGGCCTGCGCTATTCCAGCTGTCCGTAGGCACTGCTGTGACTACTCTGAAACTGCGGAACGCTCCTTGTCTTCCACTCTTGTGCATTGGCCGCACTCTTCTGGGCAAGCATCTGCGTTGCCATGCCTCTTCCCTCAACGATGTTAGAGGTGAAGACGTACTCCTGTAGCCTCTGTACCCAACGTGCTGTCTGGCCTTCCAGGTTCCTAAAGCTAAGTAGCCAGGTTAGGGCGGAATGGTCAGTCCTCAGGTGGAGTGAGTGAGTGTGTGGTGTTTAAGGGCCCGTCGACAACAAGGTCATTTGGACCTCCTCAGGTGGAATGGCTGACCGTACAGGTACTTGTGGAAGTGCTCCAAGGTCTTAACTACCGCCAGTAACTCGCCGGGGGACGCAGTAGTTCTTCTCTGCCTTGGACAGCGTCTTGCTGTAGTAAGCTATCCCCCTGCTCGTGACCGTCTTGGACTTGGGATAGGACACCTCCAATGCAATGGTCGCTGGCGTCGGTGTCCAGAATGAAGGCGCCACCTGCTTGTGTGAATCCCGAAATATGAGCACTGCAAAGTGTCTTCTTCAGCTCCTGGAAAGCGACTTCGGCGTCCTCCGTCCACACATTTGGCTGGATTTCTTCCGTCAGGCGGATGAAGGGCTTGGCGATGTTGGAGAAGCTCTTATGAAATGGCAGTAATAACTGCACAGCCCCAGGAAACTGCGCAATTCTCTCTTAACCTTTGGCCGAGGCCATACTCTCACGGCCTGTGTCTTCTCTGGGTCTGTGACCACTCCGGTTGGCGAGACTATGTAACCTAAGTAGTTGACTTCCTTGCGGGAGAGCTGGCACTTCTTTCCGTTTAGCTTCGGGTTAGTTGCCTGCAGTCTCTGCAACACATTGCTCAGGTTTTCGAGATGGTCTTCGAATGTCTTGCCGACGATGATATCTAGGTATAGCAGGCTGGCGTCAGAAGTTTATCCTCTCATCACTGACTCCATGAGGCGTTGGAAGGTAGCTGGCGCGTTGTAGTGGCCAAAGGGCATAACTGTGAACTACCAAAGCCGTTGGCCTGTCGAGAATGCGGTCTTCTCCTTGTCTCTCGGGTCCAGAGCTACTTGCCAGTAAATCGACATCAGGTTCAGGGTCGAGAACCACTGCGCACCAGCAAGCGTGTCCAGGGAGTCCTCTATCCGGGGTAAGGGGAAACAGTCCTTCCTGGTGACAGCGTTCAACTTCCTGTATTCCACGCAGAAGCGTAGCTCGCCGTTCTTCGTCACCAACACTACAGGGGAACACAAAGGGCTGTCAGACTCTTTAACCACTACCCTGGATCTCATGGCTGCCAGGAAGTCCCGTATCGCCGTTTGTTTTGCTAGTGGAACGCATCTAGGTGGTTACCGAATGGGTCGGGCGCCTCCGGTGTCGATGCGTTGGAGTACCGGTCCGTGCGGCTGTAGTCCCTGCTGCCTTGGCTGAAGACGCGCTGGTATCGTCTCAGCAGTTGTCGAACCTTCTCGAGCTGTTCTGCGGTCAGGTGGTCGGTCGCCCTCTCCAGTAAGCCTTCCAGCCGGGGCCCCAGTGGTTGCGTCGGCACCGGCTCCTGGGTCTTATCGATTGGTGTTACGCTGACCACGGGCTCGCACGTCCCCAACTCCGTCCAGGCCTTGACGTCATGATCGGTGTCTGTTGGGTTGAGCAGCCTCACCGGCACGGCAGTGATGTCCTGGCTTCGCAAAGTCCGTGCACAGGCGACTTCTGGTCCAGCATCAACTTCTTCATCCGCTGATCTTCCTGTCGCGCCGTCACCACCACCTCGCTTCTCGCGGGGACAACCACGTCTTCTCTCAGGACGACCCTGCAGATTCCAAGGCGTTCTTCTTGTTGCCGGAGTATCACCTCTTCTCCATTGAGCCACAGGACCTTACCGACGTCGACCGTTGCCTCGTGGCTCCTGAGGGCATCCAGTCCCAGTACCATCTCCTTAGGCACCTCCGCGACTAACACCCACAGACGTACGGCACTTCGCCCCAAGGTCAACCGCAGCAGGGCCACCCTCTCCACGGGCAAGGTGTCGCCCGATGCCGTCACAAGCTGGTATGGTCGTCTCAGTTTTCTCGACGGCAAACCCTTGGCTACGTCAGGTTTGATGAGGTCACGTCTGCCTCGGTGTCTACGAGCACACGGCACAGCTTCATTCTCATCCAACCGTCTGCGATGGGGCTGTCATCCATACGCCGGCTGACGGCGCGCAGTGTCACTCGAAGGAATGGTGGTGATGACGCCGACATGCTACTCGCCACGACGGCGTTTACTTGTTTTCCGGCTTCTCTCCCTGGTGTGGGCAGTCTCTCTAGGTTCCTGGCTGACCGCACCCCCAGCACACGCCACTTGGTCTTCGGTCTCCAGTGTAGCGGATACTCCTTGTTCTCGACGTAGGAGTAGCCGTCACCTTTGCCGCCTCCATCCTCAGTGCTGCCGTTAGCGCCTCGTGGATTGTTTTGTTGTCGCCGAGCATTAGGCGCTGACATGTCGACGTCTCGTACCCCATCAACGAACGTGTATGCGGCTTCCCAGGATACGAATTCAGGTGGAAGGTCGACCAAAGCTTTGCTTGCCAGCTGTTCAATTGCCAGGGCGAACTCCTGCAGCGTCTCCCCTGGCTGCTGCATCCTTGACTTCAGTTGGCTGCGGTAGGTTGCGGCCAAGCGGTGATTCCCGAAGCGGTTCTCCAGGGCCTCCCAGATGTCCTTGGACGCCGGCGCTGTCTGGACCTCATTCAGGACTTCTGCGGCCCTCCCTGGAGGCTGGCTATTAGCTGTGCGGCCTCCTCCTCTGGTGACCACTTGTGCTTGGCCACCGTTTCAAATTGGTGGCGGAAGACTTCGAACGTGGACGTGTCGTCGTACTTCGGCGGTTTGACGCGCGCAGATGTTGTATCGCGTCCCGACACGTCGGGCTTTTAATCTTTCATCCTTCTGCCGACGATGTTCTCCACCATGACTTTCAGGGACTTAGTGCTGGTGTTGGCCTTTCCGTCTAGGTTGTTTCGACTTGCTCGTCCACTTTTCCCATGCGTTTGCCCAGCTCCGTAACGTCCTCCTTTACGCCAGCCAACTGCTCCTCAAATTTGGCGGCGAGAGCTATTTGCCGTGTCCAACTTATCTTCCATTTTCTCGGTAATTTTATCGTTAGCCTTCTTCATTTTTTTCAGTTCCTGTGGAATCTTTTCCAATGCAGCCTCCATGGTGGTACGTCGCACTCCTGACACCAATTGTGACTTTGTGGGTTCGTGTAATTAAAAGTCCAGGTTTCATACACTAAAAATTGCTCTTTATTTCCTTAGAAACACACTTTTATCAACCTTTACAGTCCAGAATTACGTCACATACAAAACTTGCAAGGTCATTAACCACAAACAAAGTTCACCTTTTAGTGTTCACACGCACAGGTCCATTTATCAACTGACTCCCTGGTGGGCGGCAGCTCCCTTTTTATATATTACTCACTATCCGGAATGTTCTCAAACAATCTAGATGGCTAGAACAAAGATGAAAACTCTCGAGAAATCTGTCTCCTTCCCCCCACCATTTTGGCGAGCTTTTATTGACGCACTGCACTGTCTGTCTCTTTGAATGTCTCGACCGCACCGCCTCGTCGCAATAATTGCATTCGCGACAGGATTTGTTCATTTTATGAAACATATGTCCAGACTGAAGTGTACAAATAGAATGAATAAGAAACAGGGAAGCTTGATAATTATATTAATTAATGAACATAATTGAAAAAGTCTGTTTGTTACATATTACAGAAGGTATATTTTCTATTAGGTTTACAGTATGTAACTGCTCCAATCAGAAGGCCCATTATTGTTGTTACAGAGTCTTAATTAAATTGTCTCTTCTATTAGTTAAACAACTAAGTTGAGTTTTGAAAGTTCTTGATTTACTGAGGCAAATTGTTTAATGTATTTTGAATTGATATATCTACTGAAAAATTCTTTCTTTGGGCCATCTGAAAGATTGGATAATTAAAAAACGATCCAAGAATTTATAACTGTAGCAACAGTAAATTCTGAAGAGATGACAACCATCACTCCAGACTATTTCACATTCCTAAATTTAAATGTCATCTTACAATAAAGAAATCTTAATTGATGTCACAACTAAATCATATATACTGATCTATATTTCCCTAGAAGTTTGTTTGGCATTTGGCTTCCTTCTCTGATCATTAATTGGGTTAATGAGTTCTTCAGTTGCTGTGAACAAATATGGTAAACAATTTTGATACAGTAGCTTATTGGTGAAATTATACGTACAAAAACAATATACATTGCACTTATTTAGGACTGCTCTCTTAATTAAATTAATCAAATCAAATTTATTCACCATAAGATTTCTGTTTCAGAAATATTGGTTTTGTTAGTTATGTTTACTTGCATATTGTTTAGCTCATTTGCCATTGGGTTGCAAGACACACCATTGCATGAAACATAGTCTTTGAGTATATATGGGCTGTGTGTGTACATTACCTTATGGCATCAAGCTTGCTAATTCATAATTGAACATGAAAATTTAAATTCATTCTAGAAAATAACCAATTACTCAACTATACTTGTTTTATACTCAGGCTTGTTTTATTACCAAATGTAATAAACATAATAATTGGTTAATTCGAATAATAATTGGTATTAATGAAAATTGGTTATGTTTATACTATCTTATATACTTTTGCAAATCAGAACATGTTTCGGGAATTTTTACTCTCATCATTTGACAACTGGCTGGTATTGATAGTTAAAATACATAATGCCTCAGTACAATAAGTAAAAGCGCAACTGTAAAATTTGTGCAAAAGGCATGTGAGATGATAGATTAATTACTCTCATCTTTGGTGACGATCTGGAAGAATTCTTGCAGATGCCTCGGCGCTCTGGAGCAGTGAGTCTTATCTCTGGCTGTAGTATCAGACTGAGAATTATTTTATACTGTAATAGTTGAAAAATAACAACAATTCTTCTCCTTTTAATATCATAGAATTTATTTCACATAATATATTGCAATGTTAAATTTCGTAGATTCTGTCCTTTCATAAAATGCTTATTGTTGCATTGTTGCACTATAAGTTTCTGTAGACTTGCAGAGCAACACCAAAAAATATGTCTTACTACGAAGGTGATCTTGTGCAGAATGATTTGAATATTCTGGATTCTCTGCACACAATGTTTCTAGAACATCTAAATTACTTCTATCCTATTGATCCACTTCACAACATTACGTAATTACATTATTGTAATAACCAGTAGGAACACTATTACATAAGTGTATCATTCTGTGGCCTACCCAATTTTACTTATTTTATACAAATCACCTTTTTCAGAACAAATTCCCAAATACTTGAAAAATATGAAATAACTGTCACAAAAGTTAGTTTTTGGAAGCAAAACTGAAAATAACACTTTGTAGGAAAGAATCCAACTTAGCTGTGCAGAACCTCATAAATGCCAACTAGTAAGCTTTCCTTTAGCTTTATATTTTAAGAGAATAAATACTTTAGGATTTTTAAGGAGTTCTTATAATTGTGTATAAAAACAATGTATTACATTTTTTGCTTCTATTGTTCTCTGAAGGTTCATAATGATGTTAACAATTTCTTTCAGTGCCAGCTGTAAAATATGTTTATGTTATTCTGATTGTTAAATGCAGAATGGGTAGCTGGAAGTTTTATGTCCATGCTGTGAAGGGCATTGTGCTACTTGGAGCAGATGGCTTCCCAACAAGATATATCGAACCTGGTTCTGCACGATTGGAACATTTTGCGAAGCTGATTCCTGAAACTCTACCTCCTGTAGTGACTGCTGTACCACAAGCAACTGCTGCACCACAGAAAGTGACTGCTGCACCACAAAAAGCTACTGCTGCACAAAGCAACTCTACAGTGACGGTCACTAGCAGTAAAAATAATCCACCAAGCAGTATTACTACTTGCAGCAATGATGCCGAAATTGGATCTAAAGATAACAGAGCCCCTACTCCTGTACCTGGATGCTCCAGTAGCAGAATAATTTATGTGGATGATGAGATACAGATTCTGGAAATTCCCAAAGTTCCACCAGATTTGATAGATCTGACAGAAGAAGAGAAGCAAAGCAATGGAGATCAAGCTGATCTACAGATGGAATTTGTGGTGAGTATGTGTAATGCAGTAATGGTTTTGAAAGATTTTAACCTGGATTTCTGGCTTTCCAACCAAAGTTGTAATGAATTGAGCTATAATAGCCACCTCTGTAGCCGTGGTAGAAAATAATTTTTTTTTTTCAAGATTTATGTTCTTGGGTATTGAGAGGTCTTTGTTTTTGTTTAGATTCAGTATTCTTGACAAAATCAATCCACCTCTCCACTAGTATAAATATCACGGTATTGAGATAATCTCAGATTTCTTTGTGGATGTATGTAATCAAATAAGAGAGAGATTTAATAGATAGAGTCAACATGAAAAATTCAATGCCATGGCCGGGATTGAAAATCTTAGCCTATATACAGCTAAGTCCATCAATTAACTAAAATAATAAGAGTTAAATGATGAAGCGTGGGACTTAAGTACTTACGATAGTAAGTCGTCACAAACGGTGTATCTCGAATGCGAGAGCCCCTAGTGGTCTACCGGGGAAATATATGAGTCAAATAGAGAATTTAATGTCAGGACGGCACGTTGACCATGGTAGCTCAAAGGTTAAGAGCGACTGGACGGAAACCAGGAGATCAGTGGTTCAAATCCCGGCTATGGCATTGAATTTTTCATGTTGACTCTATCTATTAAAAATCTTAGCTTATATATGGCTAGTGTAGAGAAATGATTAATTTCCATCAATTAACTAAGAAGAGAGAGATTTGTTATTCAATTTATGGCAGTAGTCAGTTATAGCTCTGTAATGGGAAGCTTGTCAATACTAGACATTATGGTTAAAATGTTGGCCATGATCTCAATACTTAAAATCAGAATATACTTCGTAACAAGATTTATAACCTAAATGAGATCACAGTAATTAATATAGCTTGTATTATGTCATCCGTTATGTATTATGTCATATCTAGAAATGAGAATTTCAAAGCTACATGTGTTACAATGTGAATGTTCACAATTAATTTTATTGCAACCCAGGAATAGGAAAATTTATGAGGTTTGGAGTCCAATTTTGTTTCAATTGCTGCACATTACATTCATTTTGCGGATGAATAGAAAATATTTAAGAATAATAACCTTAAGAGGGCACACAGGTCAGAAGGTCACAAAAACAGAATTATAGCAGAGAACATCACACTGCAACATGCTGCAGTTTAAATTTCAGTTAGGTTGAGGTACCCTGATACTGATACGCTTTTTCTTTTCTCCCCCCCCCCCTTTTTTTTGAGGGGTCGTCTATATCCTGAAAAGATGACTGTTGGGTAACTACGAATGTTAACAGTTACAGTGTGAGTGTTCAAAATTAATATAATTTTACTGCAACCCAGGAATAGGAAAGTTTATTACAGTCTTCCATTTTTGTTCCAAATCACAGCATATTACATTCATTTTGTCAATAGCTGCCTTTGTTGTAGAAAATATTTAAGAATAACCTTCAGAGGGCACACAGGTCACAAGCTCAGAAAAACAGAATTATAGCAGAGAACAACACACTGCAACATATTGTAGTTTAAATCTCAGTTAGGTTGAACAACCCCTTAAAGGTTTTACTTTTTCCCGAAAAGATGACTGTTGAATAACTTCAATCTTGTATGTACCCTGGCCATATTTGAGCATCATTTTATTCATTCATCATCCTACCTGTTAAAGAACACTAAGCTACAAAACAAAGAAGTAAGTAAATATAAACTAGTCTTTATTATAAATGAATTAGATCTTAGAGGAACTAGAAAAAGTAATGGTATCTTTTCTAGAAAATTCTTCTTCTTTAATTCAGCAGCCTTTTTAGGCTGACTGCTGCAATGATTCATCTCCATCTAATTCTACCCAGCACTTCTGTTTTCCAATGGCTTACTTTGATTGCTTTAAGGTTCTTTTCCTCATTGTCAAGCCATCTTATTGATGGTCTTCCAACTGTTCTAGTTGCATGAAGTGGATCAGTGAGAGTGACTGTTCTACATGCAGTATTATCCTCCATCTTATGCAGAAGTCCTAGCCAACTCATTTCTATTGGCCTTAATTACTTTAATTACATTGGGCTGCTTATACAATTTGTACAGTTTAATGTTATACTGAGCACCATATATCACTGAAAAATCTATTTGTAGTCGGTTTTTTGATACTTGGTCACTCACATTTTTATATTATTGAGGGAATAGTTTCGGAAGCAGTCGCCTCCATTTTCAACCTCTATTGAACTGTCTGTTGTTTACTCTCTTCACTCTGGCGTTGGAACTATGAACTTCTTTGTCAAATTATCTGCTGGTCGGATTTCAAAGTTCATTACTTGGTCCTTATTTTTCCATATGAATATATTGTCCCATGTTGTCAGTTTGTCCTGGTGGTTGAGGGATGCGTATCTGAGCTTGTAACAGTTTTCTCTGAATTCGGGGAGGGTGCGCATTTCTAATACACTACTTTGGCTTCTGCTTCGCCTAAACGGGAGGTTAGGGACTAACCCACCCCTAATCAATCGGCCAGGACTAGGTATTGTACCGACCTCCAGGGTGAGTGGGACGGCGAGCTCGCTATATCCCCTGTGTAGCCCTGTCATCCCAGTGGGGTGACCCCTTGTTGGACTCCGTGGTGGGTGGGGAGCACTGGGGGATGAAATTTAGACCTAATATTATGGTTAACCTACACCCCCCAAAAAACAATAAACGTGGAAAGGATTTATTTGAAAATAGTGTTAAACAAGTAGTTGAGTGTGGTCCTCGCTACTTAGTTATTAAACGAACGGAGGAAGGTAGAACTTTTTCTACGGTTAATCCGTTTATTATACAGAAAGGTCTTGACAAAATAGCTGGTGCTGTTAAATCATGTACAAAATCTAGAAATGGCACGCTGCTGGTGGAAGCAACTACAGCATCCCAGGCAGCAAAGATACTGAAAGCCAACATGCTGGGCAGTTATCCAGTCAAAGTGGAGATGCATAGGACCCTGAATTCCTCGCGCTGTGTTGTAAACACTAGCGCGTTGGATGGAATGTCCAACGAGGATATTCAGGAGAACCTCCAGGAACAAGGCGCACTGCAGTCTATCGTGTCCAAAGGAGAGAACGAGGGGATATGGTTCCTACTCGTACCCTGTTCCTGACCTTTGATCGGGTAGATCTCCCTGAAAGGATCAGGGCAGGATATGAAGTGATTGAGGTTAGACCATACATACCTAACCCTCTGAGATGCTACCAATGTCAGCGGTTCGGTCACACTAGTGCATTCTGTAAAGGCGCACCTACATGTGTCAGCTGTGGAGCCAGCATGCATGAAAATGCATGTACATCACCTCCGGAATGCGTAAATTGTAGCGGTGAACATCCATCAAGTTCACGAGAATGCCCCCGTTATATTGAAGAGCGAGCTATTCAGGAGATCCGGGTTAAAGAAAAGGTATCCTTTTCGGAAGCCCGGAAACTTCTATGTATTCTCAAGCCCTCTTCAACCACCTCCCGTACCTATAGCTCTGTGGCGGCTACTCCGTCACCGAAACGGGAGGCTGGTACCCAAACATCTGATATAAACGGGGCAACAATATCCGAGAAAGTTCTAGTGCCTAGATCGCAACCAAGAGCATCAGTAACAACATCTAAAACTCCGAGAACACAGACTACTGAAAATAACAAGTCAGTGAAGTCGCCTGAGAAAGCATCCACTTCTAACAACAGGACGAAATTGCCCATTGTATACCAAGCACCAGAGATCAGGTTCAAGACGCAGTATGATAGAACTGCCTTCCTGAAAGAAAGCACAAAGTCTGCTCCAGAAAAGTCCAAGAAACGTAGCCCTAGAGCGTCTCCGAGATCATCGTCGGAGTCATCTTCTGGGGAGGACCACGACCGGCGACCGTCATCTACGTCGGTCGGAATTTCCAATCGCTTCGAGCCCCTCGAATCGAAAGTTGTAGAAGGAAAACCGTCCTCTTCCATAGAGGATATGGAGCAGCAAACAGCTGACCACGCTGCTACATCTGCAGCAAAGAAGAGGCAGGATAAACCTGCCGAAACTAGCCCTACACCAAAGAAAAAGGGCAAATTGATTCGGCCACCCATGAAGTCGTCTTAATGTAGACTACCTTTACATCTTATATCCCATAGTTCCAATGGCTATCCTACAATGGAACATACGAGGATTAAGAGCGCATCGACCAGAATTGGAACTTTTGCTCAGTAAGCATCACCCCTTAGTGGTATGCTTACAAGAGACTAAGCTACGACCACAAGACAACTTTAAAATCAGACGCTACACACCACTGAGGTGTGATGTTGAAACAGAAGAGGGCATTCCTGCACACGGGGGTACTATGATGCTCCTCAGGGATGACATATTTGTAGATCCGTTACAGCTACAGTCTGATTTACAATCTGTAGCTGTAAGGATTAAGCTGCCATCAATAGAATTTTGCATTTGCACTGTATATCTCCCGCCATCAGATGACCTCTCGTTAGTTGACCTTGAAGATCTGGTTTCCCAACTTTCAACACCATTTCTAATAGTTGGAGACTTTAATGCCCATCACCCACTTTGGGGCTCAAATCGGGCATGTTCAAGAGGCAACCTCATTGCAAAATTCCTGGAGAGCAATAACTTGGTTCTCCTGAACACCGGAGAGCCCACATTCCTCTCAGATGCGTTTAACACCTATTCGCACATCGATTTGGCAGTGTGTTCATCCCAGTTAGCTGTTTCATTACAGTGGAATGTCATCTCTGATTTACATTCCAGCGACCACTTTCCATGTCTTCTTAGTCTCTTAGCACAAGATGTGTCTCCCTCACGTATCCCTAGATGGCGCTTTGATCGTGCCAACTGGAATCTTTACACCCAGTTGGCTGTCTTTGAATACAACGAGCACGATTCTGTGAATGATTTAGTCGATCATCTCACAGAGAAAATTCTTTCCGCTGCAGAACAGTCTATTCCACGTTCGGCTACCCAACCCGGTCGATTTCCTGTCCCATGGTGGACCAACGACTGCCGGAATGCTATTCGTGCTCGTAGACGTGCTCTAAGGGTATTCCAACGACACCCTACGCTAAGTAATCTAATTGAGTATAAGAAAGCGCGTGCAAAATCTAGGCAAATAATTAAGGATAGCAAAAAGACCTCATGGAACAAATTTGTATCATCTTTTAACAGATGTACACCCTCATCTGTTGTATGGGATAAATTAAGGCGCGTGGCCGGAAAATCAACCCACCTGCCAATCGCTGGTCTGAAAACAACTGCAGGAGTTGTTGTTGATCCGTTTGTTGTGGCTAACACCTTCGGCTGTGCTTTTGCTCAGGTGTCTAGCTCATGCAATTATGCTCCTGAGTTTATCTCAATTAAGACTCAGGTAGAATCTCAAGGTTTCGTGTTTAGTTCCAGAAACCTTGAAGACTATAACCGCCTCTTCATCTTGGCAGAGCTAGAACACGCTCTTTCGTCATCGGGACTGACAGCACCAGGACCGGACGGAATCCACGTTCAAATGTTACAACATCTCTCACCTGAAGGTAAGGCATTCCTGCTCGAGGTCTATAACCGTGTTTGGGTTGATGCCACGTTTCCTGAAAAGTGGTGAGAAGCTACCATTATACCTATCTTGAAAGCTGGCAAGGACCGTCACCTCCCTTCTAGCTACCGCCCTATTTCCCTCACCAGTTGCGTATGCAAGGTGATGGAACGCATGATAAATGGGTGGTTGGTATGGTGGCTGGAAACGCACAACCTACTGAATAACATCCAGTGCGGTTTCCGACGACGCCGTTCAACAGTGGATCATCTTATGTCCATGTCGACGCAGATTATGAACGGATTTCTTAAGAACTGTCAAACAGTCGGAATATTTTTTGACCTCGAAAAGGCTTATGATACATGTTGGCGGGCAGGGTTGCTACGTACTCTGCACACCTGGAATATACGTGGACGCCTACCACTCTTCCTTCAGGAATTCCTGAAAGACCGCGTATTCCGAGTAAGGGTTGGCTCGGTTTTTTCGAACCTTTTTGTTCAAGAGAACGGTGTACCACAGGGATCGGTACTAAGTGTTACGTTGTTTGCTATTGCGATTAATTCTATCTCGAAATGTGTACCTCCAGGTGTCTCGTCATGCCTATTTGTAGATGACTTTGCCGTCTACTGTACATCTCAGCGCACTCCGTCTTTAGAGCGCCGTCTTCAGACCACCTTGGACAACCTTAAGAGTTGGAGTTTAAAAAACGGCTTCCGATTTTCCGCTGAGAAAACCATCTGTGTAAACTTCTGGCGTCAGCAGAGTCGACTACCTCCAAGGCTCCGGCTAGGCGCTGATCTACTACCTTTTGCAAATGAGGCGAGGTTCCTTGGATTGATATTTGATAGAAAACTTAGTTGGTCGTCGCATATAGCACAACTGAAAGCACGATGCGACCGATCTCTGAATATCTTGCGGGTACTAAGTGGAAAATCGTGGGGAGCGGATCGTGCAGTGTTATTGCGACTTTATCGGGCACTCATCCGTTCCAAATTAGACTATGGTAGTATCGTTTATGGCTCAGCATGACCATCTGTGCTGAAGAGATTAGACACAGTCCATAACTGTGGCATACGTATAGCTGTTGGGGCATTTCCAACGAGCCGAGTTATAAGCCTGTATGCTGAGTCTGCAGAACCTCCTCTGCAGTACAGGCGCAACATGTTATTAGCCAATTATGGCTGTGGACTTAATTGCATGCCCACACATCCATCGTTTACGCCGTTCTTTAATACCTTCATGGACGTGCGTTATAGGAACACTACTATTAAACCAAAGCCACCTGGTTTTCGTTTCCGGGAGCTCCTTAGACATCTTGATACTGACATGCCCAAGGTGTATCCTAGGGGGGAGAGGACATACCCTCCTTGGTTGTGCAGAGCATCCCCGGTTGATCTGGGCATGACTAAATATGATAAATCTACCATGTCTATGTCTAGTATCCGCACATGTTTTTTAGAATTTTTATCGCGATATGAGGACCATTTTGTAATTTATACTGATGGCTCCAAGAACTCAAATGGCGTTGGTTGTGCTTACGTGTGTGGAACCGAACCCTATACATTCGGATTCCACACTAGCACTTCCATTTTTACTGCAGAGCTTTATGCAATATACCGGGCCATTTTACACGTACGCCGACGAAAGTTGGGGGACTGCTTAATCCTGAGTGATTCCCTCAGTGCACTTCAAAGCCTATGGCAGCTGTACAACTACCACCCTATTGTGCAGCGTATACAGGATGCCCTCCACGTTTTACACGCTTCTGGCGTTAACGTGGTGTGTGCATGGATCCCTGGTCACGTAGGCTTGCGGGGGAATGAAATGGCGGATTCAGCAGCCAAGACGGCTATCATGAAGCCCAGGGTTCGAATACCATCTGTGACATCGGAAGACTTTAGGGCCGAATTGCGGAGAGCTGTGCAAACCTGCTGGCAGGAAGAGTGGTATGCTCTCCGCAATAATAAACTTAGATCTGTCAAAGAACTTCCGATTCCCTGGGTTACCTCCTGTCGGTCATCTCGTCGCGAGGAGGTGAGTTTGGCTCGGTTACGAATTGGGCACTGCATTTTTACTCATAGTTTTCTTTTTAAAAAGGAGCCTTCTCCACTATGTCCGTTTTGTAATGAAGCGTTGTCTGTACGACACGTGCTGCTAGAGTGTTTTCACCTAGCAGACCTTAGGACGTCTCTGCAGCTGCCGGTCAGCTTTGCAGAGATGCTAGCGGACAATGACGCAGTAGTGGAGAAGGTTTTTAGATTCTTTTCGAGATTAGATTTTAGGATTTAGCAAATATCTGGCTTTTGCCATGACCAGTCTCTTTTAAAAAGGGCGCTGATGACCTCTGTAGTTGAGCGCCCTTATACTCATCATCACTCACTCACTCCCCCCCCCCCCCTTTTTTTTTTGAGGGGTCGTCTATATCCTGAAAAGATGACTGTTGGGTAACTACGAATGTTAACAGTTACAGTGTGAGTGTTCAAAATTAATATAATTTTACTGCAACCCAGAATTCCATTTTTGTTCCAAATCACAGCATATTACATTCATTTTGTCAATAGCTGCCTTTGTTGTAGAAAATATTTAAGAATAACCTTCAGAGGGCACACAGGTCACAAGCTCAGAAAAACAGAATTATAGCAGAGAACAACACACTGCAACATATTGTAGTTTAAATCTCAGTTAGGTTGAACAACCCCTTAAAGGTTTTACTTTTTCCCGAAAAGATGACTGTTGAATAACTTCAATCTTGTATGTACCCTGGCCATATTTGAGCATCATTTTATTCATTCATCATCCTACCTGTTAAAGAACACTAAGCTACAAAACAAAGAAGTAAGTAAATATAAACTAGTCTTTATTATAAATGAATTAGATCTTAGAGGAACTAGAAAAAGTAATGGTATCTTTTCTAGAAAATTCTTCTTCTTTAATTCAGCAGCCTTTTTAGGCTGACTGCTGCAATGATTCATCTCCATCTAATTCTACCCAGCACTTCTGTTTTCCAATGGCTTACTTTGATTGCTTTAAGGTTCTTTTCCTCATTGTCAAGCCATCTTATTGATGGTCTTCCAACTGTTCTAGTTGCATGAAGTGGATCAGTGAGAGTGACTGTTCTACATGCAGTATTATCCTCCATCTTATGCAGAAGTCCTAGCCAACTCATTTCTATTGGCCTTAATTACTTTAATTACATTGGGCTGCTTATACAATTTGTACAGTTTAATGTTATACTGAGCACCATATATCACTGAAAAATCTATTTGTAGTCGGTTTTTTGATACTTGGTCACTCACATTTTTATATTATTGAGGGAATAGTTTCGGAAGCAGTCGCCTCCATTTTCAACCTCTATTGAACTGTCTGTTGTTTACTCTCTTCACTCTGGCGTTGGAACTATGAACTTCTTTGTCAAATTATCTGCTGGTGGGATTTCAAAGTTCATTACTTGGTCCTTATTTTTCCATATGAATATATTGTCCCATGTTGTCAGTTTATTTTGGTTTATCACTAATTTTAGTAATTTTGGATTTGGATCAATGTCATGGTTTTCGTTCCAAAAATGAAATGCTACTGCTGACTTATCTTATTTCATTTTGATGTTTCTAAAGTACTCTTTGACTATGGTTTTTAGGTTTCTTTTAGTTTGACCTATGTAGCATTTTTCACAATTCTTACAACTTATTTGGTATATTCTGGATCTGTTAATTAGTGGAATTTCATATTTTGTTTTTGTATTTAGCAATTTTAAAACTCAGTATCTATCAGTAGGTTCCAAGATGATATTTAGTTCCTTTAAGATCTGTTTGAATTTATTAAATGTTTTTGGGTGGTATGTGAATGCACTGAATATGCTGTTGCTTTCTTTTTCTTTAGTGAATGTGGTTGCTTCCTTAATGGTTTTCTTTAGTTTAGCCTTTTTTAATTTTCTTAAACACCATACTTTTATTATATCCATTTTCTTCTGCTTCACAGTTGGGTCAAAGGGAATTTACTTAAGCTTCCAAATTTTATCCTTATATCTTTAATAGTTTTTGCTTATAATAGTGTGATTTTATATAAAAGGTCCTCGGTTACACAGTTTTCCTTTTAGAACTTTATATTTTAGATTCAAGTCTCTATATATTTCAGTTACAAAGGTTGCTATACTTTTTTAGTGTGCATCACTTTTTTTTTTTTTTTTTTTTTTTTTTTTTTTGAGAAAAAATATTTTTGTGCGAATATATTACATTTTCCTTAAATTTTTGGCAATTTTAAAGCTTAAAATTTAAAATTTAACTTTTCAATTTACAACCAAATTAAGACCAACTTTTATTAACTACTTATTTTTATACAAGATTTCAAACATATTCATTGAAAATTGCAGCATTTTGAGCATATAAAAATGCTGAAAAATAGAAAGCGGAAAAAAATGAACTTAAAGCTTTAGATAGAAATTACATTAGTTGTTTCCTTTTAAATTCCTCTGCATCATATGTAGGTCCTACAATTCTCTTATTAACTTCTTTCTCTTAAATTTGGTTACCTTTAGCTCTTTCATAATGATTTTTCTATATCAATAATAGTTTTTACCAAAAGAATGAATATTTTATATTTTGCTGCAATTTCTTTACATCAATGCATTTTTTTTACAAGTTTTGCTATAAATGATTGAAACTTTGGATTCCAGTTTCTTTAGATAATAGTTACAAAACTGTATATGCTCATTTGCCTGTGTACAATGGTTCTGGGAAATAAAATTTAAGAAATATAACATTTTCTTGAACTTTTGTCAATTTTCTGTTTTCAATACCAATAATTATTAACTTAATTAATCGAAATTAATTATTCTTTCACACTGGCCGTGTGTAGGCTAAATTGTGGAAACGTAGAGTCAGACTGAAAAATGCAATGCCATAGCCGGGATTTGAACCACGGATCTTCTGGTTTCCGTCCAGCTGCACTACCATTGTGCTACTATGGCCAACGTGCCGATATGACATTAAATTCTCCAACTGACTCGTATTTTCCCGGTAAACCACTTAGGAGTTCTCATAAACACATGAGACAACTACCTTAATGGCGACTTACTACATGTAAGTACTTTAAGGCCCGGGCTTTATAGTTAACCACTATTAGGTTAATTAATCAAAATTAATTATTCTTTCACACTGGCCGTGTGTAGGCTAAATTGTGGAAACGTAGAGTCAGACTGAAAAATTCAATGCCATAGCCGGGATTTGAACCACGGATCTTCTGGTTTCCGTCCAGCTGCACTACCATTGTGCTACTATGGCCAACGTGCCGATATGACATTAAATTCTCCAACTGACTCGTATTTTCCCGGTAAACCACTTAGGAGTTCTCATAAACACATGAGACAACTACCTTAATGGCGACCTACTACATGTAAGTACTTTAAGGCCCGGGCTTTATAGTTAACCACTATTAGGTTAATTAATCAAAATTAATTATTCTTTCACACTGGCCGTGTGTAGGCTAAATTGTGGAAACGTAGAGTCAGACTGAAAAATTCAATGCCATAGCCGGGATTTGAACCACGGATCTTCTGGTTTCCGTCCAGCTGCACTACCATTGTGCTACTATGGCCAACGTGCCGATATGACATTAAATTCTCCAACTGACTCGTATTTTCCCGGTAAACCACTTAGGAGTTCTCATAAACACATGAGACAACTACCTTAATGGCGACCTACTACATGTAAGTACTTTAAGGCCCGGGCTTTATAGTTAACCACTATTAGGTTAATTAATCGAAATTAATTATTCTTTCACACTGGCCGTGTGTAGGCTAAATTGTGGAAACGTAGAGTCAGACTGAAAAATTCAATGCCATAGCCGGGATTTGAACCACGGATCTTCTGGTTTCCGTCCAGCCGCACTACCATTGTGCTACTATGGCCAACGTGCCGATATGACATTAAATTCTCCAACTGACTCGTATTTTCCCGGTAAACCACTTAGGAGTTCTCATAAACACATGAGACAACTAATTAATTAACCTAATAGTGGTTAACTATAAAGCCCGGGCCTTAAAGTACTTACATGTAGTAAGTCACCATTAAGGTAGTTGTCTCCGGGTAGGGTGGTACAATCAGACCAGGTCACCTTGCTGGAATCCTTGGCTGTTGGCTTGCCTGTCGTATCGGGTGTTCATGCGGTTGCTCGCCTTCTGCATGTTCTGACGAGCCATCTCATGCATGTCGTGGAGACAGTCCACCAAGTTCTCCACATACTCGGTTGCTGACTGATTCGCTTCTGGGGGACTACCAAAAGCCAGGTCACAAGGGAGGCGTAACTCTTGGCCGAACATTAAGCTTGCCGGCGTCATCCCAGTGGTGTCGTCTGTTGACGAGCGGTAGGCCAGCAAGAATAGTGGCACCTTGACGTCCCAGTCTCGCTGATGGCTGGCCACGACCTTCCTCAGATGTTCTTCTAAGGTCTTGATGTACCTCTCCACTATGCCGTCCGACTGCGGAAGTGGGGGTGTTGTGCAGTTCTTGTTCACCCCAAGCCTTTCTAGTGCCTCCTTCTTCAGGTTAGACTCAAAATTGGTGCCCTGATCACTGTGGAGCTCTAACGGCAACCCAAAACGGCAGAACAGTTGCTCCACGAGGTAGTCTTATTTCCTTCGCCTCTTGGTTCGGGATAGCATACACCTCCGGCCACTTGGTGAAGTAGTCCACGACCACCATCAGGTACTTGTTGCCTCGGTCGGACACTGGGAATGGTCCAGCTATGTCGACAGCGATGCGTTTGAATGGCGCTCCGACGTTGTACTGCTGCATGCGACCCCGGCTCATATACTTTGTTTCACGTAAGCTTGCCCAGTATCTCTTAACGGTCACGTGACCTAATCACCTCTCATTGGTTGCTGTTGTGGTAATGACTCGTGCGGTAAAAATTAGTTCGTTATTTAACATGGTGATATATTATGTTGGAAGAGAATTGTCAAATTTATATTTTCGTAACTGTTTTAATTAAATATATTACGCAACAGAATTGATTTATCTGAAATGCATGTTAATTCTTAAACGAAGTAAAGAGGAGGTTCCTTTGCTCTCAAGCACATGGCACGATAGCACGTGATTTAGCGGTAGTGGTGACATTTGTTTATATGACTTTTATCACTGACCTTGTTTTGAACTGGATTAGTCATGCATCGCCATTCGAGAGTGCGGGAGCTAAATTATTTTATTGATCGTTTATTGCGCATGTACTTATTATATGTATAATGGCAGAGTCTACCGCCAGTTTTTCGCAGAAGTATCGCAAGGATAATTATTTACAAACAGGCAAAAAAATAACTGTTGCATGTGTTTAATGCACTCACAGAGAAGAATCCGTCTTTGTCAGTGAGAGAAGTCGAACAGCTGTGCTCTGAAGTTACAGGTGTGAGTGTTAGATCCGTAGGAACATCGCGACATGAAATTGAGGAAACAGGAAAACTTACCACTCCAGGCAAAAGCAAGAATAAACAAAAGTGCATGCTCGGAGAAAATACATGAAAAGTGTTGTGCATCGTCATGTGTGTAGTTTTTCTTTAGAAACAAACTCTCTAACATAAGTAACATTTCGTCTGCTGTAATTGAGGATGCAGATTTACCAAATTTCAGCAGATTGCTTATACAGCTGGGATTTGTGAATGAAAAAAGAGGCAAGAAAAATGTGCTAAAAGACAGAGGCGATATTGCTGTGTGTTGAAGACGTTACTTAAGGACAACCACACTGCACCGAGATACAAATCGCAAAATATACACAAAGAACACACGAAAAGTAAAGTATAGTGTGACACGACTTTTAAGACTGAAAGACAAGCATTTTTGAAAGGTATGTGTGCTGGTTTAAAAAATTCCAGTGGAAAAGGCCAAAGGCCTTTCATTATAAACTCTTTCAGTTTCATTGCTCAGTCATTCAGTTTCAATTTGCTCAGTTCATTATAAACTTGTATTTTTGCATGCCTTGATATCCTTATTTGTATGATTATATTTATCTTCCCAGCAATTATTACGACATTTACTGCAGGTCTAAATGTGACGGGAAGGCACCGCCTATGGCCTATGACGCGAAAGTATTAGCCAATTAGGGCAAGGGGGAGGGTAGTTGAACGCGGAGTGATACATTTCAGCGGGGCAAGGTTATATGAAACAGAGATTAGTCTGAGGGCTGCGACTCGCCGCGCCCACGTGACATTGACAACACCATCTCTCAGCTTCTGCTCGGTGCCTGAGCCAGTAGTGGCGCTGTCGGAGTTTGTCGATCGTTCGGTTCGCTCCCAGGTGTTCTCCTGAAGTACCGGCGTGCACTTCTTCTAAGACCTCCGGAACCTTACTTCAGGGAAGTACAACTGCAAAATTGGACGACGCAAGTTGCATTGAGGGCGCTGCAGTTAGACTGTAGAGTGTATTTGCATACCTCCTGTTGAGGCATATGGTCATCCGCACCTCATTCGTTTCCACGTCGATCATTCCCAAGATCCAATTACCCTCTACGACGCACCCACGATGAAGCTTGCGTCTCCTATTTTGCATTCGTCTATTTGAACGACGTGACCGGAACCGCCAATTTTCCCCCTTGCTGTATACTTGGTGTCATTTGACATCATGCACACTTCGCGGCCTAACCAGTCCGATACAGTCCGTGAGCTCATACATGTATTTCCTACGGAGCACTCCATTATTGTCATGTCGTAGGATTGCACGAGTAACAAAATTTGACCGGGCACTAACTTAGCCTGCTCAAACCATGTTCCTTTGCACACAGACTGCGTCACCTATGTCTGGGGCATTTTTGCAGAGGTTGGCTACAAGTTTTACATATCTTTCTCATGTTGGCTGCAACGCCAGAACTGGCTGTTGCTTGTGCATGCGTATACGAGCACCTTTGGACTTACAAAATATTCTCGTGTCGCACAAAAGAAAGTTTCTCCCATTTTTCTTCTCTTTTTAGTTTGAAACTTTTTTTTACCACCATGATCTTTGATTTGGTTTTATTTATCTTCAAAGTCCATTCTTTACAAAACTTGCCTATTGCTTTCTAGGATTGTTTTAAGCCTATACTTGTTATGGAAACTGTTACTAAATCATGTGCAAAGAGCAGATCTGGTATCTCTCTGTTATTTAACCCTTTCACTGCGGATGTCGGAACTGTTCCGACAGCGTGATTCACTGCTCTCCTTGCGAATGACAGAACATTGCCGACACAGTGCAGTTGACGTCAGTAAATAGAAATGAAGGTCACTAAACGTAGTATTCTGTAAGCAGTGTTGATCTGCCATCTATTGGGGTTATATTGTTTCAGGTTTTATTTCTTTCTCTGCTGTGTGCTGCTGCCTATCATATAAAATCTGAAGCCCTGCATAGTAAAATTTTCCCAGGAATTTGCACGTGTTGCAAGCCGGTCACGTGACTCGGGCTGTACAAAATCATGGCTTCCTCCGGCAAGCAGTCACATGTGCAGGATGCAGATTTATTAGCAGAATTTGAAGCAGTATCGTCCGATTTGTCAGATTTTGAGTTTGATAATAGTGAAAGTGAAAGTTTTAACGATGATAATGTAAATAGTGATAGTGATGACAGTGATGTACAATCTGAACCCACGCAACATGCTAAAAGACGCCGTACTGATTGTTCCTTTCAGTGGCAACAGGGTCCATTCAGGCCAGTAATTTACCCTTTTGATGAACAAAATTCAGGTATACAAACACATCTGAATGAAAATTTTACAGTTGCTAATATTTTCAAGTTATTCTTACCATTGCATATTATGTATCGTATTGCAAATGAGAGCAATAAGTATTTCACGTTCTTGTGTGAAAAATTACCACCAAGCCCCCATTCTCGACTACAGACTTGGACAGATACTTCTCCTGAAGAACTATACATTTTCTTTGCCTTGACAATGCTTATGACCAGAGTAAAGAAGCATACAATAGCAGAATATTGGACAAAAAATCCCCTCATTGCTACTCCACAATTTGCAGACTACATGTCCAGGGATCGGTATCTTTTACTTCTAAGACTTTTACACTTCAATGACAATAAGACGCAAGATAAAGGAGACAGATTGCACAAATTGAGACCTGTTATTGAACATTTTAGACGTACTTTCAGCGAATTATTCTCACCATTTCAAAACCTTTGCATTGACGAAAGCCTTATGCTATTCAAAGGTCGCCTTTCGTTCAAACAATACATTCCCTCCAAAAGACACAGGTTTGGTGTAAAAGTGTTTGTGCTTTGTGATTGTCAGACTGGTTATATTCTAGACTTCATTGTATACACGGGCAATACCACAGAAATTGTTGATAACCGTGACCTTGGGGTGTCAGGGGCTGTGGTACAAACCCTCGCTAAAAAGTACCTGCATAAAGGGCATAATTTTTGGCTAGACAATTGGTACTCGAGTCCTCTTCTTTATCATTGGCTACATGTAAATGAAACAAATGCTTGCGGCACTGTAAGAAGGAACAGGAAAGGAATGCCAAAACTCATAGCAAAATTACAGAAAGGGCAATTTGAATCTGCGCATACCGACAATATGTTAGCACTAAAGTGGATGGACAGACGAGAAGTTTGTATGCTAACTACTTTCCACACAGACTCAATGAGACCGACAGGCAAAGTAGACAAAAAGACGAACATGCAAATAATGAAACCTGACTGTGTTATGGACTACAATAAAAATATGGGTGCGGTTGACAGATCAGACATGATGATAGGCTCCCTCGAGTGTGTAAGGAAGACTTTGAAGTGGTATAGGAAATTTTTCTTTCATATGTTAGACATGACACTTCTAAATGCACATTCACTGTATAATTTCAAAACTGGTAAGAATATTACTCTCGCTGACTTTCAACTCACTCTAATTACTGAACTTTTACAAGAATTTCATACACCAAGACTAACAAATAAACCTGGGAGGCCTTTATCTGGTGACCAACCCACAAGACTGACAGAACGACATTTTATTTCACTAATACCTTCAACACCAAGTAAAAAAAAGCCTGCCAGAAGATGTCATGTATGTTCCAACACCACTATTGGCCAGAAAAAGAGAAAAGAGTCAAAGTATATGTGTGCCAAATGCAATGTGAGTTTATGTTTGCACCCCTGTTTTGAAATTTACCATACACAAATCCGATTTTGAAAGTAGAGGTGGTAATTTCTACCTGTATATAATATATAATAATAATAATTAGATTTACATATCTAATTTATAGCCAAATCTGATTCATACTTACAAAAAGAATAGTATTACATTAAAATTTGGAAACCCCTGAATTGTTAATAAATTTCTGTTCATCAATATTTTGGTAAAGTGTCACTTTAAGGTTAAGACATCAAAATTCAGATCATCATATAGCAACTTTTTATTAATGTTTCTATTGTGGCCCTTGGACAACCCTTTGTAAAGTGTGTTGCGTGTGGTATCTTTTCCCTATTTTGAAACTTTTTATATTTCAATTGTGTTACTTGGCATTCATCTACAACAACTTTGGTGAGTGTTTCACAATATTATATGTTAATTCTGCATGGTATTTTAAAGAATATACTAATTAATGTTTATCTAAAATAATTCAGCAAGGAGGGTCTGTGAGCTTGTTAACACTTCAGCAGTGAAAGGGTTAAGATTGGTAAATGCCTAACATTTTTACTTATTACTTCTAGAATATCATCAATAAATAAATTAAATAGCACTGGACTTAATTTGCAACCTTGTCTAAGTCCTACATTGTTCGGTATTTTCTCTGTTATCATACCCTGATCATATTTTATACTAAATTCATTTTCTTTGTAAATATTTTGGATTACTCTTACAAAGTTCTCACTTACTCCTATTTTTCTCAATTTAATCCAAAGTGCTTCCCTAGAAATTGTATCAAAGGCTTTTTCTAAGTCTAAGAACAGTAAATACAATCTCCCTGTTTTGATGATAAGATACTTTTCTATTAATGTTCTAATTACAAAAATGTTGTCTGCCGTTCTTTTACCTTTTATAATCCCTAGTTGAAATGGTGAGAACTTTCCTTCTATCTCTGCCCAATTTTGTAATTTTTTTGCTAACGCTCCTTTGAAGACTTTCCCAAGTATTCAAAGTAAACTTATTCCTCTATATTATGTAGAAAATATATTTGTATATTATTCCTCTATAGTTTACCGGATTTCGCATGTCTCCTTTACTTTTGTATATTGGGGTTACTATTCCCATTCTCCAATTTTTGGGTACTTTACCCTCTAAGATTAAGTTCAATACCTGCACTAGTAGCTGTTTAGGTCCTCTGCCCAAGCTCTCTAAAATTCCTATGGTATTCCGTGTGTACCACATGCCCTATTAGCTTTTGAATTCTTAATTTGCTCTAAAATTTCATTCATAGTAAATTTACTGTCTAACATGTCTATTTTCAACGGATTTATACTTACAAATTATCCTGTATAATCAAAGTTTTAACTCCCAGAAGTCCTTGAAATTGCAACGTGATGCTGGTGATATAATATTAGTTCTCCCCCCCGCCCCCTTCTGTTTAATTTAGTTATCATTGCCCAAATGGTTTTGTTATTTCTTTTTGATGCCTCATTTAACTTTTGACTCAGCTTTTCCCCCCACTCATTTCTTTTCACTTCTAATAATGACCCATATCGAGCTTTTCTACTAGATAATTTTCCTTATTTATTTTGTCCCCTGTTTGCCTCCAACGCTTTAATTCTCTCTCTACCCTTCTTTTAGCTTCTAAACATTCATTGTCAAACCAACTATAATTGGTTTTATGCTTGCTTTTTAACTACTTCCTCTAGGCTAAACATACTTCCTTCTATATTTTTATCCTCCAATAAACTCTTAAGCTTATTTTCCTCTAACCATTACACTTCTTGATTCAATTTAGTATAAAATTGTTCAGCTTGATCATTTTTCCATTTGTAAATATATAATTTTATACCTAAACTAAAATCCTCATCTCTAATATTATCTTCTAATACTCTGAACCATATTTTTAATGGGAAATGATTGCTTGTGCATATTATATTCATAATTTCAAAATCTGCTGTATATCTATCCAGACTTATTGAATATAATATATAGTCAATGACACTTTGACCATTTTTGTTTACAGAAGTAAATCCCCCCCCCCATTCATCTTTCCCTTTTACACAATTACACATAAAGAGGTTGTTCTCTTCACAACATTCAATTAGTTTTTTACCCTCATTATTAAGTACTTTATCACTGCTACAACAGCTTTCCAAATTTACTTCCTTTAAATCAAAACCATTAAAATCTACCCTTATTTTCTCCTCTCCTACTCTTGCATTGAAGTCTCCTATTAAAATTATTTCTACCCCTACATATTTGCCTTGTAATTCTTCTATGTTCTGCCTCAATTTAATAAACAAGTTTGAGTCATAATAACTGGAAGTAGTAGGTGGATTATAAACAATGCCTACACACGTTTTTACGCTTCTTTTGAATAAATCACTAAAAGTACACCTGAACACTTTGTCACTTCCTAGATCATTTTCAACCTTGATTTCCAACTTCTTCCTTTTTTTGACAAACAGTCCTAAGCCACCAGACATTCGGCCCTTATCTTTCACTTTCACCCCTTTTCTCCCAAAATAAACATAGCCTGTGATATGAATGTCGCAATCTTTTAATAACCATGTTTCCACCACCGCTATTACATCCGCCCACTTCGCTATTTGATGATTTCACCACTTTGTAATTTAGCATATAATCCTTCCACATTCCACCCTACTATAGAAAGAGAAATTAACCGCTATACAGAGCCCTTTCTGTCAAATCTAGACTGATCCAATTTTGCTTTTGCATATAATCCTTCCTCATTCCACCCTGCTATAGAAAGAGAAATTAACTGCTATACAGAGCCCTTTCTGTCAAATCTAGACTGATCCAATTTTGCTTTGCTTCTTGTTTGTCTTGTCGCCATGTGTGGCTCACACCTCTTCTCTTCCACTTGCATAATCCTTCCTCCTGGAGAAGATACAACACTCAAGCCTTCCTCTCTCCAAATGTCTATACCAGCTGTTGCTTCCAAGGCCAGCCTGTTGACATCTTCTCTCAGCTGTTGTAATGACGTAACGATGTGACGTGTCAAAGTTGTCGGCAGTTCTTCTGTCCTCACACCTTCAACTGCTGCTTCCCTACCCGCGTGCTATTGTTTCAGGTTTCTTGTATCTGCGTCGCCTCGGTCAGTCAAATTATGTCCACTCATATCCTGTTTCCTGCCATCTATGAATAGGTTCAAGCCTCTGACATAAGCAGTTTTACCCTCTTCTCTGGCTTTCTTCATTTCTTTCAATAAAATGGCTCTAAATTCTCTTTCTTTTTTCCCGTAATCTTGCTCAATAAAGATACTTGTTCCTTTCAATTCTTTTTGCATTTGTCAACACCGTCCATTTAACTTTCATAGTAGAACATTTTACTAATATTGGCCTTGACCTCAGTCCTCTTCTTCCAATCCTAAATGTGTTCCTTATTTCCCAACCTTGTATCTGTATTTCCAATTTTTCTTTGAATATTGTCGCGAACGTATTGTTGCGGCGAGGCGGCGCGGCCAAGGCATTAAAAGAGACGGACAGTGCATTGCGGAGATAAAAAAGCTTGCCGAAAAGGTGGGGGGAAGGAGACGGATTTCTGGAGAGTTCGTCTTTCTTCTAACGCCATCCTGATTGAAAACATTCCACGAATTTCCGGAATGGTGAGTAAGCTATAAAAGGAAGCTGCCGCCCGCCACGGGGGAACAGTTGTTAATTGGACTCGCGTGCGTGAACTGCTGTGTGAACTTTGTTTGTGGTCGATGACCTTGCAGGTTGTATTGTGTATGTGACTTTTTGTTTCTACGGAAATAAAGAGCAATTTTTAGTGTTTGTAACCTGGACTTTCACGAACCCACAAAGTTACATTTGGTGTCAGAAGTGGAACATACGGCGATGGAAGCTGCATTGGCTTAGATTCTAGATAAGTTGGAGACGGCAATTAACAACTTGGCCGCTACGATGACCGCGAAGGAGGCCGAATTAACAACGAAGACGAAGCCGGCAAATAGCAACCTGGCCGCGAAGTTGGAGCCGACAAATCGCAATCTGGCTGCGGAGCTGAAAGAAATGACGACGGCTAACGACAACCTCACCGCCGAGATGAAAGAAATGAAGACGGCTAAAGACACCCTCGCAGCCGTTAACCATGGCAATGACAGCAGCGAGCGACAGCCTGGCCACGGAAATGAAGGCCGAACTATCTGAAATGAAGGCTGCAAACGAGGTTCTCGCCGAAAAATAAGGAGCGGTTGACCGGCGTGAGGGATGAAGTCGCAGAGCTGGGCAAGCGGATGGGCCAAGTGGACGAGCGCATTAACGACCTAGAGGGAAAGGCCGACAGTAATACCAAATCCCTCGAAGAACTGACGAGCCGCGTTAACAACCGAGAGGGAAACGCCGACACCAACACTAAGTCCCTGAACGCTGGGGTGGAGGACATCGTCGGCAGAAGGAAGAAAGATTTAAAGGCTGAGGCGTTGGGACGCGACACAACATCTGCGCGAGTCAAATCGCCAAAGTACGACGCCATGTCCACTTTCGAAGTCTTCCGCTGCCAATTCGACACAGTGACAAAGCACAATAAGTGGTCACCATAGGAGGAGGCCGCACAGCTAATAGCCAGCCTTCAGGGACGGGCAGCAGAGGTTATGAACGCGGTCTAGACAGCGGCGGTGCCCAAGGACCTCTGGGAAGCCCTGGAAAATCGCTTCGGGAAACACCGCTAAGCCGCAGCCAACGGAAGTCAAGGACGCAGCAGCCAGGTAAGACGCTGCAGGAGTTCGCTCTGGGATTAGTCGACCTCCCACACGAGTTCGTATCCCGGGAAGCCACCTACACCTTCGTTGACGGGGTACGAGACACCGAGATACATCAGAACCTGATGCTCGGCGACTACAAGGCCATCCACGAGACGCTAACGGCAGCATTGAGGATGGAGGCGGCCAAGGTGACGGCTACCCCGACGTCGAGAACAAGGAGTATCCGTTACACTGGTGACCGAAGGCCAGCGAGCGACGCCGGCGAAGACCT
This sequence comes from Mantis religiosa, assembly GCA_030765055.1. Lineage (NCBI taxonomy): Eukaryota > Metazoa > Arthropoda > Insecta > Mantodea > Mantidae > Mantis > Mantis religiosa. Next base: position 120,219,416 of record CM060957.1, on the reverse strand, counting down.
AGTGGCGTGTGTTGATGTGGACAGTCTCTTCACCTGGAGAGAAACTACCGATACCAGGAAGAGCTGTCGGAAGAATGGGAAAGGCCCGGTGTGGCGAGTGGCACGTCGGCGCCATCACCACCATCCCCTCGAGCGACACTGTGCGCCGTCAGCCGACAGATGGAATACAGCCTCATCGCGGACGGTTGGGTGAGAGGGAAGCCGTGCCGCGTGCTCGTGGACACTGGGGCAGCTGTGACCGTCATCAGACCTGACGTAGCCAGGGGTTTGCCGTCGAGAAAACCAAGCCGACCATACCAGCTTGTGACGGCATCGGGTGACACCTTGCTTGTGGAGGAGGCCCTGCTGAAGTTGACCTTGAGGCGGAGTGCCATACGTTTATACGGCTGTGGGTGTTTGTCGCGATGGTGGCTGAGGAGGTGACGGTCGACGTTGGCAGGAAGGTCCTGCGGCTCAATGCGGGTCCTGCGGCCTGGGAATTTGCAGGGTCGTCCTGAGGGAAGACATAGTTGACCCCGCGAGAAGATAGGTGATGGTGACGGCGCGAATGGAAGGCCAGTGGACGTAGAACTTGATGTGGACCAGAAGAAGCCTGTGCACGCACTCTGTGTAGCCAAAACATTGTTGCCGTACCGAGAGGAGGTGCCTGTGAGGCTGCTCAACCCAACAGACACCGATCACGACGTCCAGGCAGGGACGGAGTTGGGGACGTGCGAGCCTGTGGTCAGCGTAACACAAATCGATAAGAACAAGGAGCCGGTGTCGACGCAACACCTGGGTCCGGTTGGAAGGCTTACTGGAGAGGGCGGCCGACCACCTGACCACAGAAGAGCTCGAGAAGGTTCGCCAACTGCTGAGACAATACCAGCGCATCTTCAGCCAAGGTAACAGCGACTACGGCCGCATGGACCCACAAAGTCACAATATGTCTTCCACTCTTCCCTGGCTCTCTTCCCCATATGTTCTTGCACTCCAGAAATTATATTTCCTTCCATTTATCTCATTGTTTTCAAGCCTTGTTATCCTTTCCTCGTGGTTCCGGATATCATGTTCCACTTTCGTCTCATAACTTGCAACGGCTGTCTTCATTTCCTGAGAAATGTCGCTTATTCTTGTATCCAACTTCTTCATCTTTTTCAACTCAGCAATCTCTTTTGAAATTACTTCTAGCATATCAACTATCTATTGCAACTCGGGACCAAGATTCACCTCTATTCCTCTATTTACGAGTAGCGCCTACAACACTAGCACGTACCAATATAGAAGTCACTCGTCCATTAGAGGCATTTTCGTTAATGTTAAGGCACCTTCTATTAAATAAGCCAATTCTGGCCCGATAGACTTCGACTGAAATTCCCATTTTATTCGCCGCGGGCAGAGCGCGTTTAAACACGTCCGTTCCTCTCCAGCTCCTTCACGCAACTCCCCACTTCTCTCAAGAGTGGCCCCAAGTCTGCGTCTGCCAGCTGCTCCCTCCTCAGGCCTGTGCTATCCCAGCCGTCAGCAGGCACTGCTGTGACCACTCTCACAGCTGCGGCACGCTCCTTCTCTTCCACTCCTGTGCATTGGCCGCACTCTTCTGGGCAGTGCCTTCGGGACATGGCGTCTGCGTTACTGTGTGTGTAGTGTTTAACGCCCGCTTTTACAACATACGGCACCGCAGGCGGTGACACTGATGATACATGAGATGAAGATGGAGCACCGGTGGAATGAGATGGCGGGGGAAACCGGAGGTCCCGGAGAAAACCCGCCCCAGCGCCGTGTTGTCCACCACAAATCTCACTTTGCGGTCACCTGGGATCGAACCCGGACCGCCTTGGTGAGAGCCAAGTGGTCTAACCACTGTGCCACGGCGTGGCCGCGTTGCCGTGGCTCTTCCCTCTACGATGTCCAGAGGTGAACTCGAACTCCTGAAGCCTCTGGACCCAACGGGCTGTCTGGCCTTTCATGTTCTTAAAGCTCAATAGCCAGGTGAGGGCGGAGTGGTCAGTCCTCAGGTGGATTGGCTGACCGTACAGGTACTTGTGGAAGTGCTCCTAGGTCTTTACTACTGCCAGTAACTCTAGCCGGGGGACGCAGTAGTTCTTCTCTGCCTTGGACAGCGTCTTACTGTAGTGGGCTATCACCCGCTCATTGCCGTCGTGGACTTGGAATAGGACGCCTCCAATGCAGTGGTCGCTGGCGTCGGTGTGCACAATGAAGGCGCTGCCTGGTTGTGGGAATTCTAAAATAGGAGCACTGCAAAGTGTCTTCTTCAGGTGTTGAAAAGCACCTTCGGCTTCCTCCGTCCACACATAAGGCCGGTGTTTTGTCAGGTGGATGAGGGGCTTACCGATGCTGGAGAACCTCTTGATGAAATGGCGGTAGTAACTGCACAGCCCCAAGAAACCGCGCGATTCTCGCTTATCCTTTCGGGCGAGGCCAATTTCTCACGTCCTGTGTCTTCTCCGGATCTGTGGCCACTTCGGTTGGTAAGATTATGTGACCCAAGGAGTTGACTTCCTTGCGGAAGAGCTGGCACTTCGCGTGCAGCTTCAAGTTTGCTGCCTGCAGTCTCTTAAGCATCTTGCTCAGGTTGTCGAGATGATCTTCGAAGGTCTTGCCGACGATGATGTCTAGGTATAGCAGGCAGGCGTCATAAGTCAATCCTCTCATCAATGATTCAATGAGGCGTTGGAGGCTAGCTGGTGCGTAGCAGAGATCAAAGGGCATAACTGTGAACTGCCAAAGCCCTTGGCCTGTCGAGGGTGCGGTCTCTTCCTTGTCTCTCGGGTCTAGAGCCACCTGCCAGTAACCCAACTTCAGGTCCAGAGTCGAGAACCACTGCGCATCAGCAAGCGTGTCCAGGGTGTCGTCAATCCGGGGTAAGGGAAGGAATCCTTCGTGGTAACAGCGATCAGCTTCCTGTAGTCCACGCAGAAGCGTAGCTCACCGTTCTTCGTCACCAGAACTGCAGGGGAACACCAAGGGCTGTCAGACTCTTCAATCACTGCCCTGGATCTCATGTCCTTCAGCATATCCCGTACGGCCGCTTGTTTTTCCAGCGGAAAGCGTCTAGGAGGTTGCCAAATAGGCCAGACGTCTCCGGTGTCATTGCTGTGGAGCACTCAGTCTTGTGGCCATAGTTGCTGTTGTCTAGACTGAAGACGTGCTGGTATCGTCCCAACAGTTGTTGAACCTCCTCTAGCTGTTCTGCGGTCAGATGGTAAGATGCCCTCTCCAGTAAGCCTTCCAGCCCGGGCCCCAGGTATTGCGTCGGCACCGGCTCCTGGGTTTTGTCGGGCTCACACATCCCCAACTCCGTCCCAGCCTGGCTGTCGTGATCAGTATCTGTTAGGTTGAGCAACTTTACTGGCATCTCTCGGCACAGCAACAATGTCCTGGCTACACAGAGTCCGTGTAAAGGCGTCTTCTGGTCCAGCATCATGCTCATTGTCTGCTGGCTTTCCAGTCGCGCCGTCTGCACCACCTCGCTTCTCGCGAGGACAGCCACGTCTTCCCTCAGGATGATCCTGCAGATTCCAAAGGTTCTTCGGGTTGCCGATGTATCACCTCTTCTCCATTGAGCCGCAGCACCTTCCTGCAGACGTCGACCGTCGCCTCATGGCTCCTGAGGGCATCCAGTCCCAATATCACCTCCTGAGCCACGTTCGCAACGAACACCCACTGACTCATGGCACTCCGTCCCAAGGTCAACTGCAGCAGGGCTGCCTCCACAGGCAAGGTGTCACCTGATGCCGTCACAAGCTGATATGGTCAACTGGGCTTTCTCGTTGACAAACTCCTGACTATGTTAGGTCTGATGACGGTCACGGCTGCCCCGGTGTCCATGAGCACGCTTCCCTCTCACCCAACCGTCCGCGATGAGGCTGTCGTCCATCCGTTGGCTGACGGCGTGCAGTTTGGGTTGGACTCGAGGGGGCAGTGGTTCCCGATACCCGTGTGAGATCGGGTACGTCTCTGGACGGGGTTCAGGGAAGCCATTAATATTCCCGCGTACTAGCCAGCATAAATAGTAGAAGGTGTGCTAGATCACCAGGCGGCCCCACCAAGATCATATCGGTAGCCTTCCCATTTTGGAGTTGGCACGCGTAAGTGGCATATCAACTTCCATCCCGTCTTGAGTCCATAGGACCAAATGGGGGGGGGGGGCTTGTTAGTCTGTAGATCTTTCCCTTTGTGTGCGCCGGCTGCACTATCGTAATAATGGCTCGTGACATTATGAATGAATATTCACGAAATAGCAATCTAATTAATAAGAAATTTTACATAATTTTCTTTAAAGATAAGTGAAGTTTTTGTTGCAAATAATTATATTTGTATAGTATTTGTTGCTTCACTTTAACTAGCTTCATTTTTTATGTCAATACTTTTTTTTAAAAAAAGAATCTTCCCTCAATATATGAAGGTCCCGCAGGAAGTTAATTTTCTTTCTATGTTTTAATTTGGTCACTTTTAACTATTTCCTTGCAGATTTTTATGTCCATAATGAACTTTGGACACTCTGTTTTACCCTTTGCCTATCCTTAACATTACTGATTTTCTTGCTAACTGGATTTACATTGTTTGCGGCAGATTTTCCCATAACATGAAAGTAACTTTGTAATGCATATTAAATTCACTAACAGCTGCAGCCACTTAATTTCCAAACACAATGGTTTCATTAAATTTTTCCTCCAAAAGCTCAACTCCACAATTCATACACCTAAAACTATTAAATGTCTCATTTCAAGTTTCTCCGTGTATAAATATATAATCTGGGCTTGGTACGTCCAAATTCATTTTATTTTCATTGTCTTTGCAGAAGTTCCTTAACTTCCTCCCATTTGGATCATCTTTATCAACAACTGTTGTAGATACTATGCTCGTTTGAGATTTTTTTAAGATTTCACCTAACTTTTATCTTTCAGCAAGAGATCTCTTTGTTTGCCTTTTCTTATCTGGATTACCCATTCTGATAATATTTTTTGTAGCACTAAAGAGAGAAATTTAAAAAATTAAACCTAAAAAAGGTTCAAGTTTTATAAATATTAAGATATGTACCGTTTTATGTGCATCAAAATAAACAATATATGTCTATTCAATGCCATGTTCAAAATAATGTTAAGTGAAGCTATATTTGTATTCTAAACTATACTTATCTTAATATAGGCTGCATTCCACAGCTCATATGTCTATGAAAACCCAATATATTCACCTTACACTATTCACCATTCATTTCACAAATCAAAACAAAAACACGTGGTCATAAACCAAGGAAATGGAAGTTTTATTGTTCAGTAGCATTCACAAATATCCAGAAGATATCTCTGCACTTTACCACAAAGAATTGAAATCTAACCACATGTTATTTAAGTTAATTGGTGGAAATTAATCATTTCTTCACACTAGCTGTATATAGGCTAAGGTTTTGGATAGATAGAGTCAACCTGAAAAATTCAATGCCATGGCTGGGATTTGAACCACGGATCTCCTGGTTTCTGTCCAGTGGACTGGAATGTGGCCTAGTGGAAGAAATTATTAATTTCCACCAATTAACATAATTAATAAGAGTTTAACAGAGTAAGTCGCCACAAGCTGTGTATTTTGAATACGAGAGCCCCAAATGGTTTACCGGGAAAACATGTGAGTCAATTGGAGAATTTAATTTCAGGATGGCACGATGGCCATGGTAGCTCAATGGGTAAGAGCGACTGGACGAAACCAGGAGATCTGTGGTTGAAATCCTGGCCATGGCATTGAATTTTTCAGGTTGACTATCTGTCTAACCATGTGGTTTAAAATGCAAAAATTCCACCTATTTCATTGAAATGTGCTAACGAATGCAATTAAGTAGAAATGTCCATGCACATAGGCATTTAAATTGTCACATAGCAGCTCTTTAAATGGTGCTAGGGCATAACTGATGGCAGATTCTGAAACCTCAATGTTTCTATGTAATTTTGAGATAAAAAACAGAAAATGGTACTTTTTTGTTATTTTAGGCATTTTTTCACTTAACCTTATTTCAGCAGCTTTGCCAATTAGGTCCTTGCATAGACCTAACTCATATGTTCTGGTAGGGTGTTAACTGTGTCTTTGCATCCGACAGTTGTGTTTTCATTTATAAATACAGGATCTTTCCAATTTCTTTATATCATATATTTTTTCTGTTTTTAATTGTTTACGTACAAGGAGTTTACTGACTTAACAGTAGAGTTTAGCCAGGACTAGAAAATGGTCTGAATCTCCATTTACTTCCAAAAAAAAATCTGGTATCTGATATGCTGTTCTTGTGTGTTCATCAATTAACAGATGGTCAGTCTGGTTGGTTGCATTTCTGTGTGGAGTTTTTCAGTTTACATGAATTTGCTTATGTGGCAACATAGTATATCTATAGCCATATCCTTTGATACAGCAAAATCCAGCATTCTCATTCAATTATCATCAAATTCCTTGTGTAGGCTGTTTATCTGTCATATTAAAAAAAAACATTTGTTGGCCAGCTTTTGATTAAAGTCTCCCATAGCTATTTTTATATCATATGTAGGGCAAACATTATAGATTTTCTATATAGTTCATAGAAAGTATCTTTTTCATTTTCACTCAGTCTCTGTCAGAGCATGGATAAATGATAAGACCGTAATTTCGATATCACCTTATTGTATTGACTTAACGGATGAATAAACTACTACTATTATGAATAAGGACCATGATATAAGGAAGCACAAAATTAATATTATTTTGGGACAAACTAGTACATGGAGCAGTACTAGTACTAGTCAAACTGTACTAGTACTTCTAGTACTATATGAACTGTACTTGTACTGGTTGAACTATATATGGAACATTTTTTATTCTTGAAAAACCACGTGCCAAATTGGTGTAATTTATGAAGACCACTATCATAATAAATGATGCCTTCCTTCTTTTCAAGAATGTTTTTCCCAGTCCATCTTATCTGTTGAAGGGCTAATATATCAATATTATATTCCATAACTTGTCTCATAAGGTTCTTTAGTGCTCCACTTCTATACAAGAAAAGTGCATTCTATGTTCCAATTTGTAAACCATTGTACTTGCTAGTCCATTTATAATTTATCTGGCCGGCTTTCTTCATTTGAAGATTCTCAACAATATTGTTTTACAGTATAAGGTCGTTAGCCTTATGACTAACACCCATCCTGATGGATCAAGTGATTGTGTTCAAGGTTGTCTTCCCCTAGCTTTTGTAGAGCGAACTACTCACTGCAAGGCAGCAGTACTGGTTTTAGTCTCCCCCAGGTATTTTATTTCTCCAGTACCCACCATATCTTATGAGCATTCCCCTATCTGTCACCTGGAGAGGCAGTCGATATGAAAACAGCAACTCCACATGGATCTGGAAAATACAGTGTGTAAATATTTTTGAAATCTAAATTATACTTACAGGCCTGGGGAGCTTCACTGAATATTCTGTGATAAAAACAGTTATGTAGTGGCGACAAATAGTGTTTAAGAATAGTGTGAAAGTGCCATTTTGGTCTTAAAACTTTTGCTACCAAAAAATCTGTGAAGTAAATAATCTACCTCAAATCAATGGAGTAACACAAACACAATAATTAAACAAGATCTAAAGAAAATCTAAAGAAATATATTTGAAAAACAAGGGATTAATATTAAGCTTTTGAACTATTATTGCCTGATAGAATACAGTTTATATGTTTTGCTGAAAGTATCAAGGTGTGCTATGATTTAAGTAACTCCATATTATCATAAACAGCCTGTAGTTGTTGGAAGTGATTTTATTTATCTCATGCATAATGAACTGCAGCAACTTCCTAAGTTTCTGGGTTTTTGATAAATACTTAATTTTTCAGATAACACCAAAGATAAAATTGTTTATACCCATATCTATCTGATCTACTCTGGACAAATCTCTATTAAAATTGGTTTGTTTCCAGAACACATGAGATTTGAAATGACAGGAAAACATTTTAAATGAATGTTACAATAAAGTATTGAGACTTTGTGGGTTCGTGAAATTAAAAGTCTGATTGCACCACTCAAAAATGTTCTTTATCTCCACCGACTTACAGTTGAACACTTGCCAATTACACAGAATTATGTAATGCACACAATTACGTTTCACCAGTTCATCTGTTTCAGTTCCACTGCCGCTCACAGTTACGCACACTCTTCCGATGCACGTAGAATCTTCTCATCCGTACACTAGCATGGCGCTGCTTCGCTGCTTGCCCAGAACTGACTCAATTCACTCACTGCAGCCCTTTTTATAGGAATATCGCCGTTTTCTCGAAGCCTCTAGTTTCAGTGAATCACCGCAAAGGTTCCAGACGGCAGGGGAGGGGGGGGAAGAGGCGGCCAGCGACAAGTGACACTTCCCTAATCATCCCCTCAGTTACTGACTGAGATTAATTGGTGGGTGTGGCTCGGATGCCTCTGGTCCCTTCTCAGCTGTCGTTGGTCGGGCTTTCCGATAATTGGGTGACACTGCTCCCTCCTCAAAGCTGGTCGTCCCGAACAGCACCATCGTAGCAGGCTAGACGATCCTGGTGTACCACCAACATCTTTCCTCGGGGCACCTTCTGGATGCGGTAGACCACGTCATTTATCCTCTTCACCCGGTACGGCCCTTGCCATGGCTGCTGAAGCTTCGGGCAGCGTCCCTTGGTCCGCGTAGGACGGTACAACCAGACCAGGTCACCTCGCTGGAACCCTTGGCTGTTGGCTTGCCTGTCATATCTGGTCTTCATGCGGTCGCTCGCCTTCTAGATGTTCTGGCGAGCCATCTCGTGCATGTCGTGGAGGTGGTCCACCAGGTTCTCCACATAATCGGTCACCGGCTGCTTCGCTCCGGAGGGCTTCCAAAAGCCAGGTCACAAGGGAGGCGTAACTCTCGGCGAAACATTAAGCTGGCTGGCGTCATTCCAGTTGTGTCGTGTGTAGACGAGCGGTAGGCCAGCAAGAACAGTGGCACCTTGACGTCCCAGTCTCGCTGATGGCTGGCCACAACCTTCCTCAGGTGTTCCTCTAAGGTCTTGATGTATCTTTCGACCATGTCATCCGACTGGGGATGTAGAGGCGTCGTGCGGGTCTTGTTCACCCCAAGCCTTTGTAGTGCCTCCTTCATTAGGTTGGACTCAAAGTTGGTACCCTGGTCACTGTGTAGCTCTAACGGCACCCCAAATCGACAGAACACTTGCTCCACGAGGCAGTATGTGATTGTCTTTGCCTCTTGGTTTGGGATGGCATACACCTCCGGCCACTTGGTGAAGTAGTCCACGATCACCATTAGGTACTTGTTGCCTCGGTCGGAAACTGGGAACGGTCCAGCAATGTCAAAGGCGATCCGTTCGAATGGCGCTCCGACGTTGTACTGCTGCATGCGACCCCGGCTCCTAGTCTGGGGGCCGCGGCTCGCCGCGCACACGTGACACTGGCGGCACCATCTCTCAGCGTCTGCTCGGAGCCTCAGCCAGTAGTAGCGCTGCCGTAATTTGTCAATCGTTCGGTTCGCTCCCAGATGTCCTCCCGAAGTACCGGCGTGCACTTCCTCCAAGACTTCCGGTACCTTACTCCGGGGAAGTACCAACTGTTCTCTCTGCGTCTTCCCATTGGGTGATTCCCATACCCAGAATAGCACGCCCTCTCTGGTCTTCAACGAGTCCCATTGGGCCCAGTACGACTTGTAGGTGGCGCTCCTCGGTGCGATGTCCTCCCAGGTTGGTCTCGTCCCTGCCTCCATTTCCCTCAAGAGTGGCCCCAAGTCTGCGTCCGCCAGCTGCTGCCTCCTCAGGCCTGCGCTATCCCAGCCGTCCGCAGGCACTGCCGTGACTACTCAGACTGCTGCGGCACGCTCCTCTTCCACTCTTGTGCGCTGGCCGCACTCTTCTGGACAGGGTCTTCGGGACATGGCGTCAGCGTTACCGTGGCTTTTTCCTCTACGATGTTCCAAGGTGAAGTACTCCTGCAGCCTCTGGACCCAACGTGCTCTCTGGCCTTCCAGGTTCCTAAAGCTCAATAGCCAGGTTAGGGCGGAATGGTCAGTCCTCAGGGCCGCGCCGTAGCTCAGTGGTTAGACCGCTTGGCTCTCACCAAGGTGGCCCGGGTTCCATCCCAGGCGATCGCAAAGTGAGATTTGTGGTGGACAACACGGCGCTGGGGCGGGTTTTCTCCACCATCTCATTCCACCGGTGCTCCATCTTCATCTCATGTATCATCAGTGTCACCGCCTGTGGTGCCGCATGTAGTAAAAGCGGGCGTTAAACACTACACATTTCACATGGTCAGTCCTCAGGTGGAATGCCTGACCGTACAGGTACTTGTGGAAGTGCTCCAATGTCTTTACTACCGCCAGTAACTCCCGTCGGGTGACGCTGTAGTTCTTCTCTGCCTTGGATAGCGTCTTGCTGTAGTAGGCTATCACCCGCTCATGGCCGTCCTGGATCTGCGATAGGACACCTCCAATGCAATGGTCGCTGGCATCGGTGTGCATAATGAAGACGCCTCCCGGTTGTGGAAATCCCAAAATTGGAGCACTGCACAGGGTGTTCTTCAGGTGCTGGAAAGCGTCTTCGGCGTCCTCCGTCCACGCATAAGGCCGGTGTTCCTCTTTCAGGCGGGGGAGGGGTTTTGCGATGTTAGAGAACCCCTTTATGAAGCGGCGGTAATAACTGCACAGCCCTAGGAAACTGCGCAACACTTTCTTATCCTTTGGGCGAGGCTAATCTCTCACAGCTTGTGTCTTCTCCGGGTCTGTGGCAACCCCGGTTGCTGAGACTATGTGGCCCAAGTAGTTCACTTCCTTGCGGAAGAACTGGCACTTCTTCGCCTTCAGCTTCAAGTTGGTCGCCTGCAGTATCTGTAGCACCTTACTCAGATTCTCGAGGTGATCCTCAAGTCTTTCCGACGATGATGATATCGTCCAGGTATAGCAGGCAGACGTCGTTAGTCAGCCCTCTCATCACTGACTCCATGAGGCGTTGGAAGGTAGCTGGTGCGTTGCAGAGGCCAAAGGGCATAACCGTGAACTGCCAGAGCCCTTGGCCTGTCGAGAATGCGGTCTTCTCCTTGTCTCTTGGGTCTAGAGCTACCTGCCAGTAGCCCGACTTCAGGTCCAGGGTCGAGAACCACTGTGCACCAGCTAGCGTGTCCAAGGTGTCGTCAATCCGGGGTAAGGGCAAACAGTCCTTCCGGGTGACAGCGTTCAACTTTCTGTAGTCTACGCAGAAGCGCAGCTCGCCGTTCTTCTTTGTCACCAAGACTACAGGGGAACACCAAGGGCTGTCAGACTCTTCAATCACTCCCCTGGATCTCATGTCCTCCAACATGTCTCGCACCGCCCCTTGCTTCGCCAGCGGAACGCGTCTATGTGGTTGCCGAATAGGCCGGGCGTCCCCGGTGTCGATGCGGTGAAGCACTTTGTCCGTGCGGCCGTAGTCACTATCACCTTGGCTGAAGACGCGCTGGTATCGTCTTAGCAGTTGTCGAACTTTCTCCAACTGCTCTGCGGTCAGGTGGTCGGCCGCCCTCTCCAGTAAGCCTTCTAGCCGGGGCCCCAGGTGTTGCGTCGGCACCGGCTCCTGCGTCTTGTTGATTGCTGTTACGCTTACCACGGGCTCGCACGTTCCCAAGTCCGTCCCGGCCTGAACGTCGTGATCGGTGTGCGTTGGATTTAGCAGTCTCACTGGCACCTCCCCTCGGCACGGCAGCAGTGCCCTGGCTACACATAGTCCGTGCACAGGCGTCTTCTGGTCCAGCATAATGTTCCTGGTTCTCTGGTCTTCCAGTCGCGCCGTCACCACCACCTCGCTCCTCGCGGGGACAACCACGTCTTCGTCCAAGACGACCCTGCAAATTCCAAGGTGCTCTTCTGGTTGACGGAGTATATCCTCTTCTCCTTTGAGCCGCAGGACCATGTTGCCGACGTCGACCGTCGCCTCATGGCTCCTGAGGGCATCCAGTCCCAGTATCACCTCCTCAGCCACTTTCGCGACGAACACCAACAGACGTACGGTGCTCCTTCCCAAGGTCAGCTTCAGCAGGGCCTCCTTTTCCACAGGCAAGGTGCCGCCCAATGCAGTGACAAGCTGCTATGGTCGGCTCGGCTTCCTTGTCGGCAAACCCTTCGCCACATCAGGTCTGATGATGGTCACGGCCGCCCCGGTGTCCACCAGCACGCGGCACGGCTTTCCTCTTACCCAACCGTCCGCGATGAGGCTGTCATCCATACGCTCGCTGACGGCGCGCAGTGTCACTTGAGGGGATGGTGGTGATGGCGCCGACGTGCCCCTCTCCACGACGGCCCTTGCTCGTTTTCCGGCTGCTCTTCCTGGTGTGGGCAGTCTCTTTGCAGGTGTCCGGGCTGTCCACACCCCCAGCACAGGCCACTAGGTGTTCGCCGGCGTCCCTCGGCTGGTCTTCTGTCTCCGATGTAGCGAACACTCCTCGTCCTCGTCGTCGGGATAGATGTTACCTTGGCCGCCTCCATCCTTAATGCTGCTATCAGCGCCTCGTGGATGGTTTTATAATCCCCGAGCATTAGGCGCTGACGAATCTCCGTATCTCGTACCCCGTCCACGAATGTGTAGGCAGCTTCCCGAGATACGAACTCTGGTGGGAGGTCGACTAGGGCCTTGCTAGCCAGTTGTTCAACTGCCAGGGCGAACTCCTGCAGCGTCTCCCCTGGCTGGTGTGACCTTGCCTTTAGCTGGCTGCGGTACGCTGCGGCTAAGCGGTGTTTTCCGAAACGATTCTCCAGGGTCTCCCAGATGTCCTTGGGCGCCGCCGTTGTCTGCACCGCGTTTAGGATTTCCGCGGCCCGTCCCTGGAGGCTGGCTATTAACTGTGTGGCCTCCTCCTCTGGTGACCACTTGTTGTGCTTGGCCACTGCGTCGAATTGGCGCCGGAAGACCTCAAACGTTGACGCGCCGTCATATTTCGGAGGTTTGACGCGCAACGATGTGTCGCGTCCCGGTGCGTCGGCCTTCAAATCCTTCAACCTCCTGCCGACGACGTCCTCCACCATGGCGCTCAGGGACTTGACGCTGCTGTTGGCCTTTCGTTACAGGTTGTTAACGCTGTTAGCAAGGTCTTCGACGTCTTCCGCCATGGCGTTCAGGGATTTGGCGCTCGTCCACTTGGCCCATCCGCTTGTCCAGCTCCGTCACGTCATCCCTCACGCCGGCCAACTGTTCTTCAAATTTGGCGGCGAGAGCTTCGTTCGCCACCTTCATTTCCGTGGTCAGTTCGGCCATCTTTGCGGTCATTGTCGTGGCCAAGTTGTTGTTTGCCGTTTGCGTCTTTGCTGTTAATTCGGCCTTCATTTCTTCCATCTTCTCGGTGATGTCGTTGGCCGTCTTCATTTGCTTCAACTCCGCGGCCAGGTTGTTATTTGTAGTCTCCAGCTTCGCGGCCAGGCTGGTATTTGCCGCTTCCGTCTTCGTTGTTAATTCGGCCTTCATTTCTTCCATCTTCTCGGTGATGTTGCCGTTGGCCGTCTTCATTTCTGTCAGTTCCGCCTTCATTTCCATCATCTTCTCCAAAATCTTTTCCAATGCCGCGTCCATGTCTGTAATGTTCGGTGATGTTGTCGTCCCGCTTCCTGACATCAGTGTGACTTTGTGGGTTCGTGAAATAAAAAGTCCGATTGCACCACTCAAAAATGTTCTTTATTTCCACCGACTTACAGTTGAACACTTGCCAACTACACAGAATTACGTAATGCACACACTTACGTTTCACCAGTTCGTCTGTTACAGTTCCACTGCCGCTCACAGTTACGCATACTCTTCCGGTGCACGTACACAGTCTTCTCGTCCGTACACTAGCATGGCGCTGCTTCGCTGCTCGCCAAGAACTGACTCAATGCACTCATTGCAGCCCTTTTTATAGAAATATCGCCGTTTTCTCGAAGCCTCTAAATGAAATGTGTAGTGTTTAACGCCCGCTTTTACTACATATGGCACCGAAGGCGGTGACACTGATGATAAATGAGATGAAGATGGAGCACCGGTGGAATGAGATGGCAGGGGAAACCGGAGGTCCTGGAGAAAACACGCCCCAACGCCGTGTTGTCCACCACAAATCTCACTTTGCGGTTGCCTGGGATCGAACCCGGTCCGCCTTGGTGAGAGCCAAGCGGTCTAACCACTGAGCCATGTCGTGGCCCTCGAAGCCTCTAGTTTCAATGAATCACCGCGAAGGTTCCAGATGGCAGGGGAGGGGGGCAAGAGGCGGCCAGCGACAAGTGACACTTCCCTAATCATCCCCTCAGTTAGTGACTGAGATTAATTGGTGGGTGTGGCTCGGATGCCTCTGGTCCCTTCTCAGCTGTCGTTGGTCGGGCTTTCCGATAATTGGGTGATAGTGTATTTTTTTACAAACTTCACTTTTTTTTAAAAAAAGAGTTATAAATTCTTCAGAGTGTACAGGATTAGTTTCGCAATTCATTCAATTGCATCATCAGTTCTTGTTTTAACTACTTACTTTAATATGGTTACTGCTGCTAGGTGATGGATTGTTCACTATCTTACTGACATGTACTGGAAGCAAAGCAAATTTATGTATAGAATGAAGTGGCAGTATTACAATATTCATCGTGTTATTTATATTTTTTAAGATAAACGTTTTCTCTCAAATCATTAATTCCGTTGGTACATTGAATTGCTTTAATAATTTAGCTTCTGGATTTATTTCATGATTAATTGACCTAAAGTGATTAAATGAATTTAAATGAAATTCAATGACTATTATATTAAGCCTTCTGAACCTACATATTGGTGAAGATAATAAAAAACCAAATAAAACACACTTCAAATATATTTAAATACCCGGTATTACTGTATTGAATTTTGAATTTAGCTAACCTGCATTATCTTGGCTGAGAGCTTGTGAAAGATTGTGTTAGGTTATTCAAAAATAAATTAAATCCAGTGCTGTGCAAACTTAACATATTATCATCAGTAAGTACCATTCCTGTTCAGATGTCTGCTAAGGCAGATGACGCAGGCAAATCATTACCATGTCAATGGCTTGAGTGCGATACATAAAGTATATCAAATATTTTTAAATGTGAGCAATATGTCTGAAACATGTTCTGTTTTTTTAAGTGATAGGTTTTAATGGTTTTCATGAGTAAATATTGAATTCACATAATTGTAGCTTAAAGAGGTTGTCATTTTGCTTCACAGTGTACTACTTCCATCCTTGAGTGCTTAGTACTAATGAGAATGGAAATAGGTTTGTTGAATAGAATAAAAAGAAGTATTTCAGAAAGTGGAGTGCCATTGCCTAATTTTTGGATTGTTGAAACTTTAATTTTTGCATTTGTGTTCCTGAAAGTGATTTATTGGGTCTACTTTAAGTAACTGTGTTCACAGTAGAAATTGTTCAAGCATACATAAACTAACACTGCTAATCAGCGGCTTCCAGCAGCTAGTACTGTTAGCTAAAAGTGCAATTTTCTTAAAATTCTATTCATGTTTGATGAACGTGAAGAATGGAAGAGTAGGAAGAGTAATGTTCTGTTAAAGCTGGTTCATAATAACTGGAAATGAGAAATAGATGGGGAACAACAAAGTTACATTATGCATATTATAATGTGAGTAATCACAATGAACAGAAAGTTTACTGGAACTTGGGAATGTGAGTAGGACATTTGGTAATTTTGATTTGTCTTCTTTTTCTATTTGCAAAAATAGTTTTTTGGGTACATATTTCGAGCAGCTGTTTTCAGAGTAGAAATTGTTTAGGTCAACTCCAATTATTAGCTTGTAAAACAAAACTAAACAAGCAATCAAAAGCCATAGAAACAACAAACAATGTACACTGTATTTACACACATATAAAGATGGTATGGCATTTTTATTCCATTGTATTTCAAAGTTTAACTTGAATTATATTGCTGTATTTCAAGTGCAAAAATGGTCAATCATAAACAAATGACATAAGCTGCATAATCTACTTTCTATGCTCCTATGGCTAAGCATTTCTGTTTTTGTTTTTGGTATATTATTATTAACCAGATATGTCTCTGCTTTTCCTATTTTGTTCTGTTTCCCAGTCCTGTTTTATTGTGAACCAGCAAGCAGATGTTAGAAATGTTTGGCTAGTGTTGGAAATTCCAGCATCTCTTTGCACGACATGAATAACATAACTTTGCAATTGGATTAAAATATGTTAGATGAACTCCTTTGTTCTCTGGTAAACTGCAAGTGCTTATGTGCCCATGAAATTAATAATTGGATGACTCAGTGGACTCCCCTCTTTAGAATGTTTTGTATTAATTTTTAAATTATACCTTTACTTCATCCTTTACATATTATTTGTTATTTTTAATAGAGTGCAGCGCACAAGGATGCTGGTGCAGAAGAAGATGACATTACATTTCTGGGAGAAGTTGTACGTCATTGTAGGAAGTGTGGCGGAAAAATTCCTGTAATTACACTGGACTAACAGTTCTCTGTTACATCATCTAAATTTCAGTTGCTACATCATTTGGTGAAACACACATAAAGACAGGGAGGTTGCTCAATTGATACGTTTATTTTGCAGTATATGTATGTTCACTGAAGCAGTTCAGTCTTTGATATACAGAACACTTCATTTGAAGTACTTTAGTAAATGTGAGGCATACTTTAGATGTTTTTTATCTGTGCAAAAAGAATTCTGAAAGGAAAAAAATATGTTTTCCTTTCATTCTTATATTTTCAAAGTTTCATGCATATTGTCAAAAAAATATTGTAATATTTATATGTATGATACAACTTTGTTTTTCTCTTTCCATAAAATAGACAACTTCAGAAAGTATTTTTATAACGTTCTATAACATGAAGTGTTAATTAGCAGGTAGACAACTGAAGGATTTTATGCTACATATATGACATTAATAAGTTAATGTTCATCAGCCAGTAACTGAGTGTAAGGTAAAAGTCTATCTACTGCTTATGCAGTACCTGCATTAATGTAAGAAACTGTGTTTCCAATGTTATCAGATTTATAGATAAAAAAATTATGAAGTTTTGGTTAAAATGAGTTTATTTTACTTTTAAGGCAAATACTTTTTCATAATGCTCATAATAATGTATAATGCAAAGAAAAAAAGCAAAGCTCTTTTTTCATTTCATTACTTATATGTTAGATTATATTTAATGTGGATTTTCACCTGAATAGAACAAAAAGAAAGATTATTAATTTTTAGATGAGTCGTATTTATTACACATCTGCTTCACTTTCGTACCTATTTTGAGGACATGTTTCACAAATCATCGTTTGCATCTTCTGCTCTTATGCAACTAAAGCTAGATCCAGTGGTGTGGTGGGTGTGGGTAATTCTGGAGTTGCTGCTGCCATCTGTTGATTTAGTGATGAACTTAAATGTGGGATTCTCTTCTGGTGGGATTTCAAAGTTCATTAGTTGGTTTTTATGCTTTTCTATGTATATTCTCTCCCATATGAGGAGTTCACTATGTTTTTGTACGTATTTTAGTAATTCTGTGCTATCTTCAATTTCATGATTTTCAGACCAGAAATGAGCTGCTATTGCGGACTTATCAATATTTTTGTATCTTAGGTGCCTGAAGTGTTCTTTCTTTTTAGTGCCTATGTTTCTTTTTGTCCTCCCTATGTAAATTTTTTCACAGTCTTTACACTTAATCTTGTAAATGCCTGACTTTTCCTCTGGTTTTATCTTATCAGTATTATTACTGTGAAGTAGGTTTTTAATGTTGTAATTGATTTTTGGTGCCAATGTTATATTGTATTTCTTGAATATTTTTTGGAACTTTTTTGTGGCCCAGGGGTGGTAAGTAAATTTAGCAAATCTAATTTCTTGTTTTATTGGTGTGAGAGCTGTGATCTGTTTTAATCTCTTTTGAAGTTTGAATGATTTTAGTTTTTTATCTACAAGGTTTTTTCCATATCCATTTTTAATTGCAGTTTTTAAGATTTGATGGTATTCGTTTTGATATTCTTGGGAGAGAATATACATAGCAAAGCATAAAAACCAACTAATGAACTTTGAAATCCCGCCAGAAGAGAATCCCACATTTAAGTTCATCACTAAATCAACAGATGGCAGCAGCAACTCCAGAATTACCCACACCCACCACACCACTGGATCAAGCTTTAGTCGCATAAGAGCAGAAGATGCAAACGATGATTTGCGAAACATGTCCTCAAAATTGTTACGAAAGTGAAGCAGATGTGTAATAAATATGACTCATCTAAAAATTAATAATTATTTCGCTTCACTGTGGTGTTCCAATGCAGTTAAATCTCGAAAAAGAAAGATATTTTATTTTATTATTAAATTAACATTAAAGATCTCTGTTATACACCTAGTACCTGTATAATGTTTCTGTGTTATGTTATTTTCCAATAAATAAATTAAACATTGGTATTTTCAAGTTCTTTAACTACCATCCCTCAAAAAAGCACTTCACAAAAAAGTATGTGTGCAGTCCTGTGTATATAGAAAAGGGTGAAAGGAAGAGGGTGAATTTCTAGAAAAGTTCTTTAAAAATTATTGTGATTTAATATAGTTTTGTGCTTCCTTGTATCATAGTTCTTACACATTGGAATCTTGTAATTTGCTACAATTCTTATTTTAATATTAATTGAGCATTTATTTTACCAATTATTCTGCATCTTGTTACTAATTGTCACAACAGCCACAGGACTGGGTTAGTAGTGGGCAGAGGGAGGTAGCATATGTGGCCCAGTCACTGATGTCACCAGTCACGAGGAGATGTGTAGCCTTTAGCTGCCAAGCTTTGAGAACGTTAATTTCCAGATGCATCAACATTGAGATATTTCTAGAAATAATTGGATCAAGACCTGGGGATATATAAGGCAGCAATGAAGTTTATCAGAGTCAGGGAGTCAGTCAGTCAGCAAGCTGTTACTGAGAAGTCTGTTGGTTAAGAGTGAGTGAAAAGTCAGACAGTGTATAGTCAACATGAGTTAGTAGAAGACAGTCAAGCAATCAATCTGTAAGAATTGAATCAGCTCAAGTTGGTATGTGCAACAGAGGCATAAGAAAACATGAACATTAATTTCCATAGCCTGCCTCAGTAGTGTAGATGATTTCACCCATTTCATTCATCGTCCAATATGACTTAACTTTGAAGGATGTAAATTACCCCCCCAAAAAAATGTCATTTCCGTTTATAAGGGTGATCAATAATAATTGGTGTTCACACACACACAAACCACACATAGGCCAAGTTTGAAAGGTAGAATCAAAAAGTCGATGCAATAGTCAGAATTTGAACCTTGGATCTTCCACTCCACATGTGGCTGCAAAGGCAATCAATAATAGCATTAGCTAACATTTTCTTGCCTAAACTTTCTTAGAAAGTTTGTGACAACTTTTTTGAAAGATCGCCATGCAGTGCTTATTGCATATTTAAATAGTTTTCAAATAATGTACATTTCTTCGGTTCCCTTAAGTATTCCTTCTTATATTTTAACTATACTGATCCTTGGGTATTTTTTTTTTTTTTTTTTTTCAGAATCCTTTCACAAAATTCTTAAACAAGCCTAGTTTAATATGCAGTGGAGGCAATAATATTTTTTCAATATAAAAGTGGTAGATGAAGAGTGTAATCTTATTCTGGATTAAATGACCCTTAAGCAAGAATTTTTAATATATTGTTTACTTTTATCTCTACTATTCCACTTGCACAAGAGAGAGAAATATGTAGTATAACCAAACTGTAACCTAAGTAAGATGGCTGTAACTTTCAAATTCACACCAAGAAAAGTGTTTCTACCAAGAAAAATTGTCATACTTGATCATGAATATAAAGAGTTTCATATTCTTGTAATTTTCTCTGAAATCAATTGCATGGGTTAAAAGAATGATTAGCAGATATTTCATGTTGCTAAAAAGAATAGTTAAAGGAATTGAAATATGTAATGAAATAGAGAAATAATGTAAGGTAGGTGATGTGTAACCATGACAACCTCATATGAGAGGAAGTTATATGTCTCAAAGATCCTTCTTCTTCAAGGAACATTCGTAGAGGATAGACGTATATCAGTATTACTCTGCAAGTGTGCAGATAAGGAGTTATAAATGAATGCATTTGTGTGATGCATAAATGCATCAATAGCTAGTGTGCTATTAATTTATAATTAGTAGTTTGCATCATTAGCAGCAGGAGAAAAGGCAATTATCAATAATCTTCAAGATTTTGTAAGATCAAGCATCGAATTGTATATGTGGAATAAAATATTCTTTTTTGGGAAAGTATGATTGAAAAGTTAATCAATCAGCAGTAGAATTGAATATTTCCAAGCTCTGATACTACGACCCTGGGAAAAAGAACTCATCGTTCCAGAATTACTGATGAGCCTACAGATCCAGAGTTGCAGAGGAAGCTTCTAGATTTCTTCAAGATCGTCACCAAAGGTGAGAAATTCATCAGCGTCCACCATCATCCTGTTCAACTGCTTCAAGAATGGGTGTACCATTATCAGTAACAAACACTCTTTCAAACGTGCTTTTTAGGGGTCCATTAACAAATGGCAATCCTCAGATTTATGCTCAAACACCCAGTGATTGGAACCTATTCTCATCATTGCAGGGAACTAGGTGCTTCTCCTTAGAAAACAAATGTTTGTATTCCTTTTGGCATTGGCGGTAAAAGCTTAACTTTGGTGTCACCCTATAATAGCTTCCATCCTTTCAATCTTGAGGTGAGTAATTCTGCCTTGCTTTTACCAAGATACCAAACTAAAGCATTTAAATCCTCCTGTGTTAAAAAGCAACACTCATTTATAGCAAATTCTTCTGCCAAATCTGAATCATTCTGTGTTTCCTCAACATCAGGAAATTCTTCAGTCATTATCATGTTATCTGGCAGAGTTGGTATGGGAAGTCCTGGCCTATGAAGCACTGGTCAAATTGCTGAATCATATCTTATTTAACATTGTGTCTGCACTGAAACTTATTTCAGATACACATATTTGTCAAGCAGAAGTATGTTTTTTATTCAATATACACTTTTACATTAGCCTTTAGAATTCACTTTACACTCTATAATTCACTACTATGGACACTACTGTACACACTTCTATCTAACTTGACAATGGAAGGGAGTACAGAATTAGCTTCTTTCTTTTAAGAGGGAACGTACGAGAAAATGTTCAAAAAATCTATTTTTTTTTTTATTGTTTTGTAAAATAGTATATAGTGTTAGCTATCAGACACCAAAATATTATGACTGTACGTGGTCTGTATGTACCTTTAACAAATTAAATGCCCTAGTGTTGCATAGTAGCATAGTAGCAACACATAGTCTTCCATCAGCTGTCTTGGAATCTATAAAGCCCACGCACACCCAGACTTGCTAAAAAAATGTCTCTATGGAGAGACACAAAACCCAAATTAAAGCCTCAACAGTTTGATATGGAAAAGATGTCCCAAAACATCATTTGTGTCTTCCATAGTGGTGAAAATTGCTACATTTGATGCTGCAATAGTGTTTAATGATGGGAATGTTGGCAGAAAGAAAGTTATGCATCAGTTAGGGTATCAACCTGGTGTATGTATGGAAACAATTTTGCAGAGTATCGACAACATTCGCATTGCTGGTGCAGAAAGAGCTATAAAATTAATGCAGAAAAAAACAAGACAGAAGAGGAATTTAAAAAGAAAGGCTGAAGAAGACCAGAATGAGGATACAGACTATGGATATGGGAAGTTCTGGCTTAAAATTAAAAGGCAAATTGAATAGTACTTATTGTATTTTTAATTGCCTTTCTCCGTAACTTGCATTTTCTACAACTTCAACCCATTTTTCTCTCAGACTACTTCATCTACAGTGATGCAATTTAGCACACAGCTTTTTTATGCCACAATGAACATTTTGTTGGTTCTAGAATTTAAGATTAAGCTCCAGATGGAATGTGATGATACAAAATATATGAAATTATTTTAATTTTTAAAGGATGCATATGATGAACATTTTTTAAAAAATTCTATACAGCTTCAATAAGAAATATAAATCCAACAAATTTATTTTTAGTGTGTTCTAAAATAACATACCAAAGTTCAGAAAGATAGCATATGTGAATTTTGAAAAAAAAAAAAAAAAAAAAAAAAATGGGCTTAAGTTTGTAAATATCTCTGCATTTAGAAAAAAATATGTAGTATTAGTTATAAACAATGGAAAATTATGAAAACAATTGTGCATATTAACTGTATTATCTTAAATGAGTATACTAAGTTTCACTTCTCTAACTTGAAAACTTTGGACGTTATGGCTATTTATGTAAGACCCTGAATATTTGCATACGTCCCCCCTTAAGAAAGCCTCTATTCAACAGCATATTTTGACTTTGTGGGTTTGTAGAATTAAAAGTCTTATATGCAGAAATTTAAAATGCTCTTTATTTCATTAGAAAGATGCTTTGTACATCCCTTACAGGCTCTAAAAATGACATGTCATACACAAACACAATCTCCAAGGTCTCTCATTGCTTCACCACATGCAAACAAACAAAAGAATCACCGCCGGTACACTTCAGTAACCATCACACAGCTGCAATCTCAACAACTGCGGTACAGTTCAAATGTCCACACAACTTACACACTGCACAACTGCAACTCTCCATTAACAATTGCCTGGCAACTCTCACACTGCGGCTTTTATACCTCTACCATAGTTTCCAGAAACTTGTCATCGTTTCAATGCCCTTTGCAGCGCAACGAGAGGAGAGAACTATCAGACATCTTTCTGTCTCTTTCTCCTTCTGCTCTCTCTCTCTCTCTCTCTCTCTCTCTCTCTCTCTCTCTCTCTCTCTCTCTCTCTCTCTCTCTCTCTCTCTCTCTGCAAATGTTTAGTGCTGCACGCCACTATCTGTCTGCCCACGCGTAGTTTCGGCTTTGCACAGCTTCAACGAAATAATGCGATCCAATTACAGTTCTATAAGAGAATATCATTTTTATAAGTCTTAAGGCAACAATCACCAAATGATAATAATTGACACAGTGAAATGAAACATAAATGAAAAATACTCATTCTAATCAACATATTATATATAACAAATGTTAATAAAAAGGGAAAAAAGAGTGTTTTAAAAATGACAAGAATATGGTAAGTGGTGGAAAATTTTTGACTTCAGTTTTGGAAAGAGCAGATAAAAATATTTAAGAAACACTCAAAATTGTTTGTGTAACAAATCCACTGTTTGTCAGTTTTATTGTTCAACACATACAAATTGATGTAAATTCTTCAACTGACTCATTGTCTACTGGGAACATGTGCGTCAGTTTGGAAATTTAATGTTGTACTGCCATGTTAGCTCAGTGGTAGAGCGGAAGATCCATGATTCAGATCCAGGCTGTTGTATTGAATTTTTCAGTTCTGATTCTACCTTTCAAAGTTTGCATACATGGTCTGTAATGTCTGCCCAGCTCAAGAAGGCAAGCTAGAGGAATGTGTAACGTAATCACTTTTGCTGTTGCACAGTGTTTATGCTTGCCTTCCGAGTATGACAAGGATGCTATGTTTGTTTAAAATACAGAGTTGTGACAACTCACCCATTGCAGTTGCTGCAATGAACATTAGATCTGGCAACATAGGTGACTCATATGCACTCTCATACACTCATTTCTTAGTAAACGGATCCACTATTAGAGCAGATAAATAGTTCAAACCTGTCTCCAATTCATTCCTCTCTTGCCTTCTTGTGATGGGCAGACAGTATATATTAGAACAATCAATTATTACTGATTACCCTAATAAATGGAAACTATAATAAAGAAAAGCCTGGAACTTAGGTACTTACGAATTACAAGTAACCATTGGGGTGTGTGATCTCGAATTGAGGTTTCTTTGTAACCAGAAAAATACAAATCAGTTGGAGAGTTTAATGTTGTACCAGCATGTTGCCATGGTAGCTCAGTGGTTGAGCAGCTGTGTGTAGAGTTGAAGAGCTGTGGTTCAAATCCCAGCTGTGGCATTACATTTATCAGTTCTGTTTGTACCTTTCAAAGTTTGCCTACATGTTTTGTATACATCAGAATAATCAATAATTATGTGATTACCCATATAAATGGAAATTATAATAAAAGAAAAGCTTTAAAACCCTGGGACTTAAGTACTTGAATTGCAAGTAACCATTGGGGTGTGTGATCTCAGCTTGAGATTTCCTCATGCTCTACTAGGAAAATGCAAGTCAATTGTGGAATTTAATGTTTACGTGGTACATTAGTGGTATAGCAGCCATGGATAGATTGGAAGATCTGTAGTTCAAATCCTGGTTAAGACATCTACCTTGAAATGAACAGTTGTGTTTGCTTTTTAAGTGAAATAAAGTGTAAGTTTTGTGCTAACAGTTTTGGTGACAAAGTGAGTTAGCACATTTTGGTGGTCATTTTTATTACAATGTAAACCTATATTTTTATGGAAGGGTTATAGTTAACAAATGTTTATACAGCTTTGTGTTCCAAAATAAATTTCCGTAGGGGAGGGGATCCGTCCCCTTCAGCTGCCGTGGTGTGGGCGCTGAGGACCCTTAGCACTCGTGGTACCTCTGACGTTACTATACCTTGTTTCACGTAAGCTTGCCCAGTATCTCTTAACGGTCACATGACCTAATCACCTCTCATTGGTTGCTGTTGTGGTAATGACTCGTGCGGTAAAAATTAGTTCGTTATTTAACATGGTGATATATCATTACGTGTTGGAAGAGAATTGTCAAATTTACATTTTCTTAACTGTTTTAATTAAATGTATTACGCAACAGTTGATTTATCTGAAATGCATGTTAATTCTTAAACGCAGTAAAGAGGAGGTTCCTTTGCTCTCAAGCACATGGCACGACAGCACGTGATTTAGCGGTAGTGGTGACATTTGTTTATATGACTTTTATCACTGACCTTGCTTTGAACTGGATTAGTCATGCATCGTCATTCGAGAGTGCGGGAGCTAAATTATTTTATTGATCGTTTATTGCGCATGTACTTATTATATGTATAATGGCAGAGTCTACCGCCAGTTTTTCGCAGAAGTATCGCAAGGATAATTATTTACAAACAGGCAAAAAAATAACTGTTGCATGTGTTTAATGCACTCACAGAGAAGAATCCGTCTTTGTCAGTGAGAGAAGTCGAACAGCTGTGCTCTGAAGTTACAGGTGTGAGTGTTAGATCCGTAGGAACATCGCGACATGAAATTGAGGAAACAGGAAAACTTACCACTCCAGGCAAAAGCAAGAATAAACAAAAGTGCATGCTCGGAGAAAATACATGAAAAGTGTTGTGCATCGTCATGTGTGTAGTTTTTCTTTAGAAACAAACTCTCTAACATAAGTAACATTTCGTCTGCTGTAATTGAGGATGCAGATTTACCAAATTTCAGCAGATTGCTTATACAGCTGGGATTTGTGAATGAAAAAAGAGGCAAGAAAAATGTGCTAAAAGACAGAGGCGATATTGCTGTGTGGCGAAGACGCTATTTTAAGGACAACCACACTGCACCGAGATACAAATCGCTAAATATACACAAAGAACACACGAAAAGTAAAGTATAGTGTGACACGACTTTTAAGACTGAAAGACAAGCATTTTTGAAAGGTATGTGTTCTGGTTTAAAAAATCCCAGTGGAAAAGGCCAAAGGCCTTTCATTATAAACTCTTTCAGTTTCATTGCTCAGTCATTCTGTTTCAATCTGCTCAGTTCATTATAAACTTGTATTTTTGCATGCCTTCATATCCTTATTTGTATGATTTTATTTATCTTCCCGGCAATTATTACGAAATGTGACAGGAAGGCACCGCCTATGGCCTATGACGCGAAAGCATTAGCCAATTAAGGCGAGGGGGAGGGTTGTTGAACGCAGAGTGATACATTTCAGCCGGGCAAGGTTATATGAAACAGATATTAGAGGAACCTCGGGCCGAACTGCCGAGGCCCTCCCGTAGGGGAGTTGTTCGGATTGGGTTGGACTTGAGGGGGTAGTGTGTTCCCGACACCCACGGGGAATTGGGTACTTCCGGCCAGGCTACGGCCGCCCGGAGGGGGTAGAGGGTTGCCTAAAAAGTCCCGGGTGCTAGCCTGCAGAGCTAGTAGAAGGTGTGCTAGATCATCTTCGGCCCCACCGAGGTTTTCGGTAGTCTTCCCTGCGGGGTTGACGCGCATAAGTGGCGTATCCACTTCCATCCCGTCTTGACGTTGTGCTCAGCTGGGGGGGGGGGGGCTTTTTAAGAAATCAGGTATTGCCCTATGGAAAGAGCCCCGGAGTATCCATCGCTCCCAGGTAGAAGGAGGCCCGGGTCCTTGGTCCTATGGGTCCAGGACTAATGGGAGTAGAACCTCTGCACTTAACTGTTCCAAAATAAATGTAACAAAATATTGTAAGACCAATTTGTTTAGCATATTTTGAAACTCTTAGGGAAAACATATACTGTTCAGTTGTTCAAAGTATTAATCTGGCAATGGAAAAGAATGGACCTGTGGCAGAATTGCTTTTACAGAAATGAGAAAAAAGGAGCTAAATGACAGTCAAATGCAAAACAGAAGAATAAGTTATAACAATTGACAGTGACTTTTTAGTGAGATTGAAACAAAAATGGAGGAAGTGAGATAACATAAATTTAAATACTAAAGAGCACTTTGGAAGGTATAGGAATCATTAACAAGAGATTAGGAATGAATGTGAGAGGCTTCAAACTAAGGGACACATTTCTTATTGGAAAATTGAATGGCAGAAGAAACATCTTGGCAAAATTCATCAGCATAGCATTGAAAATAAAAATATTAAAACAGGCAACAAAAAAAAGAGGAACATTCTATTTATATTAATAAGGATTTATCATAGGAACAAAGAAAGAGACTGATTATAGAAAGAAGACAAAGAAACAAGGATGTAGAAGATAGAACATAGATTTAGAAGAAACTTAAAACTGTGGATTAATGGGTGAATGGAAAAGGAAACAAGTGACCTAAGCGACAATAAGATAAAGGAACTACAGCTGAATGACACAAGGCAAGGGAGAGAAATGCAAATCTCAACAGAAAATTAAATGGATGGCACAACATACTGTAAGGATAGCAAAGATACTGCATTTATATACTCGGAGCAGAAACAGCTGATGATATCAATTAGCAGCAGTGCTTCATCATCCAGAGGGAATAGCTTAGTAGTGGTACAGTTGAGGGTGCTCTACTGCAAGGTCATTAGCGCCCTTATAAAAACATCATGGCAAAAGACAGGAGGAACCATCAATAAAATCTCAGAAAAAGTCAGGGATAAAAGGAAGAATACAGGAGCAAGTTAAAAAGTTAAAAGCTGAGTAAAAGTCACATAAAAATAGGTTACCAAGCATGGCAGAAGCCAGGAAAGAGTATAAATTTTGAAATGTGGGTCTGGAGGTACAATACCCAATGTACATAAAAAAATAAAAATAAAAAACTACTGGACCGCTTGGGTGTCACCAGCTTAAGTACCTCTACAACACTGATACAGTTGCAGATTGTGCCGAATGTGCTCTAGAAAAGCACACTCCAACACATGCCTGACTGAGGGACCCTTACCACACAGCAGACAAAGAGCAGTTTTCCTCTTTAAAAAAGTGACTGTGCATATAAGTGCAAGGTCAGACGCAACCGACCCGGAATCACCTCCTCTCGACGAGAAACACTTAAACAAGTCCTCCAGTTAATTGGAACATCCTTCACTCGAAGCTTGTTGCCATGAAGAGCCGACTACTCGCCTTAGCGCTGATCTCCGAACAAGCCTGAACTCTTCCGATGTAACATATGTTGGAATTTTGGGTGCTGTGGTTGCTGCTTTGGCAGAAAAATCCGCACATTCATTTCCCGGCAAGCCAATGTGTCCAGGAATCGAAGGGCATCCCACAGCAAAGACGGAAACGTATAAAATGCGAAGAGCATCCTGGATGCGCTGAACAAGAGGATGGTAGTTATTCAGCTCACGCATACTCTCAAGTGCATTAAGGAAATTACTCAGAACCAGACAGTCATCAAAATTGTGTCGGCGCACGTACACCCGAATTCAAAAGTTTTCCGATTTACAAGAGGGTTGGAGAGGCAAGGGGAACAAAATCCGATTATCGTTTGGTTCAGCCTGGTGAGAGGAAAGGTCAGGTTTACCTGCTATCAACAAGACATTCCCCTCCTCCGACCACAGCAGGTAGGGGGATGATGAACGTAATAACGATTAATGCTACCTTTAAGCAGTACCCAGCAATAACGATAACGACAACGATAATGGTAACGATATTGAAAATAATGATAATAATTTAAAAAATACTATTACTACTACTACTACTACTAATAATAATAATAATAATAATAATAATAATAATAATAATAATAATAATAATAATAATATAATAATAATAATTGTTTTTGTTGTAAAATTCTACTATTCAAGATGAAATTATCTGCTACGCACACACACGCACACACACACACACACACACACACACACACACACACACACACACACACACACACACCAAATAAATAATTCACTGAAGAAATGTGATTCACAAAATATATATCTCGTTTGAAGCTTTACTGTTTAATAATAATAATAATAATAATAATAATAATAATAATAATAATAATAATAATAATAATAATAATAATAATAATAAAGAGGAGGAGGTTTATGCACAACACTCTGAAGTAAATTATACATTTTGTTATGTGAGGTTCCAATTGAATGTTGAATTCTTTGTCTGATAAGTGTAATGTTTAAATCTTAATTTTACTCTAGAATTGAATTAATTTTATGCTTGATAATTATTGTGACAGAAAATAAAGGATAATTTTCATTTAAAATAATATAATGGTAAAACTGAAATCAATTTCTAAATAGATGCCTATGTGCATATGAAGAAAGGAAAGGATGGAAATAGTACCTTGAACATGGATGGCATAATACGGGATAGGGAACAAACGATTAATGGCTTAATACCCAGTCCATCAACCATTTGCCCGCCTCGGTAGCGTGGTGGTAGCATGTCTGCCTCACGTTCAAGAGGTCCCGAGTTCGAATCTCGGTCAGGGTGAGTTACCTTGATAAGGTTTTTCCGGGGTTTTCCCTTATCCTGAAAGACGAATGTCGGATAACTCTAAGCTCTATGGACCCCGGGCTCATTTGAGCATCATTTCACCCATTCCATTCATCGTCCGATATGACTTAACGTTGGAGGACGTAAATTACAAAAAAAAAACGTTTACATCTAAAAGAGTATTGAGCTTCCTAGGAAGAGAAGCGATGAAAGATTCACAAATATGAGGTCGTCTGCGCACGCTTTCCCATACTTCCTTAACGTGATCCTCGAGGCTTTCAGGAGTTTTTTTTCTGCCCTGCAATACTATTCTTTCTTTCTTTTTGTGAAAAGGTTGAGTGAGGCATGTGGTGATGGTACCATGGATGTGTCTAATGTGAGTTTCTGCGTGCGATATTTCAATGAAGGCACAACATCGTGTGAAAACAAGACAGTTGCAGTCATCGCCTCCGAAATTGGCATTTCCATGGTAGGGTACGAGACTAGACCATGTAAGAGGCTTCGAGAGACCACGTCAGAGGATTGACTGCGAGACCACGTCAGAGGATTGACTGCGAGACCACGTGAGAGGGTTGAGTGTGAGACCTGGAGAGAGGCTTCGAGCCGATACCAAGTGAGGGGGTTCAAACCGAGAAAATAGGAGGATTCGAGACGAGACCACGTGAGAAGCTTCGAGCCGAGAACAGGTGAGTTTTCGAGACGAGCCCATTTCAGCACGTGAGAGGGCCTGAGACGAGAACACGTGAGAGGGTTCGAGACGGGACAACGTGAGAGGGCTGGAGACAGTAGCACGCGAGAGGGTTCAAACCGAGACCACGTGAGAGCTTTCGAGACGATACCACGTGACAGCGTTCGAGAGAAGGGCACGTGAAAGGGATCAAGACGAGACTACGCGAGAGGGTTCAAGGTGAAACGACGTGAGAGGGTTGGGGACGAGACCACTGAGAGGGTTGAGTGCGAGACCACGTTAAAAGGTTCGAGCCAGGACCACTTCAGGTTTGAGACGAGACTACGTGGGAAGGTTGAGTGCGAGATAACCTGAGGTTTCGAGACGAGACCACGTGAGTGGGTTCGAGACGAGACCACACGAGATTGTTGGAGAGGAGACCACGTCAGAGGGTTCGAAACAAGAACGTGACAGGTTTCGAGACGAGACTACGTAAGAGGATCTGAGACCAGACCACGTAAAAGGCTTCGAGTTTAGACTACGTGAGAGATTTCGCGACTGGACATCGTGAGACGGTTCGAGACAGGACTACCTGAGAGGTTTGGAAGCAGAATCACGTGAGAGGTTTCTAGATGACACCACGTGAGTGGGTTGAGTGCGAGACCAGTGTTCGAGACTAGAGCAGGTGTGAGGGTACGAGATGAGAGCACGTGAGAGCACGAGAGGTTTCAAGACGAGACCAGTGAGAGGGATGAGTGCGAGATCACGCGAGAGAGTTCGAGACGAGGCCACTTGAAAGTGTTCTAGACGAGACCAGGTGTGAGGGTTGCAGACGAGACCCCCTGAGAGGGATAGAGACGATACCGCAGGACAGGGTTTGAGACGAGACCACCTGAGGGGGTTGGAGAGGAGACCACGTCAGGGAGTTCGAGACGAGACTATGTGAGAGGTTCTGAGACCAGACTACATGAGAGGCTTCGAGATTATACTACGTGAGAGGTTTTGGGACGGGACAACGTGAGACGGTTCCAGACGGAGCTACGTGAGAGAGTTGGAGGCAGGACCACGTGAGAATGTTTGAGATGAGACCACGTGAGAGGTTTCTAGACGAGACCGCGTGAGAGGGTTGTGTGCGAGACCAGGTGAGAGGGTTCGAAACGAGACGAGGTGTGAGGGTTAGAAACGAGGCCACATGAGAGGGTTGCAGATGAGACCCTGTGAGAGAGATGGGGACGAGACCACGCGACAGGGTTCGAGACGAGACCGCATGAGAGGGTTCGAGCCCAGACTACATGAGAGGTTCTGACACGAGACCACGTGAGAGGTTTCGAGACGGGACCACGTGAGAGGATTCGAGACAGGAACACGTGGGAGGGTTTGAGACGAGACCACTTGAGATTGTTCGAGGCCACGTGTGAGTGTTCGAGGTGATATCGCATGAGAGCGTTGCATACTACACCACATGAGAGAGTCTGAAGACAAGAGCACCTGAAAGGGTTCGAGACGGAACTACGTGAGGATTGGAATCAGATAAACGTGAGAGGGTTCAAGACGAGACAACCTGAGAGGGTTCGAAACGAAACCACGTGAGTGTTCGAGACAAGTACACGTGAGAAATTTGGAGACGAGACCACGGCAAGGTGATGGAGAAGAGACCACGTGAGAGGGTTCGAGACGGGACAACTTGAGAAGCTCTGAGGGAAGACTACGTGAGAGGGAGTGATAGGACACCACGTGAGAGGGTTGCAGGCGGGACCACGTGAGAGGGTTCGAGACGGGGAAACATGAGAGGGTTGGAGACATGGGCACGTGAGAGCGTTCGAGATGAGTCCAGATGAGGGGGACTGAGACGAGACCACGTGAGAGGGTTCGGGGTGAGTCCACGTTAGAGGGTCCGAGACAAGACCACGTGAAGGTGTTGAACGCGAGACCATGTGAGAGGGTTCGAGACGAGACCAGGTGAGAGGCTTCGATACAAGACTGCGGGAGAAGTTTCTAAACGAGACCTCATGAGAGGGTCTGATATGAGATTGTGACAGAGGTATCGAGATGAGACGACGTGAGAGGTTTGGGGACGGAACAACGTGAGAGGTTTCCTCACGGGTCCACGTGTGAGGGTTGGAGACCGGACCACGTGAGAGGTTTCAGGACGAGAATGCGTGAGTGTTGACTGCGAAGTCACGTGAGAGTATTTCAGACGGGACTAGGTGAGAGGGTTCGAGAAGCGACCATGTGAGATGGTTCGAGACGAGAGCACTTGAGTGTTCAAGCAGACCACGTGATAGGGTTAAAGACTATATCATGTAAGAGGGTTCGATATTAGACCACGTGAGAGGGTCTGATATATAACTGCGACAGAGGTGTCGAGATGAGTCTACGTGACAGGTTTGGGGATGGGACGTGAGAGGCTTCCTCACGGGCCCACGTGAGAGGTTTCGAGACAGGACCACATGAGAGATTTCCAGACGAGTTTAGGTGAGAATGTTCACTGCGAGACCACGTGAAAGTATTCCAGACAGTACCAGGTGAGATGGTTCGAGACGAGAACACTTGAGAGGGTTCGAGACGAGACGTCAGAAGGTTCAGAGCAGACTACGTGAGAGGGTTAGAGATAATATCATGTTAGACGGTTCAAAATTAGACCACGTGAGAGGGTCTGAGGCGAGACAAGCTGAGAGTATTAGAGACGAGACCACGCGAGAAGGTGTGAACCGAGACCAGGTGAGAGGTTTCGGGACGATATTTCGTGAGATGGTTGAGGGCGAGACCCATGATAGGATTCGATAAGAGATCACCTGAGAAGGCTCGATACGTGAGCATGTGAGTGAGACGAGACCACGTGAGAGGTTTCGAGACACCATATGAGAGTGTTGAGTTCGAAACCACTTGAGAGGTTTCAAGAGGAGACCACGCGAGAGCGTTAAAGAGGAGGCAAGTGAGAGGGTTGAGTGCTAGACCGCCTAAGAAAGTTCGAGACTACATCCCATAAGATGGCTCGAGCAGAGACACGTGAGCTGTTTCAAGACGAAACGACGTGAGAGGTTTGGAGAGGAAACCGCGTGAGAGGTTTCGAGACGGGACTGCGTGAGAGGGTTGGAGACAGGACCACGTGAGAGGGTTTGAGAGGAGGCCATGTGAGAGGGTCTGAGACGGGACCACGTGAGAGGGCTCGAGATGAGACCACGTAAGAGAGTCTGAGACGAGAAGGTCTTAGTCAAGACCTTGTGAGAGAGTGTGATAGCGGACTAGGTGAAATGTTTGGAGACGAGACTACATGTGAGGGTTCGGGGTAAGTCCATGTTAGAGGGTTCGAGAGAAGACCACGTGAATGTGTTGAGCGCGGGACTACGTAAGAGGGTTCGGGACGAGAGCAGGTGAGAGGGTACGAGATGCCACCTAGTGACAGGGTTTGAGACGAGACCAGTTGAGAAGTTTCGAGACGAGAACACGTGAGCGGACCTTAGGCGAGACCACGTGAGACGGTTGGAGACGAGAGCACGCGAGAGGGTTGACTGCGAGATCACGTGAGAGATTTCGTGACGGGATCACTAGAAAGGGCTGAAAAGGGTTCCATGTGAGAGTTCGAGACGAGAGCACGTGAGAGGGTTGGAGACGGGACCATTTGAGAAGGTTGAGTGCGAAACCACGTGAGAATTTTGAAGCCGGGAGCACCTCAGAGGGTTCGAGACGAGATTACGTGAGGTGGTTCTAGACCAGACCACGAGAGAGGGTCTGGGAGATCATGTGAGCGGTTTCGAGAGCGGGTCTGAGACAAAACTAGTGAGAGGGTGTGATAGGAGACCACGTGAAAATTTTGAGCGCAAGACCACATAAGAGGGTTCGAGACGAGAGCAGGTGAGCGGTTTCGAGATGCGACCTAGTGAGAGTGAGTGCGAGACTATGTGAGTTGTTTGTAGACGAGACCATGTGAGAAGCTTCTAGACGAGACCACGTGATTGGGTCTGAGACAAAACTAAGTAAAGGGTATCGAGCCGAGACTAGGTGAGAGGTTTCGGGACGGGACAACGCCAAGTGAGAATGTTAAAGACAATATAATGTGAAGAGGGTTCGATATTAAACCACTTGAGAGGGTCTGAGAGCAACCACGTGAGAGGGTTCGAGACAATACCAGGGAGAGGGTCTAAGATGAGACCACGTGAGAGGTTTCGGACGAGACTTCGTGATACTGTTGAGTACGAGAACCCGTTTTTTGTAATTTATGTCCTCCAACGTTACGTCATATCGGACGATGAATGAAAAGGGTGAGGTGATACTCAAATGAGTCCGGGGTCCACGGAGCTTAGAGTTACCCGAAATTCGTCTATCAGGATAAGGGAAAACCCCGGAGAAAACCTTATCCATGTAACTCACCCTAACCGAGATTCGAACTTGGGACCTCTTGACCGTGAGGCAGACACATTACCATCTACGCTACTGAGGCGAGACCCCGTGATAGCGTTCGAGAAGTAACTCACCCTAACCGAGATTCGAACTTGGGACCTCTTTACCGTGAGGCAGACACATTACCATCTACGCTACCAAGGCGAGACCCCGTGATAGCATTCGAGAAGAGACCACCTGAGAGGTTTCGAGACGTGAGCATGTGAGTGTTCGAGACGAGACTACATGAGAGTTCTAAACAAAATCAGCGAAAGGATTCGAGACGAAAACACATGAGAATACGGTGTGCGAGACCACGTGAGAGGTTTCAACCCGAGACGACGTGAGAGGGTCTGAGATAAGATCACGTGAGATTGTTGGAGACGAGACAAAGTGAGAGGGTTCGAGAAGAGATCACGTAAGAGGGCTCAAGACGAGAGCTCGTGAGAGGGTTCTAGACGAGATTACGTGAGATGGTTCTAGACGAGACCACGTGGGCGGGATTGAGACAAAACCACGTGGGAGTGTGTGATAGATCACGTGAGAGGGTTGGATACGAGACCACGTGAAAGCGTTGAGCGCGAGACCAGAGACCACGTAAGAGCGTACGAGACAAGCGCAAGTGAGGGGGTTCGAGATGTGACCTTGTGAGTGTTGAGGTGCTAGACCATGTGAGAAGTTTCTAGACGAGACTAGGTGAGAGGCGCGATACCAGACCACGCGAGAAGCTCCTAGGCGAGACCACGTGAAGTCTGAGAGGAGACAACCTGAGAGTTATCGAGGCGATACTAAGAAGTCTGCGTACGCGACAACGTGAGAGTTTTGGAGACAGAACCACGTGAGAGCTAGCGAGTCGAGACTACGTGAGACGTTTCGGGACGGGAAAACGAGAGAGGGTTCGACACGGGACCACATGAGAGTGTTAAGGACATATGAGAGGGTTCCATATCAGCCACGTGAGAAGGTCTGAGACCAGGTAGTGTGTCAGACGAGACCAGTGAGAGGTTTCAGGACGAGACTTCGTGAGAGGGTTGAATGTGAGACCAAGTGATAGGGTTCGAGAAGAGGGCTCCTGATCGCTTTCGAGACTTGAGCATGTGATTGTTCGAGACAAGACCACGTGAGAGTTCTAAACGAGATCACGTGAAAGGGTTCGAGACGTGACCACATGAGTGTTGTGTGCGGGACCAAGTAAGAGGTTTCGAGACAAGACCACGTGAGTGGTTTCGAGACGTGACCACATGAACCTTTGAATGTTCGATACGAGACTACGTGAAAGGGTTCGAACACAATCCACGTGAGACAGTTCGGGACGAGACCACACGAGAGTGATAGAGACGAGATCAGGTGAGGTTTCCAGACACCGCCTAAAAGGGTTGAGTGCGAGACCACGTGAGAGGTTTCGAAAAGAGATCACGTGAGAGGGTTGGAAGAGACCACGTGAGACGGCTGAGGGCGAGAGCTTCTGAGAGTAATTGAGAGGAGTCCAGGGAAGAGTGTTCTAGACGAGACCACAAGATAGGGCTTGAGACGGGGCCACGTGTGAGAGTTCGAGAAAGGACGACGAGAGAGGGTTGGAGAAAAGAGCACGTGAGGGTCTGTGACGAGACTACGTGAGATGATCAGAGACGAGATCAAATGGGAGGGTTGGAGACGAGACTGCCTGAGAGGGTTTGAGACGAGACTACCTGAGAGGTTTCGGGACGGGACAACGTGAAAGGTTTGGAGAGACCACGTGACAGGTTTCGAGACGGGACCACGTGATGATGTTCGAAACAAGATCACGTGAGAGGGTTCAAGAAGAGATCATATGAGTGGGTTCTGATGTGAGAGCTTTCGAGACGAGACTACGAGAAGGGGCTGTTTTCGATACCATGTGAGAGCGTTCCAGACGATTGCACGTTAGAGGGTTCGTGCCGGGACCACATGAGAGGGCTTTGAGACGAAGCCACGCGATAGGTTTGCAGACGAGACCCCGTGAGGGCTTTGGAGATGACACCACGTAAGAGGGTTCGAGGCGAGACCACGTGAACGGTTCGAAACGAGACCACGTGAAAGGGTTGAGTGCGAGACCACGTGAGAGGGTTCGAGACAAGATCACGTGAGAGTTCTCGAGATCAGAACACGTGAGCGTGTTCTAGACGGGACCCGGGAAGGGGTTGGAGATGGAAGCACTTGAGAGGGCTGGAAGGGACCACGTGACAGGGTTCGAGACGGGACAGCGTGAGATTCGAGACGAGATCACTTGAGAGGGTTGGAGATGAGACCACGTGAGGTTTCGGGACGGGACAACGTGAGAGGGTTTAAGACGTGTCCGCCTGAGAGGTTTGAGTGCGAGATCACGTGAGAGGTTTCGAGACGGGACCACTAGAAATGAATGGAAAGGAGCCCACGTGAGAGGGTTGGAGACGAGATCACGTAAGAGGGTTGGAGACAGCACCATATGAGGAAGTTGAGTGCGAGACAACGTGAGATGCTTCTAGACGAGACCACGTAAGAGGGTTAGAAACGAGGTCACATAGCAGGGTTGAGTGCCAGAGGGTTCGAAACGACATCACGTGAGATGCATCGAGACCAGGCACGTGATCGGGTTCTAAACGTGAGTGTTTGAGACGAGACCAGGGGAGAGCGTTCTAGACGAGACCACGTTAGAGGGTTCAAGACGGAACCACGAGTGGTTTGGAGACAAACCACGTGAGTGTTGGAGACGGGGGACGTGAGGGTCTGTGGCAACATCACGAGAGGTGGTCTGAGACGAGATCACATGGACGGGTTTTAGATGAGACGTGAGAGCGTTCGAGAGACCACGTGACAGGTTTCGAGACGAGACTATGAGGGGTTCGAGACGGGATCTCGTGAGATGGTTCGAGTCGAGACCACGTGAGAGTTTTCGGCACAAGACTGAGTCAGGGCGTTAAGTGCGAGACCACGTGAGAGGGTTCGAGACGAGACCACGTGAGAAGGTTCGAGAAGAGGCCACATGAGACGGTTTTAGACGAGACCACGTGAGAGGGTTGCGTGTGTGACCATGTGAGAGGATTCGAGACGGGAGCAGGTGAGAGGTTTCGAGACGGAACCACGTGAGAAGGTCCGAAACGAGACCACGTGAGAGGTTTCGACTCAGAGCAAGCGAGAGTCTTCGAGACACCACGTGAGAGGGCTAGAGAAGGGACCACATGAGAGGGTTCTAGAGACACCACGTGAGAGGGTTAAGGACTAGTGCGCCTGAGATTTTGGGACGAGACCACCTGTGAGGGTTCGAGGCGAAATCACGTGCGAGGGTTCGAGACGAGGGCACGTGAGAGGTTTCGAGAGGAGAGCAATCGAGAGAGTTGAGTGCAAGACAACGTGAGAGGGTTCGAGACGAGACCACTGAGATGGTTCTAGACGAGAACGTGTAAGAGGAATTGAGACAAGACCACGTGAGATCTGAGAAAAGACCACGTGAGAAGGTATGAAAGGAGACTATGTGAGAGGGTAGGAGACGAGGCCACGTTAGAGGGTTCGGTTCGAGTCCACGTTAGAGGGTTGGAGTCGAGACCACGTGAAAGTGTTGAGCGTGAGACCATGTGAGGGGGTTCGAGACGAGACTAGGTGAGATGGTTCGATAGGAAACCACGTGAGAAGTTTCTAGACGAGACCAGGTGAGAGGTTCTGAACGAGACCACGTAAGAGGGTTCGACAGGAGACTACGTGAGAGGGTTGACAGCGAGAAAATTTGGGAGGGTTCGAGCAGAGAGCATGTGAGATGGTTCGAGACGGGAGTACTTGAGAGGCTTCGAGTCCTGACATGAGAGGATTCGAGGGCAGACCACGTGAGAGGGTTGGACAGGAGACTAAGTGAGGTTGTTGACTGCGAGACGACGTGAGAGGATTCCAGACGGGACCACGTGGGAGTGTTCGAGAAGACCATGTGAGATGGTTCGAGACTAGAGAACTTGAGAGGGTTTGAGACGAGACAACGTGAGAGGGTTGAGTGCGATACTACATGAGAGGTTTTGAGTCGAGACCACGTGAGAGGTTTCGGTACGTGGCTTCGTAAGAGTTGAGTGCGAGACCCCTTGAGAGGATTCGATAGTGGGCCACCTGAGAGGGTTGGAGACGTGAGCAAGTTAATGTTTTAGACGAGACCACGTTAGAGTTCTAAACGAGATCATGTGAGAGGGTTCGACCCGAGACCACATGAGAGGATTCCAGAGGAGACCACATGAGAAGGTTCGATGCGAAACCACGTGAGCGTTCGGCACGAAGCAAGTGAGAGGGTTGAGTGTGAGACCACGTAAGAGAGTTTGTGACCATACAACGTGAAGGTTTGGGAGGAGACCACGTGAGAGGGTTCGAGACGGCTTAAGCTCAGTCCATGTGAGAGGTTCCTAGATGAGACCACATGAGAAGCTTCGATGCAAAACCACGTGAGAGCGTTAGGGACGAAGCAAGTGAGAGGTTTGTGTGCGAGACCACGTAAGAGTTTGTGACCATACCACCTGAACGTTTGGGAGCAGACCACGTGAGAGGGTTCGAGACGGCCTAAACTCAGGCCATGTGAGAGGTTTCGGGACGGGATAACGTGAGAGCGTTTAGGACGAGTCCGCGTGAGAAGTTTCGAGACGAGACCACGTGAGAGGATCTGATAAAAGACCACGTGAGGGGATGTAATAGGAGAATACGTGAGAGGGTAGGAGACGAGACCACGTGAAAGTCTTGAGCGCGAGGCCATGAGAGAGGGTTCGAGACGAGACCAGGTGAGATGGTTCGATGCGAAATCACATGAGGGTCCGAGACGAGACTACGTGAGAGGTTTGGGGAAGGGACAAAATGGGAGGGTTGGAGACGGGACTACATGAGAGGGTCTGAGACGAGACCACGTTAGAGGGTGCGACAGGAGACTACGCGAGAGGTTTGACTGCGAGAAAACGTGGGAGGTTTCAGCAGAGACTATGTGAGATCGTTCGAGACGGGGGTACTTGAGAGGTTTCGAGTCGAGACAACGTGAGAGGGTTGAGTATGACACCATATGAGAGGATCCGATAAACCACGTGAGAAAGTGACAGGAGACTTCGTGAGGATGTTGACTGCGAGAAAACGCGAGAGGATTCCAGACAGGACCACGTGGGAGGGTTCGAAAAGACCATGTGAGATGGTTCGAGACGAGAGCACTTGAGACTTTGAGACGAGACAACACGTGAGAGGGTTGAGTGTGATACCACGAGAGGGTTCGAGAGGAAACCACGTGAGAGGGTCTGAGGCGAGACCACGTGAGAGGTTTCGGAACCTGGCTTTGTGAGAGAGCCGAGTGCGAGACCCCGTGATAGTATTTGGGAAGGGACCACGTGAGAGGGTTGGAGACGTGAGCATGTGAGTGTTCGAAACGTGACCACGTGAGATTGTTTAAACGAGATCATGTGAGACGGTTCGACCCGGACCACTTGAGAGGATTCTAGAGACCACGTGAGAGGGTTGGGGACGAGACCATATCAGGGGTTTCAGGACGGACCACGTGAGAGGCTTAGAGGCAAGACCACGTGAGAGGCTTCGACACGAGACCACTTGAGAAGGTTAGCGCCGAGACCACGTTAGAGGATTTTAGACGAGACCACGTGAGAATAGGAGACGGGACCATGTGAGAGCGTTGGAAACGGACCACGTGAGAGGTTTCGAGATAAGAAAATGTGCGAGGTTTCGAGACCAGACAACGTGAGAGGGTTGAGTGCAATACCACATGAGAGGGTTCTATAGGACACCACGTGAGAGGGTCTGAGACGAGACTACGTTTGAGTTTTCGGGACGCGACCTCGTGATAGGTTTCGAGAAGGGACCACCTGGAGACGTGAGCATGTGAGTGTTCGAGATGAGACTACGTGAGAGTTCTAAACGAGATCATGTGAGAGGGTCCAATGCGAGGCCACGTGAGAGCGTTTGGGACGAAGCAAATAAGAGGATTGTCTGTGAGACCACCTAAGAGAGTTTGTGTCCATACCACGTGAGGGTTTCGAGAACACGTGAGAGGTTTCGAGACGGCTTAAGCTCAGACCATGTGAGAGGTTTCTAGACGAGACCACGTGAGGAGTTTCGGGACGGGATAAAGTGAGAGCGTTTGAGACGGGACCCCGTGAAAGGCTTAGAGACCACATTAGAGTGGTCTCTAGAGACGCTTAGAGGCCCTCCACGTGAGGGCTTCCAGACGAGACCATGTGGGAGGTTTCGAGACAAGAACGCGTGAGAGGGTTCGAGATGAGACCGCTTGAAGGAGTTGATTGCGAGACCACCTGACAGGGTTCGAAACGGGACGACGTGATAATGTTCAAAACGAGATCACGTGAGAGGGTTCGAGAAGAGACCACATGAGAAGGTTCTGACGAGGCCACGTGAGAGTGTTGAGACGAGACTGCGTGAGAGGGCTGGAGACTGGAACAAGTGAGAGCGTTCGAGAGCGGACCGCGTGAGTGTCCGAAACAAATATACCTGAGAGGTTTCGAGTTAAGACTTGAGAGGGTTGAGTGCGAGACCATGTATCATGTTTCGACTCGAGACCACGTTAGAGGGTTGGAGCCGAGAGCACGTGAGAGGGTTTTAGACGACACCATGTGAGAAGGTTCGAGACGAACTCACGTGAGATGTTTGAAGACGATACCCCAAGAGGGGGATGGAGCCGACATCACGGAAGAGGGTTCAAGAGTGAGAGACTTCGAGCCGAGACCACGTGAGAGAGTTCGACAGGAGACTACACGAGAGGGTTGACTGCGAGAAAACGTGAGAGGGTTGGAGCAGAGACCGTGTGGGGTAGTTCGAGACGAGTGTACTTGAGAGGTTTCGAGTGACAACGTGAGAGGGTTGAATGCGACACCATGTGAGAGGGTTCGAGAGGAGACCACGTGAGAGAGTTCGACAGGGGACTACGTGAGGATGTTGACTGCGAGACCACGCGTGAGAGGAGTCCAGACGGGAGTACTCGAGAGCGTTTGAGACGAGCCAACGTGAGAGATTGAGTGCGATACCACATGAGAGGGTTCGAGGGGAGACCACGTGAGAGGGTTCGACAGGAGACTACGCGAGAGGGTTGACTGCGAGAAAACGTAGGAGGTTTCGAGCAGAGACCATGTGAGATCGTTCGAGACGGGGGTACTTGAGAGGTTTCGAGTCGATACGTGAGAGGGTTGGGTGCGACACCATATGAGAGGGTTCGAGGGGAGACCACGTGAGAGGGTTCGACAGGAGACTACGCGAGAGGGTTGACTGCGAGAAAACGTAGGAGGTTTCGAGAAGAGACCAATAGAGATCGTTCGAGACGGGGTATTTGAGAGGTTTCGAGTCGAGACCTGAGAGGGTTGAGTGCGATACCACATGAGAGGGTTCGAGGGGAGACCACGTGAGAGGGTTCGACAGGAGACTACGCGAGAGGGTTGACTGCGAGAAAACGTAGGAGGTTTCGAGCAGAGGCCATGTGAGATCGTTCGAGACGGGGGTACTTGAGAGGTTTCGAGTCGATACGTGAGAGGGTTGAGTGCGACACCATATGAGAGGGTTCGAGGGGAGACCACGTGAGAGGGTTCGACAGGAGACTACGCGAGAGGGTTGACTGCGAGAAAACGTAGGAGGTTTCGAGAAGAGACCAATAGAGATCGTTCGAGACGGGGTACTTGAGAGGTTTCGAGTCGAGACCTGAGAGGGTTGAGTGCGATACCACATGAAAGGGTTCGAGGGGAGACCACGTGAGAGGGTTCGACAGGAGACTACGCGAGAGGGTTGACTGCGAGAAAACGTAGGAGGTTTCGAGCAGAGACCATGTGAGATCGTTCGAGACGGGGGTACTTGAGAGGTTTCGAGTCGAGACGTGAGAGGGTTGAGTGCGATACCATATGACAGGGTCCGAGACCACGTGAGAGAGTTTGACAGGAGATTACGTGAGGATGTTGACTGCGAGACCACCTGAGATCATTCCAGACAGGACCACGTGGGAGGGTTCTGGATCGTGTGAGAGAGTTTAAGACGAGGCAACGTGAGAGTGTTGAGTGCAATACTACGTGAGAGGGTTCGAGAGGACACCAAGTGAGAGGGTTGGACAGACTACGTGACGGTGTTGATTGCGAGACCACGTGAGAGGTTTCCATACGGGACCACGTGGGAGGGTTCGAGAAGACCATGTGAGATGGTTCGAGACCAGAGCACTTGAGACTTTGAGACGAGACAACGTGAGGGTGTTGAGTGTGATACCAAGAGAGGGTTCGAGAGGACACCACGCGAGAGGGTCTGAGTCGAGACCACG
This sequence comes from Mantis religiosa, assembly GCA_030765055.1. NCBI lineage: Eukaryota > Metazoa > Arthropoda > Insecta > Mantodea > Mantidae > Mantis > Mantis religiosa. The sequence goes on along the minus strand of CM060957.1, from coordinate 120,177,068 downwards.
TTAGTTTTTGGAACGCGACTTCGCGAGAGAGCTGAGTGCTAGACTTCGTGATAGGATTCGAGAAGGGGCCACCTAGAGACGTGAGCATGTGAGTGTTCGAGAGGAGACTACGTGAGAGTTCTAAACGATATCATGTGAGAAGGTTCGAACCGAGACCACGTGAGAGAATTCGAGAGGAGACTACATGAGAAGGTTCAATGCGAGGCCACGTGAGAGCGTTTGGGACGAAGCAAGTGAAAGGGTTGTCTGTGAGACCACCTAAGAGAGTTTGTGTCCATACCACGTGAGGGTTTCAGAGGAGAACACGTGAGATGTTTCGAGACGGCTTAAGCTCAGACAATGTGAGAGGTTTCTAGACGAGACCACGTGAGGGATTTCGGGACGGGATAACGTGAGAGCGTTTGAGAGGGACCGCGTGAAAGGTTTGGAGACGATACCCCGTGAAAGGCTTAGAGACCACGTTAGAGTGGTCTCTAGAGGCCCTTAGAGACGCTTAGAGGCCCTTCACGTGAGGGGTTCCAGACGAGACCATGTGGGAGGTTCCGAGACGAGAACGTGTGAGAGGGTTCGAGAAGATACCACATGAGAGGGTTCTAGACGAGGCCACATGAGAGTATTGAGACGAGACTGTGTGAGAGGGTTGGAGAGCGCACCACGTGAGGTTTGAGTTCGAGACCATTTAAGAGGTTTCGAGTCGAGACTACGTTAGAGGGTCGGAGCCGAGATCACCTGAGAGGGTTTTAGACGACACCATGTGAGAAGGTTGGAGACGAAGTCACGTGAGAGGTTTGAAGACGATACCCCGTGAGGGGGAATGGAGGCGACATCACGGAAGAGGTTTTAAGACGAAACCACGTGAGAGGCTTCGAGCCGAGACCACGTGAGACGTTTCGAGATGAGATCACGTTAGATTTTTCGAGACGATGGCACGCGAGAGGGTTGGAGACAGGTCCATGTGAGAGGTTTCGAAACAAGACCACGTGAGAGGGTTGGGCAGGAGACTACGCGAGGGGGTTGACTGCGAGAAGACATGAGAGGGTTGCAGCAGAAACCATGTCGGGTGGTTCGAGACGAGGGGACTTGAGAGTTTTCGAGTCGAGACAACGTGAGAGGGTTCGAGAGGAGACCACGTGAGAGAGTTCGACAGGGGACTACGTGAGGATGTTGACTGCGACACCACGCCCGAGAGGATTCCAGACGGCACCACGTGGGAGGGTATGGGAAGACCATGTGACATGTTTCGAGGCGAGAGCACTCGAGAGTGTTTGAGACGAGCCAACGTGTGAGGGTTGAGTGCAATACCACATGAGAGGGTTCGAGAGACCACGTGAGAGGATTCCAGAGGGACCACGTGGAAGGGTTCGAGAAGACCATGTCAGCTGGTTCGAGATGAGAGCACTTGAGAGGATTTAGACGAGACAACGTGAGAGGGTCTGAGACGAGACTACGTGAGAGATTTCGTGATGCGGCGTCGTGAGAGTTGAATGCGAGACCCTATGATAGCATTAGAGAACGTACTACCTGAGAGGGTTCTAGACGATAGTGTTAGAGACATGAGTTCTAAAAGAGATCATGTGAGAGGATTCGAGAGGAGACCACGTGAGAGGTTTCAGGACGGGATAACGTGAGAGCGTTTGAGACGGGTGCGCGTGAGAAATTTCGAGGCGAAACTACGTGAGAGGGTTTGAGACGAGACCACTTGATAGGGTTTCTAGACGAGACCACGTGGGAGGCGTGGAGGAGGGACCAAGTGGGGTTTCAGGAGGATTCTACGCGAGAGGGTTTAGTGCAACACCATGTGAGAGGTTTCGAGACATCACGTGAGAGGGTTAGAGACGGGAACAAGCTAGAGCGTTCGAGAGGGGACCACACGAGTGTCCGAGACAAGAACACGTGAGAGGTTTCGAGACGAGACTAAGTGAGCGATTTGTGTGAGAGAGTTCGAGACGAGACCACGTTAGAAGTTTCGGGCAGGGACCACGTGAGAGCGTTTTGGACGAGACAACGTGAAAGGGTTCGAGACGATATTTCGTGATAGGTTTCGAGACGAAACCCCGTGAGGGGGATGGAGACATCACGTAAGTGTGCGAGACGAGACCATGTGGGAGGGTTCGAGACGAGACCATGTGGGGGGTTTCGAGACGAGACCACGTGAGAAGGTTCGATAGGAGGCCTCGTTAGAGGGTTGGAGGCAAGATGACGTGAAAATTCTCGAGATGAGAGCACGTGCTCGTGTTCGATACAGGACCACGTGAAGGGGTTGGAGAGGGAAGCACGTGAGGGCTCGAGACGAATCTACGTGACAGGTTTTGAGGCAGGACAACGTGAGTTTACTTTAGACGAGATCACGTGGGAGGGTTCTAGACGAGACCACGTGATAGGGCTGGAGGGTCGACCACGTGAGAGGATTCAAGATGGAACCACGAGAGGGTTTTGGAAACAAGACCACGTGAGTGTTCGAGACCAGAGCACGTGAGGGTCTGTGGCGCCACCACGAGAGGTGGTCTGAGGCGATATCACATGGGGGGCGGTTGGAGACGAAACGTGAGAGCGTTCGAGAGACCACGCGATGGGATCTGAGACGAGGTTACGTGAAAGGTTCCGAGACGAGACTACGTGAGTGGTTCGAGATGAAACCACATGAGAAGGTTCGAGACGAGACTACGTGAGAGGGTTCGAGTCGAGACCACGCAAGAGGCTCCGAAACAAGACCACGTGAGAGTTTTCGACACGAGACTAAGTGAGGGGGATAAGTGTGAGACCACCTTAGAGGTTTCGAGACGAGACCACATGAGAAAGTTCGAGAAGAGCCCACATGAGAAGGTTATAGACGAGACTACGTGAGAGGATTCGAGACGAGAGCACGTGAGAGGATTCGAGACGAGAGCACGTGAGAGGGTTCGAGTCTGGACCACATGAGAGGGTCCGAAACGAGATCACGTGAGAGGTTTCGACACGAGACCAAGTGAGGCTTCGAGACGACACCACGTGAGAGGGTTTGAGAAGAGACCACATGAGTGGGTTCTAGACGACACCACGTGAGAGGGTTGAGTGTTTTACCACGTGAGATGTTTCAAGAGAGTTCGCCTGAGAGTTCGAGACGAGACCACCTGTGAGAGTTCGAGGCGAGACCACGTGAGAGGCTTAGAGACGATACCAGTGCAAGGGTTCCAGACGAGAGTACTCGAGTGAGTTGAGTGCAAGACAACGTGAGAGGGCTCGAGACGAGACCAAGATGGTTTTAGGCGAGACCACGTGAGAGTGTTCGGTGTGAGTCCACGTTAGAGGGTTCGAGACAAGACCATGTGAAATTGTTGAGCGCGAGACCATGGGAGAGGGTTTGAAACGAGACTAGGTGAGGTGTTTCGATACGAAACCACGTAAGAGGGCCTGAGACGAATGTAACAGTTTTGGGGAAGGGACGACGTGAGAGGGTTGGAGACGTAACTACGTGAGAAGTTTTGAGACGAGACCACGTGAGAGGGTTCGACAGGAGACTACGCGAGAGGGTTGACTGCGAGAAAACGTGGGAGGGCTCGAGCAGAGACCATGTGAGATGGTTCGAGTCGAGACGTGAGAGGGTTGAGTGCGACACCATATGAGAGGGTTCGCGAGATCGCGTGAGAGGGTTCGACGGGAGACTACGTGAGGGCGTTGACTGTGAGACCACGTGAGAGGATTCCAGACGGGAAAACGTGGGAGGGTTCGAGACCATGTGAGATGTTTGGAGAGGAGAGCACTTGAGAGGGTTTGAGATGAGACAACGTGAGAGGGTTGAGTGCGATACCACATGAGAGGGTTCGAGAGGAGACCACGTGAGAGGGTCTGAGGCGAGAGCACGTGGGACTTTTCGGGACGCGACTTCGTGAGAGTTGAGTGCGAGACCCCGTGATAGGATTCTAGAAGGGACCACTTGTGAGGGTTGGAGACGTGAGCATGTAAGTCTTCGAGTCGAGACTATGTGAGAGGGTTGAGTGCGAGACCACCTAAGAGTTTGTGACCATACCATGTGAGGGTTTGAGAGGAGACCACGTGAGGGGTTCGAGACGGCTTAAGTCCAGACCATGTGAGGGGTTTCTAGACGAGGCCACGAGAGTGTTCGAGACGAGACCACGTTATTTTTTATAATTTTACGTCCTCCAACGTTGTCATATCGGACGGTGAATGACATGTATGAGATGATGCTCAAATGTGTCCAGGTTCCATGGAGCTTAGAGCTACCTGACATTCCTCTTTAAGGATAAGGGAAAAGCCCTAAAAACCTTATCCATGTAACTCACCCTGACCGAAATTCGAACTCGGGACCTTTTGAATGTGAGAGTACGTTAGAAGGTTCGAGCCGAGACCTCGTGAGACTTTGATACGAAACCACGTGATGTTTTGAGGCGATACCACCTGAGGTTTCGAGAAGACTACGTGAGAGGGTTCGAGACGGAACCACGTTAGAAGTTTCGAGCTGAGACTACGTGAGAGTATATTAGAAGAAATCACGTGAGAGGTTCTGAGACGAGGCCACGTGAGAGGGTTGAGCGTTAGAACAAGCGAGGGTGTTCGAACGTAATCCACATGCGAGGGTTCAAGACGAGGCCACGTGAGGGGTTCGAGATGAGACCACGTGAGGAGTCGGTGCGAGACCACATAAGGGGGTTCTAGACGAAACCACGTGAGAGCGTTCAGACCACATGAGAGGACAAGCCTGGAGTCTTCCGGTATAACGCACGTTGGAATTTTGAGTGCTGTGGTTGCCGCTTTGGCTGCAAAATCCGCACATTCATTTCCGACAAGGCATTTTGTCCAGGAATCGAAGCGCATCCTACAGCAACACCGGAAGCGTATATAACGCGAAGAGCAGCCTGGATGCGCTGAACAAAAGTATGGTAGCTGTTCAGCTCATGCATACTCTCAAAGTACATTAAGCAAATTACTCAGAACCAGGCAGTCATCCAAACTGTGACTGCGCACGTACAAAATGACCAGGTACGAGGCATTTTTTTAAGTCAGTACCTTTTTGCGATTCCGCCGTCGAAGCGCTACGGTCGGCGTTCCGCGCATGCGCGCTGGTTACCTACATCTCCTGTCTACGCACTGACGTCATTACAGTCTGATTCTTCATTGTATACGTTGCTTACTTGGTGTTTAAGATGCCTCCGACAATCGTGAGTCTCGCCGATTGTGAAGTACGGGCTGTTATACGATTTCTTAGTGCTTAAGGCGTAAAACCGATCGATATTCATCGTGAGATCTGTGAAGTTTATGGACAAAACATTATGAGTGATGGAATGGTAAGGAAATGGGTGAGAGCATTTAAAGATGGCCGCACAAATGTGCATGATGAACGGAATGGCGTCCTTCAGTCGTTACTGAAGATTTGGTGCAGAAAGTGGACGAAAAGGTGAGAGAAAATAGACACTTTACAATTTCTTCAATGTGGGACTATTTTCCTCAATATTCTCGTAGTGTTTTGTATCGCATTGTGACCGAGAACTTGAAGTACCGGAAATTGTGTTCACGTTGGGTTCCGAAAATGTTGACGGATTTGCACAAAACCCAACGTTTAGGCAGTGCATTGACTTTCCTTGAGCGGTGCCACAATGCAGGTGAAGATTTTTTAGACCAAATTGTTACTGGTGACGAAACATGGGTGGCCTACGTCACACCAGAATCGAAATAATAATCCATGGAATGGCGACATTCATCATCACCCGCAAAAGTGAAGTTTAAGCAAACAATTTCTGCCCGAAAAATCATGTGCACAGTTTTTTTGGCACAGAAAAGGAGTATTTCTAGTGGAGTTTCTGCCTCGTAATGAGACAATCAATGCAGCGTCTTATTGTGAGACATTGAACAATCTGCGCCGTGTAATCCAGAACAAAAGACGTGGCAAGTTGAGTAAGGGTATCGTTTTGCTGCATGACAATGCCCGTCCACATGTGGCTAATCGGACCAAAGATCTCATCAAATCATTTCAATGGGAAACTCTAGATCCTCCATACAGCCCTGATCTGACGCCCAGCGACTACCATTTGTTCCTGTATTTGAAGAAACATCTGGGCGGTCAGCGTCTTCAAAACGATAACGAAGTCAAAACAGTTGTGATACAGTGGTTAAATCGTCAGGATTTTATGAGGATATTCAAAAACTGGTGCCACATTATGACAAGTGCCTCAATATTTACGGAAATTATGTAGAAAAGTAGATTAAGGCGCAGGCTTTCATGTAAAAATAAAATTATTGCGATATCTATGCACGTCTTTTCTTAGTTCCAAAACGGCACTGACTTAAAAAACATGCCTCGTAAATGGCTAAAAAGGCCAGTTCTACTATGTAGACCGAAGGGAGATGTCGGTTCCACAGACATAGGCACATTCAGTATAGTTAGATTACTTCCGTAAAAACCCTGGCATAATGCATTGCTTACCTTAGGAGCGACTCTCACCACCGATGGGCGTGGCTTAGGCGTGAGGTGATTGGGGCAGTTCCTCGATGCCGTCCAGCATGTCGTCTGCACATCCCTCGAAAACGTAGCTCTCGGCTCTGCTGCTGCACTCATATTCAGACTTGCTGAGTAATCACTTTCCGAATCACTGCTGCTACTGTCGTCATTAACAGCGATCGTTAGCTTTTCCACCTCTGTTTCTAGGAGACCCTCAGTTTTTATATATTTCTCTTCTACTTGGTGAACATGCCGGCAAACTGGACCCCATTCTGCTTCTCCTATTTCACCAAATCGCTGTTCGCACAAACGCCATACGTCTTCCATGTTGAAGCTCACATTGCAAAGCGCAACCCATTCTTTTACGTGCCCATCTTCTTCTAAAATTGCATCCACAATATATTTCTCATGTTTTGGCTTATGCAACTTTATAAGATCATATAGTTCCGCTTTCAGCATATGGCTTCCGAACGGAATCCTATGCTTAACCAACCAGTCTTGCATATCCTGCTTTTTTGTGTTCGCTGTGGGGCATTTTTCTCTGGTAACATTGTGATATGAAGCGTTGTCTATCACAAGAACAGACTTTTCTGGAAGATTGGGCTTTAGTTTTTCTTTAACCCATTTCAAATAATTTTCGCTGTTCGTTTCCCTATGATAGTCTCCACTTTTTGTGTTTGATTTAAAGATCAATTGCGCATTGGGAATGAAACCCTTTTCTGTTCCTGCATTCACAATAATTAATCTTTGTCCTTTGGAGGTAGGTGCCATATAACCCTGTGTACTATCGTCAGACCAAGCTTTCTTCTTTGTGTGCGAACTGTGTATATATGTCTCGTCGCTGTAGACAACAGGACGACCTTCCTGTCGTATTTTGTTATAGCACGTAAAAATGAAACACGAGCACTTCTTATGGTATGCTTTTCAATTAGAATGCGTCTGTTCTGACGCGTGTTTCGCCATCGAAATCCCAGACGCTTGAACACTTTGAGCAAGCTTGACTCTCTACCTTTGTAATTAATTGTTTCTCTTAATTTATGTAACACAGCTTTAACTGTAGGAACTCGCTTTTCATGGATGTAGAATTCATTTATAGTCCTGCGAACTACACACATATCAAAATCATCGAGATCAGTGAATGGTTTGGACCTGTTTTTGTTTCGCTTTGGTGTACCGAATGAAGAGACTGAACCGCTCTGTATATCAATCATCTCCTTTATTTTCTTAACCGTGGATAGCGAAACGCCCGTTGCGGCTGCAACACGCTCATTAACCTTACTCACAGGGATTACAAAATTAGCTCCGTCGGCTTCCCGTCGCATAAAATTTAAAACATTAGCTATTATTTCTCTAGCTTGCCTTTTTACAGTTCTGCGATAAACTTTAGAGCGATTGGCTGCCATAATACTCCCCTTTTATGCACTGCAACACTCACAGACAAAAGTAACTGATAAGTTTAACAGATTTAGTGTTCCCAACAAGGCACGTGATAACCAAGTTCACTCGTCTAGATGAGGAAACACACTGACCTTTGCGCATACAGGTTGACGCATACGGCTGGGTGGGGGGGAGAGAGGGAGGAACTGACATACGTGAGGCGCAAGCGGATATTGAAAAAGGGCTCGCCAGCTGAACACCCGGAGCTTTTATGGAAATACGGCTACTCTACTGTTGATGTCCTTAGATTTATCGGTGTAGATCAAAATTAGTTCACCGTAACCCGATAAAAGCTCTTTAAAGGTGCCGATACTAGACGCAGACATCGTAGATTTTTGGTATTCCGTCATCCCAAGATTCTTCGTGGGATATCGCACAGAACCAAGCGGGATACCGCCGCTCCTTCCTAGGAAAGAGGCGAGGCAATTCGATGCAGTAGAAGCTCCCGGAAAGAAAAAACATGCAGGCTTGGGACTAAGCACTGCTCCGAAAACGGAAGCGAACGTCGGGTGCGTAGACACGCATTCAAGCCCACAAACAGAATTCCAGACATAATAAAGGCTGGCGACCCGGCTAGTAGGGAAAGCCCCGGTAGCCAGTCGAATGTCCTGATCATGGTTAGCGTCCAATCTTCTCAGCATAGATGGACGTGCGGAAGAATACACAATGCAACAATAATGCAATTTGGATCGGATCAGAGAGCCAAACTATCCAATCCACTCCCCAAGAAAATGTTTTTTTCAGCATCACATACAATCATTCAATACATAGTTGCAACCTGTACACACTGTTTTATACTTCAAATTAAAATCTACAGACGTGAAAAACATACTTTGAGGAAGTACAATAGTACCTCAATCTGTTCGATTAGAAATTGTGAAGTATGTTCTTAACTAATATGAACAAAATCCCGTTAATAATTACTTGAAGTATAAGTTTCCTACATCATTGCTTCAGATATTTCAGCCCCAAAGCAATGCATTTTTGGATAATTGAAGCATGAGTATATTTAATATCAAATGACCAATCTTTTTCAAGACATAGTGTATAAGCTACGCTGTGGTTCTAGAATGCGGACCTTCACCAATAGAACAGTCAGTGAGCCCAGGTCTGATATTCCTTTTCTTCTGTCTTCGTCCTACCCCTATACACAGCGAACTTAAAACTCATGTTACTTGATGCAATAAGCCGTGTGATTCGTATGCGCCCCAGTACAGTTGACTGTAAGGTACTGTAACAGTCAATATGCATATTAAGTGTTCATCAAGAAATAAATGCTGAAAATTATGTTAAATAGTTAAGCACACTGTTAATTTCAAATTTACCCATTAACTAGGTTCTAGCAGATAATGCCTCTCACCATAACACACAAAAGATAACCCTCCAACATCAAGTTCTTTATAGAGAATTGTCAAAGTATTTAAAGTGAGACATATTTTATATAATTATGAGTAGCTGGCATGCTTTAATTTATAAGAGTACTCACTCAGACTAGTAGATGTTCAAATTTTCCTCCGAAAACGTTTTTCAATCTCCATCGGGACCATCTGCAGCAAGCTATGCTGAAGATGGTCCCGATGGAGACTGAAAAACGTTTTCGGAGGAAAATTTGAACATCTACTAGTCTGAGTGAGTAGTCTTATAAATTAAAGCATGCCAGCTACTCATAATTATATAAAGAATGTATACGTTCTTGGTTACAAAATCACAATATCCTGTGTGATGAAAATAGCACCAACAGAATTGTATGATTAAATTTTAGTCGTTAAGTCTACTCAGATCTTTTTAACTGACGAAATCGTCAGATAATAACCATGCAACCATGTGGCTTCCTCTGTAACATCCAGATCTGAATTCTATAGAATTAGTAGGAACAGATCCTAAACAATGGGCTGCATGCAAAAATGTAACCTTTAAAATGAAAGATGAAATGTACCGCCAATGATTTGAGCAAATTGAACAAACGGAATTGGAAAAGGTATGCTATCATGTGGAGAAAATAAACCAGGGGTATTAGGAAAAAGATGCACTAACGGAAAAAAAATCAAAAGACTATGATCAGTCTATCTCAATGTTAAGTTGTGAGGAAGTGAAAAACCTTTCTGGAACTATAGTATGGTATTTAATTTGTTGGATACTGTACATCTTCCCTGAATAGCGACACATGAAATAAGTATCCAGTGATACTTGAGAGGGTGAAGTCATCGCAATGAGATATCACTGCCATTGAAGGCCAGGGAAAACAGGTAACAGACTTGCATCAAAGCTTTCATTTAAATATTTCAGTGTTCAAGAATCATTGTGCAGCCCACATGGCCAGCTTGGAATGTTTCTTTACTGATTTAGTTAAATAAAATTCAGTCCTATTTAGTGTAAGGCACAACAGGAATAAATTACAAAGCTATACAGAAGGTTGTTATGATCTACTATAATCTTTATGAAAAATATGCTCTACCACTGGTGATGTTCCGACAATCTTGAGCTCTTGGTACTGTGACTTTCGGGTTCGCAGAATCAGAAGTCCAAGTTGCAGAAATACACAATGTTCTTTATTTCCATAGAAACACACTTTGATCAACCCTTACAGTAGCAGAATTACGTAACATACACAAATACAATTGACCAGGTCGTTGACCACAAACAAAGAGTTCACTTTCAAAACAGCTGCACGCTGACAATTCTCAGTTCCAATTTGACTCTCCCTAACTGGCGATTGCAGCTCCTTTATATAGCTCACTCGTATTTCTAGACGTTTGTAGAATGTTCTCTATTCACTGTTCCAGAAATTACCAGACAAAACACAAAGCTTTCAGTCAACTAAGTTTATCTGTTTTGGCAAGCCTTTTATCTCCGCTGTGCACTATCTGCCCCTTTGTATGCATCGGTGGCCAGTCGCGACAGTATCATTCTGCAACACTGCAGTTTACTTCCAATGAAGTAAATTGCTAAAAAATACATGGATGTCTACAGTTCATCTGGTTTATCTTGAAACACAGGAATTAGAGAGTGCACTATTGCCCGCACAATATGTAACCCATGACTGCCTAATCCCATACTGCATCACCTCTATACCTAGGTATAATGTTCCAACTGATTCCATCCGATTATACTGTAGCTACCCCTTTAATACTTTCAAGCACAGAGCTTTAAAGACTACTGGTAGATGTTGGTAGTATAGATATACTATCCATTAGGGATTTTTTAAGTCACTTTCTTCTAAATTTATGATGAAAATGTCCAACATATCTATTAATCCATCTTTTCCCCAGTACATCATCTTTTCTACCTCCTTCATTGATTTGTGCCCTTATTAGCTTGATAGCATTCATATCACAATGACACTGAGGTAAAGTATGTCCATTTAATTCAGCTATGGAGATGATTGTATAGAGTTTGAACTTATCTTTGTTTCTCTTAATTATCTCATACATCGGTTTTAATATTATATTTCCATTATTACCATATTTCCTGTCAATATAAAGCACTGTTTGTAAATAATTAAGCCCTGCACTGGTTGCAGCACCTGTCGCTGTCTAACGGAGACTAGGCAGTTGCGGATAGCAGTGGCAATATGTTTACACAACTTTTCACACCTCCCTTGTTACAGGGAGGGGTAGCGCAAGTAGGTCATGTTTCAAGTTAAACCAATGAACCTTACTTATGGTTCCATTTTCAGTGTCATTTGATGCAGCAGGAATCAGAGCATACTTCTGAACAAACATTATGATACATTCATACTGCTGAATTTTCATTTGGTTTTGCACGTTGAAGTGCAAAGCGGTTGTACTAATGTGAACTCATTAATATCCTCCATAGTTTTGGTTAAGAGGGGTGAAAATGCAGGAAGCAATAGAGGCCGATATTACATTTCCATTCACCTTAGGTATTGTGTGATTCACTTTGGGAGCTATAGCTATGCTAATTTCTGTCAATACAATCCATCCTTTCTGAAATTAATGATGCTGTTGGTACATTTAATTACAAAATGGGAATTAAAATAAATTCATGTATAAACCTTTGCGTAAAAATTTCAAATAATGCTCTTGTGGATGTTCCTACACCATCATTGTATAAGTTTTTCCTGTTAAATACAAAAACTTTTCCCAAAAAAATGCAGAGGGTTTATTAAAATAAAATTATACATACACATGTAGTCAGGGAAGTGAGAAGGTAAATGCCAGTATGGTATACTACCTCTATTTTCATTGGTCAAATAGCATCCTGCCACTGAAAACCAGAGAATCTTACAAGCAGTCAGTGTTTCTTTGTAGGAAAGAATAGGCCCTGATATGTTATACTTGAAATGTAATATAATTTATTTTCATGACCTCATCAACTGGAACATGTACACCAGGCAGCTTTTACCAGAACAGAACCATGTCTCTTAGAAGTGTTTCCGCTTCACTGCAGCATACTAGAGTATAAAAAAAGAATGCCACCACAGACCATGCAGCAAAACACATAAAGATCTCAGATCACTTTGCTACTCTTGTAATGGTGTACTATTAGAAGGCTGTGGTAACTTGTGATGACCATTGTTGTCACCTTAATGATTATACCACTAGAATTAACATTTTAAAAAATATTTCTTGGTAAGAAAATATGGCAATTTCATTATGTATTCTACACCTGACTGTAAAACTATAAGCTATGCAGATGACACTACTATTATATGTAAAGCAAACAATGATCATGACCTGCAATTATTAGCTACTAAGGAATCAATAAGAATAAATACATTTTTCAAACCTTTAAACCTCAATAATAATCCTGGCAAAACAAATTTAATTAAATTTCAGCTAAATAGTAAGAAAAAAGATACATTGTTTCATATTAAATTTGATAACATAATACAAGTTATTTATGAATGCAACTTGATAAACATATTTCCTGGAATAATCATATTGATAACCTCTGTAAAAAAATAAGTAAAGGTTTGTATCTAATGAGGAAGTTTGCAAAAACTTGTAATGTAGATGTACTAAAAATGCTATATTATGGAATAATTTATTCACATATCCAATATGGTATTAAGTTATGGGGTGGTGGTAATAATTCTCATATTCAGAGGGTTCTAGTACTACAAAAGAAATGTATTAGAACAATGTTTAAAATGGGGATGCATGAATCATGCAGAGAAGTTTTTAGAAAAGAAAATATGTTTACTGTTGTGTCTTTATACATATATAAAGTTATTAACTTAATAAACCAGAAAAAAACAAAATTAAATAGTGAAGTACACAATCATGATACTAGATGTAAATCTGACTTGCACTATAGTAGTTATAATGTAAAATCTGTAAATAAAGATCCATGTAGGATTACAAATGTACAATAGACTTCCAGCCTATTTTAAAAGAGAAAACAATGCTGTTAAATTTAAGCAATGTGTTAAACAATATCTTTTAAATAATCCTGTATATAATATAAATGAATTTTTGCAAGCTATATGTTGTAAATTTTAATATTGTAAATTGTGTTTAATTGACAATGCTCGATACTTGTATTAGTTTATGGGCAGTAAATAAATGAATGAATATTTTAAGTTATTTCAAATGACAATACAAGATATTTGTGACTTTACACCCTCCTTGGCAAACATCTATAAAACATTTTTGGTAACTAGGTATGTGTTGGAGGTGATCAGTGGGGAAAAAATTTCATATCAGCTTTATCAACTACTTCTTACAGACAACAAAGCATCAGTCAACCAATAATGCAAGCCCAGATAATGCAGATTTGGCTGTTTGTCAAAATTATTGAGTTTGGCTCAGTGATAAGCTTTAAAGAACTAAACTCTTATGCTGTCAAAGTGATGGTATGTTTTCTTTTTCTTTTCTCCAAGTTTTGGTATAATAGGGAAGAATCTTGGGATAACATACTGCCTCAGGTTTTTCCTCACTTCCTTCACACACTAGAATGAAGCTAAATACCAATCACATATGAAAAATATATATAAAAGTGCTAACATTATTCCTTTAAATATAAAAATGTTCTTTCAACAAATAAGCTCCACATGATCATAATTTATTACAACAGTAACATTTACTTTTTCACATATTAATGATAATGTAGCTTAGCTTCCTTAATCTACACCTTTCTCACTGTTCATTTTAATGAAACATCATATTTCTATCTTTTTAAATCCTACTTGTTCTAACAAAGCATGAACTACAACCACTGTGAACAAATAAATGGCTAGATCATCCCTTAATGTGTTAAAAGCCTGCATATATCTAAAAACAAATGCTATCTTTTCTGGTGATATACCACTTGCTAAAAGAATTGCTCCAAAAAATCCAGATGATTTCTTCTTACACTCTATAAGTACAACAACTATATTTATACCTTCAAGAACCACAAATGGTAGAAATGCAGATGTATTGGTAAAGAAGATGCACACAAATATTCCTAATAAAATAATATGTAATCTAATTGCAAGAAAGGTGCCGATTGTAGAATTATAATAAACTGCACTGCTTTGATTGTTAATATTTTCATGGGTTCCAAAGCTGATGTCAGTTACTGTATCTGCTTTCTCATCCAAGTTGTTCCCTTTAGGTCTATAAGTAAATGATGCTTCATGCTCTTGTTGAATACTTGATGTGATACCATTCATTAGAGATACATCATCATTGTGAACAGGCTCACAATTAATTTTTTCTGCCTCTCCTGTTATACGTTTGATTCTGCTTTCAGCATGTTCCAAAATACGTCTTCGCCTGGCTTCTCGCCTTCTGGTGTCCTGTGACTCCATAATGCTTAAAGATCACTGTTCTCTGGAACAAATTAAACCAGCTGTAAAAACAAAGATAATATAGGGTTACAGGCATTTTTTTGTTTGTTTGTAATTTACGTCCTCCAATGTTAAGTCATATCGGACGATGAATGAAAGCGGTGAAATGATGCTCAAATGAGTCCAGGGACCATGGAGCTTAGAGTTACCCAACATTTGTCTTTCAGGATAAGGGAAAAACCCCGGAATAAACCTTATCCAGGTAACTCGCCCTGACCGAATTTGAACTTGGGACCTCTTGAATGTGAGGCAGACATGCTACCATCTACGCTACCGAGGCGGGCTTACATGCAGTGATCCAGTTCAACAGCTCTTAACAATATGTTACTTTATTTTATGAAGCCTATTGCTGCTAAAATTTTCTATGAAAATAATGTTGTCTTGGCTTTTATTCACTGGATTATTACCTAACTGTGTAGAAAAATTCTGATGAAGTTAACCATTAGGAACAATGATTAGTTTGCTATAGGCTTCACATATTAATTACACCCTATGCTGAGACATAAAAGAATCTCAAGCCTGATAAAGAGATCTTCCATACCTAATATGGAAAGGCAAGTTGAGAACCACAGAAGTTAAAGAGCATCCATAAATAAGTAAATAAATAATAAATATATAAACAAACACCCTATGGTACTTATAAGTAAAGAAACACCTTGTGTTCTGACTTGGTAAGACCAGATATCTGGAATAATAAACACCTTGGAAGTCCAGAAACTTAGTATTGTATGAATACAAACCTTGATGTATGATAGTGAAATTTGGGTCACTGTAAAAGCAGAAGAGAATCCTACAATTGCTATCAGCCTGTATGGAAGGGGAGAGTCAAGTTTTGTTGTTCTGTGATGCTGACTGCTGAACTGTTCTTACTGTTAATTGAAGTGTATGACTTACTGCAATTTCTACACTACCTGCAATGTCAACATTAAAACCTTAAGTATATTCTTATGTATTTATTAAATGACAAATTTTTATGATGAAAAAAAAGTAAGCAGAAGGTCAATTTGAATAACCTGGAATTTGGATTCATGCTGGATTAGTGCCATTTGATTATAGCACAAGGTGGTGATCAGCAAGACTTTTTCTTTTTTAGTCAGCAGTACTTAATGCATTACTTACTTAGAATTTATATTTAATATACATTACTGTCAAAAGTTTTTGGACACTTGGTATAGGATAGTATGTTTGTAGATCTCCTATAGCTATGTCATCAAAGAACATGATTAAGTACCATGAGGAAATATCACTGTGCATGATATTTGTTTATATGAACTACTGCTGAGGCTTAAGTAAATGTTTATGAATCATAACCACCAACAGAGAATTATTAGGTGTTACACTGATATAGGATCAACATTTACTCATGACCTTATTCTGAGTTCACACAGCTTCTTGTTATGGTCTCAGAGCATACAAGTGCTTTATTGCAATTGGATTAGTGTTACCCGTATTACTGTGGCATCCTCACTTAGTAGCAGTGAGTATTTGACTGTTATTTATTAGAATAACTTGCATTATTTTATTCTTCTTTATTCTTTGCATTCTAAATCAATAGCATGAAAGAAAAGATGAACAATATGGCTTTTTTTTCTTCTATAAATTATTTTATAAAATGGGCCCAGGACCATCCATCAGTTTGGAAAAGCGTTCAGAGATCAACACAATTCATGGTGAGGGGTACAGTGTTCACCAAATTTCACAAAAACTAAACATTTCATAGTCCACATTCAACTATGCAATTCTCAGATTACATTTCAGTTCTAACAAGGACAGGAAACAAAGTGGAAGATCAAGGTATACTTCTAGAGCACAGGACTAGTTAATAGTTTTAAAAAGTAAAAGAAATAGGAGGCTGACTACCCCAGAAATTTAGTCTGATTTTAATGACAGTTATAGTAAGGAAATCTCTTTCAGTACTATGAAGCGATGATTGATATCAGCTAATTTATGGGGTAAGGTGGCAGTGAAGAAACCAATTCTTAGACCCATAAACAAACAGAAGAGATTGACACAGGCAAAAGAACACAAAAGCTGGGCAAGTGAAGACTGGGAAAGGCTTTTTTGGACAGATGAATCCAAATTAGAGAATTTTGGGCCTTTTTCTTGCTGAAAAGATGCATCTAACTGCATAACACCTATAGTAAAACATGGTGGGCGCTCCCTAATGGTCTGGAGATGTTTTTTTCTTTTAGTGGAGTTGGCCGGCTCTACAAAATTGAGGGAAACTTGGATAAACAAGGCTACCGTTCCATTTTGCGCAGATATGCTGTTCCATCAGAAATGTGTCTAATTGGTCCGGGATTCATCATGCAGCAGGACAATGATCCAAAACACACATGCAAATTGAATAGTGTCCCACCTAACTCTGCGACCTCAAATATCTCCGAAATGAAACAAATTATGAAAATTCCAATTAGCCAGGAATGTACCTATGTCAGGGGCTCACACAATGAGAAGGTATGCACAACCCATAAAGGTAAACAAATAACACTTCCAACACCAAGTTGCATTTTTTTTTAAAATGGAACATGTATAATATAAGACCTGAAACATGTATCTTTATAAATATTAAAAGCAGAAGCTGAAGTATTCTTCATATTTGAGTTTGATTCATGAGTCACTATGTTTACACTCAAACTTCTCTTACTTGTTGTTGTATAATTGAAACGTTTTCAAGATCATTCGATCTCATCCTCAGCTGTTTGGTGACTAAATGAACCTTCCTCTTCTTCCATGGATGAGATCGAATGATCTTGAAAACGTTTCAATTATACAACAACAAGTGAAGTTTGAGTGTAAACATAGTGACTCATAAATCAAACTCAAATATGTATCTTTATTCTAGCAAAATAACAACTACAGCTATAATTAGTGATAGCACACTTGGATCTGCTTTTCTAAATACATTTACTAGTGGCCAATGGCCCTCAGAAACTTCATTGTTGTGCATTACATTCGGCATGGAAAATGCACCCACAAATCACCAGTAGCGATGAAACCATGACATTTCAACAAATGTTTGAAGTGCCCACTGTTTGCATCAATACACTTTTGGAATCTGGCAACAAGAGGATGCACGAATTACAGTGTTTATTGCTGCATGCACCGCAGTAATACGATGTTGCACATCCTCTACTGTTGTTGGCCGTTCTTGATACACTCTACCTTTCACCGTGCCCCAGAGAAAATAGTCTAATGGATTCAAGTCAGGGAACCGAGCTGGCCATCGCACAGGACTTCCCCGTCCTATACACCTATTTGAAAACTTTGCATAATGTGTGGGACATCCATCATGCTGGAATCACAGTGATAGACGCATTTCCAATCCCACATACTCCATGAGGAGGGGTAGAGTGTATTGCAGAAATGATGTATGTCGCTGTCCGTTTATGTTCTCTGATAAAAATAGGGACCTAAAATGCGGTAATGATACCACACCAAATTTTGACACTCCCTGTCGTTGATGACAACTTGGCGAATCCAGTGGGAATTTTGCACGGACTAGCAGTGCATGTTCCGCAGATTCACATGACCATGATTTGTAAATGAAGCTTCGTCCGTAAACAACATACTACTTAGGAATGCTGGATTACCTTGCAACGGTCACGTGGAACACCCATGTCTCATCCCCCGTGATGATATGGTCCAACAATGCATCACCTCCTACATGGTATCGGGTCAAGAATGTCAGAGTACTGGCACATCTCTTTTCTTTGTGTTTCTCTGTTCTTTGTGTTCAGCAACTTCGGAACCCATCGATAGCATAATTTTCTGTAATCAGGATTTCTGACAGAATTCTGTACAGAATAGACCTTGAAATCTGCAGAAAATGCAATGACTGTGGAAATGGTGTTCGCACACACAAGATCCTTGCTAATGACAGATAGCCGGCCCGAGCGTGGTTCGTCATGCAGGTTCTCTCTGCCTGCCTTAAATAACCTCACCCACTTACAGACTTTGGTATCAATCATGGCTTTGGGCCATAAACTTCACTAATCTGGCGATAAATTTCTGCCACTGTTGTATTCCTTGCTGTCAAAAATTGAATGATTGATCTGATTTCACATCCGGCGAGCCGCACTATCGTCTTTAACTTTTTCATCACACAGTACGGTCCACACTCACTGCCAACCTGCTCCAACTGCTGTGTCACTGTGTGCATGGGATGCCAGGATTGAGTGCACATGCGCAAAAGTACAATTGCCTGATTCTTTCGACATTACGGGGCAGCAGACCTTACTTAAAAATAGTCTTCGTATATGATATTGACAATATGTGTCTGGCATCAGTGTATAACTCACAATATGTCTGATTTTAATTGTATATTAAAATTTGTCTAACGACTCAGTAAAACACATTGCAAAAACCTTAATAATGGCAAAATATTTATTACTATGGATGTTTTTAATGCAACTGTAGCCAAGGATGTGTACATTTACTAGATACGAAAATGACATGAAGAAAGAAATTAGGCTGGAAAGGGCTAATAACGATAACATAAGGAAGGAAAAAGGTTATTACTTTTGTAAAAAATACACTCCAAAAATGTATATTGATATTTGAGGAAAAGATACGTGTGAATTTACTTTGCACAATAATGGACAGTGTTATTTATGCCAAATTAGATATGAATCTGGCAGATTCTGAGATCTATTGGGTATCAAGAGTCTTTTTCGTTAAAAGTAAAATTTGAAAATAAGTATAGAATAGAGATACAGGATAGTGGACTTAACTGAGATGTAAGTGGAATGATGATGAAGCAGAACGTTTTATGAAAGTTAAAATGAAATTTAGAATATGCAACAGCACATTCCTATAGTTAAAAATACACAGATTCCTGACCTACTGTTTGCTAAAGACCTAGTAGTGGAGACAAAAACAATGTTGAGCTAATAAAATTAGTTGAAGCAATTTCTACATTTCACAAGATAAATAATGAATGAAGCAAGCTGCAAACTACCCACCTTGTAGCATGGATGGTAGTAGCATGTATGCCTCACATTCAAGAAGTCCTGAGTTTAGATCTTGATCAGGTTGAGTTATCTGGATAAGTGTTTCCCAGGCTAATTTGAGCATCATTCACCCATTTCATTCATTGTTTGACATGACTTAACATCACAAAATGTTAAGTTTGAGTTTGATTTATGAGTCACTATGTTTACACTCAACTTCACGTACTATGTTGTTGTATAATTGAAACGTTTTCAAGATCATTTGATCTCATCCTCAGCTGTTTGGTAATGTTTCAATTATACAACATAGTAAGTGAAGTTTGAGGTAAACATAGAGACTCATAAATCAAACTCAAAAATGAAGAATACTTCACTGTTAATAATGCTTCTGCTTTTAATATTTATAAGAAGAAACAACTACAAATTAAGACAAAATGATGTTAGGTAAAGGACAAATATCAAAGTACAGAAATATTTTTTAGATTTGGCATATGACATAATGTTGCACAGTAGTTTATGCTTGAGTCCACTTGTTTATTTGTAAGAAAAAGGGGTTCAGGTTAGTCATCTGTCATCTAACTCACTAGCTTTATCAGCAATCTGCTGGTGAATGCAGAATCTTACCACCACCACTGACTTGCATGACGTCACTTGCACACATCCGAGCAAGGTCACGTGCCACCTCTAAAAAATACATCTGTAACACATTTTATTATTTAGGCATTATAGGTGTAACAGCAATGTGGTTGGAGTGAACAAATGAAAAAAGTCTGTCATTTGTTTGCTGTTGCCTAAGGCCTTCTCTTTGGTGGTGGAAATATGAACTTCTTTATCAAATTATCAACTAGTGGGACTTCAAGGTTTATTACTCAGTCTTTATATTTACATATTAAGATGTTCTCCTATGATGTCAGTTTGTTATGGTTTACCACACCTTTTAATAATTTTAGATTTGGGTCAAAGTCAAGCTGTGAAGCCTTACCTGCTGGACCCACTACACAGAAATATTGGAGAGCAAGAGAGCTAATGACTTCATTGCCAAAGCCTAGCATGTGAAAACAACAACAGATTTGGGTCAAGGTTATAGTTTTCATTCCAAAAGTGATAAGTTACTGCTGACTTTCTTCCTATATCAATTTGATCTTTCTAAAATGTCACTTGACTCTGGATTTTAGGTTTCTTTTAGTATGCTCTATGTAGAATTTTTCACAATCCTTAAAACTTAATTTGGTATATTCTGGATATCTTGATCATCTTTTGCTTTTTAATATAACACTTTCAATACTGAGTATCTATTTGTAGGTGCCAAGATGACATTTTGTTCTTTAAAGATCATCTTGATGTTATTAAATGTTTTTGGGGGTATGTGAATACACTGAATATGCTGTTGCTTTCCTTTCATTTGGTATAATCCGGATCTATTGATTGCTGGGATTTCATCTTTTGTTTTTGAATTTAATAATTTCAATAATAAATATCTATTTGTAGGTGCCAAGATATTTTGTTCTTTCAAGATCTTTTTGAATTTATTAAATGTTTTTGGGATATTTGACTACACTGAGTTTGCTGTTCCTTTCTTTTTTTTTAATGAATGTGCTTGCTTCCTCAATGATTTCCTTTAGCTTAGCCTTTCTTATTTTCTTAAAACCAGACTTTTGAAATATCCATTTTCTTCTACTATGTGAAGTATGGATTTTTGTTCCTTGTAGTATTCTTTGTCCATGGGTATGTTGACTAGTTTGTGTATAAAATTGTTTATTATTGTATGTTTAATATGGAATTTAATTCACTAATATGGATATCTCTATTCAGATCAGTTGTATCCATACTACTGAGATTTGCATATTCCTCTTTGGGCCTTGAATTAACAAAATTGGGAGAAATATTTATTAAGAATTTATATTGCATTTCACTATTGTCATTAACTAAAATGTGAAGATCCTTTCTGTTCTTGCTACCTGATTTTTCAGAATATACTTATATAATTCAGTTAACTCATATTCTTGCAAAAATTTGATTGTTTCCTTCCTTTTGTTTATAACATTTTACAATTTTGGTTCCACCATCTTGGTTTTTAATAATTTATTGGAATTACAAATATAAATAGGGTTATGTATATCCAGAAATATTATGATGTTTATGTAACATATTAAAACCTTCATCCTCCTTTATAATGTCTTGTTTAGAGAGAGAGATTCAGAAAAATAATTTCTAAACAATGTGCAATAGATACGTCTACTTCTGGATTTCCAAACATTTCTATCAGCATTGATGTTTAACTTCCGAACTTAAATAGATTGGAAAGTAATCACTCTTTAGGTTGTCTACATTAACATTCCATTGAATGCTAGAAATTAATTCTTTAGAACTAAAACACAGATCAGGAAAAGACTTTGCTTGATTAATTGAACCCAGCTTAGTAGGTTAACTTAACATTTAGCACATAAATATCTAATGTAGCTAAGCATTTTAACCAATGGAATGTTCAAGATATTCATCTAAATTAAATCAGTATTGCCTGTACTGTCTCTGGTTCTTTTAATTAAACAGTAATTTTAAAGAATCATAATCTCTTTATAGCCTACTAATACACCATCACTGTTTGCTCCAATCAAAGCGTAGTAAAACAAGTTGAAATCCTAAATTTGTTTGTTGATTTTAGCCATGTTTCAGTGATAAATAATCTATTTCACTAGCTGATAATAAATTTGAAACTCCTGTTTCTGTATAACTATATTTTTAACACTATTTTAGATTACTTATGTTATTTTTTATTTCCTTTGAGCATTCATCATTCACTTTTGAAGATTGTTTATTTGCTGTAAACACAGGTGGTTATTTAACTATCTTTTCAAGTTTTGGATTAGTCTTAAAATCTTTATGCTCACTCTTTTGTCACAGCATAATTTATACATTGGTTTCTCTACATTAACTTCTGGAGAGATAACTTAGTTTTGATCATGACCGTACTCTGCTGTCTCTTACCATTTGGAAAAAACAGCCAATTCATTGTTTTTCTTTAGTTTCCTAAATCTGTACTTTTTCTTATTATTGAAGGTGATTTCTTAACATCATCTTCACTTATCTTTTCCAAAAAGATTTCATTACTGCTGTGTTTTGAAACTATACTACTGAGCTCATTACAATCTTCGCAAAAGTTAAGACATATGGAGGCGGGCCGTACTGCAGACTCCAGCCAATCATTAGCTTGCCAGCACTGCCAAATGTGGTAGATGCATCTCACACGTCTGAATTTACATTATATTAATTAATTCTGCTCGGATGTTTGAAAAATGACAGATGCCAATCTTATAATAAGAAAGAATTTTATTTTCTGATTATGACCATACAAAATTCCTGTCTCTAGGATACATAGAACACAAGCGATGCATGTTTCATCTTTCATATGGTTATGGTTAAATGTTACAGATAAATATTTGAATATTACAGATGCTAATCTTATAAAAAGAAAGAATGTTATTTTCTGATCATGACCGTACAAAAATTCTGTCTCTACGATACTTATAACGCAAGCGATGCACTTTTTATCTTAACATGGTTATGGTTACACCCAACATCCATCCATTCAACACAGATAAGCCTGAAAAACAACACCATTCTTTCCTCATAACATTTATCTCAAGCATAAATAAATAATGCATCTACTATTAAAACAGAAGTCACACAGTTTGAAACAGAGTTAATTTTCAGTTCGTTTTCAGAGTAGAGGTGTCGTTTTGTTAAGGTGAATGGCATCGTTAAGTCTCGTGTGTTGAACTTGAGCTGAAATATTGTTAATATTACTTAAATTATTATTATACACATATCTTTTTTCCAGTGTTTGTCATCTGAGTGCATGAACATGTCCCTTGAAGCTGGGACAAGTGATTTTTAAATCAACAAATGTGATAAGATTCATTCTCAGGGCAGAAAAAGATTATGAACAATTTTTTACGAAAGCTGTCCAATCCAGGATATAGGGCAACTGTAGATTTTCCAAAATCCCAGCAATTAACTCTGTAACCTTGTGATGTAGGTAGTGTGCATTCAGTGCCACGAATTTGTAGTGAAGCAGCTTCAACCTAACAAAAAGGGAGTGTACGTGTGTTTCAATCTCTGGGAAAGATCTATGAAATCGAAAAGCGAGTTACTGGATTGGAAACCGTGCTTGCTGTTCCACTGCTATGACATGTATCAAGGTAAGATCTTAATGTTTTAGGAATATTTAAAGTGTTTAATTACGGTAAGAATAGCCAAAACCTTTGCTGGCGGGTAAAACTGCTCTTATGTACACAGAACCTCTGCAGGTGCACATACTACGCTTGGCAACAGCCTCCGCTTGAGCATTGGCCAGCATTCATACGCCTTTAACTTTTGCGAGCACTAGAGTTGCCACAGCACATAGTACTTGAAAACCACATCCTCTTGAATGAAAATTACTTTATTCTGCTTTATCTGAAAACAGAGTTTCTATTCTTTAAAATAGATATGATTCCAAATCTTTTTTTTTTTTTTTTTTTTTTTTTACTTGTTCCATTTGCCTTTAACTACAATGGTCATGTTGGCGGTCGTTCTCCTTTGGAACATATCAAAGGTATTAACTCGTATTTGTTAGGTTTTAATCATTAGATCACACACACATTCATACTCTCATTCATACTTCCAGAATCTGGGGAAGATGTGGAATTATCTTGGTTGGAGAAAAATCCCCATTCCCACTGCCGGGAATCGAACACAGGACCCCTAGCATGGCAGGCAGGTGCTCTACCGACTGAGCTACAGGGCCAGCCGGTTCCAAATCATGAAACTTGCAGTTTTGGAGCAATTTCTAATACTTATACTTTAGATTAAAAAACACGTTGGACATTCCCTACTGTCAGCTTTATGGTTAAGATCACGGTTTACACACTGCAATTTATACATTTTGCATATTAATGATGAATGTTTATCTCCACTATTAATACAGAATCAAATTTGGGCCATCTTTCAAATTGAAAAGGTTTTTCAGGAAATTCTGAGACCTGTACACCCTACCTGGAAGCATTTGTCTTCTAAATGTAACTACAATTGTTGAGTTGGGCTGGCCCCATAGCTCCGTCGGTAGAGCCCCTTTACTATACCTTTTGTAATACAATTGTAGAGTGGAATGTAACTTTTAACCTAATACTTCTCATCAAAATCAGATTGTAAGAAATCATTTGCCTCACTAGATAGGTTAAAATGTACCTCAATTTTATTTCTACCAAATAGATTTTGCGTTAAATGTGTTCTCATATATAACATTTTCCCATATTCATTGGGTGGATTTTATTAGTTACCATTGTTACAGTTAATAACATAATTCTTACCTTAACGCAGATTTAATCACTCCAAAAGTTATCTTTTACAAGCTGATATGCTCCAAACCTCAATTAATACTGATTAATACACAATTCCAAATCTGCTAGTCAGTTCCACATGGAAATACTGTAGCCAACATAACAGTATTAAAATTACAGAGACAGAAACTACTGTCAATTTTATTTGCTACCCTTTGAAAAATACATGTTTAGGAAGTGTCAGTGATAATTGCTTTTATATTATTTTTATTGTTACTTCATAGTTATAACATATTCCCCTAAACGATATGCGAATTGAGTTCAAAGGCATCCTTTCGAAAAACTTCGATATTTATCTAATAATACGGCCTCCTTGATACATTTTTATTCTTTTATTAATTGTTCTTAACTTCGTTGGTTTTATGTGTTGTCCTTAAAATGTGCTTAAACCTGCTTAAACCTAAGTATTTTGTAAGATTTTAAGCTTTCACAGCGATAATAATTAGAGCTTCTTGGGTTACCGCACGGCTGGCTCTAATTACTAAGTATTGAAATTTAGCGACCGATACCTGCATAATTATTTATTTATTTATTCATCCTTTAAAATCTAATCTGTACATAGTACCTTGGTATAGGATACGTCAGTAAATCTACACTTAATATTACCAAGTTAAACATCAAATACACTTAACCTACATTCAATTATAATGTAACACAAATTGGATATAATTATAAATGAGAGAAATGAACAAGCTAAGTACATTCATGTTTTATGATTATCTGGATTTGTTAAATTGCAGATATTCCTTTACTGTGTAAAAGCAGTGCTCCTGCAAGAAAGCCTGTAGTTATCTATGCTTTTGATGTCAGTAGGAAGGGAATTATAAACTGTTGTACAGGAATGCAGTACTCCATTCTTAAACTTTGTAGTTCTGATTGAGGTTACGTGTGTATCCTTAATATGCCCCGTTATCAAGTTCTGTCTATTGACCATTATCTACTAATTGCATTTTGATCTCACATTTTATAATATTTTAATTTTTCTTAATATTATCTACTTTGGGATATTTTATATTTAGTTATTTGGTATAGGTTACTCACTGCCAATTTACCCTGAAGTAATACTGTCGTGAAGTTTATTTTTGAAATGGTGATGATTTACAAATCTCCATTTCTGCCTTACATAGTATGACACAAAAACAAAAATATTGGTCTTGATGCCTTTACCACACTTGTATTTCCAAATACTCAGGCAGTATAGAATTATTACTGAAAAATTCAATGCCATAGCCGGGATTTGAACCATGGATCTGTCGGTCTCCATCTGGTTGCTCTAAACCACTGAGCTACTATGACTAACATGCTGACATGACATTAAATTCTCCAACTGATCATCCTCACTAATACTTGCTTGGTTTGCTAGACTATCCACTTCACAGGTAATTTTATGTTTTCTCATTTCCAGGATTAAAAATTAATTTAATTTTCATATTTTTAGTAATGAATCTCTATTTTATAACATAAAAATTTGCATACATTCCACTTTTGCTACTTAGTTCACTCAAAATGCATATAAATTCAACAATTATCTTATCAGTAATGTACATTCTGGCTGAAGATATGTAAAAGTTTTACATGAAATTGCGATCCCGGACAGTTTATAGGAAAAATATCATTTTTTTTTTTTTAAGATAAGTGAAGTTTTAAGTTACAAATTGTTATATTTGTAGATATGTGCATTATAGCAGTTAGAATGACTATTCAGCACAAAGAGCCTCTACATCCGGAGCTGAAGTTGAATGAACAAGAGATTTCAAATGTCCCCACAAATAAAAGTCTAGTGGGTTTAAGTCAGGTGAGCATGGAGGCCATGGAATTGCTTCACCTCTTCCTATCCATCTAGCAGGAAATTGCTATTCAGTAATCAAATGACAGAAAGCCTGAAATGAGGAGGAACTCCATTGTGTAGGAACTTGGTATTGGTGCCTAACAAGTGGACTACATACAGTACTGTAGCACAATGACAACAGTGAAATGCATCACTTCCATCCAATTTAACCAGATATAAAAGCAAATGTTTACTACTGTACAATTAAACCACTGTACTGTTGTGGGGTTATGGCTACAGGACAACTACATATTACAAATCTCACTGTGGAAGCAGAGTTGTAGAAAAGGAGCTCTACCATGGGAATAACCAATTTCCAGACCTATATTCATACAACACTTTTATATCCTCCATATGCAAGAAATGTTTTCCCAAAGTTTTGACATACCTTTTTGTTACATCCTCTATATAAACTCCAATGAACAACAGAACTCCAACAGAAACACTACCTAGGGAAGTAATTTGTGAGGTACAGTGATTTTCAACAAAGGTACATTTATATGATCTTGTATTAAGAATTATGATTTACTGAAGTGACTTTTAGCTGTGTTTGGATGCAGCCAGAGATTATATACTTATTAGAAATAAACCTCCCATGTTAATCGTTGGCAATACGAGGTGATTGCAGCACCCCTACTTTTGGGTGGCAAACTAAATTATGAAAACTTATATGCCCAAATCTTTTATGTTGCCAGAATACTATGACTGTATTTTTCATACCTGCCTAGCTGTCAGTTGGTGTTTATGTTCCAATACCGCATTGTTGTTGTTGTTGTTGTAATTTATGTCCTCCGTTAAGTCATATCAGACGTTGAATGAAATGGGTGAAATGATTCTCAAATGAGTCCGGGGTCCATGGAACTTAGAGCTACCAGACATTTGTCTTTCAGGATAAGGGAAACCCCCAGAAAAAACCTTATCCAGGTAACTCACCCTAACGAGATTCGAACTCGGGACCTCTTGAATGTGAGGCAGACATGCTACCATCTACACTACCGTTGCGGGCAAATATCTCATTGTTATAAATGATACACAAAGATAATTATGTGAGCTTTGAGAGTAGTGACTGCAGTTTCAAAGTTGTTGCATTTTCTAAAAGCTCACATAATTATCTTCAATAATCTGTAGCCGAGTCTTGCAGGGAATTTTCTACATGGTACCTGTACATTATTTTCTACTTTATTGAATTACCTCAAAAACTTTCGTATGAACTTTCAAGGAATTAACATTAAGAAGTGGTGACAGGAAAATTTGGAAAACAAAGCACTTTACTTTGTTTATTAATTTTTATATAAAATAATGGTCTCTAATGGCTGCAGGTTCAAGAAACTAATCCTCTGAATAGTAACAAAACTAGTTATGTAATAAAACATAATCCATTATTCATTCCACAGTTCAGAGTCTTGCAATGAAATTTCTGCAAGGCACACATTCATTATATCCTACTCTAATGAATTACCCCAAAGATTTTGTATGAACTTTCAAGGAATTAACAAGAGGATGTGGCATTTGACAGGAAAATTTGAATAATAATATTACTTTAACAGTTACTGCTTCGTTTTATTATTCTGTCTCATTAGCATAACAAATTAATTTGACATTTACTTAAATGACATGAGTAATTCAACTAAATCAATTACAAAGAATCTATAGCACAACACTAGTTACAACAAACACTATAGCTATAATTCAAAACACTTTAAAGTGATGCAACATGGCTAATTCAGTTAATTACAAAGAAACTTTAGCAAAACATTCTGTGTAATATTACATACATTTGTAAATCACTTAAATGATATGAATAACATGAGTAACCTTTTTCATTTACAACAAAGACACTTTAAGATAAAACTGCAGCTGTTGCACAAAATGATGTAAA
The DNA here is from genome assembly GCA_030765055.1 of Mantis religiosa. NCBI lineage: Eukaryota > Metazoa > Arthropoda > Insecta > Mantodea > Mantidae > Mantis > Mantis religiosa. The sequence goes on along the minus strand of CM060957.1, from coordinate 120,148,365 downwards.
TAACAGAAGTGATAAACTTTAATATTTTACAAATAAGCTTTAAGGTAACATTCTATAATCTGTAGGGATTGCTGAAGGGTTTAAAGTGATGAATAACATGAGTAATTCATTGTATTACAAAGAAAGTTTAAGATAACATTATAACACTTTAGCTATGTATTAAGCATAATACATGTTTCAATATTAATGAGATTAGTTGCCCCACGCATTACCTGGCATTTGCCTAAGGTTAAGGAAAAATTTTGAGAAAGAACCTCAAGCACGTAATGAAATACACAAATGAAAGTACAAAAAACCATTAAATCAACTGGAAAAACTATTTGTAGTCCTTTTATTGACATTTCATCAATATAATTTCATTGTTTTTATATTTTGATGTCACTGTTACCAAATTCCTCCAATCACGTATAATTAAATCAATGATATCACAGTATTACACTATACCATAACATTAAGCAGTTTGAGAGAAATGACTGCTTTTAAGCAAAAGATTAGTTTAATAATATTAACTACTAGGCATCCAGAAACTGTAAATATTATACCTTGAAAATATAAATTATAATAATACATTGTACTTCGCACAATGATTACAGTTTATAAAAGTAAGTGTTAATTGCAGCATTTGAATAAATAACTTTAATAGCAATTTACTGCTTCTATAATTGCCTAAACAAATCTCAAATCATTATATTTAAAGATCTGTAAAACAATATCAAAACAACTACCACTTAATTGGCCAACAAAAATGAATACAAAAAGGGACTGAAATTATACAGATCTGAATATTTTCATTTTTTTTTTTTTTCATGGACTGTGGTAGCCAGTAATTTTTTTAATTTAACCAACTTTGTCACTGTGTTTTTGTGTATTTCATACATGTCATTTTTTAGGGGACAAAGACAATTTTGAAACTCTGGTACCCAAAACACCCTTTTTCTTATTTGCTGAAGTGAAAGCCATTGTTTTACCTGAGGACATACTTGAACAAGCAGCTACACTGTCATGAAAAGGCTCAATGTCTAACTCCGCACCACCTTCATAATAACTGTCAGTGTTTTTTGGAAGTCCTTGTTGAACTGATTCACTATTGGCATTATCACCTCCATGTTGAAACCTAGCACTGCATAGGACCATTTCCAAATGTTTTGGTACCACTCCACGCTTTAACATATGTCTAGAATTTGCAGTCTTGTTCCAGAAAATGGTACTCACACACATGAAAGGAAGTACAACTTTCACTGGAAATTTTGCAAATATGTTTCCACTTCTGTAGCACTGCTGGCTTCAGGGGATATTTTTAGAAGTGCACATTGGTATATGTACTTCATAGTTCTAGGAGCTGATAAATAGCTCCTCCAACACTGTGTGAATTTGCAGGAATACTTAAAGCCATAATTTGGCACTATGCATATCCTGTTAAGAGTAAACAAACAAATGTGTTGAAATATTCTAAACTTAATTTTAAGCAAGAGAGATCTCCTATAATAAATTAATAAATGATAATATAGCCTGGCAGAAAGTAATGTACAATAGTGGCGTAGCAATATGGCAGATGTGACGTCATGGCTCGAGCATGCTTTCTCGAGAATACCAAATCCACGTAGCAAACTAGCAATACTGTAATATATAAGGAAACTGGCAGTGTTTCATTATTTCTCCACTCTAGTCTTGCCAGCTTCACGATAATGATTGAAAATTGGTTGTCATTTTTGTCATTATTATTACTCTTATTTTTTTATTATTATTATTATTATTATTATTATTATTATTATTATTATTATTATTATTATTATTATTATTATTATTATTATTATTATTATTATTTAAAAACTAAAAAAAATTGTACCACATAGCTTTCAGAATAGAGAAATTCTTTATAGTTAAAGTGATAAAAATACATATTCTTTCGTACCCAATGAATATGCTTTAATTTTATAATAAAAAGTAATAATAATCATCATCATCTCACTATAGCCCGCCTCGGTAGTGTGGTGGTAGCATGTCTGCATCACGTTCAAGAAGTCCCGAGTTCGAATCTTGGTCAGGGTGAGTTACCTGGATAAGGTTTTTCCCCGGGGTTTTCCCTTATCCTGAAAGGCGAATGTCAGGTAACTCTAAGTTCTATGGACCCCGGGCTCATTTGAGCATCATTTCACCCATTCCATACATCATCTGATATGACTTAACGTTGGAGGACGTAAACTCAGAACTCCACAGTTGGCAACAACTTCTTTCCGTGACAATATTCCATACTAACAAAACTCCCTGCCACTATTGTGCAGTTTAACCAAAGCATGAATTGATATTACATATTTTGCATTCTCAACATGTTAAGAAATTCATAGAATATATGAATTTCATTTTCCTGTGACAAAGCAAACCCATGAATTTTGATTTTTCAAAAGTGCATAGTTGACAAGTATTGTGGTCCCCTGCCTGTGTAACATGTCTGCCTCACAATAAAAAGATCAAGAGTTGTAATCTCAGTCAGGGTGAGTTATCTGGATAAGGTTTTCCCTTATGAAAGACGAATGTCTGGTAACTCTAAGCCATATGGACCATGGGCTGATTTGAACATTTCATTATTGTGTAAAGATCAAGTACTCCTAAAATAATTTGCTTGTTGAAGTAATTGCTTCAGAAACCTTCTGCATAAGCTGACAAATTGCAGCTTTGCATTTTCCAATATTAACATCTACCATTTCATTAAAAGTGGCAGCAACATAAAATACTAAACAAAATAAAAGCTTGAATCAGACACAAATGGCATGAAATATGGAATGATTTTGTTGGTAGTATTCTTACCCATCTGCTGTAAAATATTCTCATGGGCCCTTTAGAAAGTACGTATTGCTGTAAGAATTTCTCCTATTGCAGGTTTCAATGTCGTTATGACTAAAACCTTTCCTTTATTAGGTATGTCTTTCATAAATTCCAAATATAGCAACAATTTATTCCAAATGCAATTATCATTGATTTTATATTACAAGTGACGGAACAACACTGAAATTTCCAATGAAGTTCAATGAATTACGTAAAAACTGAAGCTAGCTACAGTGAAGCAATAAATATTACACAAATACAAATATTTGCAACAGAAACTTCACTTATCTTAAGAAAATGATGTAAATTTTTCTTATTAACTGATGAAATTAATAAGTAAATAATATTATAAAAAATAATATAATAATTAATAAGAAAAATTTGCATCATTTTCTTAAGATAAGTGAAGTTTATGTTGCAAATATTTGTAATTGTGTAATAGTTCAATGAGTTCAGCTTCAATATTGGATCGTTCACTTCTTGATTGTCGTATCTGAAAATAAAATCAAAGTAATGTAATGCCAATAAGCTTTTATTTTTCCATGAATGGTTTTCATAGCAATCCATTGAAAAACATGTTATAGCATCTAAAAGTACAATATCTATTCATAATAGCCCACAAATAATAATGACAATTTGAAACACAAATACGCCCACCTCGGTAGCGTAGATGGTAGCGTGTCTGCCTCACGTTCAAGAGGTCCAGAGTTTGAATCTCGGTTAGGGTGAGTCACCTGGATAAAGTTTTTCCGGGATTTTCCCTTATCCTTATAGACGAATGTCTCATCATTTCACCCATTGTCCGATATGACTTTGGAGAACGTAAATTAAAAAAAAAAAAAAAAAAAAAAACACATACACACACAAATATATGATTATTCTCATTTCTCTGTACCTGGAGTAAGTGGCGAAGATCACGTGATGATTTATCAAATGCTCTTTCTTCAACAGGAACATAGAACAAGCTTCCTCCTTCCATACTGAAATTTCCAAAATGGCCAAACCACAGAATATCAAACCGCTACATATTTAAAAGTTGTAGCATAACTTCAATCAGCCAATCACCTTTGTGATCCAGCATGCCAGCGCCTCATTTTCTGGTGACACACTAAAATCTGTTGTTGCCATTTCTCCTATTTCGGCTTCACCCCTGTGGATACAGCTAATTGTCAAATGTTTGGGGGGGACAAATGAATTCTCAAATCAGCTTCAAGTGATGTCTGGCAACTCACAGGCATAGCATTTATCAAACATTGTAACTGATTGCAGGGAGAGTGAATGAAAGCAAGGAAGTTCTTATTCATTGTGCTGCAGTTGGTGAAACCTGCTTACTTACAGCATTAAACACTAGTTATCTAAACAGTAAGTACTCCCTCTTGAACTTTCTCACCTGGGAATACATATTTCAAGCTCCCCCGAATCCAAAAAGGGCATCTTTAGATAAACTTGTGTGTATACATGACATAGAAAGGTGGTATGCTACATATACATGACTTTCTCTACGAATTAATTTGTATATAAGTAACGTAAAATGCTGGTATAAAAGCTTCTTTTGTATACTACTTCATGTTAAGATAAACTTCTGCAGATATGGTTTCATTACAGTACATATTTAGTTGCAAGTACAAGGGGAATAACAAGGCTGAAGTGACAGTCATATCTTTAAAATTATAAAAGTTACATCTACATAACTTTCTCTACCCACTATAATTTATTTTTATATCCTTTCTACAAATTCTTACAAATGCTGAATTTCTTTATCTTCACGTTAACTGACATAAGTCTTTACAGAAATAGTTTCAATACAGATTTCATTTAACTATTAGGGAGACACAGGGAACCAAACTGAAAATAAGATATTTAAAAGTAACTAAATGTTGGCTTTGAAATTCCCATGTATTTCCATGGTATGAGAAGCAACAGGATAGTAATAACACTTAAAATTTTTTTTTTGAAAACTTAATCCCATAGGAGATTATTAGAAGGAAAAAAAATTGAAATAAATTGTGTGTTTTCAAGAGATTTGCATTTTTATGGAGTACATTTTTATTTATCTCTAAAGTTTGCAAGCTATAAAAATCATACAATTTCTTCTGAATACAGAGGACTCTGCTCTATTTCCAAAAGTCGCATTTTACTTGACAAGTTTAAAAAAAAAAAAAAAAAAAACTATGAGACATTAAAAAAAGAACCAACATAGAAATATTAAAATATGGAACAAATTTACCACAGAAAAGTTTGGAGTTTGTTGTTTATCTAGGTTTTCATGTTCTGAGTAAAGCTGTCATTCTCTTATATGCATTCATATTGTCGCGAGCTCATTGTTGATCGAGGTGGCGCAGCGAGGCATTCAAAGGGACGGGCAGTCAGCGCGGAGATGAAACCTCGCCGAAACGGCGGGCGAGGGGGAAATGAAATGTGGTGTTTAACGCCCGCTTTTACTACATACGGCACCGCAGGCGGTGACACTGATGATACATGAGATGAAGATGGAGCACCGGTGGAATGAGATGGCGGGGGAAACCGGAGATCCCGGAGAAAACCCGCCCCAACGCCATGTTGTCCACCACAAATCTCACTTTGCGGACGCCTGGGATCGAACCCGGGCCGCCTTGGTGAGAGCCAAGCGGTCTAACCACTGAGCCACGGCGTGGCCTAGCGAGGGGGAAGGAGACGGATTTCTCGAGAGAGTTCTAGTTCTTTGTTTTAGTCACGTCTCGATTGTTTGAGAAAATTCCAGAATGTGAGTAATCTATAAGGAGGAGCCCGCCCGCCACAGCAGTCAGTTGTTAATTGAACTCGCGTACGTGAACAGCTGTGTTGTGGTCGTTGACCTTGCAAGTTGTATTGTGTATGTGACGTAATTCTTGACTGCTGTGTACGAAGTGTGTTTCTACGAAAATAAAGTGCAATGTTTGGTGTTTGTAGCCTGGACTTTTAATTTCACGAACCCACAAAGTCACAATTGTGCAGATGGAGGCTGCATCGGCACAGATTCTAGCGAAGATGACGGAGATGGCAAATAGCAACCTGGCCGCACAAATGAAGACGGCTAACGACAACCTCACTGCGACGATGACCACGAAGATGGCCGAACTGACCATGGAAATGAAGGCCGAACTATCTGAAATGAAGGCTGCAAACGAGATCCTTGCCGAAAAATTTGAAGAAGAGTTGGCCGGCCTGAGAGGTGACGTCACGGGGCTGGGCAAGCGGATCGGCCAAGTGGACGAGCGTGTCGAAGACCTGTCGAGCCGCGTTAACAACCTAGAGGGAAAGGGCGACACCAACACCAAGTCCCCGAACCAGGTGGAGGACATCGTCGGCAGAAGGATGAAAGATTTAAAGGGCGACACATCTGCGCGCGTCAAACCGCTGAAGTACGACGGCACGTCCACGTTCGAAGTCTTCCGCCGCCAGTTCGACACAGTGGCCAAGCACAACAAGTGGTCACCAGAGGAGGAGGCCGCACAGCTAATAGCCAGCCTCCAGGGACGGGCCGCAGAAGTCCTGAACGCGGTACAGACAGCGGCGGCGCCCAAAGACATCTGGGAGGCCCTGGAGAACCGCTTCGGGAACCACCGCTTGGCCGCAGCCTACCGCAGCCAACTGAAGTCAAGAACGCAGCAGCTAGGAGAGACGCTACAGCAGTTCGCCCTGGCTATTGAACAGCTGGCCAGCAAAGGCTTGGTCGACCTCCCACGGGAATTCGTATCCCTGAAAGCCGCCTACACGTTCGTTGACAGGGTACAACACGTCGAGATCCGTCAGCGCCTAAGGCTCGGCGACAACAAAACCATCCACGAGGCACTAACGGCAGCATGGGGGATGGAGGCGGCCAAGGTGACGGCGACTCCGACGTCGAGAACACGGAGTATCCGCTACCTGGAGACCGAAGACCAGCTTGGGACGCCGGCGAAGACCAAGTGGCGTGTTTTGGGGGTGTGAACAGCCGGGACATCTGGAGAGAGACTGCCCACACCAGGGAGAGCAGCCGGAAAACGAGTAAAGGCCGTCGTGCCGAGGGACACGTCGGCGCCATCACCACCATCCCCTCGAGTGACACTGCGCACCGTCAGCCGGCGTATGGTTGAAAGCGTCATCACGGACGGTTGGGTGAGAGGGAAGTCGTGCCTTGTGCTCGTAAACACCGGGGCAGCCATGGCCGTCATCAGACCCGACGTAGCCAGGGGTTTGCCGTCGAGGAAACCAAGCCGACCACACCAGCTTGTGACGGCATCTGGTGACAGTTTGAGTCACATCTGATGACAACTTGCCTGTGAAGAAGGAGGCCCTGCTGAAGTTGACCTTGAGACGGAATGCCATGCGTCAGTGGGTATTCGTCGCGGAGGTGGCTGAGGTGATACTAGGACTGGATGCCCTCAGGAGCTATGAGGCGAAGGTAGACGTCGGCAGGAAGGTCCTGTGGTTCAATGGAGAAGAGGTGACACTCCGGCAACCCGAAGAACGCCTGGGAATTTGTAGGGTCGTCCTGGGGGAAGACGTGGTTGTCCCCGCGGGAAGCGAGATGGTGGTGGCGGCGCGACTGGAAGGCCAGCGGACGAAGAACTTGATGCTGGACCAGAAGACGCCTGTGCACGGACTTTGTGTAGCCAGGACATTGTTGCCGTGCCGAGAGGAGGTGCCGGTGAGGCTGCTCAACCCAACAGACACCGATCACGACGTGCAGGCAGGGACGGAGTTGGGTACGTGCGAGCCCGTGGTCAGCGTGACACCAATCGATAAGACCGGTGCCGAAGCAACACCTGGGGCCCCGGCTGGAATGCTTATTGGAGAGGGCGGCCGACCACCTAACCGCAGAACAGCTCGAGAAGGTTCGACAACTGCTGAGGCGATACCAGCACGTCTTCAGCCAAGGCGACAGTGACTACGGTCGCACGGACCGAGTACTCCATCACATCGACACTGGAGACGCACGGTCTATTCGGCAATTATCTAGACGCGTCACGCTAGCGAAACAGTCGGCGGTAAGGGACATGTTGGAGGGCATGAGATCCAGGGGAGTGACTGAAGAGTCTGAGAGCCCTTGGTGTTCCCCTGTAGTCTTGGTGACTAAGAAGAACGGCGACTAAGAAGAACACAATATGTAAGAAAAGTACTTCTTTTGGATTTAGTTCCCTCAGTATCAAATTTTTGAATAGAATGCAATGTCATCTCTCTCTACTAATGAATGTGTCTGTCAACACACTCAGGTACAAAAGGGCTTCATAAATACTAAAGTTTCAGCAACTTTCAAAAATGACAGAAACATTAAGAAAAGTCCCTTGCCTAAAACTACCCTTTAAATAATAAATGACTCTTTAACAATTTTGTTTGAAATATTATATGCTTAAAATATTTCAAGGTATATAAAATGCTTACCTTTTGTTTTTATGGATAGAGATTAAATGCTCTTAATTTTGAATGAACTGTGTATAATATTGTAAAACTCTAAAGAGAGAGACAATATTTATAGCATAATAAATGTACACTTTATTAAAACACAAAACTTGTATAAAAATGGGGTACTAATTATTTCTGAAATGTTTCAGTTTCCAATTCCATTTTTAAAATACTAAGTTACCATTGTTTTGTTTCTCATATCATGAAAAAAGTAGGAATTCCAAAGTAAGAAATGGTGACTCTTTTCTTAATGATCTAATACTGTTGCTTCTTTCTGTATTCTGCTTCTTTTAAGTTAGCCATTTTCAAATTAGTTCATTGGTAAGAGCATTATGTAATAAAGATGCTTGAAAGTTTGTAATTATTTTTCTTTTCTTTCAAACAGATCCTTTTTATGACTCTTCCATTTATTCTTCCATGTTTCACATAGACATATGAATACTGTTTGCACATACTATATATAACTAAGTACTTATTACTTAATTTAAAATAATTTGTAGCCAAAACAGATAGAAGAATGACTTTGGTATGTAAGGAATAATTGTGGATTTGTCATGAGTAGCGAAAGTTGTGAAATTGTACCACATCAGTTAGTTTTCCTTCTTATTAAAGTACTAAAGCACCTGCTTCAGAGTGTCAATATTTAAAAATGAAATAGTTGAAAACTAAAACAATTTGACATAAACAACATATATGTTATACTGAAGATCCTCTACAAATCAATTTTACATAACACTGGTCTGTTTCTCTTTCTGAATTGAGTTCTGTTATCCCAGAAATGACATAATTTAAATAAAATATAATTATTTTCCATAAACGTCACTTATCTTTTTAAGAATATTTATGAACTTTCCACAGAAATTGTGTACTAAATTTTGAAATACCATCAATCAATTCTGTCTTTAAGTTTGTTTCATTTTCAGAGTTTGGTAATAAATACAAAAATAATATGTACACCTAGAGAAGATAACAATAGGAAAAAACAAAGTGACTGACGGTGCGAAGTTTTTTTTTTTTTTTTTTTTTTTTTTTTTTTTTTTTTTTTTTTTTTTTTGCAGAACTGGTCCCTTGAATTCTGTGGAAAGTTCATCAATTTTCTTAAAAAAGATGAGTGACGTTTGTGACAAATCATTATATTTTAATGTAATATTTGTTACTTTACTGTTATCTTCTATTTTTTTATACATTAAATAATTTCATGTCTGAGAATATAACTTTTACATGAAAACAAAAAAAGATATTATTCATTGGAAATTAATTGTTCTTTCACACTGGCCGTATGTAGGCTAAATTGTGGAAACGTAGAGTCAAACTGAAAAATTCACAACGCCATTGCCGGGATTTGAACCATGGATCTTCTGGTTTCTGTCCAGCCGCTCTACCATTGAGCTACTATGGCCAACGTGCCGATATGACATTAAATTCTCCAACTGACTCGTAGAAGATCCAATGCTATGGCATTGCATTTTTCAGTCTGACTCTATGTTTCCACATATTATTCATTGTACTTTAAATGGTGAGATATTTGCTTATTCACATGGCTGTTATAAAGTTAAAGACAATAAGGAAGATTTTGTAATTTTTGGCTGAAAATGAACTTATAAGGTCTTCACTGAGATTAAAGAATTTGTTATGTTGCCTTGACATTACTCTAATTTCTGATTAAAAGGATAAGATGGTTTGCATTGTTCTTGCTAATGCCCTGCTGATTCCCTCTAAAAGTGGAACATTAAATTAAATATTGGAACAAATGCTGAATTTTGTCTTGGCACGCACTAGAGAAAGCTCCATTTAATTTTCTTTCTGGGATATATTTTGCCAGACTTTCAATCCAGAAGTCTTAAACTATCAAAGTTTAAATTATATGAAGGATAAAACATGCTCTGTAAACAACTTATTCATATATTTACAAATATTTGCTACACCACTTTAGTTATTTCTAAAGAAATATCTTTCCAAAAAAGTTTATACAACTTCACATTTTGTTCCTCTTTCTTTGGAATGAACCAAGACATGTTCATTTAAGCTTTCTGGAGAAGGAAAGAATAACTTACATCTTTCACATTCATGTTTTACTCCACCTGAGTGAATTAACATGTGCTGATTGTACTGACTAGAATATGTGAAGGTGATCTTACAGACCTCACACTGATGCCTTGATTCACCTACATGAATATTCATGTGCTGCTTGAGATTCCCAGGATGGGAAAAAGATGTCCCACATGCCTCACACTTGAGGAATCTTTCTCCAGAATGCATGTGCATATGCTGACGCAAATTTCCAGCATGCGAAAAACTTTTTTCACAAATGTTGCACTTGTGCACTCTCTCACGTGAGTGGATTAACATGTGTTGTTTGAGATTTCCTGATTGCGAGAAGGCCTTTCCACATGTGACACATTTGTGAATTCTTTCACCAGTATGAACGTACATGTGCAGTTTCAGGTTTCCTGACTGGCAAAATGCTTTTCCACAAACCACACATTTATGTAATTTTTCTCCTGTATGAATTAGCTTGTGCAACTTCAGATTACCTGACTGAGTGAAGGCTTTTCCACAAATATCACACTTGTACAACTTTTCTCCTGAATGTACAGACATATGTCTTTTAACACTGTTCTGAAGAGTGAAACTTTTCCCACAAATTTCACACTTATGTTTTCTCTCTCCTGAATGGAACAGCAAATGCTGTTTCAGATAGTCTGATCTTGAAAAGGATTTCTCACAAATAACACACTTATGCATTCTTTTTGGTGGAGGGGGTAACATTGTGATTTTATACTTAGGCTTCTCTGTGCTATTTTGTCCATAATTTGTCTGCTCTTGTGCATTTGCATTTTCTTGCATACATACAGTTGTGCTGTTACCACAAATAACAACATTTGAAGAACCTTCACTGCTAAGAATACCAGCTGTGCTAGTTGCTGGAGATTTGCTGTCTGTGTCACTATTCATACTATTCATACCTTTGTCCCATCTGCAACAAAAGTTATGAAAACAGCTTACATTATCAAAACTTATTTAATTACAAACACTAGTTTTGGAGTTATAAAAAGTGTACAATCTTATAAACAAGACATTTGCAGTAAAAGTACCAATAAGTATAATTTATGTACCTACTGCAGTAGCACCTGGCATATGAGAGTAAGCCTAAGAAAAGAGAATAATTTCGGAAGCACCTTGAACATTTCAAAGGCTGCTAATTTTAGCTGAACCTGCAGTAAACTCAGCTGCTTCCAAGCATGACTGGTTCTGGGTAGGTAACTGAAAAAAAAAGACTATGAAATATAAACCCACTTCTTACAGAAGGTGTTTTAAGCTTTGTCCCTCAACTTGTACACAGACTAAAATCTGTGGATACAATTTTCAAACAGGATTCTTGTTCAGAAAATAACAAAATTTAATGGCTCAAATTAACTTATGAAAGTATTTGATGATAAGAGTTAATATAGATAATGCATTGCCAGAATTCTCCCAGGACCTCACTTCTTGTGACTTTTATCTATAGAGGAGTTACACAGGGCACGGTCAAACATGCACATACAGGAAGAATTGAAAGAAAACAGTTGCCATAAAATTTTGTTATTTCTGAAGGCAAACAGGCTATTGAAGAGTTTTATCTGCAATGCATACAAGTAGAGGGACAACAATTGCAATTATATTTTTTAAGAGATATACTGTACACTTCACAATTTATCTTTTTCTTGTGTTGTTTCAACTGCCCAGAGTCAGTTGTTTGGCTATTAGTGGCAACATCTAAAATATTCAAAATGCTTGCCAAAATTTATGCATTATAAACAGTTTTCACTTAAATTCCTGGAAGTTACTGGAATTAAAATAAAACAAAAAAAATGTATTGGAATAAAATTTAAATGTGAATCATGAATGTTACAATTTTATAAAATGTTTTAATATGTAGACACATGTCAAATTTAAAAGTGTGAGACATATATCTGAGAAATTCTCCCTGTCATCAATTGGCATCCACTGGTGTGGCTCTTCCTTCAAATGTATTTTCTGTTTTTTTTTTTTTTTTTTCAATTTATATCCTCCAATGTTAAGCCATATCGGAGGATGAATGGAATGGGTGAAATGATGCTCAAATGAGCCCAGGATTCATACAGCTTAGAGTTACCCAACATTCGTCTTTCAGGATAAGGGAAAACCCCAGAAAAACCTTATCCAGGTAACTTACCTTGACCAAGATTCGAACTCGAGACCTCTTGAACATGGGGCAGACATTCTACCCTCTACGCTACCGAGGCGGGCATTCAAATGTATGTTGCTCTATCTTAATTACTTGTCTGATATCATCTATTGGCAGAATTTCAAAGTTCATAAGTTTATTCTGAGTTTTTATAATGAATAAGTTTTTCCGTAAGTGAGTGACAATGTTTTTTTATGCCTTGTAGCACATTTCCAATGAAAGAACCAGTAACTACACCAGGAAGGAATAAAGTCAGCAATCAACTGCTGATGCACAGAACTCTGCCAGAAATTAATGTTGAATTTTTAAATTTGACATGTGTGAAGCAGGTGTGTCTAAGTTAAAGATTTTCCAAATTATTATGACTATTTTAAGTTCCATTGAGATGTAAAGAGGTGATAACCAAGATAATGGTAGATATAAATACCATTTGCACTTCAAGGCTCAAAAGATGAAATACTTCTTGGAAACCTCAGCTGATTTCTCTGGAAATTCTCCAAGAAAACTGGCTGGTTTTATAATGTATTATAATATTAGTGACAGTACTGAGTGTTCATGAATAAGTTACACATGTGAACATTTTACGTATTCCACTTGTGTCTGTGACAATTAAGCATTGGCCATTACTTCATTATCTGATGATGCATTCTTCCATGTTTTATTCTATCAAATATGGACAACATTTTGGTACATTTAATATTTTTTCCATATTAGCTTTTACAGATTGATTTATAATATAAATTAGTTTGCAACTCTCACTAAGAAAGATTATATGCTATTACAAAATTAAGGCTACATTCATGTGAATCCCAAATCCTCTGCAGCATAAAGTAAGAATTCTTATATATTGTAGAATGGTTGATTGTACATTAAAGAAATATTATGTACAGATTAACTAGTTGCACAACTTTAAATATATTTTTCTGCTTAGCAAGGAATGTAAGGGGAAGGTTTAACTATCTTCCTACTTTAGGAAGATACGAGGTGTCTTTGGAAAGTAAATACCGTTTTGAGAGAAAAAACATAATAATACAATTTTTTTCAAGCTGATTTTACTTCTAAATGAAGGAGCATACTGCTAATTATGTCAGAGGTTTTAACTTCATGGATCGGAGATCAGATTGGGTAGCACTGATAACTATCTTGTATACATATTGTTTACCCTCTGTACATTATCTAAACACATCTCAAAGACACACTTTACTATATTACACTTAATATTTCACTATATTATACAGACTACAAAACGGCCGTTGGATCTCCGGCTCTGACATTTTGCAGCTGCAGAAGGTGGAGGGGGAAGGTTAATAGTACCAACATACAGTAATGAGCAATTAAAAGCATATCCTCAAATTATCTTTAGAATGAAAATGTAGGACTGTATTAGCTTTAAAACATTGAAATCCAACTTGCAATTTCATTATCGTGCAAGATATTCACTACAGCACCACTCTATTTGAATATTTCTTTCACACCTTTCACACACACTAACTGCTTCTGTTGGTAGTACTGGGAGTCTCTACATCTGTTTCTTTATTTTTTTTTTAATAGACAGGCTCCTCCCCATCTGCCTGGTGGCGATCAACTGACATTCTCCGGCAAGCATTCTACATCGCCTCCCACTTGCTGTTAATACTACCATGCAGGGGTGCGGGGTTAGGTGAAGGAGATTAGTGGGTTAGTTGGTAGATCCCGCAGTAAGCACTCTGGAAAGTGATGTGTGTGTGTACAGCATGAGTCATGCTGGGTTTCATGGTGTGAAAGGCCAGTGTGGCAAGCATGGCGGAGCCCTGGGTGCCAGACTGGGAATTCATTGTGAGAATTGTTAACGGAGTCATGCAGAGGTGTGCATGCCTAAAGTGCATATTGCTGTGCATGCACATCCATGCTTTGTGGAGGGTTAGTGGTGAGTTATTTGTTCATGCCTATTAGTGATGGTAGGGTTAGTCAAGTGCAACTTGGGTGGTTGAGGCATGCTGTCAAAAAGTTAGATGTTAGTGGTGGGTTAATGTGTCTTGGAATGCTGAGGGAATTCTGAGAGGCTGTGTTGTAATTGTGGTGGTTGTGCTTAATCCTAATTAGGCATGAGGTGATTGAGGTAATCCTGGATATCTTGTTCGCTGACGTTGTCTGAACATCTGTGGAAGAGATAAAGAGGTTGTTTGTGTTTGTTAACAAGTGGGTCATAGTTGCCTATGCTTTTAATAACCAGATTTGTATGATGTCCTGTGTTTTTGTATAGGTCGAAGGCAAGTTTGCGGATAAATTCATTAATGGTGTGCATTTTTAGTCCTTTGTGCAAAGGTGCTAATAGAGTTTCCGCGGGAGTTTGCAGATAAGCCGTAGGATTTTGTTTTGAAATGTTTGAAGCTGTTTTATATGTGAGTTTGCCGCAAAGTCCCAGACCAGGGTGGCGTATGTGATGAGTGGTCTGAGGAGAGTTTTGTAAATGACTAAGGCAGTTTCAATAGCAATGAGGCTGGAGTAGTTAAGTAGTGGGTAGAGTTCTCTTAAGCGGCAGCATGCTTTGCCTCTGATTTGATGGATGTGTTCATGCCAGGTGAGGCCTCTGTCCATAGTGATGCAGAGGTATTTTACTATGGGTGACCAGGTTATGTTGGTGCTGAAGAGTTGTAGAGGAGGGAGATTTTGCCTTTGATGGGTGGTGCGTTTAGTAAATAGGATGGCTTGACATTTAGTGGGATTCGGTTTAATTCTCCAGTCGGTGAGCCAAGGTACAAGTTGGGTGATGTAGTTTTGCAGGCGGCTATGAATGAGTTGTGGCTGCCAGGATTGAGCCACGATGGCAGTGCCATCTGCATAAACAAATGTTTTAATGGAATTTGGCATGGGAATATCATTAATGTAAATGTTAAACAAGAGGGGTCCCATGATGCTACCCTGGGGGACACCGGCGCAGATTGGTCTCATGCTGGAGTGGGTCCCGTTTACCGTTGATCTGAAGGATCGTGCTATGAGGTAGTTAGCTATTAGTTTGATTGCAGAGTCTGGGAAGTTATATAATTTTTTGTAGCAGTCCTTTGTGCCAAACTTTATTGAAAGCCCATTCGAAATCGAGAAGTGCTCCAGTTGATTTATTAATGTTGTAGCCAAGGGTGATATGTTCGGTGGCCTTGAGGAGTTGAAGTGTCAAGGAGTGGTGTGTTTTGAATCCGAACTGTTCGTTGTGGAGAAGCCCTGTGTGTTTGGCGTACGTGCTTAGATGTTCCAGGATGATTTTTTCGAACAGTTTGCTCAGTGAGCTGAGGAGACTGATTGGTCTGTAAATGTTAGGGTTGTGAAGGGGATTATGCAGTTTAGGGAAGTGTTTGGCAGTTTTCCAAGCAGTTGGGAAGATATCTTGCTCGAGGCAGTAATTAAAAATGGATAGGTACTTAAGTAGCTTCAGAGGGAGATTCTTAAGGGCTATGTTAGGTATGTGGTCAGGGCCAGGTGCTTTCCTGTTGGGAAGGTGATGGATTAACCAAGCGATTTCTAAATGCGAGGTCTTTCTCATTCTATTGTGGGTGGGGCGGTCTTGAACTTCGCATGTAATTTGAAGAGTTTCAGTGATAAAACGTGCGGATGAAGGTTGGATCTTTTGAGGCCAGGGTAAGCAAATGCTTCTGCTTTGTCTAGGTCTGTTTGGGCTATAGTGTTATTGGTACATAGTGGTGGAATTTCTATGTTTTTTTTGGTGAGGTATTGGGTTATCCACCAGATGTCGCCTTTTTCGGTTTCTAAGTCAGCAAGCTTGTTGTTCCATTGGTCACTGATATTTTGGGTAATCTGTTGTCTAAGTTGGGCAACACAAGGAGTCATCTTTGGTGTGTTGGGTGTCGGGTTTGTTGCCATAGTGGTCTGATTCTGTTGCGTTCAGTGGTAAGGTCTTTAATGTCAGGTGGTTGGTGCCTATGTCCTGGGTTAGGTGTGATGAAGAGAGTGGAGGAGGAGATAGCCTGGGAAATGGTGCTTTGGGTGTGTTCAACGGCGTTGCTAAGATCTTCCGGGGAGTGAAGTCGTTTGTGAGGTGTTGGTCAATGTAGTGCTTGAAATTGTCCCAGTTTGTTTGTTGAAGTTGTATCGAGGTGGGCACTGCAGTTGGGATGTAGAGACGTCAATGAGAGTTCGTTGATGGCAGTGAGCTGGATAGGGTGTACAAGGTTTTGAGTTATGGCGGTCTAATATGTCAGGGGAGTACCTCTGTTGCCAAGGGATATGGGTAGGCTGAGTGGGTGCATGTATATTGTCGTTGGACTGGAGTTCGTGGGCGGCTAGTCTGTGGTCTGGTCTGTTTGAGTGTATACAGTTCCAATTGCTATGTTTGGTGTTAACATCCCCTATGATAATCACTTTCTGGGCTGTGTGAAGGAGCATGTCAATGTCATTGGTGGAGATGTCATCTGGGGGATTGTAGGCTGATAAGATAGTTGTTTCAGCATTGGCAATTTTTATGGTGACTGCTATGGCTTCAAGTCTTTGTAGTGGCGGTATATGGGTTTGGTGGTGTGCTAGATGGTTGCCTATCAGTAGTGCAACGCCCCCTCCTCTGCGGTTTCTGTCTGCCCGGTAGACCTTATAGCCGGGGATGTGTAATCTGTCTTCTTTGTCTGGGTGTGTTTCCATAAGGGCCACTATGGGATATGGATTAATGTGAAGGAAGTGTCAGTTCGGTTTTTCGTCGGCGGATTCCATTAGCATTCCAAGTGAGAATCGTCCGTTGTTCAACATGGTGGTTTTGTAGAAATATCGTGAAAAAGGTATAAAAAACTCATAGTTTACTGCGAGGGTGCTGGGCAGATCATGCGATTGCTCGGTAAGAATTTGCCCTACAGTTAGCGCAAGGTTGCTGAGTTCAACGGTGGTGGTGACTCCATTGTTGTGAAGGTTGCACATTATGGCGTCCCTGCGGTGCTTTTCGACCTCAGCACGCTTAGCTCTTGGTGGTATGGGTGCTGGGGTTGGACGGGGGCTCTACTAGTGCTGCCTGGTGCTGGTATGTGCTGTTGGGGTTGCTAGGTTGCCTTGCGCGACCTCGAGGGCCATCTAAGTGCCACTAGAAATTAGGGGATTAATATGGGCTTGAGAGGAGTGATGGGTTGGTGCTGATGGCGCTGAAGTATGTTACCCCCACGGGTTCAATCACCATGGACTCTGCGTCACTGAGTGCAAATGGCCATGTCCGGGTTTGAGGGCATGCACCCCTGGCGCATTCTTAAGAACCTCTGGTACTCCGGGCAACCACAATAGCGGGAGTCATGGTCCGAATGCCGGCATAGTGCACAGCGATGGTCGGCACCTGCTACCGAGCGCGCCCGGAACGAGTGGGGCTCCACGCATTTGGAACATACTTCACTGGTGGCCTGACAGTCTTGCTCATGGCGTGTGAGCATTTGGCAGCGGTGACACTGCTTGGGTATGTTCGGTCGTCTGTAGTCCTCAATGCGAGTGGCGAAGTAGGATAGGTGTCTTAGTTTAAGTAGGGATTCGTATTCCTCGCGGGTTTTGACCTCGATGAGGTAAATGGGCAGAGGCATCCTGGCTCTGTCCCATCTGTGTAGTTGGACTACCCGAAGGGGTCAATCACCTTGGTTAGGAGCTCCTCTTGAGGGCAGCGTCTATGGCGTTTGAGTGAATTCCCTTGGCCACTACCCTGAAGGATCTTTCTGAGCGTGGGGGCACGAGATGAAAGTCAATTTTGTGCTCCTTGAGAAAGTGGATCATGCGACTATAGTCCACCGTGCAAGTAATGTGGATTTGAGTGTCGTGCGAGAAGCGAGCCGCACATAATTTAATGTTGCTAGAGGGAAACTGTGGGAGGATTTGGTTGAGTTTGGTTGTGTGATCTTTATGCACATAAATGGAAGGTAGTCGTTATTTTGGGAGTTCGTTGGCTGCTGTTGAGCTGCTGTGTCGTGTTGGGATGTGTTTGGGGATCCACTGCTGTTGCCCGCTGTGCTCATCACGCGGTTTAGATAGTCCCGAGTACTACATCCGGTGTCGTGGTCAGGAAGTTAAAACTGTCTGCTAGCGCCAATCAGCATTGTCGCTGCTAGGCGTGGCTTCCGAACCCAACACTGGGTTGCCAGGTTAATTTTTCTTGGACCACATGGCTTCAGTTGCTCGCGCTGGTGAACTTTCTTTGCTACTTTATGAGTGCGTGAGTTCCGAGTTTTAGTGTTCGTAAGTCCTATTATTATCGCTATTATAATAATATGGTTACCGGTTCGTGAAATATGCAAATGAGTGAAATATTTAAAATACGTATTGTCCTCTGCTTGAAATTCCCACTAAAGAACTGGCAACTGCCTGCTTCGCCTTTACGAGAAATGTCAGAGCCGGAGAACGGGCTGCCAAACTGTACACACATTGTATCTTTCTACGCCATTACATCAAAACTACACGCTACTAAACAGTGCTGACACTAGTGAGGAACAAAATAACTTTTTTTTTCACATACCTTAAACTATTTTTCTACATAATTTCTGCTGATGTTAAAACACTTGTTGTAGCGGGCAATAAGCTTTTCTATACCTTCTGCATAGAAAATCCCTGCCTATGATGATAGACACGATTCCATGGCATTTTTTCACTTCATCGTTCAGATCCAAAGCTCTTTTCGCATAGCTCGCACTTCGTGTGCATGAACAACTGGTATTCAGATGCACCACGTGGATGGATGATCGGATCGCTCCAAGCGAAACTTGAATCAGTCATCAGCAGTATGGGGCCGAGCATTGGTATGGAGCAATCCAATTCCTTCAGTGGGCATTCCTCTTCATTTTGAATAGCATGTCGTAGTTTTCTTAAATCCTTACAATATCGTGCTGCATTATGGTTTCAATCATTTTTATTTCCTATCCCAGAACACAGAGCGCATGATTTTTTGTGCTGATATCATCATTCTGTTTTTTTTAAGAAAAAGCGCGTCTCCACTTCATTGATTGTTTTTTGGTTTCTGGTGTGACATGAGGAACCCAAGTTTTATCACCTGTCACAATCTGCTTTAAAATGCTCTCTCTCTCTCTCTCTCTCTCTCTCTCTCTCTCTCTCTCTCTCTCTCTCTCTCTCTCTCTCTACCCCTCTTCACTGTACCATGTGAGAAATGTCAAAGCACTACCAAGTCTCTTGGTTTTGTGAACATCACTGAGCATTTTTGGAACCCAACGTGAACACACCTTTTGATAACCTAAGCGGTCGGTAACAATTTCGTACAAAACAGTCTGAAAGCATTGTCATTGGGTAACGTCTGTTCTGGATCTTTTCATCAACCATCGTTGACAATGAAAGGTCGACCACTCCGAGCCTCATTATGGATTATTAAATTTTAGATGAGTCGTATTTCTTACACATCTGCTTCACTTTCGTACCTATTTTGAGGACATGTTTCGCAAATCTTCGTTTGCATCTACGGCTCTTGTGCGACTCTTGAGTTGCACAAGAGCCGTAGATGCAAACGAGATTTTGCGAAACATGTCCTCAAAATAGGTACGAAAGTGAAGCAGATGTGTAAGAAATACGACTCATCTAAAATTTAATAATTTTTCGCTTCACTGTGGTGTTCCAATACAGTTAAATCTCATTATGGATATTTGTACGACCTTCATTAAACATTCTAACCCACTTTCTCAATCATCGCATCTTCAGAGTAAATATCTTCAACTTGGCAATAAATTTCATCTGGCTTCTCATTCCTTGCACTTAAAACGCAAACTACACCACTAATCTCACGGTCGGCAGGATCAATAATTGCCTTAACCATTTTATATGTGCACAGAAAACATAACTTAGAGCATCCCAAATGGCGTCAGTTGAGAGCCAAAGAGCAAGGAAGACAAGCGTTACATTTACGCAAAGACGAGCGTAACGACGATGTAAATTTTATATCGTTTCAAAAACAAAAGTATGGCTGACATTCATAGGAACAAATTACAAAAGATCCAAAATAGTAATCAGTACTGAAGTTATTGAATAAGTGACCAACGTTTTAAGTATTTGGGATTATCATACCAAAGACAAATGATGTGGAAGAAAATCTTCAGAAATATCAATATACACGTGGAAAAATAAAATGTTTAGGGAATAAAACCCTCAAAGAAACTCAAAGATTTACAAAACAGTACGAGGTGCGTTCCAGTTATAACACCTATTTTTTTCAAGACTGGGACCAGATAAGAGCCTCTTGTTTTTTAAATATACACGTGGATTCTTTGTGAATGCGTGACAGATATGGCAGCACTGTACAGTGCATAGAACTCTAGTGGCAGCTACGAGAATCACAACGGTTTTTGATACTTAAAATGACAACGTTTTCATTGCAAGAACAGCGTGTAATCATTCGTTTTGTCCATGTTCGTGGTGTGACACATATTGAAATACATCGCCAGTTGAGTGAGGTGTGTGGTGATGGTACCATGGATGTATCTAATGTGCGTTCCTGCATGCGACAGTTCAATGAAGGCAGAATATCGTGTGACAACAAATCAAGACAGTTGCAGACATCACCTCCAAAATTGGCATTTCCGTTGGATCTGTGCACACAATCCTGCATGAAGATCTGAAAATGCTCAATCGGCGATCCTCCAAAACAACTTTCTCCACTCGCTGCATCATGCCAGACCAGCTGATGCAAGGCAGTGACTGTCTTGGTTTGTTGTCACATGATGTTCTGCTTCCATTGAACTGTCGCACCCAGGAACGCACATTAGACACATCCATGGTACCATCACTACATGCCTCACTCAACTGGCGATGAATTTCAGTACGTATTACACCACGAAAATAGAGAAATCGAATGATTACACACTGTTCTTGCAATGAAAACGTCGCCATCTTAAGTATAAAAACAGTGCTAACTCTCGTCGCTGCCACTAGAGTTCTATGCACTATACAGTGCTGCCATTTCTGTCACGCATTCACAAAGAGTCCACGTGTATTTCAGAAAAACAGAAGTTCCTATCTGGCCCCAGTCCTGAACAAAATATAGGTGTTATAACTTGAACACACCTTGTAGCAATTCCACAACTTCTGTATGGAGCAAAATTATGGGTACTACCACAAAAAGACAAAAAACATTTAGAAGCACCAGAAATTAAATTTCTAAGATCAGTATTGGGTATAAATCGGACTGAACATATAAGAAATTCAGATATCAGATATAAACTAAACATTGCTCACTTTAAATACATAAAATATGAAGCTTTTAACAGTGAAGCAAACAAATATATACAAATATAACAATTTGTAACTTAAAACTTCACTTATAAGAAATGACACTTTTCTTATAAATTGTCCGGGATAGCCATTTCATGGAAAAATTTAAATATCAAAAAACTGTTAATGATATTTCTACCCTTAAAAAAATAAGAAATGATTATAATTTTAAAAGAATTACTTACCATCCTTGAGTTAATAAACATTTTAAAAAAAAAAAAAAAAAATTAAAGATTTTGGTATGACTTAAGTTCCTCAAAATAAATATAGTATTAAAAAATTATTGCATTTCTCTAAAAAAGATAAAATTCCTAACAGTACAAAATCTGATATTTCTCAATTTAATGTTTCCTTTGTGATAAAGTTTATATTGCCAAGACAAAACGTAATTTAGAAACCAGAACGAAAGAACATTTTCATAACATTAAGTATAAACAGACTGATAAATCGGCCGTAGCAGATCAGTTTTGGTCATTTAACTATGAAATAAATCCAGAAGTTAAATTATTAAAACAATTAAATGGTCCAATAGATTTAATGGTTTTGGAAAAGATATTTATTTTAAAAAACAAACATCGCATAAAGAATTTTGAAATATTGGCAGTCAAATCTGTTTTTAAATTTGCTTTATTTTCAGATTTTTGGTAGTACTAACAAGAAAATATTAATATCTAGCGTTTGTAACGATGACGACAGTTTTGTTGTTTCAGCTGAGTATGTGGAAGAATTTTCCATGAAATCGCGATCCCGGACAATATAAGAAAAGTGTCATCATTTCTTATAAGTGAAGTTTTAAGTTACAAATTGTTATATTTGTATATATTGCTCACTTTGCCCCTTAAAACTAAGTAAAGTTGAACTTTGTTATGATATCAACTTCAGCAACAACTCAGCTATTACATTGTTTTTCTATGGTCCAGGTTCAACGTATCTCTCATAAGGAATGCATATTTTAACTTTGATTGATACAACGGACATATATGCATCTAAGTTAATTGATGAAAATTATTTGTTCCTTTACACTAGCCATATACAGGCTAAGGTTTTGGATAGACAGAGCCAAACTGAAAAATTCAATGCTATGGCCGGGATTTGAACCATGGGTCTCCTGGTTTCCGTTCAGTCGCTTTACCCATGAAACCAATGCCATGGCCGGGATTTGAACCACGGATCTGCTGGTTTCAATCTGCTGGCAGAGTGATCGGAGCTCCGTAGTAGTGGAAGAAGAGGAATGTTCATTTAGTCACCAAACAGCTGAGGATGAGATCGAATGATCTTGAAAACGTTTCAGTTATACAACAACAAGTGAAGTTTGAGTGTAAACATAGTGACTCATAAATCAAACTCAAATATGAAGAATACTTCACTGTTAATAATGCTTCTGCTTTTAATATTTATATCATTTTCATCCTCATTTTGCAATAAGATTTTCCAATAACTAACACATTTCAGGAAATCTGTTGTGGAAATATGGCATTTGGTAGATTCTTTACCCTTCTCTCTGGAATTCAGGTAGATTCCTAAATGCATTGTAACCCTTGTATAATCATGCCAGTGGTAATAACTACAATGCACATTAACAGTATCTGAACTCACTTTCTACTGGAATTTTTCACAAAGTGCAGATATTTTGGTGCAACACAGTCAGAAAAAGAAACTGTTTATAGTTAAAAGAAAGGGATAAAGTGATTAATAAAACTGAGAATGGAATTCAAAAAGTTTATGTATGTGTCAATTTGGCCTTGTGAATTTCACAATCCAAATAATCTGGAAGAGCAACAAAATTGTTGCTGCAATTGAACAGTAAGGATTGAAAATTAAGCAGTTATGGAACCTGAAGAGAGCTGACATGGAGCTTTTGTATTTAAGCACATTTAAAAACTATTGGGTAGGCTGAGTTTGAACCTTTGATCTTGGGATCAGTAGGCTAGTGCCTCTAACTGAACCACACAGAATGATGGATGAAGAGCTGCTTAAGTGATTTAAAAACGGAGAAGCTACAATATACCCATTAACAGATCTCTCCTTGGATGCGAGCAGAAAAACTGTCTAAGAAAGTAAACAGTAAAGAATTTGTCCACAGAAGTGGCTAGATTGACATACTCAAGCAATGCCACATTACTTTTGGCAAAGTGAACAGCAAAGCAAAAAAAGAAAAAAAGGAATAATGAAGCAATCCAAGAATGACTTGTTGAACATTTGACTGGCTTTGCCACAGACCTATACATAGGCTCTTGGAGCCCTTTGTGCCTCTTCATCTAGATGATAACTCAAGTCTGACAGTCCATGTGACATGCATGATTCAACATCGGCCCTTTTTAAATACTGAGACTTCAAACAGAATAAGCTCAAAGAAACATCTGTGATTGTGAATGCTTTACATTTGTATTTGTTGGGAGTATTCAAAATCCATCACACATCTTCTACACATGAGATCTTCTGGGTGCCCTATTATGTGTGTATGCAGAGTGTTGAGGCCACCAGGAACAGTGGTGGCAGCTCTGATGAGCAGTATCGATATTTTTTGTAACTTTCTTGTGTATGTTGGCACACTCTGCCGATAGAAGCTTGCGAGGCATCATGGACGGTGTATAGAAGCAATTGTTTTGTAATGCAGTTATTTGTTGTAATAAATAGGTATTTTGAAAGTGTAACTGATTTAATTACTGAGCTACCAGGGAGATGTTATTGCTCGTAACACAGAGGTTGTAGCCAATCAAATAACTAACAATGCTCCTGTAAATCAAGTTCTAATCTTTGTTTCATATAACCTTGCCCGGCTGAAATGTATCACTCCGCGTTCAACAACCCTCCCCCTCGCCCTAATTGGCTAATGCTTTCGCGTCATACGCCATAGGCGGTGCCTTCCCGTCACATTTCGTAATAATTGCCAGGAAGATAAATAAAATCATACAAAAATCATACAAATAAGGATATGAAGGCATGCAAAAATACAAGTTTATAATGAACTGAGCAAATTGAAACAGAATGGCTGAGCAATGAAACTGAAAGAGTTTATAATGAAAGGCCTTCGGCCTTTTCCACTGGAATTTTTTAAACCAGCACACATACCTTTCAAAAATGCTTGTCTTTCAGTCTTAAAAGTCGTGTCACACCATACTTTACTTTTCGTGTGTTCTTCGTGTATATTTAGCGATTTGTATCTCGGTGCAGTGTGGTTGTCAAATAGCGTCTTCGCCACACAGCAATATCACCTCTGCCTTTTAGCACATTTTTCTTGCCTCTTTTTTCATTCACAAATCCCAGCTGTATAAGCAATCTGCTGAAATTTGGTAAATCTGCATCCTCATTTACAGCAGACGAAATGTTACATATGTTAGGGAGTTCGTTTCTAAAGAAAAACTACACACATGAAGACGCACAACACTTTTCACGTATTTTCTCCGAGCACGCACTTTTGTTTATTCCTGCTTTTGCCTGGAGTGGTAAGTTTTCCTGTTTCCTCAATTTCATGTCGCGATGTTCCTACGGATCTAACACTCACACCTGTAACTTCAGAGCCCAGCTGTTCGACTTCTCTCACTGACAAAGACGGATTCTTCTCTGTGAGTGCATTAAACACATGCAACACAATTCTTTTTTCGCCTGTTTGTAAATAATTATCCTTGCGATACTTACGCGAAAAACTGGCGGTAGACTCTGCCATTATACATATAATACATGCGCAATAAACAATCAATAAAATAATTTAGCTCCCGCACTTTCGAATGGCGATGCATGACTAATCCAGTTCAAAACAAGGTCAGTGATAAAAGTCTTATAAACAAATGTCACCACTACCGCTAAATCACATGCTATCGTGCCATGTGCTTGAGAGCAAAGGAACCTCCTCTTTACTTTGTTTAAGAATTAACATGCATTTCAGATAAATCAACTCTGTTGCGTAATATATTTAATTAAAACAGTTACGAAAATATAAATTTGACAATTCTCTTCCAACATATAATGATATATCACCATGTTAAATAACGAACTAATTTTTACCGCACGACAGTCATTACCACAACACCAACCAATGAGAGGTGATTAGGTCACGTGACCGTTAAGAGATACTGGGCAAGCTTACGTGAAACAAGGTATAGTTAGATTCATGAGAAACTTGCTAATAATGCTGCAAGGTTCCAAAACAAAACTATGGACTTTCCTGACAGCAGTTTGTTTACTCCCAATCTTAAGATGAACCCGTGTCGCTTAGGTTATCCCATACTTGACACTTCTGGGAATACTTCAAAGATGGACTCAGGTTTTATGAAACCTGGGCCTTCACTCCTCATATCAGAGCATTTGCCATCATTGCCTTTAATAACAGTATAGATTTAAGTTAATAGATTTAAGTTATAGATTTAAGTTAATTGATGGAAATTAATCATTTCTTCACACTAGCCATATATAGGCTAAGGTTTTTGATAGAGTCAACATGAAAAATTCAATGCCATGGCCGGAATTTGAATCATGGATCTCTTGGTTTCCGTCCAGTTGCTCTTACCCATTGAGCTACCATGGCCAACGTGCTGTCCTGACTTTGAATTCTCCAATTGACTCATATATACAGAAACCAGGAGATCCGTGGTTCAAATCCCGGCCATGGCATTGAATTTTTCATATTGACTCTAACAGTATAGATGTTTGAATAACAGTGGATGGATAAACTGTTTTAGGAAACATTTGTTATTATATAGAATACTTTAATTTCTTTCTTCTAAGTTAAAGATTCTATACTAAATTTCATTTCCATTTCCATAACTTTTCTTTTCCTTGCCATTTTGCCTAGTTTTGTTTGTGCTACCTGTCCCTAAGAGTTGCATTTGGTAGCCCTGGCATTTCTCTATAAAACATACTGTAAACCTCATCAACAACTTCCCATTCTCCTAATTCTCATTCTTCTATAACATTTAATGTGATATTGCCTCAAACACCATACTGTATAGCTTTCCTAACCAACTGATATTAATATTAAGTGCTCTCTATTTGCAGCTGATAAATCTCTTTTCCTTTATTCAGTGCAAATTTCTTTTGTTCTATCTACTGATCATCATCATCATCATCATCATCATCATCATCATCATCATCTATTTTAACACCTAAATAACTACATTCTCTCACTGCCCTTTTCTCTTTATCTTCATTCTATTTTTTACACTGTTAGAAAACCAATGTCTTCAATTTATGAACAGAAAGGGTTAAAACAATCCCAATATGTGCTATGCAGTTCTTAATACATTTCACATTTATTTTATCAAATTTCCATATATATTTTCAGTTACAAATTTTAAATATTACTAATATAGTAATAGTTATCCTCTGGATAACTCATTTTCCAATTTATCATTTCCAGTCGAGGGTGCACTGCTATCTTCCCCACTATAGTTAACATGAAGTGGTATGTATAATGGAGCTATAATTATATTAAATCCTGGAATTTTAAATATAGGGGAGAGATAGGTAATGGTATGCAGCAGGGGATGGAAGACACCATGAAAACTCTGGGACTTCAGCTGCAGGGGCGCAAAAACCAAACAAATGATCTAGTGATGGTTTCCTCAAGCTGGCAGCAGTTAGAAGTTGCTTCAGTAAGAGACAAGTTGATTTGTGGTTTAATTTTGATTTTGCTACAAATTCTTCTAAGCAAGTTTCTAAGTTCTTCATATTTGAGTTTGATTTATGAGTCACTATGTTTACACTCAAACTTCACTTACTTGTATAACTGAAACGTTTTCAAGATCATTCGATTTCATCCTCAGCTGTTTGGTGACTAAATGAACCTTCCTCTTCTTCCACTACTATGGAGCTCCGATCAATCTGCCATCTGGTGTTAGGGGCACTAAGTTTTAATACTTCATTTAGTGCCCCTAACACCAGATGGCAGATTGATCGGAGCTCCGTAGTAGTGGAAGAAGAGGAAGGTTCATTTAGTCACCAAACAGCTGAGGATGAGATCGAATGATCTTGAAAACGTTTCAATTATACAACAAGTAAGTGAAGTTTGAGTGTAAACATAGTGACTCATAAATCAAACACAAATATGAAGAATACTTCACTGTTAATAATGCTTCTGCTTTTAATATTTATTTCTAAGTTCTTACCAAGGTAAGTAAAAAACTGCTCTTTTATTGTGCAAAGTAGCTATATGGCATATGATTTTAGAAGGCATGTTAGAAGCGGAACAAATGTGTGGCCAGGTGTCTGCATTGCTGCCACAGCTCCACCAGAGTGGAAGGTGGGGAGAGGGAAAGAGGAAAGTAACATACCTCGTGTCATAAATTGTTAGAATGTAAACTTACATAGCAAAGGATAATTCTAGATAGTATTATAAACTATAAAATTCAATATTAATATATTTTTACTGAACATAATATATCTGAATTTCTGAAAGTGACTTATTGCAGAGGGTTTGCTAGCTTGTTATCCTTCTAACTTTTTCATTTTCATTTAATTTGGGAAAAATTTCTTGCAGATTTGTAAGTAAAGTTTGTACAGTGTCATTTCAAGGCACTCCCCTATAGAAATCTTCTTGTGTTTATCACAGCACACAGCAAGACTAGCCCAGTCTTCTTTTGTAACCCTGTCAAGTACCACATGCCTAAGCTTTTCAACATTCGCAAGATGAAAAGTGGTATTTTCTTTAGCAACTTATCCGCTTACCTTAACCCCAAATTCTATGGGGTTGTACTGGCAACGGTAACGAGGTAAACAAATAATTTGGTACCTTTTCTCTTGCATTTTGTCCTGATTTACTTTTTGTAATAATTGTGCTCTAGTTTCAGAAGGATAAAATGTTACTTTATTATGTGCCAGCCAGTACCGAATATCTGTTTTCTGGAATTAGTAAAGGGGGTTTATCTAATGAACTTAGAATGGTAGCTTGCATATCCATGATGATGATAAACTTCTTAATAGGTGCTACAACTTCATTGGCTGAATGTTTTGGCCTTCTCTACCATTTTTTTTTCCATTTGATGCAATCTTTAGTCAAGTTTAGCCAATTCTTAATCTTCATGTTTTTTAAATCATTATGTATATCATCACTCCATCTGTTTTTAGGTCTGCCTGTGCTTATAGATTCAAGAGGTTTTCATGTATATACTTTTTTAACTGTTCTCTCATCTGACATTCTATACAGATGTCTGATCCATCTAAGTCTTAGTGCTTTAATGAAATTAATTATCATTTGCTTTTTTATTCTTTTATTTAACTCTTCATCTCTCAAGGTTCTTCATTGTCCCCCGTCCTTAATTGGTCCAGGAGATCTGTGGTTCAAATCCCGGACATGGCATTGAATTTTTCAGGTTGACTTCATCTATACAAAGAACCTTAGCCTATATACGGCTAGTGTGAAGACACGATTAATTTCCATCAATTAATTTAAATAATAAGAGTTTAATGATGAAGCCTGGAATTCAAGTACTTATGACAGTAAGTCGCCACAAACAGTGTATCTCGGATACGACAGCCCCTAGTGGTCTACCAGGAAAATATACGAGTAATTCGAGAATTTAATGTCTGGATGGCATGTTGGCCATGGTAGCTCAATGGGTAAGAGCGACTGGATGGAAACCAGGAGATCTGTGGTTCAAATCCCAACCATGGCATTGAATTTTTAAGATTGACTCTATCTATACAAAAAACCTTAGCCTATATATGGCTAGTGTGAAGAAATGATTTAATTTCCATCAATTAACTTAAATATTGCTAAAATATTTTTCCCATCTATCCAGAACATCATTTTGTTGCATGAGAATGTTTCCTTCTTCTTCCTACATATTGTGGAAAGTACTGACATCTTGTTTAAAGTTCTTATTTCATTGAAAAGTTTTCTAGATTCATTTTTCTTGAAGTTGTTTTCTATTTGGTTCATTTTTTGGTTCAACCATTGTTTTTATTTGTTCCTACAGATTTTGTTTGCTTCTTTCCTTGACTGTCTGTAGATTTCATAATAAGCTCTAGTTTTGGTTTGAAGTGCTTGCTTTCTTGCTTCATTCTTTTTCTTAATTATGTTTCCACATTCTTCGTCCCACCATACCTTTCTCAGAATTGTCTCCTGTTTACCTATGGTTTCTTTAGCTGCTTCCATTATTGCCTCTTTGATGTTTATCCAATCTTGATTGACGTTATCATTTTCAGTTATATCTGATAACTTTTTACACAATGCTTCTATGTATTCCTTAGCTTTCTGAGGATTTTCTAAGTTTATTGTATTCCATTTAATGCATTGTGTCTTTTCTTATAGATTTTTGGTAGAACTTGCTGTAAGTAGGTTTTCACCAGAAAATGATCTGAGTCAATATTAGGTCCTCTCATTGTTCTAAGATCAGTTATTAACTCTTTTTTATTTTGTGGAACCAATACGTGGTCTATCTGTTAACCTATCAGGGTAGATCCACATACCTTTGTGTATGTTTTTATGTTGGAACTGCGTACTTACAATAAATAAACTATTGGCTGTTGCAAATTGGCATAGTGATTCCCCATTCTTATTCCACACTTCATGTAGAATGTGTTTTCCTGCTATAGTTTTATAAATATCTTCTTTGCCAACTTTGGCATTAAAGTCACCATGTCACTTTGGTGAACATCATCTAAGTTCCTTTATAGATTTTCATAAAATAATTCTTTCTCTTCATCTTTTTTTTTTTTTTTTTTCAGTTGGTACATAACAGCTTATTAAAGTTATGTTGTGATTTTAAATTATAGGCGAGTCGTATTTATTACACATCAGCCAATGTGTAATAAATACAACTCATCTATAATTTCATAATTATTTCGCTTCACTGTGGTGTTCCAATACAGTTAAATTATGTTGTGATATTTACCTTTTATTCTTAATTTACATACTCTCTCATTAAAAGCTTTTCATTTTCTTTTTTATTAAGAAACCAGCAGGGGTAGCTCATGCCAAAAAATAATGGCATGCTACAAGAAAAAGGGCATGCAACTAACCTAGTTTCGAAAAATGAAGTCCATGCGTCAATGTTTGTTTATTCATGTAGAATTTGTCAATCACTCTGCCGTTAAAAGTCCTGCATGCCTGTGATAAGCTTCTTCTGTAGAAATAGGACGGCCATAGAGGTAGGCCGATCCTGAGTCATGGTGTTCCTAAGAAAGTTCTTTAACATCTTTATAGATGAGAAACAGCATTCTGGTTCTGCCGTAGGCATGGGAATTGTCACAGTTATTCTTGAAACCTTGGTAATTTCTCCAAGGTGTTTTGCAGATTGTTCTTCAGTATTAACTGTGATAGCGGAAGGGCACCTTCTAACTTCCTGAACTCCAAATGTTGATACAAAATGTTGGGTTCGGTTCAAAGTTTGCTTTTGTCAAGTTCTTATAATGATACTGACAATGCTTAGTTCTGTTTCAGGAAACTCTTGAGAAAATAATAGTTGTGTTGCAATATTTAGAGCTCCAAGCATTGAGAATTCAAATGAGTTTTTTTTCTTAATAGCGCTCAATAAACCTGTTTCACTGCAGAATTAAATTGAGCGGATTTTACAGAATAAATTGATAGAATATATCAGTTGAGAAATTCTTTCAATTTCTGAAAAGGAACCAAGGTGTGTAAACAATGTTCTAAAAAGGATACTCAGAATGTGGGATTTTTTTATCTTTCTTACTATTTGAAATCTTTTTTATGTACTCATTAATGTGACCAAGATCTTTAACATCCGTCTTAGACCATGGATAGGTACTTCGAACAGAAGGCAAGGAAAGCAAAGGAGGGCATTTTTAATTTCACACCTACAGATCCACTCATTGTTATGTACATTGGTGTTAAATTTTCTGGTGTAAACAGAAATTCTACTTCCTTTTACTTTTTGCTCAATTTTTATATTGGGTGTAGGTTGCACTAACATTTTTATACTGATCTTTTCTTGTAATGCTCACCTTGAAAAGACTTTTTAGAAGTGCATTAACTCAGTTCATTATTTATTGGTTAAATCTTTCGTAATATTAAATTACTCATACAATGAATGAAGTGAATTTATAACACGTTTCACACTCACAAAATAAACTGATATCAGCCACAGAGTAACGTTACACAAAGAAATACTTGTTATGGGGGATTGCTGTCCAGTTCGTGGGAATCATGCCAACATATTTCTGCTTAATTCTCTACAAAACTTTATGTTATGTGAGATGCTCATGACAGAAAAATGTTTTAATATTTTTCCAACCTTACATTTTATGCTGAACAGACTTGTTTTGTGTCAACACTGTTTCATACAAATTGAAATACTGCAAGACTTTTTATAGGAATTTTATTATGTCGAGCTACAGCTTCTTCATGTTTCATTCTCATATCACGACACTCTGAATATTTAAGCTAGTAGAAGACATTTGGGAAATCAGAACAGCAAAGAGCTAATATTTATGATGATTTGTAAGAAATATCTGTGTGTGCATGCGAATGTATGTATGTGTGTATTTTTGATAAAATTAAAAATAAATTTATTTTCATAAAAAGCAGCATTTCTGACTTACCTTTCTTCATATGCATATAATCTTTACAGCATGTCATTATAGCATACAATGCTTTTGTTTAAGAGTAATAAAATAATTTTTAACATTTGGTGAAGTATTGTGAAGAAAGTTCCGCAGTATAATCTGTAATAAAAATAAAAATGTATAAAAATATACAGGGCATAAATAAAAATAATTATAAATTACTAATATACAAAAATATATTATAAAATGTAGCTGAAACCTATTCCTGAAATTATGTGATATTAACAAAGCACTGACAATTTTAATTTTAGAATAAATAGTATTTCATGTGTGCACAGCACTGTCAAGTATTAACAACATGATAGTTTTTAGTTAATTGATGGAAATTAACCATTTCTTCACACTAGCCATATATAGGCTGTTTTTATTTATTTTTTTTTATTTAAGACAGTCAACATGAAAAATTGAATGCCATGGCCGGGATTTGAACCACGGATGATCTCCTGGTTTCCGTCCAGTCGCTCTTACCCATTGAGCTACCATGGCCAGCTTGCCGTCATGACACTAAATTCTCCATTTAGTGTCGTAGAAATATACAAGTCAAATGGTGAATTTAATGTCATGGTAGCTCAATGGGTAAGAGCGCCTGGACAGAAACCAGGAGATCCATGGTTCAAATCACGGGCATGGCATTGAATTTTTCATGTTGATTCTATCTATAAAAAAAGCATGATACATGTTCAATGATTAGTAACTGCCCTGTATGAAATACAGTTTATAATTGTATTTCTTATAGGAACAGCATTTTCAAGTCTTTTTTTTTTTTCAAACCTATGTTAATTTAACATCTAGTTATCTATACTTATTACTAAAAACCTGCAGGACTTAAAGAACTGTAAAGCTTTCTTATGGTTAAGAGTATAGATTAATCAGATATAACATAAATTAGAATATATTGAATATAACAGTAAACAATTGTGTATCAAGCATGTGGAATTAATGAAAATCCTGGTGTATATATGAAATACTGTTATAAAAATATTAATAGAGCATATTTGAAACATTAAATATTCTGTATATAATATCAGGTTACTTTAGAAATTAATAATGTGATTAAGGGAATTTGTAAGGATAATTTATATGGCCCAATATTATATACCTACTAAGAGTATACAAGCCAGGCTTTTTTTCATATAATTTGGAACAATTTCATCTAGAAGACATAAAGCTCAACATATTAAGCACACATTGTTGGGATTTAGAA
Source organism: Mantis religiosa (assembly GCA_030765055.1). Classification (NCBI taxonomy): domain Eukaryota; kingdom Metazoa; phylum Arthropoda; class Insecta; order Mantodea; family Mantidae; genus Mantis; species Mantis religiosa. The sequence continues at coordinate 120,114,991 of CM060957.1, read as the reverse complement.
ACTGATAAGAATAACTCCAAAAAATTTTCTTGAGGTTTTTAAATGGGTGAAATAGGAATTAATTATATAAAGATCTAAAATGGATTGGCATTTAGTTCACAATATAAGAGGAAGATGATTTACTTTGGTACAAACAAGATTATGAAATTGACTGGGCTAAAAAGGAATTATTACATGAATGTAAACCCAAGTGCCAAATTGTACTGTCCTTGGGTGCAAGAAATCATATTATTTCATCAAAATTTGAAAGTGCAAATTTAAAAAAAACTTTACATTCGGTAGAAAAAGTAAGATATAAATTTGGACAAATATGACAGACTAGTTTCATTTGATGTCACATTATTCTCAAGCATACTAAAAGACAAATTACAGACACTATTAAAACATGGCTAACTACAATAGAAATGGAAACAGTAGAAGCAGAAGAATACTAACAAAATTATGCATTGAACAAAACTTGTTCAGCTTTAATGAGAAATACTACAAACAGAAATCAGGGTTATCAATGGACAACCCACTTTCACCCTTTTTGGCAAATATATATATGAGTGGATTTGAAACACATATTAAAAAGGCTTTCCGATGGATCTTCAAGGTTTGGTATAGCTATGTTGATGACATCTTTGCAATAGATCCAAATAAACATTTTGATTATGCATTAAAATTACTCAATCTGCAAGAAAGGACTATCAAATTCACAATAGAAAAAGAAATCAATGGATAACTCTCTTTCTTGGATCTAAATATCATGAGGAATAACACAAAAATAAAATTTGGAATTTACAGGAAGCCAGCATATTCAGAAAACTACATAAAAATAATAGCTATAACCCAATTATACATAAACATGCAACAATAAACACCTACACACACACTAGTCAACATACCCATGGATAAAGCAGAATTTTTTAAAGAACAAAAAGCCATACTACATATAACAGAAGAAAATGGATACAACGGAAGTCTTGTGTTTAAGAAAATTAGAAAGGCTAAGCTAAAGAAAACCATTAAGAAAGCAACCACATTCACTAAAGAAAAAGAAAGCAATAGCACATTCAGTGCATTCACATACCACCCAAAAGCATTTTATAAATTAAAAAACATCTTTAAGGAACAAAATATCATCTTGATACCTACTAATAGACACTCAGTTTTAAAATTTCTAAATTCAAAAACAAAAGATGAAATCCCATCAATTAACAGATCTGGAATATGCTAAGTTGTAAGAATTGTTAAAAATGCTACATAGGTCAAACTAAAAGAAATCTGAAAACCAGAGTCAAAGAGCACTATAGAAACATCAAAATGAAACAAGAAAATAAGTCAGAGGTAGCATTTCATTTTCGGAACAAAAACCATGATACTGATCCAAATTCAAAATTACAAAAAGGAGTGACAAACCAAAATAAACTGACAACATGGGACAACATATTCATATGGAAAAATAAGACCAAGTAATGAACTTTGAAATCCCACCAGTAGATAATTTGACAAAGAAGTTCATAGTTCCACTGCCAGAAAGAAGAGAGCAGATGACAACAGATGCTAGTTGGAGAGAGATTGAGGATCTAAGCGATGGCTTCAACACTATTCTCTCAATAGTATAGAAATGTAAGTGACGAAGTGTCAATAAACCGACTACAAATAGTTTTTCATTAATTTTGACGTCACTGTTGCTAAATTTCTCCAATCACATATAAATCATTTCATGCTCACCTAGCAATAAACATACTAAAATAAATAGTTTCTTTAGGAAAAAAAGAGTTAAAGAATAGCTTTAAGAAGAGATGTAAACACTTAGAAGACCAGTAACTCCCTCCACTTTCCCTTTTTGTAAGACTTTCTTCTACATCAAAGTTAATGCAAAAATACATAAAATATTCCACTTCCTTACTGTCAAGCATGCACAGAGGAACCTAAATCAATCATATTAGCATATTCAGAAAAGTAGCTATTTGGAGTTCCTGAGATGTTTTCTTCCCTAACTGTTCCTTTTTCTGACTCATTTTTTTTATGTAGTATGGAATCTCCTGTTTTTGAATATGTATCCTGATATTCAGTTTTACTAGGAGTAACTTTATCCTTTTTAGGAGGTTTTACAAGATGCTTTGTGCATCCATAACTGACACACCTAGTTCTTCTTGGTACTTTGTATGATGGACAGGCTGCTGCCATTGCATCATCAACCCAATTCTGAGAATTTTCCTTATTATGTTGATCTATTTCTTGTTTATTTACTCATTCTACAGATATCCGCTTGATAAGCTGAAATCATCTGATCTCGGAATACCCTGTCCTTTACATCTGAAGTCATTTGGATAGTCTTTGATTGTTGTGGCATTGTAGGACATGGTGCTAATGCTGCTTGATCCAATATAGCCTGACCACCCTAACCAGAATAAGCAGACTGCCGTGCTTGTGTAGGATAGGAAACAGGACAAACAATCTCTGCCTGGGGATCTTTTACTGTGAATTGTGTAGCTCCGCAAGAACCACAACTGTTATTCTTGGTGTTATGGACATCCTGGATATTCTTAGTTCCAAGTTCTCAATCTGCTCATATCATTATGGTTTATTTAGTTGTCCTTTTAATAAAGGTTTCCCTTTATTGTGCATGAGTAACATATACTGCATTAAAAAGTGCAAATTTCATATAACCTTCATACAACTAGAAATTTTGAGAGACTATAACACATTTTAAAATATGTGGCCTTATATTAGCACAAGAATTTTTCTGGAGGGATATTTTGAAATACTGCCCTGGAAATCTAAGTTTCATTTATCTAATCATCTAGAGTTTGTTCTGAGTTTCTTTACTGCACAATTTATACATACCAGTTATGTAAATTCAGTTTATATACTTGCACATAAATTTAAGCTTGGTAAATCTTGAAACTATAGGACTCAGTTAAACTTCATCTTAATATTTTCTTACTCCCTCCACTCCCCTCAGAGTTTCCTTTTTAAGTTTCTTATTTGATTCTTTTAATGCTACTTGAATGTTATTCATTTTGTGTCTGGTATATTGTTATTAAAATACATGCCTGCTTTAATAATATAAACATCTGATCTTGCAGTATTTGTTGCACCAACGTTGATAGCTGTTTAAAATCAGCTACTTTCCTAAAATGGCTACAAAGTGCCTTTTACTAGCTAACTGTAAACTACAGAAATTTAAATGAGAAATAGGCATATGATAAATAGGTTTATCTACAAAACAGGAAATGGAAGTTAAAGGAATTTTCAACAATAGAAACAGCTTTACTATAGGTTTAGCAAAATACTATAGAAACATTCAAATGAAATGGTTTAATACCATGAGAAAATAAATAGTATATGGTGATCAATGAGGATGGATTTTGGAGTAATATGTTGTAAACTGGGTTCTTAAAAACAAATACTATGGATATGTATGCTTTAAAGCTGGTAAACTTTGGAATAAAAGTATCATTATCAAAATTGAATCAAATACATTCATTTACTCTTTTGATCTATGGACATCCATATACAATACCAACCTGAAGCCTGACTGCCTCTACAGTGTAGAGCATGTCTGCTTCATATACTTAACACCCTGAGTTTGAATCTCAGTCACGTTATCTAGGTAAGGTTTTTCTCTAGGGTTTTCCCTTATCCAGAAAGATGAATGTTGGATAACTCTAAGCTCTATGGACCCTGGGCTCATTTGAGCATCATTCACCCATTTCATTCATTGTCCAATATGGCTTATTTTGGAGGTCGTAAAAAAAAAAAAAGCACCTGGAGTAAAGCTTTTGTGGGCTGAACACAAGTTATTAGGAATTTTTCCTCCTTAGATTTAGTTTCTCAGTGCAATGTTACATTACAGTATGGATTACTCCTTAAAACAAGTAGATTTTCTCCTAAAGGTGAGTTGCACAGCTGGAGATAAGAATTTTCTCGAAAGTACTTTGCCATAAAGAACGGAGATAAGAATTTTCTCGAAAGTACTATGACATAAAGAACCCATCTGTCATTGACAGAAGTATTAGCAAATCAACTTGTAAAGCAAGAACCATGAAATGGACAACACTTTTAGCAGCTTCTCTCATGTTACTTTATTACTTTAAAGAACATATATATTTACCAGCCAAGAGTAAGAATTTCTTGTATTTTAAATATGAGGGCATACAGGATTGATGAAGCCCAACACCACATACACAACTTATAGTCCTTTTTATTATATAAATATTTTCTTGCGGTGTACTTAATTAGTGCAAAGATAATTTCATATTGCAGTATGAAGTAAAAGTAAGCATCATACGTTGGCACTTAGGCTTTTTTTAAGTTTCTTACTGCAAAGCAAGCAGAGGTGGGCTTTGGTATCAAGACTTTTGTTTTCTACAACAGACCTCATTTATTTGAAGCCCAAGAAATTTTGTATCAAATGCTTTACTTGTACTGTGATTGTTGTATCTGATTGTTAATTCCGTTACTTGCTTATGCTTTGTTTCAAATTGAATCAAGCTTGCTTTATCTTAGTTTAACGGTGACTTATTTGCTTCAAACCAAATGATGAGCTGTTCAAATATTTTATTGAGTCTTAATTGATGTGACTTTTTAAATATAAGTATCATTCGCAAAGAATTCAGCTACTGATTCCTTACACAAATATAACTATTTGTAACAAAGAAACTTCACTACGAAATGTGTTTATGGACTGACAATGCAATTTGTTTGTGAAATCGATCTCAATTAGAAAGAAGAATTAACATCATTTTCTTAAGATAGGTGATGGTTTTTTTTTGTTACAAATAGTTATATTTGTGTAATATTCATTGCTTCACTGTAACTAACTTCATTTTCTATGTAATTATTGATTCCTTGTTATGATTATACGGTAAATCATTCGTTAATATTAGGAATAACAGTGGCCCAAATATAGAGTATTGTAGACACTTTTTGAAATGACACCTAGTTCCGAATCATATATTTATCCTGATTACAGTCAATGTGCTTCTTACTTACATTAACTGTTCATAAAGCAATAATCATTAATTGATTTTGAGGAAATATTTTATGAAAAATAAACATTAATAAGCCTCTGGTTTTCTGGATTCTGTTTGTGAAATAAGATTTGAACCTTTTATAGAGCACTCATTGAAACTATAAAATTTTAACTCTTGCAGCAAGAGGTTGAAAAATACCTACGATGAAAAATATCTCATCCAAGTAACAAAATATTCCTAATGGTAGTTACTTTCTGGCATAGGTCCGAAAATAAATTAATAAATTATGTGCTAATTCTAAAATTTAAACGGCCAATTATACCCATTCGCCTCCAAACATTTGTTTACGCTGGCTAATAAACGTTAATCGGCTGTTAATTGTATCCAACAGTTAATAAATAAGTTTTGTGTTCTATCTCACAAGAAATATTCCAGTGAGGCTTCACGAATGCCGTATGAACGGTGAAATGTTTTATTCGCCTGCAACCACAGCCTGCAACACTTGAAAGCTTGTAAAATAAGTACCTTTAGTTCACTGGTGACATGCTGCGGAAAAGCATCTACTTGTGTCGCTAAACTTTATATGTATGCGTTTCATCTACAGATTAATATTTAATTCTTATACAATGTGTTTCTCAGTGTACACTACGAATTATAAGCTGCTAGTAATACATATACATGTTGCATGTTCAGTTTCGCATTATCAAATAGGCGTAAGTGCACGAAGGTATAAAGTATGGTCGTGTGTGTAAAATAATTTTATCGGCACTCACTGATGTATTAAAAGAAGTGTATTTTGGATATATAATATAGCGAAGAATAATTTATGTAGTGATAGGGCCAAAGGATTGCAGTAATTTTCTGTGTCATGTTGGCGTGTGTGGCGTCACAGGCGACGGTAATAACAGTCCGCATAAGGCAGTGCAGTGAATAGTGGAACTGACCCCAAGTTGCAAAGAATACCTGAAATTTTAAGAAGATAGCAGCTATATGGTTTATTTAGCATACAAGTGAACTAATGATGCAAGGCTATGAACTAAATGTTTAATGTTTCTTGTATTTTCGACATCGATTGTAGATGAGTTTCTCTATACGTAGTGGTTGCCGAGCTATTGGGTGTCGCTGTTTCTGGTAATAACTGCATGCTTTTAGGTTTCCAACACCCAATATCATATGAATTTGTTGTTGCACAACCCAAATTAACATATAAAAATTTAGAGTCAACTTGACAGTGATGCGCCTCTATCCAAAGCCCATATTTTTCGTACTTGTGGTGTACTCTGCTTTAACAAATGAGGCTCTTGGGACCGAGTTATAAAACGGTATAACTGTCCGATCAAAAAAAAAAAAAAAAAAAAAAAATGAAGGAAATGCCATTTACATTTACTGCTGACTTGTCATGGCAGTAGGAACGTCCTTTATCTGGCAAATGAAGCATAGGTTGGTTATATCCTAATGATTTGCCAACCTTCGATGATTTGTAGACCACGACAGGTGTATTCCTTCCACATTATGAGGGTTAAGAAGAATGATTCAACTGCCTACTTATAAAAAAAAGGTGTCATAAGAAACCACAAGAAACTATGTTCATGTTTCGTTATATAAAGCAGTCTGGAGTAACAAACAGTCCCTTGTTCAGATCTCCAGGAGGGGAGTGTATTTAGGGATCTGAACGTATTACAATGGAATTGCATGGATTAAAAAAAAGAAGAAGAAGAAGACCTTATCCTTTGGTATCATGGAAGCAAATATTTTGAAATAAATGTTACAGAATTAAAGGATACACAATTTATCTTTTCTGAAAAAGTAGGCAAATTGCTAGTGGAATCTTATTTGCAACAAGGAGAAAGTTAACATTAAAATTTAACATTATTAAAAATTATGAATTAGGATCTTTGAACTTCTGAAAAGGAAAGGAGCAATTCCCTATATATTTTGCCTGCAATGCTCCATTTAATGTTGTTTTCAAATGCTATTTGGCAATGAAGCCATTAGCTCTCTTGCTCACCAATATTTCTGTGCACTGGGTCCGGCAGGTAGGGCTTCACAGGTTAAAAGATGTTCTTGAGTCATTTCCTCTTCTTTGTTGCACAGAGGACAATTTGGACGTGTATAAATTCCTATTCTGTGTAAGTGTTTGGCCAAATAAACATCTTCCGTAAGTAATTTAAAATTTACTACTGCAGCTTTACGTGGGATTTCTGGAATAAATTCTGGATTTTTAATTAAAATGTTCCCTTTTTTATCTTTGGCTTTGTTAGATATTGATTGGTTTTGCTTTTGATTAATCTTTTTATGGATGTAAAGGGTAAGTTTTTACTTTTGTTCTGAATTAAATTTGCACCTTTTTTGGCAAGAAAATCAGCTGATTCATTTCCAGCAATTCCACAATGTTCCGGTATTCACTGTAATATAATTTTTTTCTGCAGTTTTTGAAGTTGTTGGATCATTTTGTGACATTCTTTAATTTGGATTTACCTCATTTTATATGAACTTATTGCACATAATGCTGCTTTAGAATTAGAAAGTATGACAGCATTTTTAAATTTATCTATTCTGTATAGAAGGTGTTGGAGTGAAATATGAATATCCGTTAGTTCTGCATCAAAATTTGTTGTGTGGTATCCTGCTGGTTGATAGAATGAGAACAGTGCACACTTAATTCCTGCTCCTGAGTTGTTGTCCAAGTTAGATCCATCTGTGTAGATATGTAACCATTCTTCAGGTGGGATGGATGGATGGATGATTGTGCTTAGGGTGCTCAACAGTGCGGTCATCAGCGCCCTGTTTTTCAGGTGGGTATCTATTGTTCACAGTTTCTAATGCTAGTGCTTTTAGTACAGGTTTGGAAGTTTCAGATTTAGTAACTATTTGTTGTAAATCTAATTGAATATTAATTGGTTCAAAAGTCAGTGGGTTTTCTTTAGAATTAGGAAGATTCAGATCTGTTTTTAATTCCATAACTTTGTGTAGGAAACTTGTTTGTGTTTTCATCTTGATTGGTGGTAGTAATCTTTTCTCCCATTTTGTTGTTTTAACCACAATATTTTTTCATGTTGTATTAGTGCCTGCTCCTCTAAAGTTAGATGTATTGGATAGTTCCGAGGTAAGGCTTGCATTGCCGTGATTGGAGTTGATTTTGCTGCACTGGTTATTAGTCGCAGGGCCTGATTTTGGCATACTTCTAGGTGATTTATGTTAGAACTGTTTGCTGTAATTATTACCTCTGCATTATAAAGAAGTATTGGCTTGATGAATGTTTTGTATGTGGTGTTCAGTGTCTCCCGATTACTGCCCCACTTGACTCCAGCTAATCTTTTCAAAATTGAAAGTTTTGTTGTTGATTTGTTTACTACTGCTTCAATATGATATCTCCAAGATAATTTTGAATAAAAAATTGTTCCTAAATATTTTGTTTCATATGTTTGTTTCAGGTTTGTTTTCTTGAACTGCAGATTTAGTTTAGGGATTTTCTTTTTTAAGCTAAATATTTGGAATGTTTCGAGATTCAACTGTATTGGAACACCACAGTGAAGCGAAAAATTATTAAATTTTAGATGAGTCGCATTTCTTACACATCTGCTTCACTTTCGTACCTATTTTGAGGACATGTTTCGCAAATCTTCGTTTGCGAAACGTAATCATAATCATTGGCAACCAAAACATAACAAAATTTCAGCAAAGAACACATCCCTAGATAGTGTAATTAATCTCTCAAAGCAAAATTTTAACAATGAAGAAATAGATGTACTTAACCAAGGCCTAAAAACATGTATAACATACTCCAGCAACCCGGATGAATTCATTGCAGACATAGAATTAGCAGTAGAAGGCTTGGAAACCATGGACAAAAATATAATTAGGAAAAAATCAGCTCCTATATTGGAAAACTTAATAAATAAAAAGCCAATAAAACATTTGAAACAAATTCAGATAATTAAATCTTTAAGGAAAAAGGATGTAATCTTCTCAAGGGCTGATAAAGGAACAAAATAGTAATCTTAGATACAGCTACATACAAAGAAAAAATGTTAGAGTTACTACAACAAAAAGAATTCCAGGAAATAGATTCTAATCCACTCAACCGATGCATAAAAGATGTACAAAAAACCATCATTAATAGTAAAATTTTAACAACTACAGAACAAAAAACTATCAAACCAGACAACCCTACCCTTGCAAGAATATATGGTTTGCCTAAAATATACAAACCCAACATACCCATGAGACCCATTGTAAATAATATAAACACTCCTACTTACCTTCTGGCAAAATGGCTAACCAAAAAATTTCAGTCCTTTCCACAATTCCATACTCTGAGTATAAAAAACTCTTTAGACTTGGTAGAAAAAATTCAAAATCTTAAACTAAAACCTCATGACACTTTAGTATCCTTTGATGTCCGCTCCCTCTTCCCTAGCATTCCATTAGACAAACTTTTGATTCAACTGAAAAAATGGCTAAATTCTATAAACCTGGATGCCAATGCAATAGAAGAATATGTGGCAATGACTGAATTATGTATACATCAAAATTATTTTGTCTTCGATGGAAAATATTATAAACAAATTTCAGGACTAGCTATGGGAAGCCCGCTATCACCATTTTTGGCCAATCTATACATGAGCTTTTTCGAAACACATATTACTAAAGCCTTCCCTCATATGTTTAAAACATGGTACAGATACGTAGACGACATCTTTGCAATAGTGCCCTACAAACTAATAGATGATGCTTTGAAACTACTCAACCTGCAAGAACCCAGCATACAATTCACAGTAGAAACTGAAGAGGACTGTACTCTACCTTTTTTAGACCTTAAAATCAAAAAAGACAATGAAAAACTAGAATTTGGCATTCATAGAAAAGCAACACACACAGATAATTACATCAAAGCAAATAGTTTCAACCCAATTCCACACAAACATGCAACCATCAACAGTCTGACACACAGATTAGTAAATCTACCTCTCAGCCAGCAAGAATATAAAAACGAATACCATCAAATCTTAAAACCTGCAATTAAAAATGGATATGGAAAAAACCTTGTAGATAAAAAACTAAAATTATTCAAACTTCAAAAGAAATTAAAACAGATCACAGCTCTCACACCAATAAAACAAGAAACTAGATTTGCTAAATTTACTTACCACCCCTGGGCCACAAAAAAGTTCCAAAAAATATTCAAGAAATACAATATAACATTGGCACCAAAAAACAATTACAACATTAAAAACCTACTTCACAGTAATAATACTGATAAGATAAAACCAGAGGAAAAGTCAGGCATTTACAAAATTAAGTGTAAAGACTGTGAAAAAATTTACATAGGAAGGACAAAAAGGAACATAGGCACTAGAAAGAAAGAACACTTCAGGCACTTAAGATACAAAAATATTGATAAGTCCGCAATAGCAGCTCATTTCTGGTCTGAAAATCATGAAATTGAAGATAGCACAGAATTACTAAAATATGTACAAAAACATAGTGAACTCGTCATATGGGAGAGGATATACATAGAAAAACATAAAAACCAACTAATGAACTTTGAAATCCCGCTAGAAGAGAATCCCACATTTCAGTTCATCACTAAATCAATAGATGGCAGCAACAACCCCAGAATTACCCACACCGCTGGATCTAGCGTCAGTCGCACAAGAGCCGTAGATGCAAACGAAGATTTGCGAAACATGTCCTCAAAATAGGTACGAAAGTGAAGATGTGTAAGAAATGCGACTCATCTAAAATTTAATAATTTGGAATGTTGTTTTATCAGTACTTATTTTCATCAAATTGTTGTCAGTCCACTTTTCCAATAGTATCAGAGCCTTTTCCATTGAAGTTTTGGATTTCTCTATTTGTGGGGAAGATGTCCACATGATCATGTCATCTGCAAAAAGAGCTGTCTTTATTTCTGTGTTTGATACAGCCGCGGGAAGATCATTGATGTAGATGTTGAACAAGGTACTGCACCTTGTGGTAGGCCCATTTTTATTTGTCGGAATTTGGATATACTGTCATTGTATTTCGTAGCACAGAAACGTTGAGAGAGAAACTGAATGATCCAATTTAACATGTTATCTTGAATGCCTAGTTTTGAAAGTTTCTCAAGAAGTTTATGCCTCCATACTGAATCGTATGCTTTTTCAAAATCAATGAAACCTGACAGCATATCTTGATTTTTGTTGAAAGATTCTTTGACATCTTGGGATAGTTGAAGTGTATTTTCTTTAGTAGATGAGCGTTGTCTGAATCCTGTTTGAGCGGTTATTAATATGTTATTACTTTCTAAGAACCAATTTAGCCTTGCTGAAATCATACGTTCTGCTATTTTTGCAATGACACTTGTTAAGGAAATTGGTCTGTAATTATTTATTTTGTCGAGTGCTTTGTCTTTTTTTAGAATAGGAATCATTATTGCTTTTTTCCATTCTGTAGGTACAGTAGAGGTCAATAATATATTAAATAATTTCAGTTGTACCTTTCTTCCCTTTGATCCTAGGTGTTTCAGAAATTCAGCATGTATTTTATCTGGTCCAGGAGACTTTTTATCTTTCAACTCATGGATGGCATGATTTAGTTCCCTTATGGTGAATTCTTTGCTGAATATATCATTTGTTTGTTCTGGGCACTTTTTAAATTTTTTTGAGATATTTTTTAATCTACCTTTGTTTCCTTTTTGCTTCAGAGGAAAGTTTATGCTGAGAGCTGTAATACTTACAGGCTTCAGAAATAGAGTAATTTGAAGTAAATGTTTTCCCATTTACTTTGAGTGGTTCTTTCCTTGTATCTTTCTGACAATTAATTTTACTTATATATCTGTATACTTTTTTTTTTTTTGCATCTTTTCAATAATCAGCTTTTTCAATAAATTCACTGAAAGCTTTTTTTTAGCAATAAGAATTTATTTTTTACATTTTGTTGCCTTTCTTCGCCATTCCTGTGTATCTGTTGGGTTATTGGACAATTCTGCCTTTTTCCTTGCTATGTCCCTTTCTTCTTTTAACTTTGATAGTTCTGTATTCCAAAAGGGTTTGCAATTTTTAGTTTTTCCTCTTGGGATCCATTTGTTTTGCTGCTTCAAGAATTATATTTATTATTGTTTTGTTAAGTTTATCTACAGATGCTTCATGTTGAGCAGATTAAAAATTTTGTTCAGTTTTCTCAGTAAATTTTGTCCAATTTGCTTTTCTAAAATTCCAAGAGTATTTCAACTTTGGCCCGCTAATATTTTGTTTGTCATGAAGTATTATGGATGCAATAACTGCTCTATGATCAGATCCTATGTCTTCAATGATTTCACGTGTTGTCTTATCTTTTAAATCTGAAGATACTAATAATAGGTATGGATTAGTGCACTGGCCATTATAGTGCAGGTATGTGAGGCAGTACCCATTCTTGTAGATAAGATCTAAAGTGTTAGAATTTAATAAATCTTCAATAGTTTTGCCAGGCGTTGTAGTCTTTGTATCCCCATCTTGGTGAATGACCATTGAAATTACCAATCAAAATTGTTTTACAGTGTATATTTATTATATTCAGACAAGGATTGTTATTTGGTGGATTGTATATACCATATATGGTGTAACGTGAATTTTCTTTCCAGATTTCAATTTGGATAATTTCTATTTTATCTTCTTGCTGCATTTCTTTTACAATTTTAAACTTTTATAAGATGTTTTGCTCCAAATAATGTACTAGAACTGAATTTTTTTAATTTAATCCAAAAAAAAGCTATCAATGGGAGATTTCAATATCTACTCCAAATGTGGTGGCTATAAAGATATCAATCCAGCAAGGAAAGTAACAGAAGACTGGCTACATTCTAATAATATAGAATTAATTTTCAATGAAGACAATATTGGTATATACATCCATTAAATGGTTCGATATATAATCCAAATCTTTTATTTTTAACAACTGATTTAACAGATAAAAGTTGCATAGTATATGTGAAAATGTGGGCTTTGACCATGAGCAATAATTGCTAACATAACATTGAATAAAAATTATTTTGGGTCATTCCTCCGGCATTCCAAAACAGCACTGAAAAGTGCTCTTCTTTTGTATTGCAAAGCATGCCTGCGTTGTAGTCCATTTAGCGTTATCCAGGGAACACCACGTGGAGGCGGACTATGTTGTTAGTTGATGCGAATCAACTAATCCCCAGTGCCATTGGTCAACAACAACATTGAATAAAAACCAGACATAGCCAATAAAAGCTCTTGAAACTTTAAAAAGGCTAATTAGAAAGGATATCAATGAGAATTAGAAAAACTACGGCCCTGCATAATGAAAATTAATACGATTTCTTATAAGAAAATTAATAATAATTTCTGTCAGCTGCTACTAAATACTGCAAAAAGTACATCTGTAAAGGAAAAGTTAAAATTTATAAATCCTTTTGGTCCAACAATTTAAAGACCACACAAGTGAATGTGAATTGACTAGAAAGTTTGCTGAAACTAAAAAGATCCTCTAAGTATCAACTGAAAATCAAAATGGCAAATTTCAAAAGAGAAATCCTCTGTGCAAAAAGAAACTCCCATAATAAATGTATGGAAGCTGTTGACTAGAGAAAAGACAGTAAAGTTACATATATAAGTTTATTTCAAAATGTGATAAAGATAACAATGTCCCTAAACATCTTATTGTATAGAGGCAAAGAATTAACAGATAACAAAAACATTGTAATGCATTAATTCAAAACTTAATTCTTAAATTCAAATTTAAGAAAGGTGTTCAAAACATCTCAACATCTCAACAATTTCAAGAATATATAAAAAACTAGAGAACATAAGGAAATCAAAAAAGTAAGCCTTACCATTTAACTTAAAAAGAAGTATTCCATTTATTTATTTATCCAATTTTTTGATTCCTATTTTACCTAAAGGTATATTAGGAATATAGTTTACAAATTTATGAATACAATACAATTTACAAAAAACATAACAAATTCAATATCAAGCTGACAAACAGTAAACATCAAGATGAATCATTAGCTTAAGAAATATTTTGTTTAGGAAAGCCATGAAAGTTTTGTAATTCATCAGAATATGTATAAGTGGTTTTGAGAAAGTGTAACCTAAGGATTGAAGCAATAATTTAAGTTTGTATCTTTCAAAACAGAAAAACGGGCAAACAAAATGTGATGGACATCTTGAAGATGATTTCCACAAATACAAGCACATGTGGATTTGATTTTGAATCGAAATAAGTAAGCTATTAGTAAAGAAGTATTCCATTGCGAATTTAAAACTTCTGAGCTAGATATGTTGTTGTTGACTAATGGCACTGGGGATTAGTTTATTTGCATCATTTTCCCAACATAAAGCCTGTAGGTTCCCACTTTTGAGACCATTACATTTAACCAAATGTGTTTGTTCATGATGACATCCTCTTTACAGATAGTACATTTGGGTGTAGGTATGCAGTGTATTTTATAAAGGTGTTCTGCAAGACAATCATGGCCAATTTCCATTCTAAATAGGGCCACTGCAGTTTTCCTTGGTAGTTTTTATATGTCAGTTTTGTCTCCAATGTTCTTATAATCCTTGTCTTTTAGTTTATCTTCATCATCAAGTCTCTGCTGTCTTTTAAAATGTAGCTTAATGTTGTTTAATTGTTGATTAATTTCAGTTTGTCTTACGGGTTTTATATTTTGAATTGCACCTTTTTTTGCTAGTTGGTCAGCATGTTCATTACCTAAAAGTCCAACGTGGGCTGGAATCCATTGCAGGGTGACATGGTTTCTTGATTCGACAGCTTTAATTAAACTTCTTATTTCTTTGATGTTTCTTGTTGTTTTGTTTTTGTAATTTACAATCCCATCTATGGCTGATTTTGAATCTGTTAGGATAACTATGTTTTGCTGTATGTACGGTCTGTATAGGACATTCTGCAGTGCTGCTTTTATGGCTGTTAGTTCTCCATCATAATGGTTTGAAGTTTCGTCTAGTGTTAGATACTGTGCAAAATGTTTGCAGTATACTCCTGCACCAGCATCTTGTTTGTTTATAAAGGATCCAGCTGTATATATTCGGAGCCATTCTTTTTCTGGATATCTTTCATTTTATGTGGCTATTGCTATTGCTCTCATTTCATCTGGTAAATTGTTTTGCTTATGTATTGTATATAACAGGTCATTCTTATAATGTATATTAATATATTCTGTTGGGCTTGTTTCCTCTATTGTTATATTTGTTGTGTTTTGAGCTATTGATGTATGTTCTGAAGCTTGTTTGGGTTTTTAGATTGCTTATATTATCTGCTGTGTGATACCACTTGTGTCTATTTTTGTTAACTAGCAGTTTTTGTGCTAAGGTAGTTGCCTTTAGTTCATATTCCAGTTCTATGGCCATATTTTATGTGAAGCTCTGTAGTATGGTAATTGGTGTTGTTTTCAGAGCTCCTGTTATTATTCTTAGTGAATTGTTTTGTGAGGTTTCTATTTTCCTTTTGAGTTCCTTGCTTACTGTTGCCAGCAGTTCTCCAAATAGTAAGTTGGGTTTTATGTGTGTTATTAAGGAGATCCATATTTCCACCCCATTTTTGTTCCTGCTAGGCGTTCTAAGATGTTCTTTTTGTTGATCTTATTTGTTATATTGTTTACATGTTCTTTCATTGATAGTTTCCGGTCTAGTACTATTCCTAGATATGTTGTGGATGCTTCTTGTAAATTATTTTTATTGATTTGCAGACATATATTTTCTGTTTTGTGTTGCATTGTGAACAGTTGATATTGGGTTTTTTCTGTGTTTATCTCCATATTGTTATGGTTAGTCCATCTGAGCTTGTTATAGCAATTCTTAAAACAATTAATAGCAAAGCACAAGGACCAGACAAAATTCATCCAGAATTCCTAAAGAATTTAGAGAGGACAAAAGAAAAAAAAGGTTAAGCCACATTGGTCAACTTATGTAATTCTGTCTGGAAATCTGTTCCATTCCAATGGAATAGCCAGGTTAGATTGATATCTTAAATATTACAATGTTCTATCACTGCCAAGCTTGCTTCTAGAAATATGCAAGTAATGAACAAGACAGACCTTAATGGAAGCAAGTGGTAGCAGCTCTAAAGTGAAAGTGAAAATGAATAGTCATTTCTACTATAGTGATAGATATGGTAATAAATATTAAGTAAATATAAGTATAAATAAATATTAACAGAAACATTAGATTGCAGTAACCTAGGGTAGAGAAGAATGAAGAAAATTATAAAGCAAACACTGTGATATAGACAGCCGGTGATAACATTAGTTTTAATTAGGATAGTAAGTAGGAAATAAATTGCAACCACTTCAAATAACTAGTATCTTTCAGGGATTTGTTCACCCTGTAATAAAAGGCCAAGCTGTCCCCAAAGGTGAGTGGGAGGCCCTTGCCCTTAAGGGATGTTATGGACTATTTATTTATATTTAATGAACAAGTAATTAATTCAGTCAAGGAATTAAAGAAGGATTTAATAGAAAAGAATATACCTTACCCTTATTTGTTGAAATCTGCATATGACACTATATGTAAGTAGATATAATCTTACCAAGAAGCTACAACAGATGGGAATTGAAGGTAATATGCTTACTGGATATGAAAATTTGTCTCAAAAAGCTATTGTGCAACTTCATATGGTTCAACATAATATTACAGAAAATCCAACTAGGTTTACCTGAGGAAGCTGTACCTAGCACACTCACCTTGGTAGCCCATATGGTAACTGTCTGCTGCACTTTCAAAAGGTCCTGAATTCAAATCTGTCAGGGTGAGCTCCCTGGATAAGGGTTTTTTCCAGGAGTTTTCCTTATTATGAAAGATGATTGTGGGGTAACTCTAAGCTCTGTGGACCCTGGACTCAAGCATGATTTTACCTATTTTATTCATCGTCCAATATGACTTAACATTGGAAGACAAAAATGTAAAAAAAAAAGATGTATTTAGCACCATTGTATTCAATCTCAGTGTAAATGATATGCATGTTACTCCAATGTTTACACTCCAATAAACAGGCATCAGCACTGCTTTGTATACCGATAACATAATAAATTTGATATCATGAAATCAGACAAACTTGAAATTCTAAAGATAAATGTTCAAAATTCTCTGAATGCACTTAAAAATTGGTGTTCTAAAGACCTTATGAAAGTAAACAATGTGAAAAGTAACTTTCAGCTCTTTTCGCTAAAAAAGATAGAACCCAATTTTACCTGAAGTTATGATAATATTCAGCCAAAGCCAATAATGTTTATCTTGCAATATTGTTTGACAAAAGATTAACTTGGAGAAAACATATTGAAGAAGTCAAAGATAAAGCAACCAATTGTTTTAAGATACTAAAGACACTTGCAGGAACAAAATAGAGTTGTTTAAGGTCTACATTAAATACTATATATAATACTGTGACTTTGTGGGTTCATAGAATTAAAAGTCCAATTTGCAGAAATTCAAAATGTTCTTTATTTCCGTAGAAATACTCTTTCGTCGACCCTTACAGTAGCAGAATTACGTAACATACACAAATACAATCTGCAAGGTTGTCGATCACAAACAAGAGAGTTCATTTTCAAAACACAGCTGTACGCACACGATAATCAACTTCCATTTCGACTCTCCTCTTGGCAAGTTGCAGCTTCTCTTATATACCTCTACTCATATTTCTAGACATTTCTGAAATGTTCTCTAACAAACAAGAAATCGAAACTTCTAGTCAGCTGTCTCCTTATCTGTTTCGGCAAGCTTTTATCTCCGCATTGCCTTATCTGTCCCTTATCTCGGCGCTGCACTATCTGTTCCTTTGTGCGCGCTGGCCGTGCATCGCAGCAAAAATGCGTTCGCGACACTGCTTCCTCCTCAAGGCTGGTCGTCCCGAACAGCACCATCGTAGCAGGCTAGACGATTCAGGTGTACCACCAACATATTTCCTTGGGGTATCTTCTGGATGCGGTGGACCACGTCGTTAATCCTCTACCACCCGGTACGGTGCTTGCCACGGCTGTTGAAGTTTCGGGTAGCGTCTCTTGGTCCGGTTAGGGCGGTACACCCAGACCAGGTCACTTGCTGGAACCCTTGGCTATTGGCTCGCCTGTCATATAGGGTCTTCATGCGGCCGCTCGCCTTTTAGATGTTCTGTCGTGCCATCTCGTGCATGTCGTGGAAATGGTCCACGAGGTTCTCCACATATTCGGTTGTTGGCTGTTTTGCGTCTGGGCGGCTCGCAAAACTGGGTCACAAGGGAGGCGTAACTCTCGGCAACATTAAGCTGGCTGATGTCATCCCAGTGGTGCCGTGTGTTGACGAGCCGTAGGCCAGAGGGAACAGTGGTACCTTGACCTCCCAGTCTCGCTGATGGCTGGCCACACCTTCCTCAGATGTTCTAAGGTCTTGATGTACCTCTCCACCGTGCCGTCCGACTGCGGATGTAGGGGTGTTGTGCGGGTCTTGTTCACCTCAAGTCTTCCCAGTGCCTCCTTCATCAGGTTAGACTCAAAAGTGGTGCGCTGATTGAAGTGGGGCTCTAACGGCACCCTAAAACGGCAGAACAGTTGCTCCACGAAGCAGTCGGGATGGCATACCACTCCGGCCACTTGGTGAAGTAGCCCACTACCACCATCAGGTACTAATTGCCTCGGTCGGACACTGGAAATGGCCCAACTATGTCGACAGCGATGCGTTCGAATGGCGCTCCGACGTACTGCTGCATGCGACGCCGGCTTCTAGTCTGGGGGCCGCAAATCGCCGCGCACACGTGATATTGACGGCACCATCTTTCAGCGTCTGCTCTGAGCCTCAGCCAGTAATAGCACTGTCGGAGTTTGTCGATCGTTCGGTTTGCTCCCAAGTGTCCTGATATACCGGCGTGCACTTCCTCTGAGACCTCCGGAACCTTACTCCGGGGAAATATCAACTGCTTCCTCTGCGACTTACCATCGGGTGATTCCCATACATGGAACAACACGTCCTATTTGATCTTTAATGAGTTCCATTAGGTCCACTACGGCTTGTATGTGGCGCTTCTTGGTGCGATGTCCTCCCAGGTTGGTCTTGTCCCCGCCTCCACTTCCCTCAAGAGTGGCCCCAAGCCGCCCTTCGCCAGCTGCTCCCTCCTCAGGCCTGCGCTATCCCAGCCATCCACAGGCACTGCTGTGACTACTCTGACAGCTGCGGCACGCTCCTTCTCTTCCACCCTTGTGCACTGGCCGCAATCTTCTGGGCGGGATCTCCGGGACATGGCGTGTGCGTTACCGTGGCTTTTCCCTCTACGATGTTTAGAAGTGAAGCCGTTCTGCTGCAGCCTCTAGACCCAACGGGCTGTCTGGCCTTCCAGGTTCCTAAAGCTAAGTACCCAGGTTAGGGCGGAGTGGTCAGTCCTCAAGTGGAATGGCTGACCGTACAGGTACTTGTGGAAGTGCACCAAGGTATTTATAACCGTCAGTAATTCTCGCCGGGTGGCAGTAATTCTTCTCTGCCTTGGACAGCGTCTTGCTGTAATAGGCTATCATCCGCTCGTGGCCGTCCTGGACTTGGGATAGGACGCCTCCAATACAATGGTCGCTGGCGTCGGTGTCCACAATGTGGAAGTCCCAGAATATGACCACTGCAAAGTGTCTTCTTCAGCTCCTGGAAAAGGACTTCGGTGTCCTCTGTCCACACACAAGGCCGGTGTTCCTCTGTCAGGCGGGTGAGGGGCTTGGCGATGTAGGAGAAACCCTTTATGACGCGGCGGTAGTAACTGCAGCGGCCCAGGAAACTGCGCAATACTCTCTTATCCTTTGACCGAGGCCAATCTCTCACGGCCTGTGTCTTCTCCGGTCTGTGGCCACTCCGGTTGGTGAGACTATGTGGCCCAAGTTGTTGACTTCCTTGCCGAAGAGCTGGCACTACTTCGCGTTCAGCTTCAGGTTGGTCACCTGCAGTCTCTGTAGCACCTTGCTAAGGGTTTCGAGATGGTTTTCGAAGGTCTTGCCGACGATGATGATGTCCAGGAATGGCAGGCAGTCGTCATAAGTCAATCCTCTCATCACTGACTCCTTGAGGGTTGGAAGGTAGCTGGTGCGTTGCAGAGGCCAAAGCGCATAACTCTGAACTGCCAAAGGCCTTGGCCTGTCGAGAATGCGATCTTTTCCTTGTCTCTCGGGTCTAGAGCCACCTGCCAGTAACCCGACTTCAGGTCCAGGGTCAAGAACCACTGCGCACCAGCAGCGTGTCCAGGGCGTCGTCAATCCGGGGTAAGGGGAAACAATCCTTCCTGGTGACAGCGTTCAGCTTCCGGTAGTCCACGCAGAAGCGTAGCATGCCGTTCTTCTTCGTCACCAAGATTACAGGGGAATACCAAGGGCTGTCAGACTCTTCAATCACTCCTCTGGATCTCATGTCCTCCAGCATGTCCATTACCGTCGCTTGTTTCGCCAGCGGAACGCGTCTAGGTGCTGGCCGAATGGGCCGGGCGTCCCCGGTGTCAATGCGATGGAGCACACTGTCCGTGTGGCCATAGTCACTGTTACTTTGGCTCGGCCGCTCTTTCCAGTAAGCCTTCCAGCCGGGGCACCAGGTGTTGCGTCGGCACTGGCTCATGGGTCATGTCGATTGGTGTTACGCTGACCACGGGCTCGCCCGTCTTCAACTTCTTCCCGGCCTGGACGTCGTGATCGGTGTCTGTTAGAGTGAGCAGCCTTACCGGCGCCTCCTGTCAACACCACAACAATGTCCTGGCTACACAGAGTCCGTGCACAGGTATCTTCCGGTCCAGCATCATGTTTTTCGTCCGCTGGCCTTCTAGTGGCGCCATCACCACCACCTCATTTCTCGCAGGGACAACCACGTCTTCCCTCAGCAGGACCCTGCAGACTCGAAGGCGTTCATCGGGGTGCTGGAGTATCACCTCTTCTCCATTGAGCAGCAAGATCTTCCTGCCGACATCGACCGTATTCTCGTGGCTCCTGATGGCATTCAGTCCCAGTATCACCTTCCCAGCCACCCACTGAGGCACGGCACTCCGTCCCAAAGTCAGCTTCAATAGGGCCTCCTTCTCCACAGGGTAGGTGTCGCTCGATGCCGTCACAAGCTGGTATGGTCAGCTCGGTTCCCCTGGCCATGTCAGGTCTGATGACGGTCACGGTTGCCCCGGTTTCCACCAGCACGCGGCACGGCCTGCCCTTCACCCAACCGTCCTCAATGAAGCTGTCATCCATACGCCGGCTGACGGCCCGTAGTGTCACTCGAGGGGATGGTGGTGATGGCGCCGACGTGCCCTTCGCCACGACGGCCTTCTTCGTTTTCGAGCTGCTCTCCCAGGTGTGGGCAGTCTCTCTTCAGGTGTCCCGGATGGCCACGCCTCCAACATACGCCACTTGGTCTTCGCCGGCGTCCCCTGACTGGTCTTCAGTCTCCATTATAGCGGATACTCCTTGTTCTGGAAGTCGGGGTAGCCGTCACCTTGGCCGCCTCCATCCTCAATGCTGCCGTTAGTGCCGCGTGGATGATTTTGTAGTCGCCGAGCATTAGGCGCTGACATATCTTGGTATCTCGTTACCCCGTCAACGAATGTGTAGGCAGCCTCTCGGGATACGAACTCGGTTGGGAGATCGATAAGGCTTTGATGGCCAGCTGCCCAATTGCCAGGGCGAACTCCTGCAGCGTATATCCTGACTCCTACGACCTTGACTTAAATTGGCTGCGGCTAAGCAGTGGTTTTCGAAGAGGTTTTCCAGGGCCTCCCAGATGTCCTTGGGTGCCGCAGCTGTTTGGACCGCGTTCAGGACTTCTGCGGCCCGTTCCTAGAGGCTGGCTATTAGCTGTGCGGCCTCTTCCTCCGGTGACCACTTGTGCTTGGCCAGTGTCGAACTTGCTGCGGGAGACTTCGAACAATGAATGCCGGTCGTACTTTGGCGGTTTGACGTGCGCAGAAGTGGTGTCGCGTCCCGAAGCGCCGGCCTTTAAATGCTTCAAACTCCTGCCGACGAGGTCCTCTGGCGTTCAGGGACTTGGTGTTGCTGTCGGCCTTTCCCTCCAGGTCGTTAACGCGGCTCGCCAGGTCCTCGAGGCGCTCGCCCAACTCCGTGACGTCCTCCTTTACGCTGGCCAACTGCTCTTCAAATTTGGCGGCGAGGGCTTCGTTCGCAGCCTTCATTTCAGATAATTCGGCCTTCATTTCCGTAGCCAGGCTGTCGTTCGCCGCCCTTATTTCCGCGGTCAGGCTGTTATTTGCCGCCTCCGTCTTCCCAGCGAGGGTGTTATTTGCTGTCTTTGTTTCTTTCAACTCCGCGGCCAGGTTGTTATTTGCCGCTGTTTTCGCAGCGACATTGTCATTCGCTGTTCTCATTTCTTTCAACATTTCTAGAATTTTTGCCAATGCAGCGTCCATTGTTGTATATCCCACCTCTGACACCAAATGTGACTTTTTGGGCTCGTAGAACTAAAAGTCCAATTTGTAGAAATTATAAATTTTCTTTATTTCCGTAGAAATACACTTTGGTCAATGCTTACAGTAGCAGAATTACGTAACATACACAAATACAATCTGCAGGGTCTTCGAT
The DNA here is from genome assembly GCA_030765055.1 of Mantis religiosa. Lineage (NCBI taxonomy): Eukaryota > Metazoa > Arthropoda > Insecta > Mantodea > Mantidae > Mantis > Mantis religiosa. The sequence goes on along the minus strand of CM060957.1, from coordinate 120,092,500 downwards.
CACAAACAAAAGCGTCCACTTTCAAAACACAGCTGTACGCACACAATAATCAAGTTCCATTTCGACTCTTCTCTTGGCGAGTTGCGCCTTCTCTTATATACGTCTACTCATATTTCTAGACATTTCTGGAATGTTCTGTAAGAAACAAGAAATCAAAACCTCCAGTCAGCTCTCTGTCTCTATCTGTTTCGGCAAGCTTTTGTCTCTGCAGTGCACTATCTTTCCTTTATCTCCACGCTGCGCCATCTGTCCCTTTGTGCGCGCTGGCCACGCATCACCGCAACAATGGGTTCGCGACAATACATATATAACACCAGTTCTGAAATATGTGGAGAAGTACTGATGGTCATTGAACTGAATATAATTGAACTAGAATACAACCTTGATGTAATTGTATATTTTAAAAAGAAGGAATTCATCAGTATATAAAGCATATGTCCTTGAAACCATATGTATAAGTTGTCCAGATGATGAATGGACTCACACTTATACAAATGGCTCTTTTTACAATCAAGAAGTCGGAGCAGGAGCTACTCATAAATTCTTTTCTTTATATAAGCCTGCTGGAAATAATTGATAAAATAATTACTATTGATGGAATTGTCCTAGCTTAGAGAAATTGATGCAATTGTTATTTCCTTACAAACTCTATTTGCCTGGACATATAAGTTATCCAACTTAGTTTTCTTATCAAATTCCAGAGCAGCTATTCAGATTAATATTTCTACAGAGTACATTCATATATTAAATGGAAAAATAAAAGAAATCAATGATATAATTAAACATCTTTAAAATGGATTCCATCCCACTGCAGAATGTTTAGGAATGACCAAACAGATTAATAGCTAGAAGAGTTACAAAGTTGCTGAAATAACAAAACAAAACAACCCCTATTAAAACAGTTAAACAAATTTGCAACCAATTATGACAAATGTGTTACTTTCTCTGATTAAGTTAATCGGAAGGCTGTCCAAAATAGACTTAAAACAATTCCAGATCCACTTAGAAAACCATCTGTTGCAATGTGTGCAAGGTGAGATTTGTGTTGGACAACACTGTGCTGGGGCAGGTTTCCTCTGGGATCTCCAGTTTCCCCCGCCATCTCATTCCACCAGTGCTCCATCTTCATTTCATGTATCAGTGTCACCGCCTGCGGTGCCATATGTAGTAAAAGCAGGCTTTAAACACTACGCATTCGTATGTTACAATTTTCAGATTAATCACAGGCTATGATTGTCCGGGTGGATTGTATTAATAACTTCCCCATTAAGTTTTTTATATGGTAAATATGGCTTAATGAACATTGATCACCTACCTGTATGTGAAATTCTCAAAAATCAAGAACTAGTCTCTAAATCTGGGGAGCAAGAAGAGTGATTTTCATTATGGAATTCTGACATATATACAGGTTGTTGTAAAATGACACCGAATGATTACAGCCATTGCATAGTTTATAACTTAACTAGTCACAATTTCGGTGTCGCAGCTTCGAAATTCTCTTAAGTATAATTTATGCAGCATTAAATATTACATGATTTTGTGATTAGGCAGCGCAGGAACCACTGGTGTGTGAACCTCAAAAGTTGTTGTTGGGACGCACCGGCCACGAAAGAAAAACATAACCACTTGCTCTTTATCAGTGACCCTAGCCTATATTTTAGGTAATGGGGCAAAAGGCAGTTACTTGCGAAAAAAGTTGACTAATAACTCAGACAGTTGCAAGATTGCGTGTAAAACTACACATTCCGTCCTAACAGGGAGGATTTTGCGCGAAATTAGATGTCAAATCCAAGCAATATGCGAAGCTATACGACTGCCGAAATGACGAATATGGTTTTGATGGATGGAAGAGCTGAAGGGAGTTCAACAAACGCACAATTAGTTTAGTTTCATTAAAAATATGAATTGCAAAAATAGTTACATCAATAATAATATTTATTTGTTTAACTTCAGAGCATTTTGTTATGATCTTAATTGTACAATACTTTCAACCACTTACTGTAAATATCAACAGCTTCCTTTTCAGTTACAAATGCTTTATTTAATGTCAAACACATGAAATAAAAGGCTCATCTCGTTGTATAAGCCATTTAGTTTGGGTTAATTTATCTACAATTCTTTGATGTTGTCTTCTGTTCTGTTTATTTAATGCATCCATACTCAGCCTCATTAACATTAACTTCCCTCTAAAAGGTATAAGTTGCATATGTCCACCAGGTTATTTGCCATCATGGACTGCTCTAACAGCATTTTGGAACACATTAAACACTCATAAGCAATAGCTTCTTTATTGTGGTTTCATAAGACAAAGAAATTCTTAATAGTAGCAAGCTACTGCGGAGTATGCCGGTATGTTTACAAATAGTTACATCACATGGCATGGCGTGTGACTTGCGAACTCCCGACAGCTTGAGGCACGCGACGTTGTTCCTGTCACTGCCTAACCCACACTCATTCTGGAGTGTTGCTTTTTTTATGTAGCTCTATTGGCATTAAATGTGTCACATAGAAGCTGAGCAACTACTTCTATATGCTCATTCGGTGTCATTTTGGAACACCCTGTATACAAACACACAAATACACATTTTATTCTTGTACATTTAATTTAAACTGCAAAATTTTATGGTTATTCTTTATGTACCACCTCTACTGGATAACAGGTCAGTCCAATGAAGTGTCTGAATGTGTACCTACCATTTTTAGGGCTTCTTTTAAATTTAATTTTATTAATACTGCATGCTTTGTTGCATCACAACATGACATGCACTTTAACTATTTGCAATATGTACAATTGATATACAGTTTTAACTTTCAAAGTTTTTTAAAATTCTATTTTGTAAACCACTCTCCTCCTCTTAGAATAAGGTTTTTGTTAATATTTGGTATGTCACTGTTAAGGAGAGTACATTCATATATTAAATGACTTAATGTATGGTTTTGTTTTCCATCTTGCATTGCACTTTCTTCTATTTTAAATCTGTTGAAGTATTCTCTTGTCTTCCCATATCCTGTTAGGATGGCTGTAATTTGTCCATTGAATGGATTCCTCTGTTTTAAGCATTTTTGCACAGAAGGGAAAAACATTTTGCAAATGGGTCCTTTTGTTGGGTGTGTTTTACTGCAGATTTTGTTATAAGAGAAGGCAAATTCCTTTGTTTTGATAGTTCTCTATAACAGTTCCAAGAAAAATGATTAAACTGCAGGATGCTGCACTTCCGACAATTTTTCCACATCAATCCTCATATTTATCAAAAAGCTGCCTCCTAAAAGAAAGCATCCAGTGAGCGCATGAAACTAGTTTATTCTATAACCAGCAAAATTTGAAGAAAGGAATGAAAGAGGCCATATAAGTGGATACAGATGAGTTGAAAAGTGGATATGTGAGTCCTTTCATTTTAATAAGCAGGCCTGACAATGATTATGTTTGACTATGTAAAATAGATGACACATATGTTAATGAACCAGAAAAAGTGACTGCATGTATTAAAATAAGTAGATGAAGTTTAACTGCCTGCTGAGTCATTTTAGAGCATTTAAAGAGGAAGGGGTAAGTATTAATGATAAACTCTTTCTTTGTTTTCAGTTAGTTTGAAAAACACTAACTTAGCAGGTTTGTATAAACAAAACTGTAATTGCAACCTGTGACATCCAGACATCCAACGTACTCTCAGAAACATTATTGTGGGCTTCAATATTATTTTTCTCTTTTCCTGGAGCTTATTATCTTATTAAAAAAGCAAGGTTCTCACACTTCCTCATCCTTTTATGTGACGAGGTTACTCTGCAAGTTAGGGACTTATAATGTAACAAATTCTTCTCAAGTAAAATATCTTAGATATATCATGTGCACTTATTGGTGAACATGAAAGAATAGTAAGCATGCTGCTAGGTGAAATTTATGTTGTGCATAAGTTGAGTTATGTGGATTGAAAAATAGAAGGGATTACCATAAATAAAAATAAAGATGTTGATACTGCCACTATAGTCCAAGTATTCATGATTTCTTCTTCTTTGGAAATTCAGATGTCATTGCTCTCTTTCCAGGTAAAAACATTTATCATTTCATTACATCAAATGACTTTTGAAGTACTAAATACTGCAGAAGTTCTGGGTACACTGTCAAATAGAGATAGCTTAGTAAAAAACTGAAGCTACTGACAGTTTATTACGAATAAACCACAACACTCAATAACACACTCCACTTATCTAGTTAAAATTGTTTAAATCCTCTGAGATTGGTTTTGCAATCTCTATATCACAACTTCAGCCAGCACACTGATCAACCTTTTGGTTACTTCCGGAAGTGTGGTAGGTCACTGTCTTACTGCCATCTACTGGGCCAACACAAACTTACTGACCAAATCTAATGGCGATATTTCTAAATGCATCATATTGTGACTTTGTGGGTTCGTAGAATTAAAAGGCTGAGTTGCAGAAATTCTAAATGTTCTTCATTTTCATAGAAATACTCTTATAGATTACAGCAGCATTACGTTGCATACACCATCAGTCTACCAAGGTCGATGACAATAACAAACCGTGACAGCTGATTACATTAGCTCTCATAACAACACTCTTGTTACACAACAACTGTCCTGCTGGCGTGTCACAATCCTTTTTATATGTCCATTGATAACTCGAGAACATTCTCAAACAAACAAGAAAGCAACCATTCTACGTCAATCGAGATATCTCTAGAAATTTCCAGATGTGAAACCCTACCTGTGCCGGCGAGTCCTTTATCTGAGGTAACATTGTTTTCCGGCTTTGTACACACTCATCGCATTATCGTTAACTGCTTATGCAAGCTCGTTATCTACGTGAAACCTATCCGTCTATTGTCTATTTGGGCCGAAACTTTAATGCCCGTGCCGCGACACTGCTCCCTCCTCAAGGCTGGTCGTCCCGAACAGCACCCTCGTTGCGGGCTAGACGGTCCAGGTGTACCACCATCTTCACTCGGGGCACCTTTTGGATGCGGTAAACCACGTCGTTAATGCTCTTCACCACCCCGTACTGTCCTTGCCATGGTTGCTGGAGCTTAGGGCATCGTCCCTTGGTCCGGGTAGGACGGTACAACCAGACTAGGTCACCCTGCTGGAACCCTTGGCTGTTGGCTTGCCTGTCGTATGGGGTCTTCATGCGGTCGCTCGCCTTGTGGATGTTCTGACGAGCCATCTCATGCATGTCGTGGTGATGTTCCACCAGGTTCTCCACATACTCGGTTGCTGGCTGTTTTGCGTCCGAGGGGCTTCCAAAAGCCAGATTACAGGGGAGGCGTAACTCTCGGCCGAACAATAAACTGGCTGGCGTCATCCCAGTGGTGTCGTGTGTTGACGAGCGGTAGGACAGTAAGAACAGTGGCACCTTTATGTCCCAGTCTCGCTGATGGCTCTCCACGACCTTCCTCAGGTGTTCTTCTAAGGTCTGGATGTATCTCTCGACCATGCCGTCCGACTGTGGATGTAGGGGTGTGGTGCGGGTCTTGTTCACCCCAAGTCTTTCTAGTGCCTCCTTCATCAGTTTGGATTCAAAATTGATGCCCTGGTCGCTGTGGAGCTCTAACGGAACCCCAAATCGGCAGAACACTTGCTCCACAAGGCAGTCCATGATTGTCTTCGCCTCCTGGTTCGGAATGGCATACACCTCCGGCCACTTGGTGAAGTAGTCCTCGACCACCATCAGCTACTTATTGCCTCAGTCGGACACGGGGAATGGTCCAGCTATGTCGACGGCGATCCTTTCGAATGGCGCTCCGACGTTGTACTTGTTGCATGCGATCCCGGCTCCTAGTCTGGGGGTTGCTACTCGCCGCGCACACATGACATTGACGGTACAATCTCTGAGCGTCTGCTCGGAGCCTCAGCCAGTAGTAGCGCTGTCGGAGTTTGTCAATCGTTCGGTTTGAGTACCGGCGTGCACTTCCTACTGGACTTCCGGGACCTTGCTTCGGGGGAGTACCAACTGTTCTCTCTGCATCTTCCCATCAGGCGATTTCCTTACCCGGAACAGCACGCCCTCTCCTGTCTTCAATGAATCCCATTGGGCCCAGGACGACTTGTAGGTGGCGCTCCTCGGTACGATGTCCTCCCAGGTTGGTCTTGTCCCTGCCTCCACTTCTCTCAAGAGTGGCCCCAAGTCTGCGTCCGACAGCTGCTCCCTCTGCAGGACTGCGCAATCCCAGCCATCCGGAGGCACTGCCGTGACTACTCGGACTGCTGCGGCACGCTCCTCTTCTACTCTTGTGCATTGGCCGCACTCCTCTGGGCAGGGTCTTCGAGACATGGCGTCTGCGTTACCGTGGCTCTTCCCTCTACGATGTTCAGAGGTGAAGTCGTACTCCCGCAGTCTCTGGACCCAACGTGATGTCTGGCCTTCCAGGTTCTTAAAGCTCAATAGCCAGGTTAGGGCGGAATGGTCAATCCTCAGGTGGAATGGCTGACCGTACAGGTACTTGTGGAAGTGCTCCAAGGTCTTTACTACCGCCAGTAACTCGCCGGGTGACGCAGTAGTTCTTCTCTGCTTTGGATAGCGTCTTGCTGTAGTAGGCTATCACCCGCTCGTGGCCATCCTGAACTTACGATAGGACGCCTCCAATGCAATGGTCGCTGAGGTCGGTGTCCACAATGAAAGCGCCGCCTGATTGTGGAAATCCCAAAATAGGAGCACTGCACAGTGTCTTCTTCAGGTGCTGGAAAGCGTGTTCAGCGTCCTCCGTCCGCACACAGGGTCGTTGTTCCTCTGTCAGGCGGGTAAGGGGTTTGGCGATGTTGGAGAACCCCTTTATGAAATGGCGGTAATAACTGCACAGCCCCAGGAAACTGCGCAACTCTCGCTTATCCTTTGGCAAAGGCTAATCTCTCATAGCCTGGGTTTTCTCCGGATCTGTGGCCACTCCGATTCGTGAAACTGTGGCCCAAGTAGTTAACTTCGTTGCGGAAGAGCTGGCACTTCTTCGCGTTCAGCTTCAAGTTGAGTGCCTGCTGGCTCTGTAACACCTTGCTCAGGATGTCCAGATGGTCTTGGAACGTCTTGCCGACGATGCTGATGTAGTCCAAGTATAGCAGGCATGCGTTATATGTCAATCCTCTCATTACTGATTCCATGAGGCGTTGAAATGAGGCTGGTGCATTGCAGAGGCCAAAGGGCATAAATGTGATTTGCCAAAGCCCTTGGCCTGTCGAGAATGCAGTCTTTTCCTTGTCTCTCGGATCTAGAGCCACCTGTCAGTAACCCTACTTCAAGTCCAGGGTCGAAAACCACTGTGCACCAGCTAGCGTGTCCAGTGTCGTAAATCCAGGGTAAGGGGAAACAGTCCTTCCGGGTGACAGCGTTCGGCTTCCTGTAGTCTACGCAGAAGCGTAGCTCGCCGTTCTTCTTCGTCACCAGAACTACAGGGGAACACCAAGGGCTGTCAGACTCTTCAATCACTCCCCTGGATTTCATGTCGTCTACCATATCCCGTACCGCCGCTTGTTTCGCCAACGGAATACGTCTAGGGGCTTGCCGAATAGGCCGGGCGTCTCCGGGTCGATGCGGTGAAGCACTTTATCCGTGCGGCCGAGTCACTGTCGCCTTGGCTGAAGACGCGTTGTATCGCCTCAGTAGTTGTCGAACTTTCTCCAGCTGTTCTGCGGTCAGGTGGTCGGCCGCCCTCTCCAAAAAGCCTTCCAGCCGGGGCTCCAGGTGTTGCGTGGGCACCGGCTCCTGTGTCTTGTCGATGGGTACCCCGCTGACCACGGGTTCGCACGTGCCCAGCTCCGTTCCGGCCTGGACGGCGTGGTCGGTGTCTGCCAGATTGAGCAGCCTCACTGGCCCCTCTTGGCACGGCAATAATGTCCTGACTACACAGAGTCCGTGCACAGGCGTCATCTGGTCCAGCATCATGTTCTTCGTCCGCAGGCCTTCCAGTCGCGCCGTCACCACCACCTCGCTTCTTGCGGGGACCACCACGTATTGCTTCAAGATAATCCTGCGGATTCCATGGCGCTCATCGGGTTGCCGGAGTATCACCCCTTTTCCATTGAGCCGCAGGACCTTCCTGCCGACGTCGACCGTCGCCTCGTGGCTCCTGAGGGCTTCCAATCCCAGTATCACCTCCTCAGCCACCTTCACGACGAATACCTACAGACGTACGACACTCCTTCCCAAGGTCAACTTTAGCAGGGCCTCTTTCTCCATAGGCAAGGTTTTACCCGATGCCGTCACAAGCTGGTATGGTCGGATCGGCTTCCTCGTCGGCAAACCTATGGTCACGTCGGGTCTGATGATGGTCACGGCCACCCTGGTGTCTACGTGCACGCGGCCTGGTTTCCCCTCCACCCAACCATCCGCGATGAAGCTGTCATCCAAACGCCGGCTGACGGCGCGCAGTGTCACTCGAGGGGATGGTGGTGATGGCGCCGACGTGCCTCTGTCCACGACGGCCCTTTCTCGTTTTCCGGCTGCTCTTCCTGGTGTGAGCAGTCTCTCTTCAGGTGTCCCAGCTTTCCACATCCCCCACACAGGCCACTAGGTCTTCGCCGGTGTCCCTCGGCTGGTCTTGTGTCTCCGGTGTAGCGGACGCTCCTCGTTCGCGACGTCTAGATAGCTGTTACCTTGGCCGCCTCCATCCTAAATGCCGCCGTTAGCGCCTCGTGGATGGTTTTGTAATCGCCGAGCATTAATTTAAACTGCAAAATTTTATGGTTATTCTTTATGTACCACCTCTACTGGATAACAGGTCAGTCCAATGAAGTGTCTGAATGTGTACCTACCATTTTTAGGGCTTCTTTTAAATTTAATTTTATTAATACTGCATGCTTTGTTGCATCACAACATGACATGCACTTTAACTATTTGCAATATGTACAATTGATATACAGTTTTAACTTTCAAAGTTTTTTAAAATTCTATTTTGTAAACCACTCTCCTCCTCTTAGAATAAGGTTTTTGTTAATATTTGGTATGTCACTGTTAAGGAGAGTACATTCATATATTAAATGACTTAATGTATGGTTTTGTTTTCCATCTTGCATTGCACTTTCTTCTATTTTAAATCTGTTGAAGTATTCTCTTGTCTTCCCATATCCTGTTAGGATGGCTGTAATTTGTCCATTGAATGGATTCCTCTGTTTTAAGCATTTTTGCACAGAAGGGAAAAACATTTTGCAAATGGGTCCTTTTGTTGGGTGTGTTTTACTGCAGATTTTGTTATAAGAGAAGGCAAATTCCTTTGTTTTGATAGTTCTCTATAACAGTTCCAAGAAAAATGATTAAACTGCAGGATGCTGCACTTCCGACAATTTTTCCACATCAATCCTCATATTTATCAAAAAGCTGCCTCCTAAAAGAAAGCATCCAGTGAGCGCATGAAACTAGTTTATTCTATAACCAGCAAAATTTGAAGAAAGGAATGAAAGAGGCCATATAAGTGGATACAGATGAGTTGAAAAGTGGATATGTGAGTCCTTTCATTTTAATAAGCAGGCCTGACAATGATTATGTTTGACTATGTAAAATAGATGACACATATGTTAATGAACCAGAAAAAGTGACTGCATGTATTAAAATAAGTAGATGAAGTTTAACTGCCTGCTGAGTCATTTTAGAGCATTTAAAGAGGAAGGGGTAAGTATTAATGATAAACTCTTTCTTTGTTTTCAGTTAGTTTGAAAAACACTAACTTAGCAGGTTTGTATAAACAAAACTGTAATTGCAACCTGTGACATCCAGACATCCAACGTACTCTCAGAAACATTATTGTGGGCTTCAATATTATTTTTCTCTTTTCCTGGAGCTTATTATCTTATTAAAAAAGCAAGGTTCTCACACTTCCTCATCCTTTTATGTGACGAGGTTACTCTGCAAGTTAGGGACTTATAATGTAACAAATTCTTCTCAAGTAAAATATCTTAGATATATCATGTGCACTTATTGGTGAACATGAAAGAATAGTAAGCATGCTGCTAGGTGAAATTTATGTTGTGCATAAGTTGAGTTATGTGGATTGAAAAATAGAAGGGATTACCATAAATAAAAATAAAGATGTTGATACTGCCACTATAGTCCAAGTATTCATGATTTCTTCTTCTTTGGAAATTCAGATGTCATTGCTCTCTTTCCAGGTAAAAACATTTATCATTTCATTACATCAAATGACTTTTGAAGTACTAAATACTGCAGAAGTTCTGGGTACACTGTCAAATAGAGATAGCTTAGTAAAAAACTGAAGCTACTGACAGTTTATTACGAATAAACCACAACACTCAATAACACACTCCACTTATCTAGTTAAAATTGTTTAAATCCTCTGAGATTGGTTTTGCAATCTCTATATCACAACTTCAGCCAGCACACTGATCAACCTTTTGGTTACTTCCGGAAGTGTGGTAGGTCACTGTCTTACTGCCATCTACTGGGCCAACACAAACTTACTGACCAAATCTAATGGCGATATTTCTAAATGCATCATATTGTGACTTTGTGGGTTCGTAGAATTAAAAGGCTGAGTTGCAGAAATTCTAAATGTTCTTCATTTTCATAGAAATACTCTTATAGATTACAGCAGCATTACGTTGCATACACCATCAGTCTACCAAGGTCGATGACAATAACAAACCGTGACAGCTGATTACATTAGCTCTCATAACAACACTCTTGTTACACAACAACTGTCCTGCTGGCGTGTCACAATCCTTTTTATATGTCCATTGATAACTCGAGAACATTCTCAAACAAACAAGAAAGCAACCATTCTACGTCAATCGAGATATCTCTAGAAATTTCCAGATGTGAAACCCTACCTGTGCCGGCGAGTCCTTTATCTGAGGTAACATTGTTTTCCGGCTTTGTACACACTCATCGCATTATCGTTAACTGCTTATGCAAGCTCGTTATCTACGTGAAACCTATCCGTCTATTGTCTATTTGGGCCGAAACTTTAATGCCCGTGCCGCGACACTGCTCCCTCCTCAAGGCTGGTCGTCCCGAACAGCACCCTCGTTGCGGGCTAGACGGTCCAGGTGTACCACCATCTTCACTCGGGGCACCTTTTGGATGCGGTAAACCACGTCGTTAATGCTCTTCACCACCCCGTACTGTCCTTGCCATGGTTGCTGGAGCTTAGGGCATCGTCCCTTGGTCCGGGTAGGACGGTACAACCAGACTAGGTCACCCTGCTGGAACCCTTGGCTGTTGGCTTGCCTGTCGTATGGGGTCTTCATGCGGTCGCTCGCCTTGTGGATGTTCTGACGAGCCATCTCATGCATGTCGTGGTGATGTTCCACCAGGTTCTCCACATACTCGGTTGCTGGCTGTTTTGCGTCCGAGGGGCTTCCAAAAGCCAGATTACAGGGGAGGCGTAACTCTCGGCCGAACAATAAACTGGCTGGCGTCATCCCAGTGGTGTCGTGTGTTGACGAGCGGTAGGACAGTAAGAACAGTGGCACCTTTATGTCCCAGTCTCGCTGATGGCTCTCCACGACCTTCCTCAGGTGTTCTTCTAAGGTCTGGATGTATCTCTCGACCATGCCGTCCGACTGTGGATGTAGGGGTGTGGTGCGGGTCTTGTTCACCCCAAGTCTTTCTAGTGCCTCCTTCATCAGTTTGGATTCAAAATTGATGCCCTGGTCGCTGTGGAGCTCTAACGGAACCCCAAATCGGCAGAACACTTGCTCCACAAGGCAGTCCATGATTGTCTTCGCCTCCTGGTTCGGAATGGCATACACCTCCGGCCACTTGGTGAAGTAGTCCTCGACCACCATCAGCTACTTATTGCCTCAGTCGGACACGGGGAATGGTCCAGCTATGTCGACGGCGATCCTTTCGAATGGCGCTCCGACGTTGTACTTGTTGCATGCGATCCCGGCTCCTAGTCTGGGGGTTGCTACTCGCCGCGCACACATGACATTGACGGTACAATCTCTGAGCGTCTGCTCGGAGCCTCAGCCAGTAGTAGCGCTGTCGGAGTTTGTCAATCGTTCGGTTTGAGTACCGGCGTGCACTTCCTACTGGACTTCCGGGACCTTGCTTCGGGGGAGTACCAACTGTTCTCTCTGCATCTTCCCATCAGGCGATTTCCTTACCCGGAACAGCACGCCCTCTCCTGTCTTCAATGAATCCCATTGGGCCCAGGACGACTTGTAGGTGGCGCTCCTCGGTACGATGTCCTCCCAGGTTGGTCTTGTCCCTGCCTCCACTTCTCTCAAGAGTGGCCCCAAGTCTGCGTCCGACAGCTGCTCCCTCTGCAGGACTGCGCAATCCCAGCCATCCGGAGGCACTGCCGTGACTACTCGGACTGCTGCGGCACGCTCCTCTTCTACTCTTGTGCATTGGCCGCACTCCTCTGGGCAGGGTCTTCGAGACATGGCGTCTGCGTTACCGTGGCTCTTCCCTCTACGATGTTCAGAGGTGAAGTCGTACTCCCGCAGTCTCTGGACCCAACGTGATGTCTGGCCTTCCAGGTTCTTAAAGCTCAATAGCCAGGTTAGGGCGGAATGGTCAATCCTCAGGTGGAATGGCTGACCGTACAGGTACTTGTGGAAGTGCTCCAAGGTCTTTACTACCGCCAGTAACTCGCCGGGTGACGCAGTAGTTCTTCTCTGCTTTGGATAGCGTCTTGCTGTAGTAGGCTATCACCCGCTCGTGGCCATCCTGAACTTACGATAGGACGCCTCCAATGCAATGGTCGCTGAGGTCGGTGTCCACAATGAAAGCGCCGCCTGATTGTGGAAATCCCAAAATAGGAGCACTGCACAGTGTCTTCTTCAGGTGCTGGAAAGCGTGTTCAGCGTCCTCCGTCCGCACACAGGGTCGTTGTTCCTCTGTCAGGCGGGTAAGGGGTTTGGCGATGTTGGAGAACCCCTTTATGAAATGGCGGTAATAACTGCACAGCCCCAGGAAACTGCGCAACTCTCGCTTATCCTTTGGCAAAGGCTAATCTCTCATAGCCTGGGTTTTCTCCGGATCTGTGGCCACTCCGATTCGTGAAACTGTGGCCCAAGTAGTTAACTTCGTTGCGGAAGAGCTGGCACTTCTTCGCGTTCAGCTTCAAGTTGAGTGCCTGCTGGCTCTGTAACACCTTGCTCAGGATGTCCAGATGGTCTTGGAACGTCTTGCCGACGATGCTGATGTAGTCCAAGTATAGCAGGCATGCGTTATATGTCAATCCTCTCATTACTGATTCCATGAGGCGTTGAAATGAGGCTGGTGCATTGCAGAGGCCAAAGGGCATAAATGTGATTTGCCAAAGCCCTTGGCCTGTCGAGAATGCAGTCTTTTCCTTGTCTCTCGGATCTAGAGCCACCTGTCAGTAACCCTACTTCAAGTCCAGGGTCGAAAACCACTGTGCACCAGCTAGCGTGTCCAGTGTCGTAAATCCAGGGTAAGGGGAAACAGTCCTTCCGGGTGACAGCGTTCGGCTTCCTGTAGTCTACGCAGAAGCGTAGCTCGCCGTTCTTCTTCGTCACCAGAACTACAGGGGAACACCAAGGGCTGTCAGACTCTTCAATCACTCCCCTGGATTTCATGTCGTCTACCATATCCCGTACCGCCGCTTGTTTCGCCAACGGAATACGTCTAGGGGCTTGCCGAATAGGCCGGGCGTCTCCGGGTCGATGCGGTGAAGCACTTTATCCGTGCGGCCGAGTCACTGTCGCCTTGGCTGAAGACGCGTTGTATCGCCTCAGTAGTTGTCGAACTTTCTCCAGCTGTTCTGCGGTCAGGTGGTCGGCCGCCCTCTCCAAAAAGCCTTCCAGCCGGGGCTCCAGGTGTTGCGTGGGCACCGGCTCCTGTGTCTTGTCGATGGGTACCCCGCTGACCACGGGTTCGCACGTGCCCAGCTCCGTTCCGGCCTGGACGGCGTGGTCGGTGTCTGCCAGATTGAGCAGCCTCACTGGCCCCTCTTGGCACGGCAATAATGTCCTGACTACACAGAGTCCGTGCACAGGCGTCATCTGGTCCAGCATCATGTTCTTCGTCCGCAGGCCTTCCAGTCGCGCCGTCACCACCACCTCGCTTCTTGCGGGGACCACCACGTATTGCTTCAAGATAATCCTGCGGATTCCATGGCGCTCATCGGGTTGCCGGAGTATCACCCCTTTTCCATTGAGCCGCAGGACCTTCCTGCCGACGTCGACCGTCGCCTCGTGGCTCCTGAGGGCTTCCAATCCCAGTATCACCTCCTCAGCCACCTTCACGACGAATACCTACAGACGTACGACACTCCTTCCCAAGGTCAACTTTAGCAGGGCCTCTTTCTCCATAGGCAAGGTTTTACCCGATGCCGTCACAAGCTGGTATGGTCGGATCGGCTTCCTCGTCGGCAAACCTATGGTCACGTCGGGTCTGATGATGGTCACGGCCACCCTGGTGTCTACGTGCACGCGGCCTGGTTTCCCCTCCACCCAACCATCCGCGATGAAGCTGTCATCCAAACGCCGGCTGACGGCGCGCAGTGTCACTCGAGGGGATGGTGGTGATGGCGCCGACGTGCCTCTGTCCACGACGGCCCTTTCTCGTTTTCCGGCTGCTCTTCCTGGTGTGAGCAGTCTCTCTTCAGGTGTCCCAGCTTTCCACATCCCCCACACAGGCCACTAGGTCTTCGCCGGTGTCCCTCGGCTGGTCTTGTGTCTCCGGTGTAGCGGACGCTCCTCGTTCGCGACGTCTAGATAGCTGTTACCTTGGCCGCCTCCATCCTAAATGCCGCCGTTAGCGCCTCGTGGATGGTTTTGTAATCGCCGAGCATTAGGCGCTGACGAATCTCCGTGTCTCGTACCCCGTCAACGAATGTGTAGGCAGCTTCTCGGGATACGAACTCTGGTGGTAGGTCGACTAGGGCCTTGATAGCCAGTTGCTGAACTGCCTGAGTGAACTCCTGCAGCGTCTCCCCTGGTTGCTGTGACGTTGCCTTTAGCTGGCTGCGGTACGCTGTGGCTAAGCGGTGGTTTCCAAAACGATTCTCCAGGGCCTCCCAGATGTCCTTGGACGCCGCCGCTATCTGTACTTCGTTCAGGACTTCCGCGGCCATTCCCTGGAGGCTGGCTATTAACTGCGTGGCCTCTTCCTCTGGTGACCATTTGTTGTGCTTGGCCACTGCGTTCAACTGGCGGTGGAAGACTTCGAAAGTTGTCATGCCGTCGTATTTAGGCGGTTTGACGCGCGCATATGTGTCGCGTCCCGGCGCGTCGGCCTTCAAGTCCTTTAACTTCCTTCCGACGATGTCCTCTACCATGGCGTTCAGGGCCTTTATGTTACTTTTGGCCTTTCCCTCCAGGTTGATAAGGCGGTTCGCAAGGTCTTCGACATCTTCCACCATGGCGTTCAGGGACTTGGCGTTACTGTCGGCCTTTTCCTCCAGGTCATTGAAGCGGTTCGCCAGGTCTTCAACGCGCTCGGCCACTTGACCCTTCCGCTTGCCCAGCTCCGTCACGTCATCCCTCACGCCGGCCAACTGTTCCTCAAATTTGGCAGCGAGAACTTCGTTTGCCACCTTCATTTGTGTGGCCAGACGGTCGTTCGCTACTCTCATTTCTGTGGTTAATTCAGCCTTCATTGCAGTCAGATTATGATCTGGCCATGGACCTTATCGTACATATTGGTATAAAGCGAAGAAGTTAAATAGTTCCATTTGTAATATATGTAGTATAGTAGATAATCCAGAACATGTTTTATTTGAATGTGTTAAGTATGACCTTCTAATTACTGAAGAATGAAATAAATTAAGAGAATTTAATTTGTGGAACATAATAAGAATCCCAGAATTATATGATACCTTGGCCAAATTAGCAAATACCATTAGCGAATTAGCATGGAAATCAATTCTACCCAAATGTATACCTGTTCAAGAAATTCAACTATCAATTGAGTTAAGAAGATCTGAAAGACGTATTAATCCACGTAATGAAGAAAATATTGTTATTTAAGAAGATATGGATATTAATGATTAGCAAAATATAAATAGAAGAAGAGGATATTGTGTTTCCCTTGGTCGACGAGATTGGGGCAATAGGAGAACTATAGCCGTAGCAGAATCCAGAGGGGATGCAGAGAGGATGAGGGTGGCGCAATTCCTCTTCCATATCTACCAGTTCTGAGGAGGACACATAGAGTTCCTGCCGGCGAACCTGGTACCCGCTTCAAGGCTGTTGGTGCAACTGATCCAGTAATGTCCAACAGTCTGTACTACGAGGAGGTGACCGCAGGAATGAAAGTGTTTTAGTGTTCAGGAGGGATTTTCCTTCCCCGGTGTAAGATGATGAGAGAAGTGTTGTAAGTGATAATGTGGTGTAGTTATGGATGAGTAAAGTTTTTTGGATGGTTGTTTTGTAGTGAAGGATATTGGTGAATTGAGTTATGGATTATTATTATGGATAATTTGAGTGAAAGATGAAGGAGGATTTGAATGAATTATTTTAAGAAGTGGATATTTGGAAAAATGGATTTAAGCAGTTGATTTGATAAATTATTGAGTTGTTATTTAATTAAATTTGGTGTAAATTGAGGATAGTTAAATTTTGAGAAAGTGTGTTTTGAGAAATTATAGAATAGAAATATATATATATATATATATATATAATTATGTTGAAGATTTAGGAGATTTAAAAGTTGAAATGTGTTTTAGTATAATGTTAATTTGATATTTTTGTGTTAATAAGGTAAATAAATTAAATTATAATTAAATTAAATTGAATTGTTTGGTTTGGTTGTTGAAGGTTATTGTCATGGTTTAATTTTGAATTATATGAAGGTTATTGAATGTATAATTATTGTTTGTTTAATATTTTTTAATGGTATTGCAATTTTTCAAGGTTATTATTATAGATGAATTATTTTTTTTTTTAATTCTTAAGATTGAAATTTATATTTTTATTTGATATAAAGTAGATTTGAAAAAAAAAATATTGATTGGTGTAGAAGTGAAAATAATAATTGAATTTGTTTGTTTATATAAATTGATATAATGTATTTTAATTTGTTTAAAGAATTTGGAGTAAATAATTTAAAAATTTTGTGATTTTTGTAATGTAAATTTTATGAATTATTTTTAAATAAGTTTTTGGTTAAATATTTTGTAAGTTTTTAAGAAGGTTTTTATCAGTTGAAAAGGTAAATTGATAAGTTTTAAATGTACTGGTTAAGAGTACACTAAGTATCGGTTTCCGGTATTGTAGTTTTATTTTGTAATTGTAGCTGGTTGCCAGTTATTTGTATACTGGATTCCAGTAAATTTTTATTAGTTAAATCGTAAGTTTTTAAATTGGTAGCTTTTGTATTTGTTTTAATTTTTTCTTTTTAATTTTTGTTTTTTATTTTATTATCTGAAAAATGATTGTTTAAATTGTATTTTTGTATTTATTTGATAGTTAATAAATTAGAATTTGGAAGTCATGTCCCGGTATAAGAAATTAGGTACCGGGATTAGATTTTCAGATTTTATTTATTTATTTATTTTTAGTCAGATTATGATTTGTCGTCTGCAACTTTGCGGCCAGGTCGCTATTTGCCGCCTCCGTCTTGGCTGTTAATTTGGCCTTCATTTCTTCTATCTTCTCGGTGAATGTCGTTACCCGTCTTCATTTGTTTCAATTCTGCGGCTAGGTTGTTATTTGCCGCTTCTGTTTTTGCAGCGAGGTTGTCCTTCGCTGCTTTCATTTCCGCCATCTTCTGCAAAATCTTTTCCAATGTAGCCTCCATGTCGCACTCCTGACACCAGTTGTGACTTTGTGGGTTCGTAGAATTAAAAGGCCGAGCTGCAGAAATTCTAAATGTTCTTTATTTTCGTAGAAATACTTTTATAGATTACAGCAGCATTACGTTACACCATCAGTCTACCAAGGTCGATGACAATAACAAACCGTGACAGCTGATTACATTAGCTCTCATAACAACACTCTTGTTACACAACAACTGTCCTGCTGGCATGTCACAATCCTTTTTATATGTCCATTGATAACTCGAGAACATTCTCGAACAAACAAGAAAACAACCATTCTCCGTCAATCGAGATATCTCTAGAAATTTCCAGACATGAAACCCTACCTGTGCCAGCGAGTCCTTTATCTGAGGTAACATTGTTTGCCGGCTTTGTAAACACTCGCCGCGTTGTCGTTAACTGGTTATGCAAGCTCGTTATCTACGTGAAACCTATCCGTCTATTGTCTATTTGCGCCGAAACTTTAATGCCCATGCCGCGACAATATGCATCATATTTCAAAAGAAATACTTTTCTGCAAACCATTAAACCTATCAGTCCATTCAATTGTTTAAATAATTTAACTTCTGGATTTATTTCATGGTTAAATGAGCAAAAATTATCTGCTACCACTGACTTATGAATCTGTTTATATTTAATATTTCTGAAATGTTCCTTCAACCTGTTTTCTAAATTACATTTCGTCCTACCAATGTAAATCTGATCAGCCTCTAAACAGTTAAATTGACAAATGTCACATTTTTTTATCTGTAATGTTGTCTTTTTTTTTTTTTAGAAAAATGTAGATTTTGTGAAAAATCTAACAAAACTTGTGAAGTTTTTTAAGGTGCTAAGTGATATATTGCTGCTGAGAAATGAAAAAAAAAGCCTTCACTGAACACAAAGGCAAAGTTCCACCTAAGCTTCCGAATTCAGTAAGGCTGAATTTTTGTCTACCATTCATTGTGTTTTGCATATGTATATTTTGCACAGTATGGTAAACAGTGATTAATTATTTTGAGTCAACTCAATGTCAGTAGTTCTGTGTCATGTATCACTGTATGTGATATGCTGCTTCCAGTTTTTTCTGTTACTTTTATAATTTAAATGTGTAGCTGTAATTTAGAAATGCTGTTACTAATGGTATGTTAAACTGTGGAACTGCATGAATATTTAAGGTTATACAGTTACTTGCTCATTGGTCACTGCTTAATACTAAACTGAAATTATTTTACTTTTAAGGTATTTTTTTAAGTGTGTATGTATGTGTAGAACACAGCCTTCATGCAAATTATAGTCTGCCAATACACCACATTTGTATTTTACCACGTCAAAATCGTAGTTTGTAGACAAGAGTTGTTTATAAGCATTTCCCATTCACTACAGCCGCCAATATGAATGCCAGTGTCAGATCAGTTCATTCTAGATGATCGAGATGTAGCACTTTGTTCTCTGCTTCTTGATGATGTGGATTCTATTGTAACTTTCAGATGAAATGGCTTTTCTCCTTGAATGCTACTAGTGAGCTTCCGATCAGAGTCCTGTGGTGTTGTTATATGCATTCCCCTTAAGTGGGATATGACAAGCGCAAGTGAATCCATCTCTAATTGATACTATTTGCACTTAGGGCTCAAAAGCTTTGAGTATGGTGAACAAATGTGGATAAGGTTGTTGACAGTTTTAAGTTTCAGAGTGTGGCAGATGATGTTTTCAGTTTAAGGATGCTTTTTCTTCAAATTTTATTTTACAGTTGTAATACGTTTTCTTATTGCAATCCCTCGGTGAGGCGACTTACCTTCCTCAGGATGGAGAATCGATGATCTCTCCAGCTTCCTTGTTACTGCGATGATGTAGACTTGATGATTTGCTGGCAGCTCCGTCGATGAGCAATGAACTGTAATCTCAGGCAGTGGTACCGCGCCAGCAATGGAATGGTGGATGGTGGCAACAAAATTGATTTTAAAACACTGCTTCACTTTTTGAGAATTTATTTTCTCATTGAATTATTACACAGCAGATGTTTTAAAACATGATTTACAAACATCTTTCCTGATTTTAAAGGCTTAGTGAACGCAACAGCGTGCCATTCATCTTTCACATATTCTCTTTTGCGATGCGTACTCGACGAGCCTTTTCACTATTTGGTAATCCGTAGATAAAAATACTTTTGTATCTTGCCGGAACCTAGTAGTCCTCTTGCAATTTAATAGTGCATCTGTGTCCGAGATGATATCTATATCACGTCTGACCACATCAAAAGAACCATAAGGAATGCGACCTTTTACAAGTGAAGATCAAATCAAATTAAAATTTTTTACTGAACTCGGATTGGTTCATTCTACCATGTCTTGTTGCTAAGGGACCAAAATTTGAATTTGATTGGCTTGACTTCAAAGGTTGAATTTCTGGACAGTTCTATAACTTGGAATGATAATAAATCTAGGCTATCTGTTGCGTCACAAACAAAGCCATCTTGATTTAACTTTTTCATTAATTTCAGAGGGCTATGTTTGCATTACATCTCCATATATGGACATTTTAACGAATTTCTTGAATTATATGAAAAATCAGCTTCACAGTTCACCTTCAAATTATATGTAAATAAAAATAATCCTATAAACCAAAACTTCTCATTTGTTCAGGAGAGCATATATACTATCAGTGCATGCAAATGCTATGCATTAGTAAAATTCAGAAATAACATGCAACACTGCAACAATACGCATCTATGAAAGTATAAATTAAACTATATTAATAATTACCATAATACTTTTAATAGTAGATTGTATTTAGCAATTTGTATTACACAAAGCAGTTGCTATACTTAACGTGGAGTTTCACAATTCTCACTGTTTGCTGAGCCTGTATAAGAGAACACTCAAATAAGAAAGGAAGCTCGGTTGGTCAGTCAACCATTCAGTGAGACATAAGTTTCAAAGCGCTTAGCAGAGAGCGCAATGCAATGCAGTTCAGTGCAAGTTATATTATTCTGGCTGTGTTCATCAGTGACTTGAGTAAACATTAGTGCTACACTAATTTATACAGACCAATCACATTTGTTTCAAGTTTATGCAACAGTGACTGAAGTGTAGCGTCAGCACCTTGCTAACTTAACTGTCAAAATGAAGTAACAGCTGGTGTTTTCATTATACCTGGTTTCAGGACTGGGATAAGACGTCCCAATGGAGGAAATGCTTTGACAGTTATTATGTGAAGAAAAGACAATGAAAGCCAGAATGGAGAAAAATGAGGCAAAAATGGAATCTGACAAATGAGAAATAAAATGCTGCAGTGAACTCCACGATAAAAGAAATGAAGACAATAATGAAGGGTGTAAGGAAGAAAGGAAGAGAAATTCATGTGAAGGACAAAAGAAGCTTAGAGCTATCGATACAAAGAACGGAAAGAAAAACCCATGGTAGGGGAATTCGGATAAATAGTATCTAGTGCTAGGCGCTAGTAATAGCACCTTAACGCCCTGACATCAGGAAGGGCTTAGCATCCTCAAACAGTGGACAGTGGTGCTAAGGAACTGAAAGCCTTGGTGGAACAAGCGGAAGAATTAAGAAATTAAAGGTTTGAGACGCCAGGACATGAAACTAATTCTCTGCTGGTCATGTCACCCAAATATGATGGCACTTGCCGGAACAGAGTTGGGAGTTATGCAAGCCAGCTGCAAATTTGACAGTGTGAGGATCCGCAGGGCTAGCATCATTGCGAAATCTGAGACCCTGCTAGTAGACTTACTGAAGAGTTAGGCCGTTTAACTGAAGAGCGTCCAGTATCTACCTGAACATTACCAGTCTTCAGTCAAGGAGACAGAGATTCCCACGGCGCTTATCTGAGGTTCCTGAAGCAGTCCGCAGTATTCAGTCAGCTGCATAAGAATATATACAGCTGTGATCACATTACTATAAAATATTATGCACATATAAAATAGAACATAGCAAATGTAACATAACTTCACAAAAGGCCTTTATTGCAGTTTAAGCCATCATAGACCGGCATATAATATAAAGCACAGACGCACGGCTGCTGACCACTCCACGTGAGTTAAGGGTCTTATGGACGGTAACGGTCACGGGATAACTGCCCAACATTATAGGTTTTAAGATAGCGGCGGCCTGGGAGACAGAATGCGCTTCCACCAGGAGCGTGCCGTTGCGCGATCTTGTGCACATTTTGACAGCACCAGCGATTCTATCCAAATCCTTTTGGATGAGAAAGGGGTTTGCTGTAGAGAACTTATGTCCTTCAGTTCTTCTGATCACTAAGTAGCGAGGACCAACGGACTCAACTACTTCCTTTACACTAGTCTTTGCACATCTGGTTTGTTTGGGTGTAAGTGTAGCCATAAAAACCAGCAGTAAATTTCATCCCGCAATGCTCCCCACCCACTACGAAGTCCAAAAAGGGGTCATCCCACTGGAATGACAGGGCTACACACGGGATATAGCGGGCTCGCCGTCCCACTCACCCTGGAGTGCGGTACAAGACCTAGTCCTGGACGATTGATTAGGGGTGGGTTGTTCCCTAACCTCCCGTTTAGGCGAAGCAGAAACCAAATTAGTGTATCGGAAATGCGCACCCTCCCCGATTTCATAAGAACACTGCAACGAGCTCAGATGCGCTTTCCTCAACCACCAGGACAAACCTTTCCACCGACACGGGTCTCCACGCACGGCCTACAAGTGGGTGGGTGTCTTGTCTGACCCCTCACCACTAAGAGGAACCCGAATCTAGGGTGTCAATTTGGCTCGGGACCCCGGGATCGCCAATTCCCGTACCTACCGCAGAAGGCCCCTGGGGGGACAACCTGAGCAAGGTGCTACAGAGACTGCAAAATGAAATGTGTACTTTTTTTTGTAATTTACGTCCTCCAACGTTAAGTCATATCGGACGATGAATGGAATGGATGAAATGCTCAAATGAGTCCAGGGTTCATAGAGCTTAGAGTTAACCGACATTCGTCTTTCAGGATAAGGAAAAAACCCGGAAAAACCTTATCCAGGTAACTCTCCCTGACCGAGATTCGAACTCGGGACCTCTTGAACGTGAGGCAGACACTCTACCACCACGCTACCGAGGCGGGCGAAATGTGTAGTGTTTAACGCCCGCTTGTACTACATACGGCACAGCAGGCGATGACACGGATACATGAGATGAAGATGGAGCACCGGTGGTATGAGATGGCGGGGGAAACCGGAGATCTCGGAGAAAACCCGCCCCAGCGCCGTGTTGTCCATCACAAATCTCACTTTGCGGTCGCCTGTGATCGAACCCGGGCCGCCTTGGTGAGAGCCAAGCGGTCCAACCACTGAGACACGGCGCGGCCTACAGACTGCAGGTGGCCAAATTGAAGCTAAACGCAAAGAAGTGCCAGATCTTCCGCAAGGAAGTCAACTACTTGGGCCACAGTCTCACCAACCGGAGAGGCCACAGACCCGGAGAAGACACAGACCGTGAGAGATTGGCCTCGGCCAAAGGATGAGAGAACTGCGCAGTTTCCTGGGGCTCTGCAGTTACTACCGCCGCTTCATAAAGGGCTTCTCCAACATCGCCAAGCCCCTTACCCGCCTGCCAGAAGAACGCCGGCCTTATGCGTGGACGGAGGACGGCGAAGACGCTTTCCAGTACTTGAAGAAGACACTTTGCAGTGCTCCTATTTTGGGATTACCACAACCATGCGGCGTTTTCATTGTGGACACCGACGCCAGCGACCATTGCATTGGAGGCTTCCTAACGGCCATGAGCGAGTGATAGCCTACTACAGCAAGACGCTGTCCAATGCATAGAAGAAGTACTGCGTCACTCCGCGAGAGTTCCTGGCGGTAGTAAAGACCTTGGAGCACTTCCACAGGTACCTGTACGGTCAGCCATTCCATCTGAGGACTGACCATTCCGCCCTAACTTGGCTAGTTAGCTTTAGGTACCCGGAAGGCCAGACAGTCCGTTGGGTCCAGAGGCTGCAGGAGTACGACTTTATCTCTGAACATCGTAGACGGAAGAGCCACGGTAACACAGACGTCATGCCTCAAATATCCTGCCCAGAAGAGTGCGGCCAATGCACAAAAATGGAAGAGAAAGAGCGTGCCGTAGCTGTCAGAGTAGTTGCGGCAGTGCCTGCGGATGGCTGGGATAGCGCAGGCCTGAGGAGGGAGCAGCTGGCGGACGCCGACTTGGGGCCACTCTTGAGGGAAGTAGAGGCATGGACAAGACCCACCTGGGAGGACATCGCACCAAGAAGCGCCACATACAAGACCTACTGGGCCCAATGGGACTCAATGAATATCAGAGGGTGTGCTGTTCCGAGTATGGGAATCATCTAATGGGAAGACGCAGAGAGAACAGTTGGTCCTTCCCCGGAGTAAGGTCTCGAAAGTCTTAGAAGTGCACGCCGGTACTTCAGGACATCTGGGAGCAAGCCGAACGATCGACAAACTCCGACAGCGCTACTACTGGCTGAGGCTTCGAGCAATGAGAGGTGGTGCCGTCAATGTCATGTGTGCGCGGCGAGTTGCGGCCCCCAGACTAGGAGCTGGGGTCGCATGCAGCAGTGCAACATACTGCAGCCATTCGAACGCATCGTTGTCGACATAGCTGGATAATTCCCAGTTTCCGACACAGGCCATAAGAACCTGATGGTGGTCGTGGACTACTTCACCAAGTGGCCGGAGGTGTATGCCATTACGAGCCAGGAGGCGAAGAAAATTACAGACTGCCTCGTGGAGCTACTGTTATGCCGTTTTGGGGTGCCGTTAGTGCTCCACAGCGACCAGGATACCAATTTTGAGTCCAATCTAATGAAGGAGGCACTGGAAAGACTTGGGGTGAACAAGACCCGCATACCACCCCTACATTCACAGTCGGACGGCATGTTAGAGAGGTACACAAGACTTAGAAGAATATCTGAGGAAGGTCATGGCCAGCCATCGGCCAGACTGTGGCGTTAAGTTGCCACTGTTCTTGCTGGCCTACCGCTCGTCAACGCACGACATCACTGGGATGACGCCAGCCAGCTTAATGTTCGGCCGAGAGTTGCGTCCCCTGTGACCTGGCCTTTGGGAGCCCACCGGAAGCAAAACAGCCAATAACCGAGTATGTGAACAACCTGGTGGACCATCCCCACGACATGCATGAGATGGCTCGTCCGAACAAAGGCGAGCGACTTCATGAAGACCCGATACAACAGCCGATGGTTCCAGCAAGATGACCTGGCCTGGCTGTACCGCCCTACCCGTACCAAGAGACGCTGCCCGAAACTTCAACAACCATGGCAAAGACCATACCGGGTGGTAAAGAGGATTAACGATGTGGTCTACCGCACCCAGAAGGGGGCCCGAAAGGGGATGTTGGTGGTACACTTGGAATGTCTGGTCCACTACGATGGTGCTGTTCGGGACGACCAACCTTGAGGGAGCAATGTCGCGAGCATTGTTGGGACCGGGCGCACAAAGGGTGCGGCGCGAAGAGATAAGGGACGGATAGTGCAACGCGGAGATAAAGAGCTTGCCAAAACAAATATAGATAGTGCGGGGATAAAAGGACTTGCCGAAAAAATAAAGTTAGATAGCTGGAAAATTCTAGTGACGTGATTTATAGAGAACATTCCACAGACGTCTGGAATCACGAGTGAGCTGTAAAAAGGAACCGCGATTGCTAGTTAAAGTGAGAGAGTAATTGGAACTGCGCCGTGTGCCTGCACTGTATTTTGAAAGTGAACACGTTTGTTTGTAGACGGCGACCTTGGAAGATTGTAATTGTGTATGTAACGTAATTCTGCTACTGTAAGGGTTGACCAAAGTGTATTTCTACGGAAATAAAGATCATTTTGAATTTCTGCAAATTGGACTTCTAATTTACGAACACACAAAGTCGCGATACCATTGTTAGAAGTACTCTCCTTTTGCCGTTTATTGTGAAAATGAATATCCTACTCGATCCCCACAATTCAGTAAATAAATTTCGTAGGTGTAGTGTTTCACTGCTTTGGCAGGATACATTAATATTCTTGATCTCGCACCATTGTGTCATGATGAGGGACAAAGCATGAAGTTCGTATATGGTGGAAATGTATATGTTATGTCAAGAGTGTCAATTTGCCCTTGGCCGCGCCGTGGCTCAGTGGTTAGACCGCTTGGCTCTCACCAAGGCGGCCCGGGTTCGATCCCAGGTGACTGCAAAGTGAGATTTGTGGTGGACAACATGGCGCTGGGGCGGGTTTTCTCCGGGACCTCCGGTTTCCCCTGCCATCTCATTCCACCGGTGCTCCATCTTCATCTCATGTAGCATCAGTGTCACCGCCTGCGGTGCCATATGTAGTAAAAGCTGGCGTTAAACACTACACACATACACACAATTTGCCCTTCACCCCATTAGGAAACATGATCAGAGATAAAACATATTTTCGGGTAGGCGAGAACATAATAATTCTCGGAGTCCATGGCAAAGGATACTTGAATCAAGAACTCTAGGTTACTACCTGCCCAAGTACTCCTAGTTACACTCAGTTATAACCGCAATTTCTTTAGAACAAATTGTCATCCACTGTTCTGCTGGAGACAGAAGCAGAAGCCATGGAACAATATCTGACTAGTTTGGCTGTTGTCAGGAGGTATGGACAAGAGATACAACAGACAGACAAAATAGGCGGTGCTGGCAATGTCGTACAGATCGATGATGTAAAATTGGAAGAAGTATTATTGTGGCTGCAACATGGTAGGAAACTGGATCATCAGGCTTATCGACCTGGTCACTACTGAAGTAGGATATTAATATACTCCAATAATCGAAGAGATAGTGCCACCCTCTTTTCCTTAATTGAGGAGCATATGAAGTTCACCAGCACAATCCACTACAAATGCTGCAGTAGATACAATGTCTTAATTGCTGGTGTTTTGCAGTATACCCAATTGTAAAAATTCAGCCTACCATGTACCCAAAAACAAATGTCCACACTATCAACACTGAGTCATGCTAGTTATTTCTACGACAGGTTCAAATGGATGTATATTTAGTAGAGTAACTCTGGCACCAAGACTGCAAAAACAGGTAAGTCGATCCATTTCAAAAGATGATCAAGGACATCTGGGATATATACCCTGTAGTTTCATTATAACACTAGTTTATATTAAATTAATTGGGAGTCGACTAATGACACTAAACAACACTTTAATAGTTTAGCACACAGACTGGTCAACATCCCTCTCATAGCAGAAGAATGCAAAATAGAATACAACAAAATTATTGAAACAGCACAGAAAAATGACTTTCCCAAATCACTAGTAGACAAAAAAGTGAAGAAACTACTAAAGGAAACCACAACCCTCTCAGCTACAGAAACTAAAATGATCTTCAAAAAATTCACTTACCATCCATGGGCCTTTGATAAATTCAAAAAAGTCTTCAAAAAACAAAACATTCAACTAGCACCAGTCAACCATTTCTCCTTAAAAAACCTCATTTGCTCAAACATCAAAGATGCCATTCCATCTAACAAAAAATGTGGTATATATCAAATTGAATGCTGTGACTGTAGTCAAATTTATATTGGAAAAACCAAAAAAATTTAGAAACAAGAGCAAAGGAACACTTTAGGAACATAAAATACAAACAATTAGAAAAATCAGCAGTTGCCATGCATTTTTGGGAAAAAAACCACAACATAAATCCAGAACCAAAATTACTAAAACATACAACAGGAAAAGAAGAAGTGTCCACATGGGAACAAATCTTTATTTAAAAAAATAGGAACAAAGTATTCAATTTGGACATCCCCCAGAAAGATTTTTTTCAGCAAGTTCCTCGAACCGCCACCAGAGGAGACCGATGACAAAATATTGCCAGCTACACCAATGAGAACCAGTCGATGTCCGGCTGAAGATAGAGGGAAGGCCTCTGAAACTAGTTCCGGGAAAATTTAAAAGTAAGTGTTGTTTAGTGTCATTAATCAACTCCCAATTAATTTAATTTATACAACACTGTTTTCAACACTTCCATGAAAGGATTTATTAGTTTATATATTTAAATAATAGTTTAGTAATACTTTCGATCAGTGAAAACTTTAGCTAGTTCATTTATTAATTAGTGTTGTCTTTTTTAAGTACAGAGGGTTTGCGGGAGCAATGTTGTCAGCAATAAGTACATTTGGGCTTAGATTTTAATTTGTTTTACTTCAAATGTAGTTTTGAAAGTTTAGTCTTTTTTTTTTTTTTTTCCAATGTTTCGATTATATTTTTGACATTTTGTAGAATGCAATATTGCAAGTGAGCTCGGAAGTTATAAAAAATTTGTAGGGCATAATGGAATGAAAAGCCTTTTAGTAAAAGGTAGAAACATGATATTTGCAGAAAGAGTAAACTACGGAGCAGTAAAGATGCATACTAAACTTGCAACTCTTCACAAAGT
Organism: Mantis religiosa; assembly: GCA_030765055.1. Classification (NCBI taxonomy): domain Eukaryota; kingdom Metazoa; phylum Arthropoda; class Insecta; order Mantodea; family Mantidae; genus Mantis; species Mantis religiosa. Next base: position 120,064,422 of record CM060957.1, on the reverse strand, counting down.
ACACATATGTTGGCAAGTGAAATAAGTTACTGGATATTAACCATTGAATAAACTGTTGAAGAGTGTTTTCCTAGAAATTACCTTGCCATCAATGCTCCCACGCCCTGAAGAAACAGAAAAGAGGGAGTCTCATGGAGCAAGATCCAGGAAAACCCATACCTACCAGTACAAACTGAAGTGTGCCGAGTACCGGTGACTCATTCTGCTGAAGAAGAATGGCGAACTATGCTTCTAGTGGAGTATGCTTGAAAGGATTGCTTTTCCCTACTGCGGATTGAAGACTCCCTAGAAACTCTTGCTGGTGCCCATTGGTTCTCAACCTTGGACTTAAAATCAGGATATTGGCAGGTGACTAGGTCTCAGAGACAAAGGCAAGGCCGTGTTTTCAACAGGACGACTTTGGCAGTTCATGGTTATGACCTTTAGTATTTACAATATGCCGCCCACCTTCTAGTGCTTAATGTCGTCGGTAATGGAGCTGAATTATGACACTTCGTGCTATACCTGGACGACTTCATGATAGCACACTTGGGAATCATTTGGAGAAGCTGAGCATGGTATTACAGGCTGCAAGCAGTCAACCTCAAGTTGAATGCCAAGAAACCACTTCTGAGAGAAGGTTTGCTAACTGGGCCACATAGTCTCACCAACAGGATGGCTTCAGATCTGGAGAAAGCTTAGTCTGTGAGGGATTGCCCTCGCCCTCGCAATAAACAAGCTCTGGGCACATTTTTGCATCTGCGCAGCTACTAGTACCAGTTTGTCAGCATCATCGTGGAAACCACTCACTTGTATGACAAAGATCTGCAGTGTGCAAGATTTAGGTTTTCCACAATTAGACATCAACTTCATCATGGACTCTGACGCCAACAAAAACTGTATTCGAAGTGCACTATTCCAGGTCCAGAACGGAGGAAGTGAGTAATAACCAACTACAGTAAGACACTTCCCAAGGTCAAAAAGAACTATATTAACCATGTCAGCTCCTGGTAGTAGTAAAGGCACTATAATATTTTAGCTTCTGGTAATAGTAAAGGCACTGGAACATTTTAATAAGTACCTGTATGGTCAACAATTCCATCCAAAGACTGACAACTCCACCATCACTTGACTTAACTGAGTTTCAAGAAACTAGAGAGCCAGATGGTCCAGAGGCTCCAGGGGTACAATTTTAATTGGAACATCTTGAATGGAAAAAGTCACTCCAAATTAAACAGCTTATGGAGAAGAACTTGCCCGGAGGAGTGTGGCTGCTGCAGTAAGGTAGAGAAGGACCGCATCACAGCTGTCTGTGTGGTTTTGGCGATGACTGAGCACAGAAAAGTGCATGCCCGAGGAGGGAGCACCTAATGGATGACAACTTGAAGTCACTTCTCAGAAAACTGTAAACAGGAACTAGGCCGTGTTGGGAGGACTATGTATGTACAGGAGTATGTCTTACTGGGCCCAAGGTATTCACTGAAGATTTAAGGAAGGTGTGTTGTACAAACTTCCAGAGTCAACTGATGAGAAGACACAGAAAGAGAGCTGTTGCTTACTTGGAGTAAGGTTGTGAAAGTCCTTGAGAAAGTAAATGTGGGTTCCTCAAGGGGGGCATCTTGGATCCAACTAAATGATCAGAAAGCTCCAATGGAGGTACTACTGGATGAAACTATGAGACTATGAGATGCTGATGGCACAGGGATGTGGCAATCCCATTGCCCAGTGGAATTATCCACTGCCAGCAGCCACCTGAGTATGGTGGGATACCATACACATACAGAGAAAATGGATAGGGTGTTATAGAAAATATGGTTCCGGAGCAGGTGGTAGGATCTCCAGTTCCGGTCGGGAGTATGGGTGAGCGAGCTGGCCCATCCCGAACGTCAGCAAGCGACTGCTCGGCATCTTCGGTAGGGGACCAGGCCAGGATGCAAGCAATGGTTACTGGAACACCGAGAATAGGAAGCCAATCTACAGAGACAAGAAAATATAAAATTGAGAAAGAATTTGATCCTTTTAAAAGACACCCGCTTGTTGGACGGTCACCACCACATAAAACCAATGTAAGACGTGGTTCGACTGGTAGTATAACAACTGAGTGCTCTTCTGAGGATAATAAAGATGTGTAGTTGAAATAGTAAAGCTAGTACTGTTGAGGATACTAGCAGGGATGTTAAGTGCAAAAGGTTTGAAAGTCCGGAGAAATCCATAAGAGCAAAGATGAACATGGGTTATCCCTCAGAACATTTGGGAAGGAGCTGACTGTGCATAGAGAACGGATGCAAGATGTGGAGGATAAGCAAGATGAAGTCTCCTTGGTGGCAAATCCTGCAGGAGTATTAACTGGAGATAGAGATATAGCGAGTGCTCCTTTGAACTATCTGGAAGAATTGGGTGATATAGTTGGGAAATTGTGCAAGTATAGCGAAGAGCTGGAGGCAGTGATCAAGAAGACACCGAACACAAAAGCAGAGATAAAACATGGCATTAGAAGAGTCAGTCGGGCAGCAGAAACAATATTGGAAAGATGCAAAGAAATTGGGGAGTTCAAGAGGAAGGCGGAAAGAAGAGTTCCAGAAACTTCTGATATAGCAGTGCAAGTTCAAGAAGAGGTTTTGTCTAGGAAATGGCATGATAGAAGCCTAGGAGTCCAAGGTGGTCGTAGACATGAAGTCAGAAATATAGAAGAGGAGATATCAAAAGCGCGCTGCTTTAAAGAATTTGCTCCATTGTTAGATCAGACATAGCTAAATAGCAACTTCCAAGCCACTACTATGCTGCCAGGAAGTATAATTGGTGTGAAGGAAGGACATGATATTGTCATAGTGAAACCAGGAGACATTGGGGAAGAAGGGATGTTGAAGAAACTGAAAGAAATCTACCTGGAGATCGCAGGCATAATAGGTGCAAATCTAGAAAAGGGTAAGGTAGAATATCTACAGAGGGGTTTTAAAATTTCTAGTAGCAGGGGAGATGGGGAAGGTTCCTCAAGGTACTTGTATATGATACCATTTATGGTGGACACCGAAGGAATAAATGACATGGAAATTCTCTATGCTGTCCTTCTACAATGGAAGAAAATTATGGAAAGCCAGAGAATGTCTAAGATAGCAACAGCCACACCAGATGGACTACACAGGGAATACTTCAGGAAAGTCCTCGAGTGGTTGTTTCGGGGCAGTGCAGTTGAGGTAAGCTACCTTGTGCCTAGTAAGACTTGGAGAAGAAAGGTTGGTTGGTATGAAGCCGCAACTAAGCAATTTGGGGCAGCAAAGGAGGTGGTGGTGATTAAGGTTAAAGGCAAATCGTATGCACAAACATAGAAAACTATGAAGAAAGGGATTGATATAGGGAAGATTGACGTAAAAATAAAGAGCATTAAGAAAACTGGTAGTATTGACTTGGTTCTAGCAGTTCAGGGGGCGGAGAAAGCCAAGCTCCTCAAGGATGAGATTTTGAGGAATATAAAAGAAGTAGAGATGGGTACAGTAAGGAAAGAAGTTAGTATCCTTGTTTATGGGATGGATCCCACAACTACTGATGAGGAATTGAAAGAGGTAAATTGTAAGGAAGTAGAAGTGCAGAACAAGGAAATAACTCACTTATTGACAAGACCAGGTAGATTTGGAAATTTAACTGCAACAGTGACCTTATCGGCTGGATTTGGAAAATCATTACGTAAAAGGAGGCAGATAAAGGTTGGATGGGCAACCTGCCAAGTTAGGGAAAGAATAAATGTTATAAGGTGTTTCAAATGTTTTGGGTTTGAACACAAAGCAGCTAATTGTAAGGAGTCAAAAGATAGGACAGGAAGTTGCTTAAACTGTGGTGAGAAAGGTCATGTAGCTAGGAAATGCAAAGCTACACACTTTTGTATAATGTGTAGTGAAATTGGACACAGAAGTGATCAAATGAGGTGCCCCCATTATAGTAGATTGGATGGAGACATTAGGCGAAGAAGATTAAAGGGAAGAATATGAGTCAGACATCTGTACATATATTGCAGGCAAATTTAATGAGGTCTCAAGGTAGTCAAGATATAGCAGTTGTAGTTGCAAAGGAAAGGATGATACATATTATGTTCATATGTAAACCAAACTTGAATTTTCTGTCCAGAAGTAATTGGATCAAGGATAAGCGAAAGGACGTTGCAGTCCTTTTTCTGAATAAGAAGCTTGAGGTAACAGATCTGAGGTTGTAAGAAGGATAAGTATGTATTCTTTTTAAACATTTTAAGATTCATGGCTGTTACAGCTCACCCAATATTCCTTTGGACGATTTCAAGAGAGATATGGATGCTATAATGAAAGATGTTAGATTATCAGGAGGAGAGAGTATAATAATTGGAGACTTAAATATTAAATGACCCCCAATGGGGTGGAGCAATCACTGATCAGAGAGGAAAATATGTCATTTTCAAATGCTAGGCTTTGGCAATGAAGCCATTAGCTCTCTTGCTCTCCAATATTTCTGTGTACTGGGTCCGGAAGGTAGGGAGAGCTTCACAGGTTAAAAGATGTTCTTCAGTCATTTCCTCTTCTTTGTTGCACAGAGGATAATTTGGATTTGTATAAATTCCTATTCTGTGTAAGTGTTTAGCCAAATAATCATGTGCTGTAAGTAATCTAAAATTTCCTACTGCAGCTTTACGTGGGATTTCTGGAATAATTTCTGGATTTTTAATTAAAATGTTCCATTTTTTATCTTTGGCTTTGTTAGATATTGATTGGTTTTGTTTGTTTTTATATTTGCTTTTGATTAATCTTTTTATGGATGTAAAGGGTAAGTTTTTACTTTTGTTCTGAATTAAATTTGCACCTTTTTTGGCAAGAAAATCAGCTGATTCATTTCCAGCAATTCCACAATGTTCCGGTATCCACTGTAATATAATTCTTTTCTGTAGTTTTTGAAGTTGTTGGATCATTTTGTGACATTCTTTAATTTGGATTTACCTCATTTTATATGAACTTATTGCACATAATGCTGCTTTAGAATCAGAAAGTATGACAGCATTTTTGAATTTATCTATTCTGTATAGAAGGTGTTGGAGTGAAATATGAATAGCCGTTACTTCTGCATAAAAATTGGTTGTGTGGTATTCTGCTGGTTGATAGAATGAGAACAGTGCACACTTAATTCCTGCTCCTGAGTTGTTGTCCAAGTTAGATCCATCTGTGTAGATATGTAACCATTCTTCAGGTGGGTATCTATTGTTCAGTTTCTAATGCTAGTGCTTTTAGTACAGGTTTGGAAGTTTCAGATTTTGTAACTATTTGTTCTAAATCTAATTGAATATTAATTGGTTCAAAAGTCAGTAGGTTTTCTTTGATTAAAATGTTTTCTTTAGAATTAGGAAGATTCAGATCTGTTTTTAATTCCATAACTTTGTGTAGGAAACTTGTTTGTGTTTTCATTTTGATTGGTTGTAGTAATCTTTTCTCCCATTTTGTTGTTTTCAACCGCAACATTTTTTCATGTTGTATTAGTGTCTGCTCCTCTAAAGTTAAGATGTATTGGATAGTTCTGAGTTAAGGCTTGCATTGCCATGATTGGAGTTGATTTTGCCTCACCGGTTATTAGTCGCAGGGCCTGATTTTGGCATACTACTAGGTGATTTATGTTAGAACTGTTTGCTGTAATTATTACCTCTGCATTATAAAGAAGTATTGGCTTGATGAATGTTTTGTATGTGGTGTTCAGTGTCTCCAGAAAATATTGAAAATGATTATATAGAGGAAAATATTGGGTTGAATGGATGGCAACCCTTGATTTGGTGATACACAATACAGGAGATAAGCTAACATTTGTTAGAGGAGCATATGCATCCTTTATAGATATCACCTGTTCAACACAGAATGTGGCAGAGAAAATCTTGGATTGCGAGGTGCTTGATGAGGAGCCTCTTAGTGACCAGTTTGATTTATTTTGGAATCAATGAATCGATACAATGGCAGGACAGGAATATTGAAAAAACTAAAGTAGAATATGATTGGGAGGTCTTCAGACTTATTTTAAATTGGAAGCTAGAAACTAGAGGAAATAACCTGGAGGATGCTACCACAGATGAAATGACACACGTACTACAAGAAAGCACAAGGGCTAGCCAGATACATAATACTGGAAGGGGAAGATCTCAAGTACCATATTGGAGGAATAGCCAGATTGATAACCAAAGTAAGTTATGTATCCAGAATAGATGCAAGGTGACAAGGGCAAACAAGCAACACGTGGGAGAGCAAGAATTGGATATGCTGAGAACAGAAAAGAAAGAAAGTAGGAAAGTATTATCGAGATTTATCAAAGACTCTAAGGGAAATACTTGGCAAAAATTATGTGATGAGTTGAATCAAGATATTTGGGGTGCGGGATATAAGATAGTTACCGGATGCCTGGTAAAGAGCATGCCAATTGAATTATCAATAGATAAGAAAATGTCCATCGTTAATGAGTTATTCCCATACAGAGAAGATCAGCTGGAGATTACATCAAGTTTCAGTGGAGTCAAACCTTTTACTCGGAAAGAGTTGCAAGTTGTCGCGTTAAACATGGAAGCGGACAAGCCACTGGGACCAGAAGTAATTCCACCTGAAGCAGTGAAGATTGCTGTTGAGATTGCTTCAGATTGGATGTTAGGAGTCTTCAATGTTTTACTCAGAAGACAGGTTTTCCCTGGCGAATGGAAACGGGCTAAGCTTATTTTACTGCTAAAAGGGAATAAGTTACCTGAAGGAGCATCATCATTTCGACCGCTGTGCCTTTTGAATACAACAAGTAAGTTGTTTGAACGATTACTAAGGGCAAGGCTGGAGGAGGAAATAGGAAAAGGGGAGGGTCATCCTCAAATAAGTATGGCTTTAGAAAAGGCATATCCTCTATCCAGGCCATTGAAGCAGTATTTAAGTTGAAGCAAGATGCAGAAGAGAAGTGGGTAGCAGTAATCACGTTGGACATTAAAAATGCATTTAACACTGCATCATGGAGCTTAATAATGAAGGAGCTGTAAAGGAGGAACATTTCCCAATATCTAACTAATATTGTAAGGGAGTATTTCCAGGACAGATTCATAAAGTTGAACAAAAGAGTAGATGTGCGAGTAACTGCAGGGGTACCTCAGGGTTCAGTCCTGGGACCTACATTGTGGAATATTCTGTACGATGGAGTTCTGCGACTGAAATTGCCGAAAGGATCATGTCTGATAGGGTTTGCTGACGATTTGGCACTGGTTGTACCAGCCATGAAGAAGATTTAATATTCAGAGGAAATGAGTCTCTAAGGCGTATAGATGGTTGGATGAAGAATAGCGGATTAGACCTTGCTCCGCAAAAAACTGAGGCTGTCGTCCTTAAAGGACTGAGGAAGCGACTAGAAGTGTTCTTTACCATTAGTAATAATGTGGTGGTGCCTAAAAAAGCAATCAGATATTTAGGTATTATGCCGGGAGACAGTGGTACATTTGGTGAGCATATCAGGATTGTAACTCAGAAGGCAGAGAAGAAAGCTGCAGTATTGGGCAGATTAATGCCGAATATCGAGGGCCCACTAACGATGAAAAGGCAGATATTATATGGAGCAGTCTATTCAATGCTGCTGTATGCCGCATCCATGTGGTACATGGCACTCAGGAAAGAGATCTATAAAAACTATAAAGGTAAAGGTACAAAGAAAACTGCTATTGAGAGTGATATGTGGACATGGAACCATATCCACCAAAGCCTTACAGGTTGTTCCAGGGGCCATCCCCTTAGATCTTTTAATTAAAGAAAGAAAAATAATGAAAGAAGAACAAATTGGCTCTTCTGAAGGGAAGAGAAAGTTGAGAGAAAACATAATAGACGAGTGGCAGAGAAGATGGACAGAGACTACTGATGTAGTACAGTGGACCAAGAAAATCATTCCAGACATTCCTAGGTGGTTAAACTGTAAATACAGGCATGTGGACTACTTCCTTACCCAGATATTGACTGGTCATGGAAGATTTTGGTAGTATGCCAAGATAATGGGCAAAACAAATGACAAATGTGCCTATTGTTCTGATAGGGACACAGCGGAACATACATTTTTCCACTGTGAAAAATAGTATATCTACAGAAATGAGGTCTATCATAAACTTGGACTAGTTGTAACTATCAATAACATCCAAGACATGCTGCTACAAACCTGGACCATATTGAAAAGCCTAGCAAAAATTATTATGCAGACCAAAGCAAGGGAAGAAAGAAATAAGCGACTAACAGACAGCTACCATTTTGATGTTATGCTAGCATCAGCGGTCCCAAAATGGTATGCAGAGTACGCAGTGGTTTTCTAGTTGGTGAGAATCCAACTCGCAACTGTTGCATCTTTATAAGATATTTCCACTGTGATACTGGAAAAAAAAAATTGAGATGCTGAGAGATGTTGCCACCAGTCTCATGTGTGCCTGGCAAGTTGCAGCTTCCAGACTAGGAGTGGGGTCACTTGCACCAGTATAATATCGGGTTACCTTTCAAGCACATCACCATCAACATTACTGGACTGTTTCTTGCGACTAACAGAAGCAACAAAAAAACCTACTGGTGGTCATGGATTACTTCACCAAGTAGCCAGAGGTGTATGCTCTACCTAATCACCCCCCAGGGGCCTACTTCGGTAGGTATGGGTTTGGCGCACCCGGGGTCCTGAGCCAACAGTCTCCCTCGTGTGTGCTCCTCTTCGTGGTTGAGGGAGACGGTCAACAGGCCCACCCACGTGTAGGCCGTGCGTGGAGACCCGTGGAGAAGGATTTTAGATTGTTATCTAGTTTAGAGTTTAGGATTTAGTGAACGAAATTATTAGTAGGTTTTGATTGATGTTTTTTATGTACGTGTATTTTTAATAGGTTTTGTTACACTAGTACAGTTTTTAGAAAGTTTTATATCTGGCTTTTGCCATGACTAGTTTTTTAAAGGGCGCTGATGACCGCCGTATTTGAGCGCCCTTATATATATATTACTATTACTATTCTACCTAATCAGGAGGCCAGATGATCATGAACTACTGCGTGAAAGAACTGTTCTGTCCCTTTTGTCACTGGAAAACCACACAGTGTGATCAGGGCACAAGCTTAGAGTCAAAACTGATGAGAGAAGCAGTAGAGCAACTAAGAGTGCACAAACTATGCACCTGCAGTTGGAGGGCATGGTAGAATGATAACTTAAGGCCCTAGAGGAACACTTGAGCAAAGTTGTGACTAATTGCCAGAAAGACTGAAATGTCAGGGAACTGCTTTTCTTGTTGGCCTATTGCTTACTTACCCATGTTACCATGGGAATGTTGGAATGACGCCAGCTAGGTTGGTCTTTGGCAGGGAGTTGTATCTGCCATGCGACCTAATATTTGGAAGTCATGGGATAGAACAGCAGCTGTTGATTGTGTGTCTAACCTCATGGACCATCTACACGATACACATGAGATGACCCGAGACACACAAGATGGGGAGCAACGAAATAAAGATCCAGTAAGACTGGTAGGCCAACAACCATGGTTTCCATCCTGATTATCTGCTGTTGATGTATTACCCTATCAGATAAAGGCCATTACCCCAAGCTTCAACAACCATGGCAAGGATTATATCGTATGAAGAGGATAACATCATAGTCTACCCCATCCAGAAGCTGCCACAAGGAATGTTACTGGTGGTGCACTCAGATTGCCCGGTCTACAACAGTGCTGGATGACGTGATCAGCCTTGAGGAGGAAGAAGTGCTACTGGGTGTGAACCAATTGCCAGTGATAAGGAGGTGGAATTGATGGATGGCTGGTTTCTATCCATTGTTCTTTTACTCTTGCATATCTTTTGTTTGGATAATTTAGTACATGCAGTTTTGTGTCATTGGAATGATAGTTGTAAAATTCACATCAGAACAAAGAATTTTCATTCATAATTTATCAAAAGCTGAGTCATAGCAATATCTTTTTAGGTAATTTTAACATCTCTCTTATACCAGTGAAGCTTCAAACTGATATGCAGTTACATAAATTATTCTTAGATTAAAAAAAAAAAAAAATGGTTCTTTTAAGTGCTGGAACTCACTAGGAAAAGAATAATTTTTGTAAGAAAGAAAAATGGATTTAATTGGGATAGCTTTAGAATGAATTCCAAAAAATGTTTGTATTTAAGACGTTTAGCCAATGCTGCAGTTAAATATTTGCTCATTTTTAAACATATGTAAACATTAAAATATTACAAAGTAAAGTTTTTGGAGTCTAGAACAACCACACTGCACACCATTCTTGCACTGTCCTGTCAAACACAAGCTGCTGCTTTGTACAATTTTGTAAACTTCGTACATCTTACATGTGATTTCTTGAATTTTACAGCAGTGGTTAAAGAACAACTTATACCAAAGTATTCATGTTTCTCATTTATTTATAAATAAAAATAACACTGGCTATATTTAGGCATTGTATTATGCCTAAACATTCTTTTAAATATAGAATGAAAATATGTTGATATTGTAACACAATTCTTATTGATCTAACCTTCACTTAATTATCACCTAAGAATAACATTTAAAGTTATTTCAAACACAGTTCGAATCTCTGTTAGAATTCTGATTTTTAACGGAATTGCAAAGGACTAATTCTAAGTCCAATAGTGTCCTTTCCAATTTGTGCTACTTTACAGATAGCACATAAAGTGCCCTTCAACTGGGGCATATAACTTGTGCCACAAAGGGGACACAACTCTTCTGGCTTGCCTTGGTAGATAGGACGATATGTCTTACCACATACTGAAAATGGATTATGTTCATCATATTGCAGCTGGTGTTCGTCTACAAGATTTTTATCACATGCCTGTAACAAAAGCAACATAAAGGTAAAGCTACTTAATGATCTGTTATTGATATGGAATAAATGCTGACATGTACATTAATATGGCTGCATTTTTTCCCTTATCATTTCTATACCCCATTTTAATTATTTTTGTTATATTGAAGACCTTGGCTTAAGAAACAACTGATGGTGTTATTGCTCATTGAACTGTAGGGTTTCTTAATGAATCCAATGGAAAGAAAAACCTGATGTGTTATTCCGTTGTTTAAGGACTATGATACAATGAAGCACAAAATTAATACAATTTTGAGTCGAACTAATACTCAATGCTCCATTTATTGCTAGTATTTACCTAGAATGCGTTTCGTTAGGATCTTCCTAACATCATCCTCTGTTGTCGACTAATGGATGCCGGTTCAGTGAACTCCTCGGAGGTGATAGGTGCGTCTCTGTCGGTATCTTGATGAACTTGAAATTTGGATTTTCTTCAAAGGTAGTATCGAAAATAGATAAATTCAAAAAACAACTAAGATGCAAACAAGTAACTACTCTCTCCCCAATTAGCAATGAAACCTCATACAGAAAATTTACGTATCATCCCAGAGCTACACACCTTTTCCAAAAAGTCTTCAAAGAACACAATATTACTTTGGCCCCACAGAACAAATTTAGTGTACAACACCTTTTGAAATCACATAATACAAAGGAGATACCCACAGGCAAAAAATCAGGAGTGTACTGGATAAATTGCAAGGACTGTGACAAATTCTACATTGGAAAAACAAAAAGGAACGTGAACATTAGGCTTAAAGAGCGCTTTAGGAACATCAGGAATAAAGAAATAGATAAATCGGCGGTAGCATACCATTTTTGGAAGGAAAATCATGACATAGAACGAGAAATTCACTTACTAAAAAGTTTCCAAGGTCCAGCTGCATTAACCACGTGGGAAAAAATCTTTATAAAGAAATATGAAAGTAAATTGTTTAATTTCAATACTACCTTTGAAGAAAATCCAAATTTCAAGTTCATCAAGATACCGACAGAGACGCACCTATCACCTCCGAGGAGTTCACTGAACCGGCATCCATTAGTCGACAACAGCTGATGATGTTAGGAAGATCCTAACGAAACGCGTTCTAGGTAAATACTAGCAATAAATGGAGCATTGAGTATTAGTTCGATCAAAATTGTATTACTGATGTGTTATGTTTATATGACCCCTATTAATTCTTCAGTAAACTATTCCTATACTACGGAAAAGGCAAAAACTCCTCAGCCTTGCAGTAAAAGAGCATTTAGAGTAAAATGCATTTGTTTCTCTACACAATCCTGTTTTAGGTCTATATACTTTTCCCAAAGTTCTTCTAGGGAACAGATTCCATCCTGAAGTGTGTGATGCTGGAAGATCTGCCAAATACCCACCTGTGGCCGCCATAAGATCGTCATTGGTCGCAAAATGCTTTCCAGTGACTAATTTAGATGAAATACAGATGGAAGTCAGAAGGTCCCAAATCTGGCGAATAAGATGGATGTTTCAGTTTTTTCATTGCCAAAGCATCTTTGTGAGCAGATGCATATAATGATGAAAAATTCTTTTCTTTTGCAATCCAGGCCTATTATAACACACTTTTTCATCCAATTGGTCCAGGAGATTTGCTTAGTATTGACCAGCTCATTTTCCCTTTTGAACATAAATGAATAAGAAGAATCCCTTTTGCATCTCAGAGAACACTTGACATGACATCTCTTCAGATAAAATCGGCTTCATTTTCTTTAATGCAGAGCTGTCATCTTCCTCCCATTGCTTTGACTGCTGCTTTGTTTCTGGCATGCAGTGATGGACCCATGTCTACACCACAGTAACAAATTAGTACACAAAAACAGTTACATCCTTTTTAAAATAGTACAAACTTTACTGTGAAACTTGTTGTCACATTTGCTTTTGGTCAGCATTCAGCAAAAATGTGCAGTGGCACCTAATAAGCATAAACTTTTCTCATAATTAATTTTTCACTTAGAATTTATCATAAATGTTCTGATATGCCTAAGGTGTTAGTTAGCTATTTAGTGCAACTTTAATCGCTGATCGTTCAATATTTAGTAAACACTTTCTTGATATTTTTCTCAGTCATTGCAGTTTTTGAACAACCTTCACACTTGCATTTCAATTCTGCTGCAAACTTCTTAAGCATTAAAAATGAAGCAGCAGACCAGATTTAAATCTTTGATAACTCTGGATGAATCTCCACAAATCATCCAAAACAAAGAATTTTATGACTGCATGATATTCCAGATTCTCCATTTTATAGAAGACAAACAAAATGTATACAACCAACAGCCATAGAAATAAAATTGTTCAGTAGTTCTTGTTGAAACGTGTTTTACATTATTACAAAATATTACTGATATCAACCCCATTTCTGCACCAGGCCAAGAAATTTTCACCTTTTCCTAGTGGAAGCTTATTCTTTAATTTACTTCATGTCAAATGAAATAAATGTTTGTAGAAATAGTTTTATTACACTATTTCTAGTGCATACATGCAGAATAATAGAATACAGTAGGCTTAAGCAATAGTCAAATTTTTTAAGAACAGGTCACTATGTGATGATTTTGAACTTCTGTTCTCGTTGCATGATAGCTAGGGAAAAAAAATAGACAAGCAATTTTCCAATTGAAGAAATAAGTTACTATTTTAATATTCAAATCAATAAAAAATAATCTTAGGGAATAATTAATGCCAAAAACCAATCTACTTGGCATAAATGAGATCCATATTTCTCTGTGATAAGATTTTTTCCATCTCCTACAGTTTGCCAGTTGTACAAAAGACTTGGAATCAGGAGGACTTAAGCTTTCCCAGAGAATTTAAGATATACATTTTATTTTTATTGAAAATATCTTAACCATATCATATTTTAATGACAACAAAAAATGTTTTAACATGCTACCACCTCTGTAGCATGGTGGTAGCATGTATGACTTACATTCAACAGATCCCAAGTTCGAATCTCGGTTAGGGTGAATTATCTTGATAAGGTTTCCCCTTATGTGAAAGATGAATGTCAGGTAACTCTAAGCTCTGTGGGGCCTAGGCTCATTTGAGCATCACCTTAGCCATTCGTTATCTGATATGACTTAATTTGGAGGACGTTTATTTAAAAAAAAAAAAAATAATCATCCTGCACTTCTCCTGGTCTTGCCTCTGACTGGAGAAGTAGCAGCTGGGCAATAAAGAAAACCCTCTGAATGACCTAGGAACTGATTTATACATCTTAAACACACCAGCTAATTATTATAATATAACACTGAGGATTATGATTGTTATGTATGGTATAAAGGCAAAGGAGCTATGTTGGTAATAAAAGGTTGTAAGTATAGAGTACCAAATATTGGGGTTATATTGGTTGGAAAAAATATATAATATGGTGGTGGAACAAAAAATGCTGTATGGCATAGAAACATGGAGGTTGAATGGGGAGAAGGAACCCACTGATATGGTACATAGGACATTTTGTAGGGAAGTATTGGGGCTTCCATAGCAGTGGCAAGAAAAGGAGCACATATGGAGATGGGAAGAATGTCAAGAAAGGGTATGATTATAGAGAGAGCTGTGAAATATTGGTTTAGGATTTTGAATTTTATTGGAGAAGGGGGAATAACCAAAATAAATTTTGGAAAGAAATAAAAAAAAGAGGTTTGAAGATATAGAAATTCAAAAACTTTTTGATGGGATAGTGAAAAAAGGTCTTTGGTAGATTTTTAGTTTGATTTATGAGTCACTTTGGTAGATTATTTACCAATGAAGGAATCATAGGAAAGGATATGGATAAGGTAGATAATGAACAAAGGGGAGCAATAGCATGGCTAAGGAGAGGTGTTTGCAGGTTGAGAAGATTAAAAAAAGGTATCCCACAGAGCCAGTGTCCTATTTGTGGAGGGAAGGAAGATATGGAGCATATAGTCTTTGAATACCAGAAAACAGATTTATGGAGAAAACAATTATTGGGGCAGAAATGGGAAAAGGTGGATAGGAGAACAGCATTAAGGAGGTTTTTTAGCAAGAAGGAAAGGAGCTGAGGTAAATTTTTAAGTAAGGCTAAGAAAAAATGGAAGTGGTCAGTTCAAAGGGAAGCAGAAATTATAATATATTGAGATTAGTAATATTAATTTTATCACATACTTAAGTTAGCAATGATTGCTCAGACAGACACTGACAATCAGTACTACTTATTGCCCTTATGGGTCATCTAGATAGGCCTAAGAATGTTGATTAGGGGTTGTGTGTGTGTCAAACTGTCAATAATGATTCCTGATTATTACCATATTTCACTGCAAAATTGTCATTACATACTGTTCGCAACTTAATTTTAGACAAGCAACATGAACTTAAGCACTTTACCACATAATTGTTGTAATAATATTCTAGATGTTGACTACCTAAAAATATTGAAAATAATGTACTGTTACTAATAAGACATGAATGCTAGGGAGGAATATTTTGTAGAACAGTTTATAGAGGATGGGTAGATAACTCAATGCATAAGTGTTGTATGGGACAAAATGCAACCACTATGTATGTCAATTCCAAAAAACATCATACACAGATAAGAAAGCTGCAGCAATAATTTTAGAGAGTTTACAAACTTTTATTCGTTAGCGTACATTCACGCACACCTTTAAACACGCCCCTGAAGGAACAGCTATCACATGCACCAGTTGACAATAACATTGGAACACAAAATGGCAGATCTACACAGTGGGACCCATTGGATTTAAATTTTCAGCCAACACATGTTTTCATTGTACAACCATGTCAAAAAATGCTAAGAATTAAGTAGATGGTTTTCGCTTCTGTCACAAATTATGACAGTTTTTAACTCATACAGTAATTGTAATGGAAGATGCAGTTTTTTTTTATTTGTGTTAAAACTACCAAAACAAGCTCAAAACACTATATAAAGCTGTAGAAAGCGTGTAAAAATTCAAGGTGAGTCTCAGTCTGAGGTTATTTAATTCATATAGAAATCTTCTCTAGCAATGTAGCATTGGCTAAGTGGTATCATACAGGTTACTTCGCTAGTATGCCCATTTGACGTGGGTTCAAATCCTTCGTGATTAGCTAAAAGATTTTATTACCCTCTGTTTTATCTCTAGGGGCCTATAATTTTATATAATATAAATAACACTTTTATAACACTATAGGTGCTTACAAACTACAACAATGGCCATGTTTTCTGCTGGCAGATAGCTATAAATGTGTAGTTCATGGTATATATTTTATTATGGTGGGTATTGTGCACGACCCATTCAACCAAGTTTCAAACATTTCACAAATGCAAAGTGAAATATAAGATATAAGCATGAAACAAAAACAATTAGTATTACGCAAATAAAAATATTTGTAACAATCTCCACTTTAACTTAAGAAGTTGACAATTACTTCTTCTTTAGAAAAGATCAATTTCAAAGGTATATCGCCTTCGTCTTCAGTTTACTAAACAGACTCCGTTGTTAAGGAAATCTCAGTTACCATGCTATTTTCTTTTATGTCACGTTTCCAACATTACCAACATCTGAATACGAAACAAACCTAAAAACAGAATCAATTGCCGGTATGTCAAAATTCATTACACAATGTTTATTTTTTAAAATAAATATTTTCTCTCACACTATTAACTCTATGGGACCATTTAATTGTTTTAATAATTTAACTTCGGGATTTATTTCATGGTTAAATGACCAAAAGTGATCTGCTACGGCCGATTTATCGATTTGTTTACATTTAATGTTACGAAAATGTTCTTTCTGGTTTTCAAACTATGTATCGTCTTTCCAATATAAAGCTGATCACAATTCAAACAATTAAATTGATAAATACCAGATTTTTTATTACTAGGAATTTTATCTTTTTTAGGAAATTGTTATAAATTTTTAATACTATATCTATTTTGAGGAACTAAAGTTATACCAACTTCTTTAAAAAAATTTTGAAAATGTTTATTAAACCAAGGATGGTAAGTAAATTTTTTAAAATTATAATCATCTTTTATTTTTTTTAAGTAGAAATATCATTAACAGTTTTTTGATATTTAATAAATCTTTATTAAAACCATTAATTAAAGCAGTATTAATAATATGTTTATATATTTATTAAATTCTTCTTTATTCAGGGGTATATTTATTAATCTATAAATCAAACTATTAAAAACAGCAAATTTATGTGAAAAAGGATTAAACTTTTATTTTTTATGTAATTATCAATATGAGCAGATTTCCTATAAATACCAAAATCTAATTTGTTATTATTTCTTATTATTTTCAAATCTAGAAAAGGAAGAAATCCATTAATTTCAGTTTCTAATGTACATTTTATAGCTTTATCTTGTAAATTTAGTAATTTTAAAGCATCATTAATTTGTTTTTCAGGAACAATAGCAATAGTCTTTCATCAACAATATGTTGATATTTTTGCTTTGTTCCTGAAAAACAAATTAATGATGCTTTTAAATTACTAAATTTACAAGATAAAGCTATAAAATTTACATTAGAAACTGAGATTAATGGATTTCTTCCTTTTCTAGATTTGAAAATAATAAGAAATAATAACAAATTAGATTTTGGTATTTATAGGAAATCTACTCATATTGATAATTACATAAAAAATAAAAGTTTTAATCCTTTTTCACATAAATTTGCTGTTTTTAATAGTTTGATTTATAGATTAATAAATATACCAATGAATAAAGAAGAATTTAATAAAGAATATAAACACATTATTAAGACTGATTTAATTAATGGTTTTAATAAAGATTTTATACAAAAGAAGATTGAAAAGTTTAAATATCAAAAAACTGTTAATGATATTTCTACTTTAAAAAAAATAAAAGATTATTATAACTTTTAGAAATTTACTTGCCATCCTTGGTTTAATAAACATTTTCAATTTTTTTTAAAAAAAGTTGGTGTAGCTTTAGTTCCTCAAAATAAATATAGTATTAAAAATTTATTACAATTTCCTAAAAAAGATAAAATTCCTAGTAATAAAAAATCTGGTATTTATCAATTTAATTGTTTGAATTGTGATCAGGTTTATATTGGAAAGTAGAAACGTAGTTTGGAAACCAGAAAGAAAGAACATTTTCGTAACATTAAATACAAACAAATTGATAAATCGGCCGTAGCAGATCACTTTTGATCATTTAACCATGAAATAAATCCCGAAGTTGAATTATTAAAACAATTAAATGGTCCCATAGAGTTAATAGTGTGGGAGAAAATATTTATTTTAAAAAATAAACATCGTGTAATGAATTTTGACATACCTGCAATTAATTTTGTTTTTAGGTTTGTTTCGTATTCAGATGTTGGTAATGTTGGAAACGTGACATAATAAAAGAAAATAGCATGGTAACCGAGATTTCCTTAACAACGGAGTTTGTTTAGTAAACTGAAGACGAAGGTGATGTGCTTTTGAAATCAATCTTTTCTAAAGAAGAAGGAATTATCAACTTCTTAAGTTAAGTGGAGATTGTTACAAATATTTTTATTTGCGTAATATTTGTTGCTTCACTGTGACTAGCTTCATTTTCTGTGTGAAAAACAATTAGATTTAATATTGTCGACTTTCTGCTGAAAATGAAAGCCAACTACGGAACATGGTTTAAACACATACAGATTATAAGGGTCACAAAGTTAAACAGGATCCCTAATAAAAGATAAAGATAACCTGTGGTTATTCTCTAAAAGTCAAGGGCCTCAACTACCTGACGTTAGGATGAGCTCAGCACAACTTATATGGCGAGCAAACCCATATAGGTCCCTAATTATCAGATTGTAATTCTCTTGTCTTTGGTTCACAAGTGAACCAATAGCAACAATAAACAAATTAGTAACTAAAATACAGACAATAAAGATTGGGAGAAAGAAAAAAAAATGAAACTATGTGACGTAGTTTCAAACCTAGCCTTAGTATCACCACAGTCCAGCAAGCTAACCCACTCCGCCAGGTGCCAAGTACTCTCTGGTGCCCTTTAGGAAAGCATTCGTTTATCACCTTGTTAGTATTATATGCATGAAAAACCATTTATTTAAGCTTTTCACAACTTCTTGGTCCTCATTCAGGGCTGTAAGTATTAATGCTGGGTGAGTAGAGTACCGAATAGAAGGACAGAGCTGCAATAATGGCTTTTATGCTAAAAGAGTCAATGTTTTCACATTAGACTATAAACTGCGGGTTTCATAGATCACAATAAACAGGGGCAGAAGAATCACCTGGTATATATATTTTCCTCCGCATGATTACTATCAGCATTAAAGTATAAACTTGAAAGAAGCGTAGGGACAGTGAAGCACAAATTAGTACAAAAGTGAATCGAGAAGATATTGACACATTGCTTCACTCACACTGTTTATTCACAGGACATGTTTCAAGAGCTCTTGCTCCTATCATCAGCTGATACTCGACTAGTGTAAGTTGTAGAAAGGTGTAGAGGAAACCACTACAACTTACACTAGTCGAGTATCAGCTGATGATAGGAGCAAGAGCTCTTGAAACATGTCCTGTGAATAAACAGTGTGAGTGAAGCAATGTGTCAATATCTTCTCGATTCACTTTTGTACTATCAGCATTATCTTATATTGCAACGTATATTCCATATATTCATGCGGAGGAATATATATTCCTACGCATGAATACTATCAGCGTGCTGAGATGATAGGTAGCCCATCAATGAATCTGTTTCAACACCTACAGTGCAATAATTAACAGATGTGACTAAGCACAGTAAGTGAATGGAGTACCAGAGAGGCGCAAACTGTTTTACTCATGGTTAGGATATACCAGGTCAATAACCATCTTATTATTAAATTTTAGATGAGTCGCATTTTTTAACACATCTGCTTCACTTTCGTACCTATTTTGAGGACATGTTTCGCAAATCTTCGCTTGCATCTACGGCTCTTGTGCGACTGACGCTAGATGCAAGCGAAGATTTGCGAAACATGTCCTCAAAATAGGTACGAAAGTGAAGCAGATGTGTTAAAAAATGTGACTCATCTAAAATTTAATAATTTTTCGCTTCACTGTGGTGTTCCAATACAGTTGAATCTCGAACCATCTTATTCTTCAATTGTGCACTGCTATTTGTTTCTTTAGTTATGCCCATTTTGTGAAACAGTATGGGGAATACAAAAATTATATGCCAAATTTTGAATTAAGAGTGATTGTAGTTGTGAAATAGAATAGTAACTGAGCTGACAAAGGGGACTTACAACGAGCGAAAAACTTTAAACCTGTTACATAAGCTTCATTTATTATTATTAATTATTATTATTATTATTATTATTATTATTATTATTATTATTATTATTATTATTATTATTATTATTATTATTATTATTATTATTATTATTATTATTATTATTTATTAATTATTATTATTATTATTATTATTATTATTATTATTATTATTATTATTATTATTATTATTATTATTATTATTATATATTTACTAAGTATTTTAAGCTTTTTTTACAGACTAAATTATGGATTTGTTCAGTAGTCAATATACACTCCAATTAAAAAGTATACACAATTCACAGTATTGTGACTGCTTTTATAAATGAAAGATGACTTTTACTCCAATAAATCTGATGTCGCTATTATAGGTTTTATTGGAGTAGCTGTTTGCATTGAGTTTGTGTCATGTAGTACTCTTATTTCTTTCCCTACCCCTCTCCTTTCTTTTCAACTATAAATAGTGTAACACAGTTGTGCTTAAACAAGCTTATACTACCTCTTCCTTCTGTTGCTGTATACTACCTATAATTGCTGAGAGTTAATATGTCCAAACTTAAATAATTTATTTTTCACATAATGACTGCACTGTATGCTTATATTTTTAAAAAAGCATAAAATAGTTAACAATTATGCAATGAAATATGATATTCTCCATGCTTATTAACAAAAGATAAGACATTTTCCTAAGTCATCCTTTGTGCTGCAGTTTACCATGTATAGTTCAAATGTTTATCATTTTAGCACTTCTCTTATTAGGCCTGACATATATGCAAATTAAAATGCATGTATAATTAATAACAAGGAAATAGGGAAGTTACATTAATTAATATGTTTAATATTCAATAACCATTAGGTTAACAACATATATAACTGGCTCAATTATCATATAACATTTGCTAAGTTTACCTATACAATATGCATCATAACTGCTTCAAATTTTCTAAATGAAAGAATTATAGCTTTCTGAAGCAGAAAATCCTTCATTGAAAACATTGAAGTCCTATTAAAATGGACTACACATACCTGTAGAATTTTCCTGGCCTGCTGTGCCACTTCCTGTCTTGGTCCCAACTCCAACAGACGGCGTGCAAATGAGGCAGCTGTTTTATAATTTTTGAGCTTAAAGAAAAGGTTCAGTGCTGTGCGCAATGTCAAAATCTGGTGCACAGGCTGTAGATTACAATGGGTAAAGTATGCTGCCATTTCACATAATCGTTTCTGATCCTCCAATGTGGCTTTAGGAAGTTCTTTGCGGGCAGTTTCCATCTGCAAACCTGCAAGAAGTAGGACGAATTAGAATGGCAGTTACTTGGACCTGCTCTAAGCCATTTGCATCCTATGACGAGCTACACTTGCATGGTACTTTGTGGTACTTAAATTGTATAACAAGTTCAACTCGCAAAAACACATTAATACATGGAGTTCAAATTGTAGACAAAAGATGGCTCTAAAATATTGTCACCAGGCCATGTTGATTGAGGCGGCAAGGCATTCAAAAGGATGCGTAGTGCAGTGTGTAGAGAAAAGCTCGCCGAAACGGCAGGGGGGGAGGGGGCAGGAGACAGATTTCTCGAGAGTTCACCTTTGTTCTAGCCGGGTCTCGATTGTTTGAGAAATTTCTGGTGTGTTAGTAATTTATAAAAATGCAGCCCGCCTGCCAAAGAGTCAGTCGGTAATTGAACGCATGCGGGTAAACAGCTGTGTTTGTTGATCTTGTATGTTGTTATTGTGTATGTGTACGAAGCATATTTCTACGGAAATAAAGTGCAATTTTTTGTGTTTGTAACCTGGACTCTTAATTTCACGAACCCACAAAGTCACAATTGGTGTCAGGAGTGGGATCACATGGAGGCTGCATTGGAAAAGATTTTGGAGATGATGGAAATGAAGGCCGAAATGACCTCGGAAATGAAAGCAGCAAATGACAACCTCGCTGCAAAAACAGAAGTGGCAAACAACCACCTTGCCGCGGAACTGAGGGAAATGAAGACCGAATTGACCACAGAAATTAAAGCGGTAAACGAGGTCGTCGCCGCAAAGTTAGAAGAGCAGTTGGCTGACGTAAAGGAGGACGTCACGGAGCTTGGTGAGCGCGTCGAAGACCTGGCGAGCCGCGTTAACGACCTGGAGGGAAAGGCCGATTCGACATGGTGACCAACCACAAGTGGTCACCAGAGGAAGAGGCCGCAAAGCTAATAGCTAGTCTCCAGGGACGGGCCGCAGAAGTCCTGAACGCGGTCCAGACAGCGGCGGCACCCAAGGAAATCTGGGAGGCCCTGGAGAATCGCTTTGGAAATCACAGCTTAGCCGCAGCGTACTGCAGCCAGCTGAAGTCAAGGTCACAGCAGCCAGGGGAGACGCTGCAGGAGTTCGCCCTGGCAATTCAGCAGCTGGCCAGCAAAGCCCTAGTCGACCTCCCACCTGAGTTCGTATTCCGAGAGGCTGCCTACACCTTTGTCGACGGGGTGCGAGGGACACGGAAATTCGTCAGCGCCTAATGCTCGGCGATTACAAAACCATCCACGAGGCGCTAAACGGCAGCATTAAGAATGGAGGCGGCCAAGGTGACAGCTATCCCGACGTCGAGAACGAGGAGTGTCCTCTACACCGGAGACAGAAGACCAGCCGAGGGACGCCGGCGAAGACCTAGTGGCCTGTGTTGGGGGTGTGAACAGCCGGGACACCTGGAGAGAGACTTCCCACACCAGGAAGAGCAGCCAGAAAACGAGTAAGGGCCGTCGTGAAGAGGGGCATGTCGGTGCCATCACCACCATCCCCTCGAGTGACAATGCACGCCGTCAGCCGACGTATGGATGACAACCTCATCGCGGACTGGATAAGAGGAAAGGCGTGCCGCGTGCTGGTGGACACTGGGGCGGCCGTGACCATCATCAGACCTGACGTGGCGAAGGGTTTGCAGACGAGGAAGCCGAGCCGACCATACCAGCTTGTGACTGCATCGGGCGACACCTTGCCTGTGGAGAAGGAAGGCCTACTGAAGTTGACCTTGGGAAGGAGTGCCGTACGTCTGTGGGTGTTCGTCGCGAAGGTGGCTGAGGTGATACTGGGATTGGATGCCTTCAGGAGCCACGAGGCGACGGTCGACGTCGGCAGGAAGGTCCTGCGGCTCAATGGAGAAGAGGTGATACTCTGGCAGCCCGAAGAGCGCCATGGAATTTGCAGCGTTGTCCTGAAGGAAGACGTGATGGTCCCCGCGAGAAGCGAGGTGGCGGTGAGGGTGCGACTGGAAGGCCAGCGGACGAAGAACATGATGCTGGACCAGAAGACGCCTGTGCGCGGACTCTGTGTAGCCAGGACATTATTGCCGTGCCGAGAGGAGGTACCAGTGAGGCTGTTCAACCTGGCAGACACTGAAAACGACGTCCAAACCGGAACGGAGCTGGGGACGTACGAGCCCGTGGTCAGCGTAACCTCAATCAACAAGACGCAGGAGCCGGTGCCGACGCAACACCTGGGGCCCCGGCTGGTAGGCTTACTGGAGAGGGTGGCCGACCACCTGGGTCTTCTCTGGGTCTGTGGCCACTCCGGTTGGTGAGACTATGTGGCCCAAGTAGTTAACTTCCTTGCGTAAGAGCTGGCACTTCTTCACATTCAGCTTCAGGTTGGTCGCCTGCAGTCTCTGTAGTACGTTGCTCAGGTTTTCCAGATGGTCTTCGAAGGGCTTACCGACGATGATGATGTCGTCCAAGTATAGCAGGCAGGCTACATAAGTCAGTCCTCTCATCACTGACTCCATAAGGCGTTGGAAGGTAGCTGGTGCGTTGCAGAGGCCAAAGGGCATAACTGTGAACTGCCAAAGCCCTTGGCCTGTCGAGAATGCAGTCTTTTCCTTGTCTCTCGGGTCTAGAGCCACCTGCCAGTAACCCGACTTCAGGTGCAGGGTCGAGAACCACTGTGCACCAGCTAGCATGTCCAGGGTGTCGTCAATCCGGGGTAAGGGGAAACAGTCCTTCCAGGTGACAGCGTTCAGCTTCCTGTAGTCCACGCAGAAGCGTAGCTCGCCGTTCTTCTTTGTCACCAGAACTACAGAGGAACACCAAGGGCTGTCAGACTCTTCAATCACTCCCCTGGATGTCATGTCATCTACCATATCCCGTACGGCCGCTTGTTTCGCCAGCGGAACGCGTCTAAGTGGTTGCCGAATAGGCCGGGCGTCTCCGGTGTCGATGCGGTGGAGCACGCGGTCCGTGCGGTCATAGTCACTGTCGCCTTGGCTGAAGATGCTCTGGTATCTCCTCAGCAGTTGTCGAACTTTCTCCCGCTATCACCATTTTTGGCCAATCTATACATGAGCTTTTTCGAAACACATATTACTAAAGCCTTCCCTCATATGTTTAAAACATGGAACAGATACGTAGACGACATCTTTGCAATAGTGCCCTACAAACTAATAGATGATGCTTTGAAACTACTCAACCTGCAAGAACCCAGCATACAATTCACAGTAGAAACTGAAGAGGACTGTACTCTACCTTTTTTAGACCTTAAAATCAAAAAAGGCAATGAAAAACTAGAATTTGGCATTCATAGAAAAGCAACACACACAGATAATTACATCAAAGCAAATAGTTTCAACCCAATTCCACACAAACATGCAACCATCAACAGTCTGACACACAGATTAGTAAATCTACCTCTCAGCCAGCAAGAATATCAAAACGAATACCATCAAATCTTAAAAACTGCAATTAAAAATGGATATGGAAAAAACCTTGTAGATAAAAAACTAAAATTATTCAAACTTCAAAAGAAATTAAAACAGATCACAGCTCTCACACCAATAAAACAAGAAACTAGATTTGCTAAATTTACTTACCACCCCTGGGCCACAAAAAAGTTCCAAAAAATATTCAAGAAATACAATATAACATTGGCACCAAAAAACAATTACAACATTAAAAACCTACTTCACAGTAGTAATACTGATAAGATAAAACCAGAGGAAAAGTCAGGCATTTACAAAATTAAGTGTAAAGACTGTGAAAAAATTTACATAGGGAGGACAAAAAGAAACATAGGCACTAGAAAGAAAGAACACTTCAGGCACTTAAGATACAAAAATATTGATAAGTTCGCAATAGCAGCTCATTTCTGGTCTGAAAATCATGAAATTGAAGATAGCACAGAATTACTAAAATACGTACAAAAACATAGTGAACTCGTCATATGGGAGAGGATATACATAGAAAAACATAAAAACCAACTAATGAACTTTGAAATCCCGCTAGAAGAGAATCCCACATTTCAGTTCATCACTAAATCAACAGATGGCAGCAACAACCCCAGAATTACCCACACCGCTGGATCTAGCGTCAGTCGCACAAGAGCCGTAGATGCAAACGAAGATTTGCGAAACATGTCCTCAAAATAGGTACGAAAGTGAAGCAGATGTGTAAGAAATACGACTCATCTAAAATTTAATAACCACTTTCTTACTTTTACTTGCCATATTATACTCACAGGAAAGGAAAATTTTAGTAAGTGATTGTAATTTGAGAAATATGCTTTTTATTAATATGTGTCGGATAATACGGAATGTCGGATTACCGAAGGTAAGATAACCGAGACTCTACTGTTACCTGTTGATTTATAAAACAGAAATTTCATGACAGTACTTACCAAGAATGTACTCCTTACAAATATGTAACAGTTGCTGTGCTTCTGTAATTTCCTGTCGTGTTTCGACAACAAGTAAGGGAATGCTCAGAATCAGTGTGTTTAGCTTCTCAATAGCTTCTGCAAATTTTCCACCTGTTGTCAGCTGGTATGCAACCTATAAATGCACATTCTTAAATCAAACATTAAAAGCAGAACTGTTGCTGGCTTTGTTTATCTGTACAATGAAAATATAAAGCATTTACTTCTAATAGCTGCCTTTATTTCTTTGTGTGCTGATTTGGTATTTGCTTAAATGAAAGCAAATTGTTATATTTTGTTTTCATATTTCCAATATTCTAAATGTGTTTAACAATAAAGAATCATAATTATATATCTTATTGAACATTTCAATGAGAAGCCTATATTTTTGCTCTTAAGTGCCTCAGAACACAAAAATTGCATAAAAGCAATACTTTTCAAAATACTTTCAATGAACTGTCATAAAATTACAGCTTTGCATCTCAATTTCCTTACTTACAGAAATTTTATTGCAATTTGTACACCATACTGAAGCATGTTAACTGTTCTTAAATTAATGATGAGCCACTTTTTGCAAGTATACAATCAATTTAAAAAGTAATGCATTAATGACAGAGTTTTCAGATATTCCTTTTCTTCTCCTTTTTTTCCCTCCATGGAGTTCAAACTCTAGTTATTGTAGCAAGTTATCATGTGTAACTATTATCTGGGTTTATTGCATTATATGGTTTTATGGTTTTGCTAAACACCACTTTTGATATGAATGCTCTTTGCTCCTGTTAAATTATGTTCTATGTGGTGTATTTGGGATAAACTTTTCTGGTCATAACCATCATCTGTCAACTTTACTACTTATGTAGTATGAAGCAAAGAAATATCACAAATCATCTACACAAAACTCTGAACTTAAATTCTTAAAAGAAGCAATAATAAAGACAAAATAGGAAATCATGATGGCTATATGAATGATTAAGGGTATGTAGGTTAATGCGTTACTTTGGTATAACCTTTAGCTAAGATTTTGAAGCTTTTGTAATGCTTATACAGTTAACAATACACAGTAACGTGGAAAAATGCTGATCTTTCTCTCTTTCCGGAGTTCAACTAGTAAAGAAACCAGATACCCAAGGTACAAATAAGCTCAATTATGACTAGGACGCAACATGTAGTGACAGAATGTGTGTTATAAATAGGGCTTTTAGTAATACAGCACAGCTAAATGAAGAATTGATGATTTATATTTATATTACAGTTTTCCTAAAACTCCTAAATACAAAAGAAATTTCAATCCCTAGCTTTGATTATAGTTACTGAAATAAACATTATTCTTTCCTTCGTTTGTTTATTAGGATAATTTTCTTATTTTATACTGCATACCAAGACTAACCTGAAGTCTCTTTACTAAATCTGCTAACTTCATGCCCACAGCAGGTTTGGCACTCTTGGGATCTGCTTCCTTCCAGTTGCGCCGTGGATAGCCATAAAGTGGCGGAAGTGATGGCAGAGCTGTCAAAGAAGTTCTAGCACTGGCGTAGATACTCATGAATAAAGATTGATATGGCCTGAAGTCTACAACACCAACCTGTAAATTCATTGATGTGCTTTTTAAGACATTTTTTTTTTCTAATAGTTATCACCAGTAGCAGCAAATCACACACACTAGAACAGAAGATTTTTACAAACATCTATTTAATTTCTTGAGCATTTAAAGTCAAATTTGAGACACACTTGCTTCACTTATTCTTTTATACAGGAAATGTTTCAGAAGCCTTTGCTTCCATCTTCAGCTATATGCTGACTGGTAGCAAAGGTCATCTTTGTTCTCATGTTTGGAAAACAGCAAGATAAATATGGTATAGGTTCTGGCAGGTTTTCACGCTGTCTCCAACTTCTGCATTAATATTTGTGTTATTGAAACATATATAAAAAGTAACAAATAAAATGGCAGTCTGCACAGAAGACAGCTCAAGACAGAGGACGAAGTTCCTACCAACTCATATAATTTATTATTGGAATTTGCTTCACTGTTAAGATGGAACTTCTCTTAGATACTTTTATACTTTTAGGACTCCAATGCTCTTAAGAGGTCCAGCAATATTTCTGCAATTTGCATTATACTGGGCAGAAGTTTCAGCACAATCCACAATTATTGTTTTGCAGAATGCAGTGAGATAGAAACTCTGGACACAGGCTAGGATCTCTTCTAAAGACAAATTGCTAATAAACAACTGATCCTATAAATTTCATTTCCCACTGGCATCTTCGCTGAAACTTGTCCTGACAATTCCATTGAACAGGAAGTGGCCATTTGCCCGCCTTGGTAGCATTTCTGCCTCATGTTCAAGAGGTCCCGAGTTCGAATCTCAGTCAGGGTGAGTTACCTGGATAAGGTTTTTTCCGGGAATTTCCCTTATCCTGTAAGACGAATATCGGGTAACTCTAAGCTCCATGGACCCCGGACTCATTTGAGCATCATTTCATCCATTCCATTCATAATCCGATATAAAAACTTCAAACATTTAAAGTTATTAACCCTCCTACTACTAATCCTATATGAGCAACAGATGAATATGCAATTAGTGCCTTTATATCAACGTTGGAGGACATAAATAACAAAAAAAGTGGCCATTTGCTTAATATTAATAAATTTAACAGAGATAACTATACAAACACCACAATTGTAAATATGTTTTGGTAAAACTAGTATCATTTTCTTAAAAAGTGGTCTCAACCACCAATTAAGCCAAACTTTTCTTATTTCTCAGAAGAAAAAAGTGTTAAATGGGAGGTTTAATATGGCAAATGTTTCTCAAGTGAAATACATGGTACCCTATTACAACCTCACCTGCTCATGAAGTAAGCGGAATGCAGATTCAAATGAACCAGCCAATATATGATCCACAGGAAGCTGTGAATTAGAGATCCACATCTGCATCTGTGATACTCCTCTTGTAGGAGGTACAAAGTAGCCTTCTGTGTCACCTGACCCGGCAACTGAAGGCTCCAAATCTGGTGGTAGTTCTAAGTCTTCATCATCCACGTCCCAACCACTACCTGAAGAGTAACAATATTTAAAACTGCATAATTATATATAATATCACAGAACTCCAATTATCCAAACTCTAACTTTTTAGACTGCCATTAACTGATTTACTTTGAGATAAAATATTGTATGATTAAAATTTCATTAATAAACCAAAGAGCTGGTTGTGCTTGACAGTTATTGCTAGAGCTCAGAGTTTTGCATATTTGCATGTTTTATTCCTTTATAATTAAATGTTTATAGTGCATATAAATGCATACTTAAGGTGTTAGTGCATATTTAACTAATTTGTGTGTGTGTTATGTGTGTTTGGGGGAATTTAGTAACAGCGATGTCAAAATTGTAAAAACTATTTGTAGTTGGTTTATTGACACTCGTCACTTTTCTTATATTACTGAGGGACTAGTCTCAAAGGCTACTGTCTCCATTTTCAACCTATCTCCAACTTGTCTGCTCTCCTCTCTCTGGTGATAGAACTATGAACTTCTTTGTCAAATTATCTTCTAGTGGGATTTCAAAGTTCATTACTTGGTCCTTATTTTTCTATATGAATATGTTCTCCCATGTTGTTATTTTTTTTGGTTTATCACTCCTTTTAATAATTTTTGATTTGGATCAATGTCATGATTTTCATTCCAAAAATGAAATGCTACTGCTGACTTTTCTTCTTTCTTTCTTCTGATGTTTCTAAAGTGCTCTTTGACTCTGGTTTTTAGATTTCTTTTTGTTTGACCTATGTAGCATTTTTCACAATTTTTACAACTTATTTTGTATATTCTGGATCTGTTAACTGATAGGATTTCAGTTTTGCATTTCTTGCGTTTTTGCTCTGCTCAGGAGTTTTTTGTTGTTGTAATTTACGTGCTCCAACGTTGAGTCATATCGGATGATGAAAGAAATGATGCTCAAATGTGTCCGGGGTCCATGGAGCTTAGAGTTACCCGACATTCATCTTTCAGGATAAAGGAAAACCCTGGAAAAAACCTTATCCAGGTAACTCACCCTGACCGAGATTTGAACTCGGGACCTCTTGCTCAGGAGGTGCAGTATTGAGTTAATAATAATATAATGTAATTTAGTTACAAGTTATTTATTATTATTTTTTGGTCCTGTACTAAGTCATAAAGTATATAAATTTGAAGAACAGATTTCAGGGTAAAATGTTTCAAATCTTACAACAATCCATAAACTTTAAACAAATTTCAGGAAGTGTTCAGGCTAAGAAACCTAATTTGTGTAATATTTCTTCTTACTGAAGAAATATTACACAAATTATCTTTTGAAGACTTTCCCCCAAAAATCCCTTAGGCATCTTTCACAACAGGCAGCTATTTCTTAAGGTTACATAAAAGAGCTTCTAATTGGCTTCTAAACCATATAAAATAACTGTGACACATGCTCTTCAACTTTGGTGATCCTGTAGTTAAGTGCACATTTTATGGGTAGGATCCCAAACATGTATACAATGGTGGAATAGATCCAAGTTTAATACTTTTTCAGATAAGGCTTGTTTCCACCTTCATTGGTATGTGTGTACACAAAATAATCATTACTGGAGCTCTGACAAACCTAATATTCAAAGTAGAAGATGGCGGCGAGTGGAGTTTTAACAAGGTGTATGCACCAGAAAATAAGCGATAATAGTGGAAATAATTATGGCAATTCCGGTATAGAATGCAACATTTTAACTACAAACAACAGTGTAAATGGTAAGAGTAAAGGTAAAGTGATGGATGGCAATGAAGTCGAAAAAAAGCAGAAAATCTTGCCCACGCTTGTAAGCGAAAGGCGGGAAACCAGCGATTGCGAAATTATAGCATCACTCCACACAATAGTGGACATTCAAAATAAAGACTTGAAATGCACTCAACAGGAAATAAGAGCAATGAAGAAAGAAAACAATACTCTAAAGATACAGATGGCTCATCTCAGCATAGAACTAGATCAAGCAATAATTCAGCTTAAGAAAAAAATGGAGGTATCCAACATTCAAATGTTGCGTGGACTCAAGTCTGTACAAACAAACGGCAGACATGTGCGAAGACATTCTGAACCAAATAAGAATAAGTTTCAGGAAACACAGTGCGGGGTACAGATATCAAATAGATTTGAAGCCCTTCATAATTGTAACGAGAGGAATATTGAATTAACAGGATTGCAAGATGGGAAGTGCGATGCGGACAGTGGTTGGCAGCAACCTAAACGATATGCAAAAGGCCACATAAACCCTTGGAAAAGGAATGAAATTGAAATTAGAAACAAATTTGCAAGTCTATCTCCAATCAATCAGGAAAGATCAGAGGCAGAGAACGGGAAGAAAGTGATAAGTGCTGCTCCAATAAAGGAAGTAATGAAAAACTACGAAACAATATGT
The DNA here is from genome assembly GCA_030765055.1 of Mantis religiosa. Classification (NCBI taxonomy): domain Eukaryota; kingdom Metazoa; phylum Arthropoda; class Insecta; order Mantodea; family Mantidae; genus Mantis; species Mantis religiosa. The sequence goes on along the minus strand of CM060957.1, from coordinate 120,033,267 downwards.
GAAGACCTAACCTTAAAGGACCACGTAATCATTATAGGAGGAGCTAACGATATTGCTAGTAATAATGTAGTGAAGGTGAAGAAAACCTTGTTAAAGTGTGTACAGAATCTCAACCATACCAATGTTATAGTGGTAAATATTCCAAAGAGATTTGACTTAGAGGAAAATTTGTGTGTAAACAAAGCAGTGAACCAGTGTAATGAATCCATTAGGAAGATTGTGGGTACTTTCAAACATGTGAATCTAGTGGATATCAGTGACTTTGACCGTGATTTACATACACGCCATGGCTTGCATTTGAACTGGAAAGGAAAGGAGGAACTAGTCAACAGAATAGTGAATGCTATGAAGGGGAAAGCCAGTATTCAAGTTATTCCGTTACCATATGGAAGAAAGGATGAAAGTGTGGACCAAACAGAAGGAAAAGTAGTGACAAACACACAACCAGATGATTCTGCTGAAACTTTAACTAAAGCTAGTTTTTTAAGTTAAGCATGCACACAGTGTTTGAGGGAAACAAACAAATGAGTAAGGTGAAATTAATTGAGGGCAAAATATGTAATGCTGATGGATTCAAAATTGGTTATATCAATGTTCAGGGTATGGGTGAAAAGAGTTAATTATTAATGAATTTGCTAAGGAAAACATGTATGATGTTATCTGTCTATGTGAACATTGGTGTCAAAACAATGAAGTTTCATTTAAGGTATTAGAAGATTACCATCTAGCTAATAATTATTGTAGAGAAAAGCATATTCATGGGGGGAGGGGGGGGGGTTGCAATTTATATAAAAGAAAACCTTGCAAGCTACTGTAAAAGGCTAGATTTGGGGTCTTTTTGTCAAGAAATTGACTTTGAAGCCACAGGGATTAATTTTACAGGAAATTAAAGTGCTAATAATTGTCTTATACAGGTCACCAATGGGAAATCCTGCAATTTTTTTAGAAAAGCTTGAGGACCTATTGACTCAATATACAGGTCCTACATGGAAACACTTTAATATAATTATAGGTGGGGATCTAAATTCCCATTTTGATGTTACTGAAGACAAGCAATCTGTTACTGAATTTTTAAATATACTTAGACAATTTAATTTTAAATGTATAAATCAAAAACCCACAAGAGCAACAGCATGTTTAGATAATATTTTCAGAAACATTAACGAGACTTTTCTAAACGGTGATACTACAGATTTCCCATTCTCTGATGCAGTTTGGTTAAATATAAATAATTTAAAATCAAAATTTTATTTGCCAAAGAGGACAATCACTGTATTTTCTAGGCCAGTAACCACTGAGAAAATATCATACTTTATAAACATGCTATCGAACATAAAGTGGAATGATCTACTGTACTATTCTCACATGAAAAATTCATTAACTGCAAATGAACTTTTTGAAAGATTCTTTACTATATTCAAAAATACATTCGATAATTGGGTTCCCCAACGGGCTTACACTATCAATACATTGGCTAAAAGAAACTATGCCCGTGCAAAGCATAATAATGTATGGTATTCTCCACAATTAGCAAATATGAAACATAAAGTCTTTATGTACTTGGATTTATGCAGAAGTGAAAAATCAGCTAGGGCCAAATTTTTGTATACTGAAATTAGGAAAGAATATAAACAAATGATAAATGAAGCTAAAAAACTGCATAATATAAACAGTATTGAATCTGCCTCTAACAAATGCAAGACGGCTTGGAAGGTGATTAATTCAGTTGCTAAAACTAATAATAGAAACACCATTAAGTTAACCCCTAATGACCTAAATGATTTCTTTATAAACTCAGTTGATGTAATTAGCCAAAACATTGTAAAGCCACTGTATTTTCTAGGCCAGTAACCACTGAGAAAATATCATACTTTATAAACATGCTATCGAACATAAAGTGGAATGATCTACTGTACTATTCTCACATGAAAAATTCATTAACTGCAAATGAACTTTTTGAAAGATTCTTTACTATATTCAAAAATACATTCGATAATTGGGTTCCCCAACGGGCTTACACTATCAATACATTGGCTAAAAGAAACTATGCCCGTGCAAAGCATAATAATGTATGGTATTCTCCACAATTAGCAAATATGAAACATAAAGTCTTTATGTACTTGGATTTATGCAGAAGTGAAAAATCAGCTAGGGCCAAATTTTTGTATACTGAAATTAGGAAAGAATATAAACAAATGATAAATGAAGCTAAAAAACTGCATAATATAAACAGTATTGAATCTGCCTCTAACAAATGCAAGACGGCTTGGAAGGTGATTAATTCAGTTGCTAAAACTAATAATAGAAACACCATTAAGTTAACCCCTAATGACCTAAATGATTTCTTTATAAACTCAGTTGATGTAATTAGCCAAAACATTGTAAAGCCAAAGGAATCAATGGCACAAATTCTTGAACACTGTAATATTAGGTACTGTCAGAGTAGATTTGTTTTTCATGAAGTCACCCCTGAGCATGTTAATTGTTAATCATTGCATTGTTAATCACCTTAGGACATCAGATAAAAGTCCCGGGTGCTAGCCTGCAGAGCTAGTAGAGGGTGTGCTAGATCACCTTCGGCCCCACCGAGGTTATCGGTAGTCTTCCCTGCGGGGTTGATGCGTGTAAGTGGCGTATCCACTTCCATGCCGTCTTGACGTTGTGCTCAGCGGGGGGGCTTTTTAAGAAATCAGGTATTGCCCTATGGAAAGAGCCCCGGAGTTTCCATCGCTCCCGGGTAGGAGGAGGCCCGGGTCCTTGTTCCTACGGGTCCAGGACTAATGGGAGTAGAACCTCTGCACTTAACTGTTAATCACCTTAGGACATCAGATAGTGTGGACATTTATGATTTATCTAGTGGTCTCCTTAAAAAGGTAATCAAATATTAATATTTGATATTTGATATTTTGACGTCACTGTTACTAAATTCCTCCAAACACACATCGTAATCAAATATATTTTATATACACTCACATTTTGTCTAAACAAATGCCTCATTGATGGAATTTTTCCTGATTCAATGAAACTTTCTACAGTGGTTCCAATTTATAAAAAAGGGGATAAAAATTGTCCTTCTAGTTATCGTCCAATATCTTTAATTCCAGTATTTTCCAAAGAGCTAGAAATGATCATGTTCAAGCAGCTATGCAGTTATTTTGATGAAAATGGAATAATTAGTGATGTACAATTTGGATTTAGAAGAGGTAGGTCAACAACTGATGCCATTGTCTCTCTTGCTAAAAAAGTATTAACTGCTTTTGAAACCAAAAGCTTTGCCCAGACCACCTTTTGTGATCTGAGCAAAGCTTTTGATTGTGTAAAACATGCTGATTTATTATCCAAATTAAATTTTTATGGTGTTAATGGCATTGCAATAAAACTGTTTGAATCATACTTATCTAATCGTAAGCAAGTTGTGTGTATAGGAGGTGAGAAATCTAATATGGTGGAGCTAAAATGTGGTGTTCCACAGGGCTCAATACTTGGGCCACTATTATTTTTAGTAATGGTTAACGATTTACCTTCTTTCTTAAAGTCCCATACTGTACTGTATGCTGATGATGCCACATTTTTGAATACCACTACCGATTATCAAAGCCTTAACTTGCTAACAGAAGATACTCTAAGGCATGCAAATACTTGGTTTAGAGCCAATGGTTTCTTGCTAAATGAGAACAAAACTGAACAACTTACATTTAGTTTGCGTGAGACTTCTTATGAAAATTGTTCAATGAATGTAAAATTTTTAGGTGTGGTTGTGGACAATAGGCTGACATGGCAACCCCATATCAACTATATCACAGCGAAGCTGTCCAGAGTTATATATTTAATCAGAAATCTGAAAAGTCATGTACCTGATTCATATATAAGAACAGCCTATTTTGCATTCTTCCACAGTATAATCTCATATGGCATTTTACTCTGGGGAAGCAGCAGTCATGTTTCTACTATCCTAATATTACAAAAAAATATAATTCGTATCATCTCAAATTCAGATAAATTTGCACATTGTAAACCTCTATATATAAAATTAAGAATTATGACTGTGATAAATGTATATATTTATAATACTCTCATCTATGTAAAAAGTAACTTAACCGACCAGCTATTCAGGCAGGATATTCATAATTATAATACTAGGTTTAATTATAAACTCAATATACCATATCATAGATTTACTAAAACCTCTAACAGCTTTGAAGTATTGGGCATTTAACTATATAATCAATTACCTTTAGAATTAACTGAATTATCAGGTAATACATTTAAATGCAAATTACATAAATGGTTAGTTTCCAAACCTTATTATTCAATACAGGAATACTTTAACAGGTGTAGTTAAACTTTGGCTTATGACATGAAGTATTCTTATTTCCTCATTTTATTTTAAGTCTTTATATTTGTATATCTAATGTAAGTATTTTATTGATTTTTTATCTTCACTGTATTATAACTGTATTAATTTGTATTCTATTTTTGACTTTGTCTATTGCTGTAATAAGCTTAATGACAATAAAATATTATTTATTTATTTATAAACTTAAAAGTATAAACAGTGTGAGTGAAGCAATGTGTCAATATCTTCTCGATTCACTTTTGTGCCAAACCTAATATTGTTCATGAAGGACAAAAAATTGTTGTATAATGTGCCATGAACAGAAAGAGTTACAGAGCCATTTTCTTTTTGGAGTCAACAGTTGCTCCCCTTTTTAAAGGAGCATTATTTTCATTTTACCTACAAAAAAAAAAAAAAAAAAAATGCAACAGCTCATAGAGCCAAAATTTTATTGAGAACAAAATTATTGAAAGTGTGTTCGAGCACAGAATTATTAGTAGAGTTATGGTTCCCTCTGTCTCTTGACTTAACACCCTGCGATTTCCATCTCTGAGGTACCTTAAACAAACTATACAAGACAAACTCACACACCCTGAGAGAATTAAAACAAAACATTCATCAGAAAATTGCTAGTATTTCTCAATGTGAACTAAGACAAGTGGTGGATAGTTTCCTACGAGGTGCCAAAAATATATGGGCAAGGTAGGTGGTCACTTTCATCACCTCTTTTCATAAAGTTGATAACTAAAGCTTTCAAAAGTAATTTTAAAAATGTATGGTTGCATCAGCAATGTTCTATGATTGTGGCAGACAGCCCCAAGTGCCGATGATGCAGACAGAGGTTCTTTGTTGAGTGACTCTTCCAATATTTTATATAATTATACTTAATTTTATTTGCTTTATTGTAATGCCTTCCATTTATTTTGAATTAGGATTATGGTAAAATCTGTTCCAGTTAGCACTGTATTTCATATAAATATTCTTATGTTACGGACATCTGATTTTATTTACTCATAATATTAATAAAGCAATTGCAGTTTTTTTTCTCTCTCATTGATGGGGAATTAGACATCAGCATCCTTTAAACTAATTAAATATAGGGCTGTTCACAGTGAAGCAAATACGTAGAAGGTAAAATGAATTGCATAAAACATTCTTACTAGTTTCACAATTTAGGTTATTGCCTAGAACATATTTTGCAGGATGTGGTACAGGATGCAGAAACAGCCTAAATTAATGAAGCCATATAACTAATTTCAACTTTTAATAGCAAACCTGTTTATGAGGCCCAGAGAGCCTTTAAAGCTTAGGAAGTGCAATAAAATTGATGCAGCAGTAACAAACTACAAAAAACAGCCACAAAAATCTATGTTTAATTCACTATTACTTTTCTTTATATGTAAATTACATTGAAGATACAAGCTGAGTAATGCTCTGCTTGCTTCTGACTTACCTTCAGCTGGTGCAACAGGCTCATTTTCTGCATGCTCCTCATCCAATCCCAGTTCAGCATCTGCACCCCATCCTTCTCCAACAGCTGGCTCTTCTATGCTATCTATAGCAAGAGCACCTTTACTCCTAGACATGGCTGCTCCTTCAAAGAATCCCTAGGAGGAAAGGAAAAGAAATGTACAAGTCTTTTAACTTAGAACAAAGTTTTGATGTTAAAATACTTTTTTTCTGCTTCACTAGTTTAATTTCTTAAATAGAACATATTCCTATTCTGCTATCCATTTTATCAACTAGATCAAATGTGACAGGTGGTTAAAATGCCCTAAATAGCACAAAAGTGAATCAAGAAGATATTGACACACTGCTTCACTCACGATGTTTTTCCACAGGACATGTTTCAAGAGCTTTTGCTCTATCATCAGCTAGTACTCGACTAGTGCAAATTGTGGTGGTTTCTTCTTTCTCCGTATCGTCGATAGATGGCATGATGTACTTGTCAAAGATGTCAGGTGGCGGAGTTTCAAAATTCATGACTCTATGACAATTTTTGTTAGTGAAGATTTTTTTCCCATACGGAAAGGTCTATGGGGTGATTAACGTATTATATTAAAGATGTTTCCAAGTTGATGTCATGTCTAGTATTCAAAAAATGAAAAGCCACTGCTAATTTTTCTGTTTCACCATTTTTAATGTTTCTTATATGTTCTTTAGTTCTGATGTCAATATTTCTTTTTGTTTTTCCTATATAAATTTTAGGGCAAGTTTCACATTTGATCTCATAGATTCTTGGTTTTTCTTTGGTAGTAATTGATATTTTTGGGGGGCCTTTTACCAAATTTCTGATATTAAACCTATTTTGAGGTGCAAGAATTATATTGTGTTTTGAGAAGATTTTTTGGAATTTATTATAGGCTGATGGATGGAAGGTAATTTTTTTAAAAAATTTTTTTACTCCTTTTCTCCTGTAGGTTCTAGGATGGTGGTTTCTTTTATATTCTTAGCTTTGTTGAGTCTGTTAACTGTTTTGTCTACTAAATTTGGGTTGAAACCATTGGACATAGCTACTTTTTTTATGTGTAGGTATTCTTCTTGATAATCTTCTCTGTTTAGTGGAAAGTTGATCATCTGAAATATAAAACTGTTGAAAATGGCATGTTGGTGTTGTTTTGGGTTGAAAATGTTGTTCTTAACATACTTATCTGTGTGTGTCGGTTTCCTGTAAATACCAAAAGTGAGTTTGTTGTTCATTTTTTTTATCTTGATGTCCAAAAAGGGAAGCACACCATCCTCTTCCGTTTCCAATGTAAATTTTATAGCTGGATTTTGTATATTCAAAAGTCTAAGACCATCTTGTATGAGTTTTTTTAGGCACTATTGCAAAAATGTCGTCAACATAGCGATACCAAATTTTGAAATAAGTTGGTAAAGTTTTTGTGATATGTGTTTCATAAATAAATCTGCTAAGAAGGGAGACAATGGGTTGTAGCTAGGCCCATTTTTTGTTTATAGATCTGTCCATTAAAGCTGAACAAATTCTGATTGATACAAATTTCTGTAAGTTGTGAAAGTTCTTCTATTTCTTCAGATGTTACTTGTACAGATTCCAGCCATCTTTTGAGAAGTGGAATAAGCTCATTGGTAGGTATACTTGGGTATAAATTCCAAAAAAATCTTCTCAAAACACAACATAATTCTTGCACCTCTAAATAGGTTTATTATCAGAAATTTGGTAAAAGGCCCCCCAAAAAATTCAATTACTACCAAAGAAAAACCAGGAATCTATGAGATCAAATGTGAAACTTGCCCTAAAATTTATATAGGAAAAACAAAAAGAAATATTGACATCAGAACTAAAGAACATATAAGAAACATTAAAAATGGTGAAACAGAAAAATCAGCAGTGGCTTTTCATTTTTTGAATACTATAAATGACATCAACTTGGAAACATCTTTAATATAATACGTTAATCATCCCATAGACCTTTCTGTATGGGAAAATAAAAATCATCATAGAGTCATGAATTTTGAAACTCCACCATCTGACATCTTTGACAAGTACATCATGCCATCTATCGACGATACGGAGAAAGAGGAAACCACCACAATTTGCACTAATCGAGTATCAGCTGATGATAGGAGCAAGAGCTCTTGAAACATGTCCTGTGAATAAACAGTGTGAGTGAAGCAATGTGTCAATATCTTCTCGATTCACTTTTGTGCTAATTTGTGCTTCACTGTCTCTACGCTTCTTTCAAGTTTATACTTTGTGCTCCAAATAGGTTTAAGATATAATTTTAAAACCTCTTCTTTTTAACTCTGTTTTGTGATTATTGAGAAATATACTTTATAATGTTCTGGAACAAAGTGGCCCAAAATCCTTGATTTTCAATTTTTAGCACATGTCATAGTAAAATTAAGTAACTGCTCTGATTTACGAGCTATGTAATTGTAATTTATTTCTCATCTTTCCTTTTAAATCATCTAATGGAAATACAAAATCTAGATTACAATTATAAAATCCATACTGGAAAATGCCATATATTCCTCAACCTGAAAATCCTACCATGTTGCTTGTCATTGAATAATAATTTGCTCCCATGCATCTAACCCTAGGTTTTTATATATTGGAGGCCCTCTACTCCTTTTTACACTACTACTCTACATTTTTCTCTAAATTGTTCTTAGCCATCCCTCTTTAACTTTCGCTAAATAATTCCCTATATTTCTCCTGTTCTTTTCCCCTTTTACTGAAAAATTGTTCTAATTACTACTTCACCCCCAAATTGTCCCATTTACGTACTCAGGCCTGCTCTCTCCATATCTTTGTTGACTACATATAATATACAATGGAAATCTGCATTCTCTTCTCCACACAATGGACATTTATCTAGCTCCCTATCTTGACCTACAACTTTCAAATTTCTCGTTCCTGTTCTCGACCAAACAAAACCTTCTCACCCTAACTTACTACATATGCCTATATATCCTTCCCTCCCCCAGGTTGTTTTTATTTCTCTATATAACCTCAGTGAGCTTTTGTCACTTGTACTGGCAAAAATGTGTCTGTCAATATCTTCTAATCTTAACTTCTTTCCAGAAGCCTCTATACCCTTACTCTGCATTTATCCAAGAATGGCCCATACCTATCTGCTTCAACATGTCATTCATTTTATGTACCCAAGATCCTCCCCAGTTACTTCTCCTTTGAATATGAAAACATTCTTTAATAATATTGCCATCTTCCAAGTTAGTGACTCTGTATAAATATTTCATTGCCCTTGACAAGATTTTAATTTTAGTAGAACGCCTGCCCAGTTCCAATTGTGCTGCCCCGTTAGGTGATGCTATCGGTAATCCCAATATACAGGGTGTTACAAAAAGGTACGGCCGAACTTTCAGGAAACACTCCTCACACACAAAGAAAGTAAATATGTTATGTGGACATGTGACCGGAAACGCTTAATTTCCATGTTAGAGCTCATTTTAGTATTTCTCTTTAAATGTAAATTGAAATCATTCGTGCAGACAATTGTCAAAATACCCCATTGTTTCGTTTGTATGTACTGTACTTCCTCCATTCAACGCCAGTTGGCCCAATTGAAGGAAGGTAATGTTGACTGCAGTGCTTGTGTTGACATGCGACTCATTGCTCTACAGTACTAACATCACGCACATCAGTACGTAGCATCAACTGGTTAGTGCTCATCACGAACGTGTTTTTGCAGTCAGTGCAATGTTTACAAATGCGGAGTTGGCAGATGCCCATTTGATGTATGGATTAGCACAGGGCAATAGCCGTGGCGCGGTACGTTTGTATCGAGACAGATTTCCAGAACGAAGGTGTCCCGACAGGAAGACGTTCGAAGCAATTGATCGGCGTCTTAGGGAGCACGGAACATTCCAGCCTATGACTTGCGACTGGGGAAGACCCAGAACGACGAGGACACCTGCAATAGACGAGGCAATTCTTCGTGCAGTTGACAATAACCCTAATGTCAGCGTCAGAGAAGTTGCTGCTGTACAAGGTAACGTTGACCACGTCACTGTATGGAGAGTGCTACGGGAGAACCAGTTGTTTCCGTACCATGTACAGCGTGTGCAGGCACTATCAGCAGCTGATTGGCCTCCACGGGTACACTTCTGCGAATGGTTCCTCCAACAATGTGTCAATCCTCATTTCAGTGCAAATGTTCTCTTTACGGATGAGGCTTCATTCCAGCGTGATCAAATTGTAAATTTTCACAATCAACATGTGGGGTCTGACGAGAATCCGCACGCAATTGTGCAATCACGTCATCAACACAGATTTTCTGTGAACGTTTGGGCAGGAATTGTTGGTGATGTCTTCATTGGGCCTCATGTTCTTCCACCTACGCTCAATGGAGCACGTTATCATGATTTCATACGGGATACTCTACCTGTGCTACTAGAAGATGTGCCTTTACAAGTACAACACAACATGTGGTTCATGCACGATGGAGCTCCTGTACATTTCAGTCAAAGTGTTCGTACGCTTCTCAACAACAGATTCGGTGACCAATGGATTGGTAGAGGCGGACCAATTCCATGGCCTCCATGCTCTCCTGACCTCAACCCTCTTGACTTTCATTTATGGGGGCATTTGAAAGCTCTTGTCTATGCAACCCCGGTACCAAATGTAGAGACTCTTCGTGCTCGTATTTTGGACGGCTGTGATACAATGCGCCATTCTCCAGGGCTGCATCAGCGCATCAGGGATTCCATGCGATGGAGGATGGATGCATGTATCCTCGCTAACGGAGGACATTTTGAACATTTCCTGTAACAAAGTGTTTGAAGTCACGCTGGTACGTTCTGTTGTTGTGTGTTTCCATTCCATGATTAATGTGATTTGAAGAAAAGTAATAAAATGAGCTCTAACATGGAAATTAAGCGTTTCCGGACACATGTCCGCATAACATATTTTCTTTCTTTGTGTGTGAGGAGTGTTTCCTGAAAGTTTGGCCGTACCTTTTTGTAACACCCTGTATATATTTACAAAAGGATCTATGCACTCTATCAGTGTCTCTGCAAGCCTCATCTGCTCCCCATACCTCTGATCCATATAACATTCTAATTTCTACCACTGCCATATAAATCCTCTCCAACCATTTGACATTTATATCAGGCAGTTTACTGTAGCATGATCTAATCACCCTCATGACCATTTTACCTTTTGCCACAGACATCTTTTTTTGTTCTTTCAAGCTCTCATCTGAACTCAACCTTGTCTCCAAATAATCAAATCTCAATTACTACCTCTATTTCTCCTATTAACCTCCCATTTTTCTTCCTTACGCAACCTGTATCCATTTTTGAAGACCATAATCTTTGTTTTGTTTTCATTCACTTTCAAACCCCATTCATTGCAATAAGAATTGGCTGCCTCGATTGCTCTTCTCAGCCCTCCACTTGATATGGACCAAACAGGAGCTATGTAATGTACACAGGTTTACGTCACTCTTCCTGTGTACAAATTTTCTGGTTCATGTACAGGAATAGAGCCTACACAGATCATAAGGAATATTTTTCTAATTTGGCAGTTTACCCTTTTCATATGGAGGAATTACCCCCCCCCCCCCTTTGACTCACAAGTGGGCATTTAGTGTCAGATGCCTTTTGAGGAGCAGAACCACTTCTGGAACAGTTAGTACCCAGGATTGACGATTAACCGATGCCTAGTATGAGAGTGAGGAAATAAATTTACATGAAAGGAGGGCAACATGAATGAAAGAAAAAGTGATAATGAAGCAATTGATGAAATGACGACAGGAAAACCAGAGAATTTGGAGAAAACCACCTCAGTGTTGTGTTGTCACCTGGTATTTGAACTGGGCCAAGTGTGGTGAGAGTCATACGGTCTAACCACTCAACCACAGCATGGATCATAAGGAATATTGAGAATTAAAATGGGTAATCATCTATGGGTCATAAAAAACAACATTGTTCGAGACATGTGGTCACATCTCTTAATTCTTCATACTGGTAGGATGATTGCCCACCTCAACTGTGTGCATGTGTCTAAGGCTAGCCCTTAGTAGGTCTTGGCCTTTCATGGGCTACAATGTTACAGAATTTAACTAGTGGAACAAGAGCTCTACTTGTGTAATTGTATTAAATGAAATTATTCCTTTCTCTCTCGATGTTTCTCCATCTTCCTCTCTCTTCCACTCAACCTACATCAACTGTTTCCTTCTTTTCTCTCATTGTTATCCCTTGTTTCTCTCTTTTTCCCTCTACCTATATCATCCTCAATGTTTTTTTTCTCTTCTCTGCATAATTTTGTATGCCCTGGTAATAAAAATATTTTTTTCTGGGATGTTGATAAAAATTGAAAATCCTAAGATTCAACATGTAGATATCCTTGTTCCATCATCATTGTACATTAGAGGTAACTGACATACCTGGAAGTTTCCTCCAGTTAATAAGTGGGCAAACCATCACTTTGTAGAGCACAGTTTCCCCAAAGTTCCTAAAGAGAACTTAGGGAGCACTGAAAACATCAATAAAAGGTTTAACAGTACATCAATTTGTGCTGTTTCTTTAAGCATGCTCTGCATTGGAATTACGAAGTTTCTTGTGGTTACATATATTATGTATACAATATAATAAAAGCTTAAAACTCAAATATTTATTCTGAAAAACTTTATAAATAACTTAGAAATATTAAATTTTTATTCTGAAGCATGCCTTCAAATTTGTTTTTATTTTACATCCTCTAAAGTTAAGTCATATCAGACGATGAATGAGCTGGGTGAACGATGCTCAAATGAGCCCAGAGTCCATAGAGCTTAGTGACCCATCATTCATCTTTCAGAATAAGGGAAAATCCCGGAAAAACCTTATCCAGAAAGCTCACCCTGACAGATTTGAACTCAGGACCTCTTGAACGTGAGGCAGATGAACTATCACCTACACTACATAGGCAGGCACATGACTTCAAAGTATTGATAAGCAAGATACTTGGCTATTGATTTTGCATCCTAATATGACCCTTCCCCTATTTGTTAAAGTAATCTTATAACCTAAGGTAAGGATATGGGGGGAAGAAGATACACCACATTTTAAAAATTTAGTTTTTCCTAGCTTTCAGCATATCAGAAATGGTGTACAGATATTAAGGATATGTTTACTGATCTTCCAGGTAGAAAGAAAATGTGTATTTCACCAGAAACATAATTTAATGGTATTTACTTAAGATGAATCGGTACTTGTAACACTAACTTCACTTTTTTTAATCTCTGTTAAGTTCCCAAAACATGTTAGCAGAGATAAGAAAAGTGATGTCTAGTAATGATTCATCTTAAGTCAATACACCTCAACACATCACTGTTTCTAGCTTCTTCAATACATAAATAATTGAACTGATTTACCTTGGACACTGTAAGTAGAGGCCAGTTTGCTTCTGCCTGCATTATAGGTATGGGTGGTTTCAGCAGTTTGGCATTTGCCTGCAGTGGTTTTGGAGTCTTTATCTCTGGCATATCTTTGGGTGGATTTTGTGGATCTATCAAACCATGCACTTCTGCTGTCAGATAACTCAGTGAATGCTGTTCACAGTTCTGAGAACAAGAGGAAAATCACATTTCAAATTGCAAAAAGGAGTTACAACAACAGATGATAATGATGAAACAAAGAGTTTTGTGGTATATTCCCATTTTTTGTATAAAAATTTCACAGTCAGCAGTATACATTACAAAACACATTACAGAATTTAATTAAAACTAGTTACAAAAAAAAGAGGGAATCATTTGAGCCTTCTTACATGTGCACTGCACTTCAGAAACAACTTTTATTTACTACAGTATTAAATTCTATAACATATGCTAAAACGTTAAAAGGTCGCCACAATTATTTTAGGTTCAGAGTAGGTGGTTTCCATCTTTATCAAGTGTACAGAAAAGACACAGAAAAGATCTCAGTATATCAATTCTACATAAATGTTTATTGAGACAGTCATGCCCTCTTAAAAGCCTAAGAGCTATTACAGAGGATTTTCTTGGTAGTGTATTGATTTTAGTTATCCTGTTACACAAATTTTTCCATAATTTTCCTTTTGTTTGTAACATATTATCTTCTTTAAATTTTTGATTATACGTTGATAAATTATTCTTTTGATAGAGTGATAATTTAATGGCTCAAATGAATTTAACCTAATTTTACTGCCCTTTTTGGCTAGAAAGTCAGCTGTTTCATTGCCATGAATTCTGCAATGTGCTGTTATTCATTGAAGTATTACTCTTTTATTTAAATGAATTGTTTTATGATTTTGTGGTATTCTGCAATATTTAGGTTTTTAGGTGTTGTATCAGATGTTATGGATAATATAGCTGCTTTAGATTCAGATAATGATACAACATTTTCAAATTTATTTATATGATATAGAAGATTTTGTAAGCTCTGAAGCATTGCCCAAATTTCTCCATCAAAATTGTAGCATTTAAACTTAATCTTTTGTAGAAAGAGAAAGATGGACATATTGCACCAGCGCCAGTACTACCATTATTAACTGATAAGCCAGAACCATCAGTGTAAACATGTAGCAATTCATCGGCAGGATATCTTAAATTTATTATTTCTAGTGTCATTTGTTTCAAGACACATGAAGAGATTTCAGATTTTGTAATTTATATAGTTAAGTGTACATGGTGTTCAATATCAAGTAGTTCTAAAAGGTTTAAACTTGTTTGCAATTTATCAAAGAAGTTTTTTTTTTTATTATTATTTATTTTTTTTAAATTTGGGGAACTTCAAAAAGTATATTTTCAGTAAGAGATTAATATTGAAAATGTAATAAATTATTTGTGGATTGTGAAAATACATCTTACTCTGAGACACACTGAACCATATTCTTTAATATGATTAAAAAAGCTTTTGAGCTCCTAAACTCGTGTGTTGCAGAAACACATCCCACCTTCTCCACTGTATGTTACTATGCTCTGTTGCAATGTGTTTTTTTTTTTTTTTTTTTTTTTTTTTTTAAAAAGTCAGTTTACTTAATTTCATTTAACAGAGTTCAGCTTTTTTTTAATTTACGTCCTCCAACATTAAGTCATACTGGACGATGAATGGAATGGGTGAAATGACGCTCAAATGAGCCACGGGTCAATAGAGCTTAGAATTACCCGACGTTTGTCAAGTCCAGCTCTTGAATACTATGGAAGCTAGGATCTGAAGCTGATAATGGAATATTTACCTTTAAAATCTTTACTCTCTCAGCAACATTTCCCAAATACAGTGCACCCTGATACTGTCCAGATACATCTTTCCTTATCTCTGCTATCTTCACCATCTTGCGAAGTTTCTCCAAATTGCCAGTTATCAGGTACAGAAATGCAAGCTTATCAAAGTTTTTTGTTCTCTGATAGCACATTTCAACAACCTGCAGGTAAAACAATTAATTTTATGAAATAGTTCACATCATATTATACAAAGTGCCAAATGGAACAAAAAAAGAAAAAATGCCAAAACTGAGCTTCTACTCTACTACTGATCAAAGAAACAAATAGTACAAATTACTGCAATGCCTGCTGCTTTTACAAATTAATTATCTCGGAGAAAAAATGTACCATGTGTGTGAATTCCAAAAATAAATGAGAATCACAGTAAAACCAGAGTTATACATTTCGTAAGAGAGATGGCTAAAATAATGTATAAATGAGAAGACATAAAAGGGAATTTTCTAAAGCAATTGAAACTGTTTTATTAGATTATTATTACTATATTATTATTATGATTATTATTATTATTATTATTAATTATGCTTTATATAATATAGGAAAGCAATAAATGGAATATATCATAGTAACATATAATCAAGAATATATAATCTATAATATATTATCAAAATGGCTGCAAGTGTATGTGTGCTATTCCAGCAAGCTGCAGCCAATTTACTATAGTGATTATTAAAGCCTAAAAGTCGATGAAATTATGTGAGACAGCCAAATTATAAGTAATTGTAACGACAGAAATGAAGGCACAAGAAATATAGCACAGGTAGCCATTAAAAATATATATGTGTTTGGAGAAATTTAGTAACAGTGACGTCAAAAGCAATACTACACATAGCAGAAGAAAATGGATACAACAAAAGTTTGGTGTTGAAGAAAATTAGAAAAGCTAAACTAAAGAAAACCATTAAGGAAGCAACCACATTTACAAAAGAAAAAGAAAGCAACAGCATATTCAGTTCATTCACATATCACCCAAAAACATTTAATAAATGTAAAAAGATCTTCAAGGAACAAAATATCACCTTGGCACCTACCGTTAGACTCTCAATTTTAAAATTGCTAAATTCAAAAACAAAAGATGAGATCCCAACAGTTAACAGATCCGGAATATACCAGATAAGTTGTAAGAATTGTGAAAACTGCTACATAGGTCAAACTAAAAGAAATCTAAAAACCAGAGTCAAAGAACACTTTAGAAACATCAGATTGAAACAAGAAGAGAAGTCAGCAGTAACATTTCATTTTTGGAATGAAAATCATGACAGTGATCCAAATCCAAAATTATTAAAAGGAGTGATAAACCAAAATAAATTGACATGGGAGAACATTTTTTAAACCAATTCTCGAACTGTAAAAACACTTAAGCTCCACTTACTTTTGCAATTAGGACATGTTTCAAGGACACTGCATCCCCATCATCAGCTGATGTTCTACTGGTTCTTCAGGTGACCACCTCCCTCTCCTGGCGCTGTTCAATGAGTTGAATGACATCATCTACTATTGGAATTTCGAAGTTCATTGCTCTCTTTTTGTTCTTCACAATGTGTGTATTTTCCCAAACTGTTAATTCCCAAGCTCCACTGTTTATAAATACTTCTATTTATAGTTTTATTATGGGAGAACATATTCATATGGAAAAATAAGGATCACGTAATGAACTTTGAAATCCCACCAGTAGATAATTTGACAAAAAAGTTCCTAGTTCCACCACCAGAGTGAGAGAGAGCAGACAATAACAGATACCAGTTGGAAAGAGATTGAAAATGGAGGCGAATGCCTTTGAAACTAGTCTCTCATTAATATAAAATAGTAGTAATAGTAATAATAATAATAATAACAATAACAATAACAATAATAATAATAATAATAATAAATAATAATAATAATAACAATAATAATAAATAATAATAATAAATAATAATAATAATAATAACAATAATAATAAATAACAATAATAATAAATAATAATAATAATAATAATAATAATAATAATAATAATAATAATAATAAATAATAATAATAATAATAATAATAATAATAATAATAATAATAATAATAATAATAATAATAATAATAATAATAATAATAATAATAATAATAATAATAATAATAATAATAATAATAATAATAATAATAATAATATTTATTGAGGTACTAAGCTTTTACAATTTTTTGGACTGCCCTCTGTATTGGCCCACGCCACTGCTACACAGGACAGTCCATTAAGTATATTTACAGACGTGTTACAATATGTGTTATTACAGAATAGTCACTTATTATTCCTTCTCTCTTTTTACAGTCCATATCCACTTGTTTTTTACCTTACTTAAAAACTGACCTATGTTTTTATAATTTTTACTTAAAACCTTCATTAAGCTGATTCTCCTATTCATTTCTGATATTTGACATTCTTTCCTCCTATAAAATAGTAAGTGACGAGTATCAATAAACCAACTACAAATAGTTTTTTATATTAAAATATAAGCTGCTGGCAAACAAAGATGATCCAGATATTGTCCTTATCCATGTTGGCACTAACAACCTGCAAGCATCAGGATCTTTGAGCGATGTAAGGAAATGCTTAATTTCCTTCTTTGGGAAAGAAGCTGTACCCGCCTTCAAAGTTTTGTATTAGTAGGATTTTACACTGCAAAGATGAGGACCCAAGGCTCATCTGTGCAGTCAAACACTGCTCTGGAATGGGTCTGCAAGGAACAGGAGTGCACCTTTGTGGATGGCAACAGGTGGATTGGAGCACAAGATATAGAGCATGATGGTTTCCACCTAAACTACAAGGGAAAGAAGAAACTAGCAAAGCTATTTGGGAGAGTGATTGACTGCCTGCTTTCAAAAACCTAAGTACAGACACAAAAGACAGGTATGTAACTATAGACTTAGTACATTCAAATACCCAACCTCATAGATACTAAGCTACTATGGCAGATAGGGTAATAAAAGGAAATGCATCTAACACTCCTGAGAGAGATGTAGCAACTAATAATGTACACAACACCAACAGTGTTAACATAAATGTAAAAAGGGATATAAGTAATATAGATTCTGGTAATAACTTGAATATACTGTAAATGAAAATCATGAAAGTGTAAATAATAAAATAACAATGCACAGAGAAAATTTAAATGTTACTAGTCACATATGCACTGCTGTAAAAATGATCAATAATTGTACTAAAAACGTTTCAAAAACCACTAACAGTCATAACAATACATTAAATATATCGAGATTTAACTGTATTGGAACACCACAGTGAAGCGAAATAATTATTAATTTTTAGATGAGTCGTATTTATTACACATCTGCTTCACTTTCGTACCTATTTTGAGGACATGTTTTGCAAATCATCGTTTGCATCTTCGGCTCTTATGCGACTAAAGCTTGATCCAGTGGTGTGGGTAATTCTGGAGTTGCTGTTGCCATCTGTTGATTTAGTGATGAACTTAAATGTGGGATTCTCTTCTGGCGGGATTTCAAAGTTCATTAGTTGGTTTTTATGTTTTTCTATGTATATTCTCTCCCATATGACGAGTTCACTATGTTTTTGTACATATTTTAGTAATTCTGTGCTATCTTCAATTTCATGATTTTCAGACCAGAAATGAGCTGCTATTGCGGATTTATCAATATTTTTGTATCTTAAGTGCCTGAAGTGTTCTTTCTTTCTAGTGCCTATGTTTCTTTTTGTCCTCCCTATGTAAATTTTTTCACAGTCTTGTAAATACCTGACTTTTCCTCTGGTTTTATCTTATCAGTATTATTACTGTGAAGTAGGTTTTTAATGTTGTAATTGTTTTTTTGGTGCCAATGTTATATTGTATTTCTTGAATATTTTTTGGAACTTTTTTGTGCCCCAGGGGTGGTAAGTAAATTTAGCAAATCTAATTTCTTGTTTTATTGGTTTGAGAGCTGTGATCTGTTTGAATCTCTTTTGAAGTTTGAATGATTTTAGTTTTTTATCTACAAGGTTTTTTCCATATCCATTTTTAATTGCAGTTTTTAAGATTTGATGGTATTCGTTTTGATATTCTTGCTGGCTGAGGGGTAGATTTACTAATCTGGAAACTAGGAAACACAGCATGGGACCATTTAAATTATAAAGTCAAAGAGAAAGTTTATCGTCAAAAGAAGAAACTAAAGCATAACCATAATCATTGGCAACCAAAACATAACAAAATTTCAGCAAAGAACACATCCCTAGACAATGTAATTAATCTCTCAAAGCAAAATTTTAACACTGAAGAAATAGATGTGCTTAACCAAGGCCTAAAAACATGTATAATATACTCCAGCAACCCGGATGAATTCATTGCAGATATGGAATTAGGTAGAAGGCTTGGAAACCATGGACAAAAATATAATTAGGAAAAAAATCATCTCCTATATTGGCAAACTTAATAAATAAAAAACCAGGAAAACATTTGAAACAAATTAAGATAATTAAATCTTTAAGGAAAAAGGATGTAATCTTCTCAAGGGCTGATAAAGGGAACAAAATAGTAATCTTAGATACAGCTACATACAAGGGAAAAGAGTTACTACAACAGAAAGAATTCCAAGAAATAGATTCTAATCCACTCAACCGATGCATAAAAGATGTAAAAAAAAACATAATTAAAAGTAAAATTTTAACAACTGCAGAACAAAAAACTATCAAACCGGACAACCCTACCCTTGCAAGACTATATGGTTTGCCTAAAATACACAAACCCAACATACCCATGAGACCCATTGTAAATAATATAAACACTCCTACTTACCTTCTGGCAAAATGCCTGTCCAAAAAATTTCAGTCCTTTCCACAATTCCATACTCTGAGCATAAAAAACTCTTTAGACCTGGTAGAAAAAATTCAAAATCTTAAACTAAAACCTCATGACACTTTAGTATCCTTTGATGTCCGCTCCCTCTTCCCTAGCATTCCATTAGACAAACTTTTGATTCAACTAAAAAAATGGCTAAATTCTATAAACCAATGTAATAGAAGAATATTTGGCAATGACTGAAATATGTATACATCAAAATTATTTTGTCTTCGATGGAAAATATTATAAACAAATTTCAGGACTAGCTATGGGAAGCCCGCTATCACCATTTTTGGCCAATCTATACATGAGCTTTTTCGAAACACATATTACTAAAGCCTTCCCTCATATGTTTAAAACATGGTACAGATACGTAGACGACATCTTTGCAATAGTGCCCTACAAACTAATAGATGATGCTTTGAAACTACTCAACCTGCAAGAACCCAGCATACAATTCACAGTGGAAACTGAAGAGGACTGTACTCTACCTTTTTTGGACCTTAAAATCACAAAAAGCAATGAAAAACTAGAATTTGGTATCCATAGAAGAGCAACACACACAGATAATTACATCAAAGCAAATAGTTTCAACCCAATTCCACACAAACATGCCACCATCAACAGTCTCACACACAAATTAGTAAATCTACCCCTCAGCCAGGCAAGAATATCAAAACGAATACCATCAAATCTTAAAAACTGCAATTAAAAATGGATATGGAAAAAACCTTGTAGATAAAAAACTAAAATTATTCAAACTTCAAAAGAGATTCAAACAGATCACAGCTCTCACACCAATAAAACAAGAAATTAGATTTGCTAAATTTACTTACCACCCCTGGGCCACAAAAAAGTTCCAAAAAATATTCAAGAAATACAATATAACATTGGCACCAAAAAACAATTACAACATTAAAAACCTACTTCACAGTAATAATACTGATAAGATAAAACCAGAGGAAAAGTCAGGCATTTACAAGACTGTGAAAAAATTTACATAGGGAGGACAAAAAGAAACATAGGCACTAGAAAGAAAGAACACTTCAGGCACTTAAGATACAAAAATATGATAAATCCGCAATAGCAGTTCATTTCTGGTCTGAAAATCATGAAATTGAAGATAGCACAGAATTACTAAAATACGTACAAAAACATAGTGAACTCATTATTAAATTTTAGATGAGTCGCATTTTTTACACACATAGTGAACTCGTCATATGGGAGAGAATATACATAGAAAAACATAAAAACCAACTAATGAACTTTGAAATCCCGCCAGAAGAGAATCCCACATTTAAGTTCATCACTAAATCAACAGATGGCAACAGCAACTCCAGAATTACCCACACCACTGGATCAAGCTTTAGTCGCATAAGAGCCGAAGATGCAAACGATGATTTGCGAAACATGTCCTCAAAATAGGTACGAAAGTGAAGCAGATGTGTAATAAATACGACTCATCTAAAAATTAATAAATACATTAAATGTATTTCATCTTAACATTAAGAGCATAAGAAATAAATTACTGGATTTGGAAGTGCTGCTCAGAGATAAAGTAAAAGGTGTAGATATCCTAGGTATTACTGAATACTGGCTAAAATCAGAAGAGCCGGCAGAACACTACACAGTTATAACGTAGTATATGGATACAGCAGGAAAACCATGAAGGGTAGGGGTTCATTGATTCTAATAAAAAAAATCCTCCAAATGCCCAACCAATTACAAAGTATGAACAGCATAGCATAGACGAGCATTTTGAACCAATTTGTGTATACAGAAACCCAACCAGCAATGTTGATTTACTAATAGAAAAACTTGATACTATCTTATACAAAGTAAAAATGTATAAGAAAAACATTATCTTGCTAGGTGATTTCAATATAGATTTTCTTGTGAAAAATTCTAATAGATCCACACTAATAAATATTTTGAAATTACATGGACTAAAACCAGTTATTACTGTACCAACTAGAGTAACAAATAACTCAAAAAGTACAATTGACCAAATAGCAATAAGCAATGATTTAACACACTTGACAAGTGCAGTATTTGAAATAGGGATATCTGATCATTTCGCTCAATTACTATAAAATGGAAAAAATGTTAAAAATAATACAGAGATAGCAATCCACAAACATGTATGAAGTTGAGCCAACTGAATATTGATTATTTTAGTTATCTAGTTGGTAAGGAAACCTGGGAAGAGGTATACTGTGAAACAAACGTAAATGTCATCTGCATTAACACTCATTGAAAATGTAACGCTCGTTTTAGAAAAAATAAATAACGTGTCCAATACCTGCATGATTGATGTTTTACAGTAAATCAGAACATAAATTTCTGTAAAATGTTGATGCTCTTTTTACAGTAAATCAAAACATAAATTTCTGTAAAATGTTGATGCTCTTCTTCATACAAATATTCTATCATGAACATCAGATCATGTTTCTTTTCAGTTGTTACTTTGTTAGAAAATTCACTTAGATGCAGCTCAGCCTCTTTCATGAAATTTACAGTGACTCATTTTCTTAGAAGTGATATTGTTTCCATGAACTAGTCTCATTAAATGCATCTCTTATAAAAATCACACCAGGAAAGCTGGATTTAACTCGTTTCCAAGCTGCAGAACTTATATGCAGATGCTTAGTGGTAATCAACTTATCAGATTATTAATTTTTAGATGAGTCGTATTTATTGCATATCTGCTTCACTTTCGTACCTATTTTGAGGACATGTTTCGCAAATCATCGTTTGCATCTACGGCTCTTATGCGACTAAAGCTTGATCCAGTGGTGTGGGTAATTCTGGGGTTGCTGCTGCCATCTGTTGATTTAGTGATGAACTGAAATGTGGGATTCTCTTCTGGCAGGATTTCAAAGTTCATTAGTTGGTTTTTATGTTTTCCTATGTATATTCTCTCCCATATGACGAGTTCACTATGTTTTTGTACTTATTTTAGTAATTCTGTGCTATCTTCAATTTCATGATTTTCAGACCAGAAATGAGCTGCTATTGCAGACTTATCAATATTTTTGTATCTTAAGTGCCTGAAGTGTTCTTTCTTTCTAGTGCCTATGTTTCTTTTTGTCCTCCCTATGTAAATTTTTTCACAATCTTTACACTTAATCTTGCAAATGCCTGACTTTTCCTCTGGTTTTATCTTATCAGTATTATTACTGTGAAGTAGGTTTTTAATGTTGTAATTGTTTTTTGGTGCCAATGTTATATTGTATTTCTTGAATATTTTTTGGAACTTTTTTGTGGCCCAGGGGTGGTAAGTAAATTTAGCAAATCTAATTTCATGTTTTATTGGTGTGAGAGCTGTGATCTGTTTTAATCTCTTTTGAAGTTTGAATGATTTTAGTTTTTTATCTACAAGATTTTTTCCATATCCATTTTTAATTGCAGTTTTAAAGATTTGATGGTATCCGTTTTGATATTCTTGCTGGCTGAGAGGTAGATTTACTAATCTGTGTGGTTGCATGTTTGTGTGGAATTGGGTTGAAACTATTTGCTTTGATGTAATTATCTGTGTGTGTTGCTTTTCTATGGATACCAAATTCTAGTTTTTCATTGCTTTTTTTGATTTTAATGTCTAAAAAAGGTAGAGTACAGTCCTCTTCAGTTTCCACTGTGAATTGTATGCTGGGTTCTTGCAGGTTGAGTAGTTTCAAAGCATCATCTATTTGTTTGTAGGGCACTATTGCAAAGATGTCGTCTATGTATCTGTACCATGTTTTAAACATATGAGGGAAGGCTTTAGTAATATGTGTTTCGAAAAAGCTCATGTATAGATTGGCCAAAAATGGTGATAGCAGGCTTCCCATAGCTAGTCCTGAAATTTGTTTATAATATTTTCCATCGAAGACAAAATAATTTTGATGTATACATATTTCAGTCATTGCCAAATATTCTTCTATTGCATTGGCATCTAGGTTAATAGAATTTAGCCATTTTTTCAGTTGAATCAAAAGTTTGTCTAATGGAATGCTAGGGAAGAGGGAGTGGACATAAAAGGATACTAAAGTGTCATGAGGTTTTAGTTTAAGATTTTTAATTTTTTCTACCAGGTCTAAAGAGTTTTTTATGCTCAGAGTATGGAATTGTGGAAAGGACTGAAATTTTTTGGACAGCCATTTTGCCTTGTATGTAGCTGTATCCAAGATTACTATTTTGTTCCCTTTATCAGCCCTTGAGAAGATTACATCCTTTTTCCTTAAAGATTTAACTATCTGAATTTGTTTCAAATGTTTTCTTGGTTTTTTATTTATTAAGTTTTCCAATATAGGAGCTGATTTTTTCCTAATTATATTTTTGTCCTTATCAGATGTTTCCTGAAAGTTAAAGAAGTCGCATTCTTCCATATCCAGAACTGTGGAGGGATTGCTCAGCTTGGGACATTTTACAACTTTGTGCAGATCTTTAAGAATGTAACTTTTCATTATTCTCTTTCGTTTTTTGATCAGTGCGAAGTCCCTATCACACTGCATGAAACTATCGTCTACTATCTACTCAATAAAAGAATTTTTAAACAAAGAATTGTAAATACAGTAAATTTGTAAAAAATAATGTATGATTATTGATGTACTATAGTAAATAACTTGTACCAATTTATTTCTTTGTTTTATACATATACTTTGTAACCATGACGTGTCCAAAAACATGTATATGTTTTAAAAGGATGAATAAAGAATGAATGAATGAATGAATGAATGAATGAATGAATGAATGAATGAATGAATGAATGAATGAATGAATGTCCACTGACAATAAATTTATGATCTATTTGATCAAACACTTGATTAGCACAAAAGTGAATCGAGAAGATATTGACACACTGCTTCACTCACACTGTTTTTTCACAAGACATGTTTCAAGAGCTTTTTCAGTGTGAGTGAAGCAGTGTGTCAATATCTTCTCCATTCACTATTGTGCTAAGGTTTGCTTCACTGTCTCTACGCTTCTTTCAATTTTATACTTTGACTTGATTAGCAACTAGAAATATGTATAAGAAAATCAACATCCTATTCTTGTTCTGACCAATGCAGTTGTCACTCCAAAGGAACATACTCCTTCTATGAACGAAGTCCATGTTCACCACTTTTAAGAGACATGATGCAATTTCTTTACCTCCTCTCTCTGTGATTCCTTCATGCCACACGCACATTAAAAACACCCAGTATCACATAAATCCAAACAAATTTGCAAAATCAAAATGAATTTGCACTTGACATCATTGTAAAGAAATAGCTTCATTACTTAACAATGGTGCTCTCTTTCGAGCAACTTTGCAACCATATTATTCTGCGTTTCACTTAGCTCTTTTGTAGAGAAATGCAGGATGCTGTTTAACACCATTGTAAAGTAAAATTTCATTTTTTTAAAACTTGGCTCTTAACCCCTTTGTAAGGTTCACCATTAATTTATTCCAGCAAAATGAAAACTACAGCTACAATTAGTGATAACACACTTGGTTTCACATTTCTAAACCTCATATATAGGCACTGAAATACGTGGCTGTTAGAGGATGGCAATGGCACTACTGTTTCTGATGTAATGCAACACATGTACTTTTGTGCTCAGAGCAGGGGTTGCTTGCACTGGCCTGTAGCCTGCTGTAAACAAACCAATATCATTAAATTATAGATGAGTCGTACTTACGTACTTTTTTTTTTTTTCGCGTGTTCCTCTTGACTTCACGTCACTTCAATATATTGTAATTTAACTGTATTGGAACACCACAGTGAAGCGATAAAGCTGATGTGTAATAAATACGACTCATCTATAATTTAATAATTATTTTGCTTCACTGTGGTGTTCCAATACAGTTAAATTTCGATATATTGAAGAGATGTCAGGTCAAGAGGAACACGCGAAACATACGTAAGTGAAGCTGATGTGTAAAAAATATGACTCATCTATAATTTAATAATTATTTCACTTCACTGTGGTGTTCCAATACATTTAAATTTCGATAAACCAACATGCTCGGCATGTTCTAGCTTCAGTGTATTATGTCTCCTGATCTGGTCTGTGTCATACTGTAATGTAATTCACGTACATTTCGGATATTGCTTTCCATATTGACACATTAAACTGTGTTTTTGTGTGGCATGTAACAGTTGCCATCATGTAGTCGATATGCTGGCCTTCAGTAATGAAGAAAACCTGGACATTATTTTAATTTAAGGCGAATGTCGCAGAAATGCAACCGCGGCTGTAGCATTGTACGCTGAATGCTACCCAGATCGACGGTGTCCTTCGCCTCATACCATTGTCAACATTTGCACGAAACTCAGGGAATTAAGAAGCTGGGCTCCCACAAAGCGACAATGTACAAAGACAGTGACTTGACACTGGAAACGAAATTGCTGTTCTGGCTGCTGTAGCGCACAATCCTGAGCTAAGTGTCCAATAGATTGCACGAGGTTCTGGAATAAGCTGCAGTAGTGTGAGCAGAATTTTGCACAGGCATCAGTTTCATCCATTCCATCTCAGTGCACCAGGAACTGTACGGGAATGACTTTGAATCCTGCATTGTATTCTGTCGTTTTGCACTTCAGCAGTTGCAAGGTAATCCAGCATTCCTAAGTATTACATTGTTTATGGACGAAGCTTCATTTACAAATCATGGTCATGTTAATCTGAGGAACATGCCCTACTGGTCTGTGCAAAATCCCCACTGGATTCGCCAAGTTCCTCATCAACTTCAATGGAGTGTCAATATTTGCTGTGGTATCATTGGTAACCACACTTTAAGTCCCTATTTTTATCAGGGAACATTAAATGAACAGCATAATTTCTACAACACACTCTACCCCTCCTCATGAAGGATGTGGGATTGAAAACACGTCAATCAATGTGGTTCCAGCAAGATGGATATCTTGCACATCACGCACAAGTTTCCAGAGACGTTGTGGATGTGAAGTTTTCAAATAGGTGGATAGGATGGGGAGGTCCTGTGTGATGGCCAGCTCGGCCCCCAGACTTGAAGCCATTAGACTTCTTTCTCTGGGGCACAGTGAAACATAAGACTGTATCAAGAACTGCCAATGACAGTAGAGGATATACAACATCCTATTACTGCTGCATGTGCGTCAATATCTGTAGAAACACTGCAATCCGTGCAACACTCTCTTTTTACCAGATAACAAAAGTGTATTGATGCAAATGGAGGGCACTTTGAACATCTGTTGAAGTGATACAGTTTCACTGGACAAGATGCTACTGGTGATTTGTGGATACATTTTCCATGCTGGATGTAATGCACAACAATGAAGTTCCTAGGGCTATAGACCACTAGTAAATATGTTTAGAAAAGTGGAACCAAGTGTGTTATCACTAATTGTAGCTTTAGCTGTCATTTTGCTAGAATAAACATACATGTTCCATATAGAATAAAAAGAAGTATACATTTACTTTCTTGGAAGTGTTGAAAACAGTGTTGTTATGATAAATTAACTTTAAAGAGAGTCGATTAAAGACACTAGACAACACTTACTTTTAAATTTTTCCGGAACTAGTTTCAGAGGCTTTGCCTCTTATCTTCGGCCGGCTCTCGACTGATTCTCGTTGGTGTAGCTGACGATACCTTGTCACAGGTCTCCTCTGGTGGCGGCTCAAGGAACTTGCTGAACAAATCCTTCTGGGGGATGTCGAAATTGAATACTTTGTTCCTATTTTTTGAAATGAAGATTTGTTCCCATGTGGATAGTTCTTGTTTTCCTGATGTATGTTTCAGTAGTTTTGGTTCTGGATTTATGTTGTGGTTTTTTTCCCAAAAATGTGTGGCAACTGCTGATTTTTCTAATTGTTTATATTTTATGTTTCTAAAGTGTTCCTTTGCTCTTGTTTCTAAATTCTTCACTAGAGGACACACTAGTCTCATTTGATGTTAAATCACTGTTTCCCAGCATACCAGTTAATCAACTCCCACCGTTGATAGAAAAATGGCTCAAATCACTTGGAATGGCATCATCTGAAATTTCAGACTACATTGAACTAACCAAATTATGCATAGAACAAAATTTCTTCCAGTTTCAAACAAAATATTATCACCAAACTTCAGGGTTAGCAATGGGCAACCCACTATCACCCTTCCTGGCCGATCTGTACATGAGTGCATTAGAAATAAGGATCAACAAAGGTTTCCCTTGGATGTTCAAACTCTGGCAACGATATGTAGATGACATCTTTGCAATAGTACCAAAAAAACACATCAGTGATGCACTAAAACTTTTAAATATCCAAGAAAAAAGCATCAAATTCACTGTAGAAATAGAAAAAGACGAGCATTTACCATTTTTGGATCTAAAAATAATGAGGAATAAAAACAGACTAAACTTTGGCATTTACAGAAAACCAACACAGACAGACAACTACATAAAAGCTAATGGCTACAATCCAAGATCCCACAAACAGGCAATCTTCAATAGTTTAGCACACAGACTGGTAAACATCCCTCTCACAGCAGAAGAATACAAAACAGAATACAACAAAATAATTGAAATAGCACAAAAAAATAACTTTCCCAAATCATTAGTGGACAAAAAAGTGAGCTTAGCAAAAAAGAAGAAGCTACTAAAGGAAACCACAACTCTCTCATCTACAGAAACTAATATGATTTTCAAAAAATTCACTTACCATCCATGGGCCTATGATAAATTCAAAAAAGTCTTCAAAAAACAAAATATTCAACTAGCACCAGTCAACCATTTCTCCTTAAAAAACCTAATTTGCTCAAACATCAAAGATGCTATTCCATCAAACAAAAAATCTGGTATATATCAAATTGAATGCAATGACTGTAGTCAAATTTATATTGGAAAAACAAAAAGAAATTTAGAAACAAGAGCAAAGGAACACTTTAGAAACATAAAATATAAACAATTAGAAAAATCAGCAGTTGCCACACATTTTTGGGAAAAAAACCACAACATAAATCCAGAACCAAAACTACTGAAACATACATCAGGAAAACAAGAACTATCCACATGGGAACAAATCTTCATTTCAAAAAATAGGAACAAAGTATTCAATTTTGACATCCCCTAGAAGGATTTGTTCAGCAAGTTCCTTGAGCCGCCACCAGAGGAGACCTGTGACAAGGTATCGTCAGCTACACCAACGAGAATCAGTCGAGAGCCGGCCGATGATAGAGGCAAAGCCTCTGAAACTAGTTCCGGAAAAATTTAAAAGTAAGTGTTGTCTAAAGTCTTTAATCGACTCTCTTTAAAGTTAATTTAAGAAGTATACATGTTCCATTTAAAATAATGCAACTTGGTGTTGGAAGTGTTATTTGTTTACCCTTGTGGGTTGTACATACCTTTTCATTGTGTGAGCCCCTGACATAGGTACATTCCTGGCCAATTGAAATTTTCATATTTTGTTTCATTTCAGAGATTTTTGAGGTCGCAAAGTTAGGTGTGACACCCTGTATATATGTGAGTATTGAATTATTTCATCAGAATTCTATCCAAGACTAAAAACCACAGATAAGAAGCTTGTCAGGCATCAACTGGAGCTTCAAGATAATCCCTGAGGATCAAGAATTTCCTATGAAATCTCGCAAGCCATAGATTCAGCTTTATATGGTATAATTTTTAAAACAAATTTTATTTGATAAGATTGTTAATTGTATTAAGAATTCGATATTTGTAATTGAATATTTTAAATACATGTTCTATAAGTATTGCACTGTTTTATGTTAATCTGACCTATATTTTTGCATTACGTAGTAGCTTACTTTTATTATTTTTCAAAATATTAATGTTTGAGTCTCCAATGAAAATAACGTTTATATTGCTCTTTTTTGTGGTTATAGAAAACAATGATATAAAAAAATAATGATTTGCATTTGTGATATATACCTTCCAAACACTGTGCTGAAAGAAACAAGCTTCAAACTTTGTAGGCTTATGTTAATACATAATAGAAAATGTGATTTATCCTTAAAGTATCAATGTGTTTCATTATGCATTTTAAAAATAAAGTTTATCAACAACATAAGAGTTTAAATAATATTTGTGAGACTATAAGGATTCCCTTGCAGACAAGTTTTCTGTATGAAAACAAGATAGAGGTTGCAAGATCTTTTTACAGTTCCATGGTTTGCAAAGGTCACACCAAATTACATATCATTTATGTATGATATTTAAGTGTCTTCTTAAAAAGAAAATGTATGTCCACAGTTATCACTTCCCTGAAATATATGCAAATTTCTTGTCCACCTTTGTCCTGCATTGTCGTATTAATAGCTAATCTTAACAGAAAGTCTCCTATCACTTTCAAAAGATCATCTATTTCATTTTCATGAACAAAGCTGTACTCACACTCCAGTATAATGCACAGATTAAATATTTTTACAATCTTGAGTCTGCTACCAGACCATATGAAACCTGCACATACAGCCGTGCATAGTGATGGCCACAAAATAATAGTGGAAGTTGCAGAAAGTTGCAATATAGAAAAGCATAACAACCAGCTAATGTTCCCACTCAGCAAATCCATTGAACGAGCTGCTGCTTAAATAGGGAAAAGCATCAATATGGGAAAATATAATTTATAAAATTAGTTGTATCATCAATACGTCAGAGGATACCAGCGATGAAAGTGATGCACTGAACTCGGACATAGAAGAATCACAAAGCGAATGAGTGAATGTTTATAGCTGTCATAATATTTCTTTTCTACTTTTGTGTGTTTCATAAATAGTAAGTATATAAACATACAGCTTATCGGATCAAGTTCAATTTACTATTTGTTAACATATCTAGCACATGTCTTTGCTTCTCTTACATAAATATTTTGATGAAATGCGTTTTTCTTGCTTGACCACACTGCAGAAACAAAAGCAAGTTAGCTCTTGCTTCTTCTCCCCTGCCCGCAATGCACCATAAAACCTGCACTCAAGTAAATGTTGCATTTACTACTGCAAGAAGTAAATGAAGGTTATAAATTAAATTAATTGGGAGTCGATTAATAACACAAAACAACACTCACTTTTAAACTTTCCTGGAACATGTTTCTGAGGCCTTCCCTCTATCTTCAGCCGGACATCGACTGGTTCTCATTGGTGTAGCTGGCAATATTTTGTCATCGGTCTCCTCTGGTGGCGGTTCGAGGAACTTGCTGAACAAATCTTTCTGTGGGATGTCGAAACTGAATACTTTGTTCCTATTTTTTGAAATAAAGATTTGTTCCCATGTGGACAGTTCTTCTTTTCCTGTTGTATGTTTTAGTAATTTTGGTTCTGGATTTATGTTGTGGTTTTTTTTCCCAAAAATGCGTGGCAACTGCTGATTTTTCTAATTGTTTGTATTTTATGTTCCTAAAGTGTTCCTTTGCTCTTGTTTCTAAATTTCTTTTGGTTTTTCCAATATAAATTTGACTACAGTCACAGCATTCAATTTGATATATACCAGATTTTTTGTTAGATGGAATGGCATCTTTGATGTTTGAGCAAATTAGGTTTTTTAAGGAGTAATGGTTCACTGGAGCTAGTTGAATGTTTTGTTTTTTGAAGACTTTTTTGAATTTATCAAAGGCCCATGGACGGTAAGTGAATTTTTTGAAGATCATTTTAGTTTCTGTAGCTGAGAGGGTTGTGGTTTCCTTTAGTAGTTTCTTCTTATTTGCTAAGTTCACTTTTTTGTCTACTAGTGATTTGGGAAAGTCATTTTTCTGTGCTATTTCAATAATTTTGTTGTATTCTATTTTGTATTCTTCTGTTGTGAGAGGGATGTTGACCAGTCTGTGTGCTAAACTATTAAAGATTGCCTGTTTGTGGGATCTTGGATTGTAGCCATTAGCTTTTATGTAGTTGTCTGTCTGTGTTGATTTTCTGTAAATGCCAAAGTTTATTCTATTTTTATTTCTGATTATTTTTAGATCTAAAAATGGTAAATACTCATCTTTTTCAACTTCTACAGTGAACTTGATGCTTTTTTCTTGAATAAATGATGTGTTTTTTTGGCACTATGGCAAATATGTCATCTACATATCTTTGCCAGAGTTTGAACATCCATGGGAAACCTTTAGTGATCCTTATTTCTAGTGCACCCATGTACAGATCGGCCAGGAAGGGTGATAAGGGGTTGCCCATTGCTAAACCAGAAGTTTGATGGAAATATTTTGTTTGAAACTGGAAGAAATTCTGTTCTATGCATAATTTGGTAAGTTCGATGTAATCTGAAATTTCAAGTGACGACATTCCAAGTGATTTGAGCCATTTTTCTATCAATGTTGGGAGTTGTTTAACTGGTACGCTGGGAAACAGTGATTTAACGTCAAATGAGACTAGTGTGTCCTCTTCATTTAGTTCAGTATCCTTAATGTGTCCTATAAGTTCATAGGTGTTTTTGATGCTTAGGCTATCGAATTTTGGAAATGAGTTGAATTTGTTTATTAGCCACTTTGCAAGTTTGTATGTTGGAAAGTTATAAAGTTACTTTAGTGTGTGAGTTGATTCTTATTAAGCATAAGGTTTAGGTATTATGCGAGTATAACTGTCAAAAAGTTAATGACTCACAGTAATAAGCCTTTATTAATACATACTTGATGGTTTCCTTGCATCAAAGCTGCCTGTCCAAGGCGTTCCCAGCAATGCTTATCATCTAAAACACGTGCAGCTTCCAAAGCAACCTCAATATTGCCACACTCCAGAGCCAGACCAAACCTTGTTTTCTCATCCTTCACAAAATGCAGTGCAACTTCAGGGTAACCTTTTTGTTGAAGGTAGGCAATAATTGACTGTCCCACTAGCTGTGCATTACATACCATGTGAAGAACCTGAAGAAAACCAGAAAACATCAGTGAATTCAACAAACATGACATATAACTGCACTTTATTTATTTTTTTCAAGCTAATTCAGAAATTTCAAACAACAAATTCTTAAGATGAGAAATATTCACTGCTACATACAATACATTTGAATCCTGAGCTTATACAGACAGAAATCTAATAAAATATTGATAAATGACAATGTATTAATATCTTACCTCATCATATTTGCGGTTGATAAGAGCTAACTTGAATCTGAATTCTGTAGGATCAATGCTGAGAATTCTTGGTTTACATTCTCGATCCAGACAAAAGACTTGGTTACCTTTTACCCTTGTCACGTATATAGGCAGATCTAAAGTTCTAATTATACCATGGTCACTGGAAACAAATTATAACAGATATAAATTATTTTCTGGAAGGGAAGGGTAAAAAGAAAGAAAGAAAAAAGCCTGTAAAAAACTTGCCTTTTATGCCTCCCTTAACCAACAACTACACACTTCTACAGCTCAGTTACATTTCAGCTCCATACTGCAATATTTTTCCTCCACCTTTAAAAAAATTTCCTTGCATTGAAAGCAGAATAAATTATGGGAATAGTATGCTCAGCAAACAAGTTTAAGTATGACGAGTAAACTATTTGTTGTTCTTCCAGCAATTGGTAGTAGACAAGATCTCCAACACTTATATGATTGGAGACAGAGAGAGCATAAGTGAACATTCCTGAGAGGCTAATCAAAATCGAATGAGCAGCTTCTTAACGTACTTGTATCAAACCTTTTAGGCAATTTCAGGCAGATATAAAAAGGACTGACTGCTACTACAAGTAAGGTTACTATGACATTCACTGCTGTCTAGTGATGACTACTGTGTTTAATGTATCAGTGAGTGATTGGAAGAGAAGGCACTAAAAGGTGAGCTATGATATATTATTATTAGTGTTTAATGACCATTCTTACCTTATACAGCACCACAAGAGGTGCTGTAATGGTGATACATGTAATGAAATATTTGGGAAGAAAATGTTTCAGGCCTAAGTTTAGGATACCCCTTAAGCAATTTGTTAGTTATGAAGAATAAAGAAGAGAGGAAAACCTCAGCCAAGTAGGATGGTCCTAGCAGGATCTGAAAGCAGAGCTCCATCCCAAAAACTAAACTTAAAACCAGAGTGAAAAAACATCAAACTGAAAAAGAAAGACATGCTAGCAGTAGCATTTCACTTTTGGAATGAAAATCATAACCTGGACCCATATCCAAAATTACTAAAATGCAACATAAACTATAGACTCACAATGTGGGAAAACATCTTAATATGGAAATATAAAGACTTTAGTAAACTTTGAAATTCTAATCAACAATTTGATAAAATTCACTATTCTACCACCAGAGAGAAGATTACAAACAATAATGGGCCACAGTGAGACCTTCAAGGTTGAAAATGGAAGTATCAGCTGCCAAAACTTGTACCTCAAAAATTAAAATATAAGTGAAGTAATGTGACAAAACTGACTACAAACAGTTTTATGAATTAATTTGGTAAATATTTCCAGTTAATTTTACATTTTACAAAAGTAGCCAATGCTATTGTGAATAAGCATGCCATCTTACTGCACTTTACTTGAAATAGCCTATGTTGAGAGATGCAGATGTGACAGCAGGGTTACCATTGATTTTGGAATTGAAACTGAGACAAATCATCAACATGACCTAATTTAATATAGATTGCATGTCATTAAGGGTGTTTAAAGTTTTATTAATGCACCAGAATAAGTGCTTTTATTCATTGATTTTTAAATATCATATGACAAGTATGCTGCATGCATCTGGAGAAGAAAAGCAGAGGACCGAGTAGAATGAAAGAGGGTAGTTAGGAAGGCCAAGGGCCTACATGGCCTGTAGCACCAACTATCATTATTATCATCATCATCATCATCATCATCATCATCATCATCATCATCATCATCATCATCATCATGCTGCATATATATCAGAGAGAAAAAAGCAGCTCAGCAATGTAACACAATAACTTAAGCAGAGGTAAGATTCTGCTAGATGTTTTTCTGAAATATCCTAATTACTGTGTTGAACATGTTCATGTTTAATGGGTTTTTAAAATTTGAGTAATACTGTGCTCTTTATGGACAGAATTAAATTAAAAAATGACATACTTGATTACTTTTATACCTCTACATAGAAGCATAAAATTTTAAAGATTTTGTTTATATCAGGTACTGTCTGTGCAGATAGATGTGAACAGTGTAATTATGATGTGCAGTGGCATGTTGTAGTCATCAGCAAGTAGCAAACAAGCAAGCACCGTCTGTCCAAGTATCTAGCACCATGACAACATGACCATTTCTTCGTGTGATTACTCACTAACTGGTTTATTTGCTCCAGTCTCAAAAGACAACAGATTGATAATTATTAAATTTTAATAATTTTTCGCTTCACTGTGGTGTTCCAATACAGTTGAATCTCGATAGATTGATAATTGTTCATGCTGGCAGTGAATACCAAATGCCTATGTTTGTTTTAAATCTGGACAAAAAGCAAGTGATTATCACAATGATGTGGATTATAAAAACTATGAAAAATGCTGAGTAATAGTAATAGTAGTATTGTCCTGGTGATTGATAATGCACCCTTCCACGATGCACAGCTGAATCTTGCTCCCACCTCAAATTCAACCCGAGTACAAATGAAATCCTGGTTAACAGAAAAGCAAATTCCCTATAACATTTGCATGCTAAAATCTCAACTGTACAATTTAACCAAGGAACATAAACCATACAAAATAAATTGTTAGCTGAACATGGGTATAGTATATTACATTTATCACCTTATCAACCAGAGTTAAATCTGATAGAACTGATATGGCTAAAATGAAAAACTGGGTTGCCAAGAAAAACATTATGTTTAAGATGGATGATGTCATTCATGCAAGGCATAGCCTCTTCTCCACTCCTTGAATTATGCATCTGACTACTCTCATCTATTTGCATGGGCAGTACTCTTGTTGTGTAATATTCAAAACAGTAGGACTTACCCATTTGCTATGGCATATTTGATATGATTACTAGTGGTATAAATGAACACGCCACTGTCATCCCAAGCACCTGACTTCACTCTGGTGCTCTCATGAATGGAGCACATTGACTCCAAGCGACGATTACATATGTGCACAATATGCTTAGCCAGCAGAGCAACGCGTGACATATCTGATGACCATACAACATAGCGACATTTTGCTATCTTCACCTGTGCCAATGTTCTGTAAAAAATTAAAATTTTAAAGATAAAAAAAGAAAATGCTCACTGCACTCTCCATCGTAAAAGAACTAAGATACTATATCTTAAAATATTTAAAATAATAATAATAATAATAATAATAATAATAATAATAATAATAATAATAATAATAATAATAATAATAATAATAATAATAATAATAATAATAATAATAATAATAATAATTTACATGCATTGTTGAAAACAGGCAAGTCGTCAATTATATACAATTAAAGTTGCTGGATATTTTGATATATATACAGATATTAGAAGAAACTAAAACTTAGGTGATGTTATTCTAAATGTATAATGTCTTGTACACCTAATACAATGTCTAGGTATTAGTCATAAGTATTGTAAAATAAGAAACTAGCACTCAAACAATAAATTCTGAAGTTGTAGTCTTAGTTTAGAAATTCATCAAGTGAATAAAAAACATTATTAATTAAATATGATTTCAAGAAAAATTTGAATTTTGTTAAGTTACTAGACACTTTAACTTCTGCTGGGAGTTTGTTATATAGCTTGGCTCCCATGTAACTAGGCAACTTGTCACACAGGTGGAGTCTATACATCATAGTAGCGAAATTATTCTTGTTTCTTGTGTTGTGGTTATGCATATCCGAATTTGTTTGCAATGGGATGTATTTTATCATACATAAAATTGTTTTGTATATGTACAGACTTGTCAGCGTCATTATTTTTTGCTGATGAAAGGCTTCCCTACATGATTCTTTAGTTTTTAAATTAGATATATATCTAATTGCTCTTTTCTGTAAAGTAAAAATTTTGTTTAAATTTAATTTCGAAGTATTGCCCCAGATCTCCAGACCATATGAGATGTGTGACTGAATGAGGGAGAAATAAATTATTCTAATAGTTGCTTCTGGGACATAGTTCTTTAGACACTTTAAAAGAAATAAATTTTTACTTAGTTTTAATGTTAATTGGTCAACATGGGGTGTAAAAGATAATTTTTTGTCCAGTGTGACCCCAAGTAGCTGTACATTGTCAACACTATTTATCAAGTTGCTGTCAATATTTAATTGTATAGGCGCATTCAGTGTCTTCGAGCCAAATGTTATGAGTTCACATTTTGATGCATTTATACTTAACTTTAATGTAGAAAAGTACTGCAATAGTTTTGTAGTTGTTATATATAGAGTTTCTTCTAGCATTTTGCTTGATGTATTGCTGGCTATCACAGTAGTGTCATCTGCATATTGTATTAATTTTGTATTGTTATGTACATATTCCGCTATAGCGTGTATATATAAAATAAATAAAAGAGGACCAAGGATTGATCCCTGTGGGACCCCATATGTCAGTTCCGTTGTAGTTGATATAACATCGCCATTAATGGAATTCAAAACTACATATTGTTTCCTATTCGTCATATAGGATTCTATTAATTTGTATCCTAGACCTCTAATTCCCAAAAGTTGCAGTTTGTTCATTAGTATACTTTTATCAACACAGTCGAAAGCTTTAGTAAGATCTAATAAGATTGCTGTTGCATATCTACCTGCATTGATATTTTTTATAATTTCTTGAATGCATTCAATGACTGCACAGACTGTTGATCTATTTTTTACAAAACCATTTTGGTGTTTAGGTATAAGACTGAATTTATTTAAAAAGCCCATGAATCTTTTATAGATTAATTGTTCAAGGATTTTTGAGATGGCAGGTAAGATAGATATTGGGCAATATTATTTAGTTCTCTTTTGTCTCCTTTTTTAAAGATTGGTGCTACCTTGGCGATTTTTAATTTGTCAGCTTAACTTTTGTTTTACACTCAAGCAACTACTACAAACCTTTTCTGCTGAACATCGAAAAGTGTTACACCATCTGCATCCCTAAGGAGCAACATTCCTGTCCCAGCATAGAAAATTTCGTCACAGTTTGGAGTTTGTACCTTCTTATGCACCACCTCATTTCGTAGATTCTTTATCATAAGCTAGAAAGAACAAATCAAATAATATGTTAAGATTCAGTAGACATAAATGGCAATGTCAGCATTACTGTAAAAAGAGTAACCAAAAGATTGATTGATGTGTGTAATTAAAGAAACTCCAATAAACAATTGAATCAGAATTGAAAATTTATTCTAGACTCAAATCTCAATGTATGACTCTTCCCAGTACTCTTTTGTTGTGATATTGGGGTATTTCACTGAACACATAGTTCCTCTCTTGTATAATTCACGATTATATGGCAAGATCTACGTGACTAACTTAACCGAGTATTGTACGCTCAGGTTCCTCAGTATTACAAGTAGTTTACATTTTTTGTTTTGTTTATAATAATCTAACAACTCACTAACAACTTATGAATATGACAAGGCTCTTAGCTAGTCATATTCAATATACAGAATACAGTAATGCCTACACACAATTTATAATGGCTTCTTAAAAATTACAAAAAATTATATAAAAAAATCATGTTTATACCACAACCCTTTTAACATATCAATCCTAACAACGGTTTCAACAGATTAACAATAGACAAGAAAATTACAAATTTAAGTGACAGAAACATATCAAAGATACCATAAATTGCATTCAAGAAGAAAAACAATTGAAACTCAAGAAATTTACATACAATCTAAAAACGTTTTACAAATTTAAGAATATTTTCATGAAATACATTAGCCTAGCCCCACAGAACAAATTTAGCATAGAGACATTATTTTGTAATAGATTAAAAGACCCCATACAAGACAAAAAAGCTGGAATTTACAAAATCAATTGCTCTGATTGTAATAAGGTATATATAGGAAAAACAAAAGAAATCTGGAAAGCAGACTAAAGGAACATTTGAAATGTTTACAATAAAAAGAGATGGATAAACGTGCAGTTACACACTATTTCTGAACGACCAACCATAACATCAAACCTAACATTACACTAATCAAACTGACCAGTCATGCAGCAGAATTGGACACAAGGGAAATGATCATTTTGAACATGTCTGAATGACGTATTGTTATTTCTGTTGTGGCGGTCGCCTATAATGGAGGCATCATGTGGCAGTGAAATGTACTTCAAGAGGGTACTTGGTGGCAGTAAATCAAAATTCATTAACTGTTTCCAAAATGAAGATCTTTTCCGATGTATCCTATTTTGCTGCATGACTGGTTGGTTTAATTAGTGTAATGTTAGATTTGGTGTTATGGTTGGTCATCCATAAATGGAATAAAACTGCAGGTTTATCCATTTGTATTTTAAGCATTTTCATATGTTCCTTTAGTCTGGTTTCTAGATTTCTTTTTGATTTTCCTATACATACTTTATTATAATCGGAGCAATTGACTTTGTAAATTCGAGCTTTTTTTCTTGTCATAAAGGGTCTTTTAATCTATTACAAAGTAATTTCTCTCTGCTAAATTTGTTTTGTGGGACTAGCTAATGTATTTTATGAAAATCTTCTTACTTTTGTAAATGTTTTGGATGATAAGCAAACTTCTTGAATTTCAGTTGTTTTTCTTCTTAGACAAGATTTGCATTTTCTTAGATATCTTTGTTGTTTAAATTTTGTAATTTTCTTGTCAACTGTTACTCTGTTGAAACCATTGTTTTTGACTGTATTATATGTTCATATTCTAGATAATAGTTTTGTGTGTTCAGGGATTTGTTAAACTAGCTTAGCACTAGCTTATGCTTATTGTTCACTTGTAAAAATACAGAGAGCAAACAAGTCTATTACTTTATGCACTGTAGCACACACCAACAAACACTGCTCGAAACTTCTCGACACTCAATGCTCAGAGACACCTTAACTGCCTGCTTACTCTCCGACCAACTCACTGAACTGAAGTAAATTGCTTGGTCAGCTTTTTCAGTCTGTTTCATAGTTAGCAAGTTGTGAAAGAAATGTTCTAAAAAGAAATGTCTCTCAAATTTTCTGGATGAATACTCCAAGAATTGATTCCTCAAAATTTCCTGAAATCGAATGGTCTCAAACATCAGCACGACACAACAAAGAGAGATTTATTTCTGGCTTGTTATGTCAGGGTCTGTCTTGAATGTTCCATCTTTTGCTCATCTCTATTGCATATAAAGAAAGTGGTGGTAGGTATTACCTGTGGTAGGTATTACCTGTAGCCTTGACGTATAATAGGAAAGACCAGTGAATGTAACTATGTATGTATCCAAATGACAGAAATAAATCTGTGTTATGTTGAGGCCACAGAGTGCACTGTATAATGCTGTTTAATAATGCAGGTCTGA
The DNA here is from genome assembly GCA_030765055.1 of Mantis religiosa. NCBI lineage: Eukaryota > Metazoa > Arthropoda > Insecta > Mantodea > Mantidae > Mantis > Mantis religiosa. The sequence goes on along the minus strand of CM060957.1, from coordinate 119,993,101 downwards.
TGATGGGGATAAAATCAAACAAAATTAATGAAGCTACAGAAAGCAGGATATAAAAAGTGATCTCTACATAGCATTTTGCCCGCCTCGGTAGCATAGATGATAGCGTGTCTGCCTCATGTTTAAGAGGCCCCAAGTTCGAATCTCGGTTAGAGTTACCTGGATAAGGTTTTTCCGGGGTTTTCCCTTATTCTGAAAGACAAATGTCGTGTAACTCTAAGCTCCATGAACCCCAGACTCATTTGAGCATCATTTTACACATTTCTTTCATTCATCGTCCGATATGACAATGGAGGACGTAAATTACAAAAGTTACATAGCATTTCAGGTGAGACAATTAAGAGCTTGCTTTACAATCTCACAAAAGGCTTGTATCCCATGAAACTATGAAATACCAACAAAACTTCTTAACACATTAGAAACAAAATGCCTTAAACAATAACAGCATTGTAAACATTTACACAATAATCCTTAAAAATGCATCATGAGATGTTTGTCCATTTCTCACCGTATGTGTGCGATCCAAGACAGCAAATCTATTTCTTGCAACCCATACTGCTGTAACTCCTGAAGAACGCTTGCTTTCTGCAGCATCAGGATTCTGAATGTCAAAGTCCTTAATGAAGTAAAGGTCATAAGAACTGTTCTCCACATTAGGTGTTCTGGTACACAAAAGCACTGCATTTTCAGCTGGATTAAATGACATGCTGAAGAAAAAAGAACAATACTGTTAGCACTTAGTAACATGCAGAGAAACAACCACAACTATCATGTATAATTATGTAAACTTATAGCACTTATAACCTATCTATAATTTCTGGAGACCATGAATAGAAAAAAAGCTTAAATTCAAAACATAAGAATTCTTTTCATTATGATCTTCATTCTTATGATAGTCTTCAAAAACAAAATTTCTGATTTCAAAAGCATTCTTTGCAAAATGCTTTCAGAACAGATACAATTTATACATCATTTGACAAGTACTTTGTCCTACAATTATATAATCAATATTTAATTATACTTCTAGACATAAATTATCGCTAAACCTGAAAGACAATATTCTTCCTAGCTGAATATTTTTAGATTGCTCTCATGAGACACTGACTAGTCTTGCATCCTGTGAAATTTCAAAATTGTGGTTAAAATGCTTAGTGGAAACTTTAGTGTAGTAACATTCATCCTAGCAGAAAGCAGATGAGGATGCTCAATATGGCTAGTGGGCAAGGAAACAAACATTTTACCTCTTGCCCTTCCCCATCACCAACACAGTCCACTCAGTATATGATACATGGGCCACTTAGTATACTTTTTAGTGCCTATTAATACAGTTTGTAAAAAAAAAAAAATTCTATTAACCCTTTCACTGATATGGACGTCATATGACGTCCAAGTTAAAATGCCCCAAACCGATATGGACGTGTATAGACGTCCTGCGCATACATGCATTTAATGCTCATGTAACGCCAATTATTTTAATCTTGCTGTTTTACAATAAATTTAAATTAGTTCTATAAGGAATGTAAACGTATCCTTAAAGGTTTCTTTTTGAATTGTACACCTCCAAACCTGGATAAACACCCAAGGGCACATATGCCGATTCACACCCAATAATATTGGTTTCCTTGCGAACTTCTTTTTCGCAACACACTACACATTTTCGAAATGGTTACAAGCTTTTTGGGTGTGGGTGGTATACTTTTAGGAAAGTGTTTTCTCTCAAGTATGAGGGATGATGTGGTGAATTTTGCTACCCCCTAGTATAAAGAGGCCTCTGAGTATTATAATACTCAATTAGGTTACGAGCTCTTTATACGCGCAAGTACAGGTAGATGAATGTCTTTTACAGCTCTGAAAATTACTAAACAACTGTGCATAGTTACATCCAGTGGTATAAAAATACTTTTTTTTTACCATTTAACTCTTTTCCGTAAAGAGGGATAGCTGGTAATAGCTGATCCGTATCACGCATATTTGACCCGCCATTTCCCCAAACAATGGAGTAGCTAACATGCCAGCTGTAAACCAGTACACGTCACTGCTACGTATGCCCTAAAGATCTCCTTCATAATCGTACAACAAATCTTCCAGATTTTCTACAGTAATATCAGAAGCCTGTACACATCATACCCAAGCTAATTTATTTGCTACATTACCGGGATAAGCCATGGTTAACATTGAAATTTAACAATTTCAAATGTGCCATACATTTAGCTCTTGATAGCTACAAGAAATCGCTCTGATCAAAGAGAGAGTATAAATAACTGAAATACAGAGCGAAAACTGCTGCATAAGGCTACTAGAAACCTTGGTTGAGAAACACTGTAATAACAGATGCTGACAGAGTTTTCATTCCAGTGTGTGAGTGTGTGACGCAACATATTCTCGTCATATTATCGCTTGGCATAGCATAAATAAACTAAACTTGAACCTGAGAAGTCGCTTACGTAGCTATACATACATACTATGGCTCGTATACACACAAAACAAAATGATTCACATATTAGGCGCGTTCGGCACAAAGAATGGCTTTTGCTACAGTGAAACAAAGTAGTGAAATTTCAACAATTTATTAATGTAGTCTCTACTTTATTGTTACTGTAGATTTATACTGCCTTTAATGAGTTTTAAACCAGTTTTTGTTTCGTTTAAATAACTTAATAAATATGGAAGATACGGAATTGTATTTATGATGCATTTTTACAGCATTTAACAATTTAAATGTCCTGTTCTGTTTATTGGGTATCCGTTGCCGGCCCCTGAAGGGTTTAAATGGCCATCCGCGAAGCGGTTAAAACTAATACATTTAGTGGTCATTACCTACTGTTACATTTAGATCTATTTGGGGACTTGAAGAGGAAGCTGGTAAAGTCAAACACTTATGTGGTAAATAAGGTATGCATTAAAGACGTACAAATTTACACAACATTATTCTACATTTGGTTAATGATATGGGCATTATACTGGAAAATCGTGTGCTGCACTTATATCAACTCAGAATGAAACTACATTATGATAATGATCACAATTGTGAAATGGCTGTTTATCTTACTTATTGTAAGGCAGTTAAGATCTTTCAAAGATAGCAAATCAGCAAAAGAGTATAAGATTATGGCAGCCCAGGTTGTATCCACAAAAAAACAGAAGCTCTCAAATCCATCACCTTATTGCCATCTGCAGTAATGTGACACATAGATGATTTTCCAACAATGTTCAGGAACAATAGCTGGATATTTGTAGCACCTTTACTTGCTATTATTGAGCACTAGATGGAAGCACCAACATTTACGATATAGTCCAGTTAGTAATTTTAGTTAGGACTTATAGATTATTACCTTGAAATTAAGGAAGAACTGCTAGAACTAATTGCAATAAAGAACAGTACTACAGGTATGCATATACGAGCTATGTCTAAAAAGTATCCAAATTATAACTGAGCAAAATAGATTATTTACCTGATGGGATTAGGACCCTAATCCTTTCAAAGTAGTCATCTTGAGTGTTCACACACTTAGCCCACTGCTCCTTCCACTTCTGAAAACAATTTTGGAAAGCTTCTTTTGGGATGGCATTCAATTTCACTGTTAAATTCCTCATTATCTCCTCTCTGCTCTGAAAATAGCATCCTTTCAATGGCATCCAGTTTCAACAACCAGAAGTTGCAAGGAGCCATGTCTGGAGAGTAGGGAGGTTGGTGAATGACTAGAGGTTTTGCCAAAAAAAAGTTTGGATCAGTTGTGATGAATGTGCTGGAGCACTGTAATGATGCAAATGTCAGGTTTTCATCTTCCAGAGATCTGGTCTTTTCTGCTGAACTGCACCACAGAGACAGCGGAAAACATAATGATTGTACTCCTTTGTAACTGTTTGTCCTTCTGGTGCATATTCATGACAACTCCACAGATAAAGAACACTGTTAGCATCACTTTGTTTTTGCTTAGCTCCTATATGCTTTTTTCAGCCTTGGAGGTTCAAAATGCTGCCATTGCAACGACTGTGCTTTAGTTTCTGGATTGCACCCACAAAACCCAAGCTCATCTTCAGTTACCATAGTGTCCAAAAACTCAGGTTCAGTGTTGCAAATGTCCAACAGTTCTTGTGCAGCCTCAAGACTGTTTTTTCTGTTCTGCCGACAGAAGTTTGGGCACAATTTTTACAACCTCTCTGTACCTGTTCAAAGCATCACACAAAATTGCATTTGCAGAATCTTTACTGATCCCAATGTCTTCAGCAATCTCTTGTATGGCCAAACACTGATCTCCCAGTAACACATCTCTCACTTTTTCAACAGCAGCATTTCAGGCAGTTTGTGACTTCTCAGGATGCCCATCACTCTTCACCAAAGTATGGCATTTCTGAATGGGTTAAACTTCTCTTTAATTTGTGTTAACCCCATAGCATCATCCCCAAATACCCGTTTAATTTTACAAATTGTTTCTTTTTTAAAATCACCTAGTTTTTGGAAAAATTTGATGCAGTATCTTTGCTTGTTTTGTCTTCAGAGAAAACTAAATCCAATGAACACTTGTAAGTCCTCACTTGGCAACCTGCAGCCAGCGACTGACACACGAACGCAGTGAGAAAATTGAAGCATGCACGTTACGGTTCCTCCTGCCAATATGCACAGTGGCACCACCTTAGCATCACTACTTTACACGGTAAAAATTAAGGTTGGATACTTTTTAGATGGCATTGTATTTGCATGTGTTCAGATGCCCTTAGAGAAGCAGGACTTTTCTGGAATAAGTTAATGTTAGAAGGAATCGACAGTACAATGACCATAGGACTAGGTTAAAAAATGAATGTGTAGTGTTTAATGCCTGCTTTTACTACATGCAGCACTATAGGCTGTGATACTGATACATGAAATGAAGATGGAGCACTGGTTGGAATGAGATGGCAGGGGAAGCCGGAGATCCCAGAGAACACCTGCCCCAGCCCCATGTTGTCCACCGCAAATCTCACTTTGTGGTTGCCTGGGATCGAACCTAGGTTGCCTTGGTGAGAGCCGAGTGGTCTAACCACTCGGCCACAACATGGCCTGACTAGATTAAAGGAATGTATTTAAATGAGCTGAAAAGCATTAATACCACCCATTTGATCAAATTTGTTCACTATATTTGGTATGAGCACAAAATGTGCAAAAATGGTAAGTTAAATAATGTTATGAGAAATTTAACAAAAATAAGATATGCTATAAATTCAAAAGGTCTCATGCAGTGAACGTGGTGATCTAGCCTGTAATAGGAATAATTGGTTGAGTTAAGGGATGTCTTGCACAGATGTTTTGAATACAAGGAAGAAATATCTCATTTTATGAATGAGTTTACTAGCAGAAAATGGGAGTGTGATCTAGTCATCCTATCAGATATCACAGAACATTTAAACATATGAAATAAATGTGTGCAAGGTAAAGGGAAACTAATTGTACAGATGTATCTCAAACGTTACAGCTTTGTGATTAAACTGTTGCTACAGGAATGTCTGTTCAATATTAACACTGTAATCATTTCAAGATCCAAGCATCTGTAGCATTATACACGTAACATTAATAATTTTCAATTTTATTTTGTAATACACCAATATTCATTTTATTTTCAATGCTAAATTAATAACAACAAAAGATTTTCTTTCACTATGTCCCTTACAATTCATATTCTTTTACATGATTTCAATTGCTGATTAGTGAATTCAGGCTGAAATTCTTCCCCAAAACAATCTGTAATAAGCATACAGAAAAATAATTTACAATTACTAATTTTAAACCTGTAGCAGTTTACCACAGCATTTCAATATGGAAAATAATACTAAACCTGTGAGCGGGAGTGCGACCACCACCTCGCAGTTTCATTACAGGAGCATCCTTCGAGCTGTTGAAGTCCAGTTTATGCAGAAAATGATCCTTCACATAATATAACATGTTGCCATGCACAGCATATGCTGGTCTCTCGCGCTCCAACTGTAACATGCACAGGACATTGGCAGCTTATGACTATATATTACTCTTAATAGTTATAATACAGAGCAGTAATGTTATGGCACAGCCTGGGATGGATGATGCATGTGTGTTCTAAATGCATGCTACTAAATGGAGGTTTTCTATTGTAAAACTCCCATGTTATCTGCTTGTAATAGTGACATGCACTAGAATGAGTATTAACCCTGTTGTAACGCCAATATTTCAATTTTTTCCTCTGTTAAAACAGGTCTTATTTGCTGCTTAGGTTTAGTATTTAGCAACCTTTTTGTCCTAAGCATATTCACAACCAGATAACTGTTGAGTGGCAAAGCATGTAATGAAGCACTGAAAGTGTCGCTTCCCCAAGAATTTCAGGAGAAAAAGAACATAAAATGCATACCCAACAATATTTTATTTGCTCTGGATACATTTTAAAAATTTATTCGCTAACATCCACAGTGCTGTGATAACTGGCCAGCTGCTGCTTAAGCTTGAGTGAACATTTCCGCAAGCTCAATCAATACTGAATATTTCTGTATTCACACATTCGTAACCTTGAATATCATGCTTCATAGGTTTCCAGAAGCAATCACGACTTCGATAGGAAGCACTGATAGATTTTGTCATGTGAAGTCTCTGGCACATGTGGAGAAAAGTTTACTTTTTTTGTTTTATGGGCATTTTTAAATACAATTCTAAGTACATTTCAATAGCATTATCAATAGTATTTTACGTAAACTGGTATTTAGTGGTGATAAATAGAGTTTTGTGAAGTTTTAAATTATTAGCAAAAGTGTGTAAATTGCATATGTTCTCCATATCAGATTAACAATTCACGTTGTGTGGGCCAGTTTTTGAAAAAATTAGAATGTCTGAGGGAGAGGGAAAGCAGGAATATGTCTGCTTGTAGTGGGAACAGTCTTACAACGAAGAAGGGCCTATCTGTGACTGTACAGTAGAAAGAGTGCTGAAGAGTAGCTTTAGTTCTTTGAATTATCAGGAAGAACTAAGTATAATTAAAAATGACAAGATAAAATAACCTTCTTAATAATGATATATAATGCAAAGCAAAGGTGTTAAAACATTTTGTACCACTTTAATGAACATATGTATGATACAGTTCCATGGTTATGTGGGTGTCATTGATTGCCAAACTTGTTTTGTTGGCCATGCTTGCTGTTTCAGATGGCTGTGCATATATAAAATCTGTTATTCTCCCTTATTTTAAGGAAAATTATTAGTTGGAGCTTCCCTCGCTTTGAAAGTCATGCCTCACCACTGAAATTCTGTCAGTATTTCAATTGGGATCTGGAATACTAGGAACTGTCTCCTGAAATTATCTACATACCTGTCTACATGATTCACCTTTCACATATGTATCCTACATAAAAATTCTTAGTTTGGTGTGAATTTTTTGCACAGTATTTCAGTGAACTAAAAAAAGGACAAAATAAGCAAAATGATAAGATTACTCTGAAGTAATTAAGATACAACACAAGTGTTGAATGTTGAGATGCACAACAAACATACTCTGGCCTTGACAGTACATGAAGTAGGCAGTAACTTAAAGTTGACATTCAAAGCTATAAGTACAGCTTCTAGCAGGTCATTCACTACTATTGAGCTAGCAGAACAAAACCAAGGTCTCTGCAGTGTAAGTGAATCACACATTTACATGATGATGGCCAGGACACAAAATGACTGCTCTATAGTATTCTACCAACAAAAAAACAAGTAACAATAAATATATATTCTCTTAAGAATTGTTAATTGTTCATAAATATGGGGTCACAAAATATTTTCTTGCAACCCAACAGCAGCTTAGCACAAAGTTTTGAGGGCAGTAACTCCCATCAAAACCAACAAAACCGAATTTCACCTAGAAAATTAAAAGGATTGGAAGAAGTCTTATTGATTGTCCCAGGAATCAGCATACAGTTAGTCACACTAGACCAGAGAAAATACATTTTCAGCTTTGTAAAATAACTACAGTATAGTATGGTCTGAAAAGTTCTCGGCCTGATAGTGAAAAACGACACTTCATGCTTTCAAAGTAGTTTTATTTTTCAACATAATCTCCTCTAATATCAATAAATTTTGTCCAGTGGTGTTCCAATGCCATTATCCCTTCCCTATAGTGTTCCTCTAAAGTGCAGCAAAGTAACCATTTACAATCAAATTGCTTCTTCATTGGACGAAAAGAGCATACCAGAGAGGAATTTCTTCAGTTTTGGAAGCAGAGGGAAGTCAGTGGGAGTCAAATTTGGGGAATATGGAGGACATTTCAGTACTTCATAGTGCAGATCTCTCAATTTCCCAATTGACAAAACAGTTTTGTGGGCAGCTGCACTGTCCTGACGGAAAATATTTTCTTTTTTAACCCAGGTCTGTTTTCATGAATCCAAGTATTCGATTTGATGAGAAGTTGAGAGTAGTAGTCTCCAGTAGTGGTTTTACTTTTTTCAGTCAACAAAAGTCCTTTGGCATCCGAAAACATTGATGCCATGATCTTTCCCACCAATGGCAGTGTCCTTGCCTACTTTGGAGTTGAAGGACCAGCTTCTCTCCACTGCATGACTGCTGCTTGGATTCACGTGTGCAGTGGTGAATCTCTGTTTCATCCATTGAGATGTATTGGTGCAAAAAGTCACTTCTGTTCTTCTGAAAATGCACCAAGCACTTTCCAGAAAGTGCCATGCAAATGTGTTTGTTATCCGTAGTGGGGATACATGGTACCCATCTTGCACAAAGCTTTTTCAAGTATAATTCCTCATGCAAGATATGACAAATATGTTCCTTTTAAATTTCATTAGCAATTTCATATACCTTTGTAGGCCGATCTTCCAAAATCATGTCATACACATTTTCAATGATTTCCAGGGTGGTTACCGTTTTTGGACGTCCTTTGCATGGATGGTCATGGACGCTTTTACAGCCACATTTAAAATCAGCTGCTCGTTTCTTCACAATAGAAACTGAAGGTGAAGAGTACCATACACATTTACAATCTGCAAATGAATTTCTGTAGGTGTTAAACTTTCTTTTACGAAGAAATGTTATCACAGCATGACATTTGAATTTCTCCATTTTCAAAACAATGCACACTTCCACTGATTGAAACAATAGCCTACCATCAACTACTGCCTGGAATTACTTGTAATTTTACATACGGTCTATTAACATGTGTACCAACATAAGGGAAAAAAAAAGTGCAAGTAGTGCCGTGATCTCAGGGTGAGGCCGAGAATTTTTCAGACCACTCTTGCAGCTAGAAGAACCTGATAATGCAAAAAGCAGATATGATAAAGTTCTTAGATTAGAAATGGTTTCATCTATCAGCATACATCACTTCCAGAATTTGAAATGCATATGGTGCAAGAGATACCTTCTATCCTATATAGCACTTATGAAAAGTTTTATCTAATGTAGAAAATCTTCAGCTTTTCTGTATTTATAACACAATTATTTTTAAACGATGATGGGATGGTATTAGTAACAGCAAATAGCACTAAAATTTTCAGCTTATTTGTACATATTTCAGAGATGGTTCCTCCCCATCAACAGCAATTAACTGGCTAGATATGTTTAGTATTTTACGATTAACAAAAGTGAAGCATTCTATTGTGTCTGGCACCTATTAAGTCTGTATACTCTAGTACTGCTGACAGTAATATGATATGAATTAGAGCTTATCGGGTTACCAGACATGAGATGTTTATGAAGTCCGAATTTTCAGCCATGCTCTATGGCCTTCTTCAAATCTTACATTAGCATTATGATATTTACCTTGAAAATGATCATTCCTGCATCATGACCAGCAGCAAACAAATTCAGAGAAGGATGTGCAGCAAGTATCCAGAAGCGCTCATTCTCTCGCCTGAAAGTTCGTAAACAAGTTCTCTTGGTCATATCCCATACACGGATGCTCTTGTCCTCTGAATTAGATAGGATGAGCTCTTGACGAGGATGGAACAATACACATGAGACATTATTGTAGTGTCCTCGGCAAGTGTCCACCTCCCATGCCTGAAAATTATATTAAGAGGAGTATCTTGTGCTGATTGTCATAACTTCACTGTATAGGTAAATGTAAGTATAAATTTCAAAAGTATAAAGAAGATTTTGGTCATGAATAACTAAACAGATGTGGTTTCCTAAATACTTTTTCATTTATTGGAATTCAAGGGAAAAAACAAACAGCATTTTCTTACCTTTCCCTCATTCATTCTCCAGAGTTTAATTTGCCTATCATCAGCACCTGAGACTATAAGCGGCAGATTTGGATGGAAGCATGCCCAATTGACACCCCTGTCATGACCTTCTAGAACATGCTTCACCACTGCATCTGGCTGGCCAAAGAGTTCGGCTGTACCTGGGTTCTTTAAATGATCATCCAATGCACCTGGCCCAGGAGCTACATTTTTCTTGCGAAGACCTGGCATTAATTATGAATGCATTAATTTATTTATTCTTCATTTTCTTAGCATACTTATTCAAATTACAAAATTCTCATAGACTTTAGTATTAGAAATTAAAGACTTCACTTTTACTTAGTATTCCTTAATGCCAATATGTATGGTTACATTTAATAATACAAAGCAAAATATTATTTCAGCTCCAGCACAAATTATATAAATTGGCAGTAATTTAATTTATGAAATCTGATTTTATTAAATTAAGCTTATTGGAAAAAACTGTTGCTTAAGACCTTATTTGGTGAAATAAGCTCCACAGACTCTTTGACTTTTTATAGCTTTACCCATGACAAATAAATGATAATTTTGAGGTATTTGTTAAAGAAGTTATTAAAATATTAGAATTACGAACTGTTGAGTCTCTTAAGCATGAGGAAAACTTAAAACAGAGATAACATTTAGGCAGCAATGTGGAAGAAATTGTAGTGAAGTCAAAATCATGAGAATTGGCTTTAGCTGAATTATATTTCCATCTGTTACAATTACGGTTCATATAATCGAAATATTGCAACTATAGTATTTTTTCAAAAACCATACATTCCCATATGCACAAAGTAGTCCTCTGTCTTTTTTGTTCCCCCCAAACTGATTAAAGAATTTTGTGTGTTATAAAGTATGAAAAAAAATTATAAACTTATACAAGGATTAAGCTGTGATTATAAAAAACTTATGCTGGAATATTCAACCAAGTTTAATAAACAGTAAGAGCAAACCTGAGATATCCCAGACTCTCACAGTCTGATCAAGAGAGGCAGACACAACTAAATCATCTTTGGGATGAAATTGAGCACACATCACATAATGATTATGTCCAGTCAAAATGCAGATGCAAGTTCGACTCTGCCAGTTCCAGATCCGGATGGTCTGATCATCTGATGCACTCAAAATCCAGGGGTACTCATGATGAAACATGGTGGTGCGGATATAGTCAAGATGTCCCAAGAGTGTGAAAATGCACTTTCTCTGTTTGTAGTTCCATACCTATGATAAATACAATGTTTTTGTAACTGCAAATTACTTTAATTTCTATTTCTTTTCCAACAGCTTCTATTAATATCTTCTTAAAATTTAAAAGCCTTCAGAATAGATAACAGCTTGCACCTTCAGAGGACTACAATAAACAATTTTATCCAGAAATTTTACAATAACTCAGATTTAATCAAAATTGTTACAAAGTACTCTAAATTATAAATTATTCCCAAAGGAAAAGAACAGCAATCTGATATAAAATAAACAGCCTTTGCAAGGTGTTTCACTTATGACAAATGAGGCATACAGTTTCAAAATTCTCCTATTCAACCTAAAAAGATTTTCCATCAAATGCAATAAACGCTTACTGACCTTGCTTTTATTCAGAAATGAATATTTGGATGGAATTTTCCAATTTTTCTAGAGCTCTCTGGAACTTTAGAGTGAGGACCAATGGGATCCATTAATCCCTATTATAGTGGAAATAAAAAAAGGTGAATTTAAATAAAGATTTACTATAATATTATGACTTTATTAAGGCAGTCATAATAATATATATTTACCTGCAAAGTAAATGGTGTTGTTTCAAAAAAATTCAGTCAAGTGGACAGACTGTTTATTTCATCACTTAATATTATTTACTACCAACCAGCAGTGCAAAATGCAAGCAGGCATGGAATAATATAAGAATACAATAACCAACACGAGATTCTTTTCTTTATTGCAACAAACATTATTTAAAAACACAATTATTGAATCCACATTACCAAATCTGTAGGAATTTGAAGGAATTTATTTGCTTTTTTTTTTGTGTGTGTGTGCAATTTACGTCTTTCAAAATCAAGTCATATCAGACGATGAATGGATGAAATGATGCTCAAATGAACCCGGGGTCCATGGAGCTACCCGACATTCATCTTTAAGGATAAGGGAAAACCCCGGAAAAACCTTATCCAGGTAACTCACCCTGACCGAGATTCAAACGTGAGGCAGACACGTTACATTTGTTTGCTGTTTGTAATGTTCAATACACATGACCAAATATACTATGAACGTCAGGAGGTCAAAGTAGACATAAATAAAACTACATGCATTTTAACCTCAGCGCACCTTCTTTATGGTATGCTTGGCATGTCCTCCTCTAAATAGTCCCTTGAGAAAGTAATACTACAAAGTTCTAAAAACTCAATTTCTTCTATAGCACAAACTATTGATACTTCTTCTTCTCTACGGCTCTACAGCCCTTGGTGGGCTTTGGCCTCCTGCACGATCCTCCTCCACACATCTCTGTCTTCCGCTTTACTTTTCCAGCCTCTGATTCCGATCATTCTTAGGTCCTCCATTACATCATCTAACCACCTTGTTCTCGGTCTTCCTTTTTTTCTTCTATTATACAATCTTCCTTTCAATATTTTTTTTTGGCATTCTATCTTCCATCATTCTCTCTATATGCCCTAGCCATCTTATTCTTTGTGCTTTTATAAATTTCACAATATCTTGCTTATTTATTGATTCTTCTATTTCATGATTATATCTTATTCTCCATTGATCTTTATCTTTTACAGGTCCAAAGATTCATCTTAATATTTTCCTTCCAAATCTTCAAGTATTTCATCTGCATTGTTTAGGGTGCAAGTTTCAGCAGCATATGTTACTATTGGTCTAATCAGGATTTTATAAATCTTTTATTTTGTCCCTCTACTAATAACCTATTTTTTAATAGTGATAAATTTGCATAATATGCCGCATTTCCACTTTGGATTCTTTCTTTTATGCACTCGTTTAAATTATTATCATTGTTTACAAGTGCTCCTAAATATTTAAATTTGGATACCCCTTCAAATGTTTTGTCTCTAACTACTAGATTTGAAATTATTCTTTTGCTTTTATCTGCTGTCATTTTTATGTATTTAGTTTTTTTCTCGTTTACTTCTAATCCTATTTCTTTAGACCTTCTTTCTAATTCTTCATAAACTTCAACTAACTTTTTTTGTCTCTTACTATTGATACTAAGCATAGCTAATTTTAAAACTAAAAATTAAGGGATTTGTAATTAACTTAACTTATATAGAATAACTCGGGGATGGGAGAGAGGACAAGGAAAATATACAAAAATATGTATCAGCATGACAGAAAGAGCAAGTGCTGTTAAACATAAGCGCCAAAAACCTTTACGAAGAGGAACAAAAATATTAATATTGAACATGCTTAACAAGTTCTATGAGAAATATTCAGAACTTAATATGCTGACTCACATCAGCTGAAGATGTTAGGAACATCCTGACGAAACGTGTTCTAGGTAAACATTAGCAATATATGGAGCACTGAGTACTAGTTCGACTTAAAATTATATCAACTTTATGCTTCATTGTATCATAGTCTTTACTTATAGGAATAACCATAATGTTTTGAAATAATTTTTCTTAACCAATCACAGTTCTGGTTAACCCAAACTTTATCACAAACCCTAGCAAATATAGAGCATTGAGTACTAGTTTGACTCAAAATTATATTACTGCTTATCTCTCATTTGGGAGCTAAGTAAAATTAATCCAAAAATTGTGGTAATTATAACTTTATTTACTAACCTTTATTTTATAATCATCTCCACCAGAAACAAAGAGTGGCTGTTGATTGTGAAAGCAAATTCCCCGGACAGGGCCATCATGCTCATCAAATTTTTCCAACAGGGTGCACATACGATAATCCCAAAGTTGAATGATTCCATTGTGTAAACTGGAAAAAAACACAGTAAGTTCAAACTAGCTTTTACTGAATTGTATAAGTAATTATGGATTATGCATACCATGCCCCACCTACCTAAATAGATATTGCATGGATGCATGCACATACAGTCTTGAACCCAAGATGAATTTGTTAATCATAATTATTTAAGTATGTATGTCCAGAAAACTATGGCATTTGGACTTCCAAATATATATTTCCCTATATTTTAGAGTAAAAATTAAAATCTTCTGAGTTCAGCTTTCTAGGAGTAACTATTTCCCATATTACATTATTTCTCTGCTTTTGTTAATGTAGTTCCTACTGACTGTAGAATCACTATTGCGAGAACTGTAATTAAACTTGCTTCATTTTTGTTGCATCAATGTTTCTGAGTTTTAAAAGGATCAGAATGGTGAACTCAAAAAAAATAAAGTGAGGATTTTGCATTGTTTTGACTGACTTGAAGTGACACAATTAATTTTTTTTTTAATGTTTAATCAGTTGTGTATGCTTTCAATAGTAGAGTGACATAATATTAGTAAGATCACCTTATAGTAGGGCCAGCATGCATGTATGAATGAATGACTTGCTTCAATGTACAACATGAGCATTCATATTCCATAGGCACAAGCTCATCATAAAGCAATTGCATTATATTGAAAGTGAAGCATCTTCTTGATGATGCCACCAGAGCAGCAATATTTTTGCCACATTCATTTGTTTTTGAGGTATGAAATATTGTTTTTTAATAATCCCATGCTCATTAAGACTGTTTATTTTACGACTTGTGTACCTACAGACCTTTATATAAACCCATACTATTTTCGCTCTTACTGCAGTGTACATATAAACACTTCAAATAAACTATTTTAACTACTTGTTGCAGCAAGATTAAAGCAAAACAGGGTGCTTGGTGCTTATAAGCATTGTACAGGGTTGATCTTCTCTCTTCTAGAGCCTGAAACCCATCTGCTTTACTTAGGATGTTTTATTTTATAGCAAAATGATCATCTAAGGACAACATGGTCATCTTCCTGCTACTGGGCATGAGCAAAGTGCACTGCAAACATAAATAAGTGAAATTTGCTGAATTATTTCCACGTCTCACTGCCATTTACAATCTGATTTTTAAAATAAAGTACATGACAGCTGACAAGAAAGGGATGTGGAGGGTAAGATGGAAAGGTTGTTGGCATGGTAATGTAAACAAATGTTGCCACATTGGTTACTCTGGTTAATCACCCATTCCTCAGGTCAGTTGTTAGTTGTGTATGGAAAACCGAGTTTGCTTGAGCGTTCAGTTGCCTTGCATGTTGTTAGCCTACTTTGTTAAAACACTATTAAAATACATCACTATAGAAGCAAAACTTTACAGTTCAAGTTTTAAAAGAAGATACATGATAGCAGTCAAACAGGGAATGTGGAGGGCAAGAAGGAAGGGTTGTTGCT
Organism: Mantis religiosa; assembly: GCA_030765055.1. Lineage (NCBI taxonomy): Eukaryota > Metazoa > Arthropoda > Insecta > Mantodea > Mantidae > Mantis > Mantis religiosa. The sequence continues at coordinate 119,977,528 of CM060957.1, read as the reverse complement.
ATGGAAACATAAACAAAGGTTGCCACATTAGTTACACATATTCCTCAGAACTGGAACTCCATTACCAACCACCGTGGGCACACACTCCACAACTTCGTAGCGTCTACGGCCATCTCCATTAGGGCTCTAAACCAACCTACAATTTGCTATAGAGACCGGAGACCACCTGACTGGCTTGATCTTGCCCGGGTCCACAATGTGCAGCATAACCTTATCCTCTTCACAGTTCCTGCTCTATCTTCTTCAGATCATTACCCCATCCTCCTATCCTTCCCTGGTAAGCCCAACTACAAAGCTCCTCAAGGATTCCAACTCCCATGTAAAACCAATTGGGAGGAGTTTTCGACACAATTGGAACAAATCCAGCCCCCGCAGCAGCCATGTCAAACTCCAGAAGAGATGGACACCACGGTTGATCTCTTCACCTCCCGACTGACTATTGCTATCATAAGCTGTTCCCCAAAATCAAACCATAGCAGATTGAATATTGAACCTCTACCTCAGGCTATCCGTGAGGCGATTAAACAAAAGAACAGGATGTGGCAGCATTTTTACACAGTCACTGCCCAGCAGATCGTCATGAGTTTCGCGAACTTCAGGAGCTGGTCAAACTTCAACTCCAAGAATTATGTAACCAGTGCTGGGAAAATAAGATCTGCTCTCTTCACATAGAGGACAACTACTTTTGGAGCATGACCAAATCCTTACTTCATATCCCTTGCAAAGATCCACCACCGCACCATGGACAGGCATTCGCTCAGTCTGCAAAGCAAAAAACTGAACTACATGCAACCTTTCTGGAAACGACCTTTACGGCCGCTGATACCCCGGGCTAGATCATATCCACGCAGTCACTCAGGAAGTTCAGGCATACCTTTCCCAACCCCATGATGATCTACCACCTCCCTCCATCTCCATAGCTGAAGTGCAATGCCACATAACCAGCCTCCGGCCATTCAAGTCGCCTGGCTTTGACAACAAAACGAACGCGGCGCTAAAGGTTCTACCATACCCTTGGGTGAAAGCATTAACCTTTCTCTTTAATGCAATCCTCAAACTTGGTTACTTCCCAAAGGTCTGGAAGCCAGCAAAGGTCATCGCTATCTGCAAACCTGGGAAAGACGGAACGTCCCAGGAGAGCTACAAACCCATCAGTTTGCGTCCAACACTGAGTAAACTGATGGAAAAACTTATTCTAAGTCGACTAAGGACTATCCTGAATCAACACAAATTTGTCAGAGCGAGAAATTTGGCTTTCGCTCTCAGCATTCCACTCAACACCAACTACTTCATCTGGTCGATGAAGTTTACACAGCCTTTAACAGGAAGCAGTTCGTTTCAGCACTACTCCTAGATATCACCAGAGCATTCGACAGCGTATGGTACGAGGCTTACTCTCCCGTCTCATCACTTACCAAACCCTTTCCTACTTAATTCATCTTATCCTCATCCCACCCCATCAGAGCTGGCATTCCCCAAGGTAGTATCCTGGCACCCACTCTCTTCCTTCTATACATCAAAACCCTACCATCCCTGCCATGCTGCTCACTGTATCTCTTTGCTGACGATACAGCTGTCCCCTCCATGTCATCAGAGCTCAACCTGTATGCTCGCAGATGCCGACCTCCTCACCACCTAGTTCAAATGTTGGCACCTATGCGTCCACCCACAGAAGAGCCACGCCATCACCTCTCGAAGATGAATAGCGGATCTGCCACCAATTTGCCTAGCTGGTGAGGACGTCCATTGGAAAACTTACGTTAAGTATCTTGGTGTTCTACTCAACATCAAATTGACGTGGAGAGACCACATTACATATGTGGCTAATAAAGTTAGCAAAAGAAAGGGTATGCTCTACCCTCTCTATAACCGACAATCGGTGATATCTCTGCCTACAAAACTGCTCCTGTATAAGCAAGTACTCCAACCAGCCATCACATATGCCAATGAAATATGGGGAGTAGCAGCCAAGTCTCACCTACAATGCCTTGAAATTCTACAATCCTGATTTCTCCGCATTGCCACAGACTCCCATTGGTATATCCCCAATTTAGTTATCTGACGAGACCTACGTATCCCCACAGTAACAGACTACATCCATACCATTTCATGTTCCTTCTATCAAAACCTCTAACCTCTCCCACAATTTCAACTCCCTCATCCGCAGTTAGGTATGACATCATCCTGGAGAGAGCTACAAACGCCCGAGGCTGCTTCTAGGCACGTAAAATAACATCAGATGGGTTATATATAACTCCAACCTCATCTTCTGCTGCATATTATCCTTCCTTACAAAACACTCCACTACCAGTAGAGGACCTAGCCCTGATCTGGCTTGAGACCAAAGGTCTGACATTCAGTTCTTCAATGTCCAGTCGTGATGGTCCACTAGCGCCCGAGGCTGCTTCTAGGCACATAAAATAACACATCAGATGGCTTATATATAACTCCAACCTCATCTTCTGCCCTATATTATCCTTCCTAACAAAACATTCCACTGCCAGTAGAGGGCCTAGCCCTGATCTGGCTTGAGACTGAAGATCTGACATGCAGATCTTCAATGTCCAGTCACGATGGTCCTATTCCTCAGATCAGTTATTGCTAGTTGTGTGCAGGAAACAAGAGTTTGCTTGAGTGTTCAATTGCATTACATGATGTAAGCCTACTCTGCTAAAACACTATTAAAATATGTTGTTATAGAAGTACGAATTAGTGGGTAGTAGGATTAGAGGTAGACTGAGAATTCATGGTCCAATACAAAGATCAGCTTATGGTCGGGGTGTTACATTGCACAGCCAAGCTAGAGATTTGTCTATTTTCTTAAGGAATTCTTTGAACAGGAACAGGAGAATTTGCCCTTCACAATGAATCACATAATCCTTTCAACCTAAAGAGAAAATGGACTACAAGTGCCCTTAAGTAAGTGATGTGAGTGTTCTAAAGATAAGCAGCTGCTGTCAGGTCCATCATGAACTGTAACTCCTGGAAAACAAAGACGAGGAGCATTGCAAGTCACATAACTGGATAGTTTTCAGTTAGATGCCACAAGAAGGCACATCTATGACCATTACACCCAAAAGGAGCTTCCTACCACACATAAGCTTCTTTCTTCTTTTAAAGAAGTGGAATAAAGCCTTAGCTCTTTGAACAAAGTCCTGCATAATCTGGGATTTGAGTTTAAAAAAAAAGACATACTCAAAAGATCAGATATTCATGAATTATTTAAAAATATTCACACCTGGATGAGGTGAGATAAACTCAAACCCTTGTTATATCTTTCAAGTACTGAGAGGGTAAACTTGCTATCTTGATGACTAGTTAACTTGGAACAACTACAATGAAAAACTAGAAAGTAAATTAAGCTCAGGACTTTTTGTGTTGCGATCTTTAGCCAATTTTCTCTCAGTAGATACTAGTAAGTTAGTATATTTTGCACCAATATATTCACACATTTCTGATGGCATCGAGCTGTGGGGACACACTTCCAAATTAAACTTTAACAGAATTTTTCTCCTACAGAAAAGAGCTATCAGATACCTGGCAAAAATAACATATACGAGTTCATGCAGGCCCTATTTTCAAAAATTGAACATACTCTTCCCTGCATATTTATTCTGCGAACAATACTTTTTGTACATAACAGGAATATAACCTCCACTAATTCCGATGTCCACGCATATGAAACAAGGGGATATATATGTGTGTGTGAGTGAGAGAGAGAGAGGGGATGAATGACAACTTTTTGACAATGTTTGTAAAACATAATATAAAATGTCTGTATTATGTTATAGTGAACAATAAATTGATTGACTGATTGATTGATCTACTTCTTGGCAACACTGCAACTCCCCACATGGAGAAAGAGATGAGCTTCATGTATCTCTTTTAAAAATCGGACTTTAGCTACACTATCAATGCCTCATAGTTGCAACCAAAAGATTTACTCCTTTTCTTATTACACCCCTCAGCTATGCTTTATGACTTAGGACTCTCAATCCCTTGATTACTCTTTATGGCTTAGAACCCTCATATGCTGGCAGCTGTTTACAGCTATGCATTTGCAAAATAGCCCTCAAGAGAGCAACAGCCATCTGTCTGTAAGCTGAAAAATGACATTAGGTTCTCATTACAAGTAGCTAGTGATTAATATAAAAAAAATCATTAATACTGAAAAATACATATAACATTATATATAAAACTCGAAATTTATTTCACTTTAGAAGTTGTGATTTATTATTTTATACTCTTTTCTTCACATTTGTTTATAAGTTCGCATTTAAATTTGAATTCTATTATTATTGTCAAAAATATTGTTCAAAAAAATATAATTCTAACCACAAGGTAGTTTTCACATACAATAAAAGTTTATAGAGTAACTTTCAAAGCTGTTTGAAACTTAAGGTATGTTAAGTTCCAAGTATGTCAAAGCCTTTCGAATTCCTAATCACATTCTGTTTTGTCACCATACACCTGACATACACCTAACCTCAAACTGCTTGACAGCTTTGAAGTCTAAATAAAAGCTCCTGCCCTGATGTTCTGCCCGTACAATACTTCCCAAATGTTTAAGTTCCAAATATATGATGTAATTTTATTGGGTATATTTATCATAATAAACTGCAATTCCTAAGATATTCCAAGTTCCGGCAAATGCCGTTTACTGGATTCTAAATACAATTAATTGATACCTTGCCAACACCCATGGTCGCTTAGGATGAAAGGATAAACCTTTCACCCTCGTAGATTTGGTTTCAAACTTTGTTAACATTATCCAGAATGTCAAATACAAATATTCACTTTCCTTTCTCACACAACACGCACAGTTCACACGTCACCACAACAGGACACCAACCTTCAACACACCAACCACAGGTTACTAGATTACACCAACCACAGCTTAATACACCTACTTTGTCACTAGATTCCCCAGATTCTGTTTCATTTGTGATCTCAGTTATTTTCCTCCCATATCGTTCGATGGCAAACTCGAATCATTTTAAGAATGGAATACACTGTTACGAATTCTTGCAGAATAGGAACTTTCATTCGAATACATGCTGCTAATAAAGAACACTTGCTTGTATTCAAAACAAATTCTCAGATACTACAAACAAGAACATTTTCTTGCATTCGAAAACAAGTTCTGGGATACTACAAACGTGAACATTTGCTTGTATTCGAAAACAAGTTATCGGTTGCTGCTAATCAAGAACTTTTATTTCAAATGATGTATGGGAAATAAAACGACGGTTAGTATCAAAATACTGAGTGCACTCACATGTTTCTATTTAAGATTCTGTCGTGACTTAAGTGTAAAGCACCGAGTGGGATGTTTCAGGCGGTTTCGTCTGAGGTTCGCATTTGGGAGGATCGGTTTTGATTCCCGTGGCCAACCTACCTGACAAATGGGTTTTTCGGGAGTTTTCCCTGCTTACAAGAGGAATGCTAGGTAAGTTACTTACCTCCCCCAAATTCCCTGCAGGTACCTCTATTTCATCTCCATCATCATTCCACATCATCTCTCATCTATCCTCTGCACTCTTGGCAGACGATCGCCCTCTGTCTCCTCTCACCTCAACCTTCCTCCCAGGGATGCCCCACTTGGAGATATAGATACAACAGACCAAAGGTGCTCGCAGTGCTGAATCCCCTCCGTACGATTCTATCCAGCACTTTCAATAGCTAAAATATTTTTTTTTTTTTCAGATTCTTTGGAACAACATATTTCCTTTTACATTTGCTATATGACCAGTCCGCTCGGATGGCACTGAAGTGCTGGAATGTAAAGACATTTTAAGTGACGCTCAACGTCACATAAAAAATTTTGTTTATAAGAGGTTCAGAAATACATCGTAGTAACTTAATTTCTATTTATTTACGAAGTTATCTCAGCCGTTAAGACTAATATATGAATAAAATATGAAATATATTTTCTAGATTCTCTTCATATCAGTTGCCCTGCTCACACATCTTTCTTAGAAATGCGATTTATATCTATAGTACTATATGCGTGTATTAACTATACATCATTTGTTAGTCAATTACATATTATTTTCATTATGAAAGTATTTTCAATAGGACTTTATAACTTCGGTCCTTTTTATATGACACCTTGATTTTCAATCGTATGACAGCATTATAAACATAAATTTGATTTCAAATTTTTAACACAGTTATTCATTCATTGTACTTAGATATCCCGTAATGCAAATTCCTGTTTCTCATGATTTACCGAGCGGGATGGCTTCGGCGGTATCGTCTGTGGTCCGCCTTCGGAAGGCCCAGGTTCGATTCCCGTGTCCGACCTACCTGTTCCATGGATTTTTTCGGGGCTTTCCGGGTCGCTAGCTGAATGCTGGGTAGGTTAATTACATCCCACAAAGGTCCAGTCCCTCCATTACATCTCCATTATCATTTCACATCATCTCTCATCTGGTAGTTTCTTTCAGGGTAGAAATGTCGGCGGGTGTCTCGGCAGTGCGTGGAGGGATGGTATGCTCTGAGATAAACCACTTCCTCCTCCATTAGGTCGGTTTCCAGTCTCCGTGCCTCTCTGGGACCACTTCGGCATCACCAGCCAGGGAACTTTGGGACTGGGCTGCTGGGCTCGTTGTCTTCTCGCAGTAGGGGAGCGTGTTCATTGCCCTGGCTTGTCGGCAGAAGTCTCTATCTAAGTAAACTGTAGGGACCCTACCCTCAGCACTGTCGTGGCTTCTGGAGGCGGCCGCCCTCTGTCTTCTCTCGCCTCATCCTTCCTCCTGGGGATTTCCACTTGGGGGCATAGGCACAATGGGCCCAGCATGATGGTCTACATACCTTATCCCCTCAGTAGTGAAATCCTAATCCTTCGCATGATTTAGTAATTTAAATATTATGATCACATATATTAAATAATTGTTTGGGAACAGTCCGATCGCTTTGGGATGTAAATGGATCCATTGCCTGCAAACAGTAGATTGTGACTTTGTGGGCTCGCAGAATTAAAAGTCAAATTTGCTGAAATTCAAATCGTTCTTTATTTGGGTAGAAATACTCTCACAGTAACAGTATTACATCACATAATCACAATCTACCAAAGTTGATGACCACACAGCGTTCTGATTACATCTGTTTACAACACTCCTGTTATAACATCTGTTTTTACGACTTCACGACAGCCTCTCGGTGAGTCGTCGCTCCCTTAAATATGTCATTCATAATTCGAGACTGTTCTGTAACAATCAAGGAATCGAATGTTCTACCACCTTCCAGAAGCGTAACTTAATCTGTGCCGACAAGTCCTTTATCTCCACTATCTTTATTTGCCGGCTCTGTGTGTACACAAGCCGCGCTATCGTAGATGACGGGTTCGCGACAATATTTTATCTACTACTGTAACCCTGTCCTGTCCTGTCCTAATTCATACGACGTTTGTCAATCAGTTCACTTCTCCCCTCTACGCTGCCTGACCTTTAAGATATGAATCTTTGAGCACCAATCACAATGAATGAAATTGAATCGATATCTGGATTCAGATTCCAGTTCAATGCACCTGGACCTATCCGAGGACAGTATTCGTGACAGCAATCAGAACAAACGCAAACGAGAACTTTTCGTCATTCGGGAAACAGTCAGGTTTCGAGAACATCCAAGAATTGAATATATCAAGTTGCTTTCGTATTGGAAAACTCCCATTACTACTCTGTGCTACAAGGGCATTCTTAACTGTTATGGACGCTCTATAATACTGTGGTTCTCAGCATCTTATTATCTCAGCTTAACCTCGTAGAAAAGTCTCTTTTTCAGACTTAAGATTGTTTTAGGTATCATAAATATACTACACAGGACCACCCGGTTTGAACCACGGGAACCAGAGGCTAATGCAGCTTCCTCTATATTACCCCAAGATCACGGAGGACAACATGTACAAATGAGAATTTCCGCTACAGAAGATTTAAACCATATTCTGGAGCCAAATGGAAAAGAAAAACGTGCAACAGAGTAACCTATAGCAATAGTAAATATGCAAAATTATGGATTAATACGCAATACATTACCAGAAAAAGCTCAATGTACGCTATATATTTTCAGAAAATTCAGTTGCACCAACAGGATTAAACCTACCCACAAGAAGGAAAAAGAAATATAAAGGCACTGAACTCAAGGAGTAAAGAATTTCTGCTATCCGAGAAAAAGAAATCAACAATGTCAGTGGTGCTCGTATAGGATTTTTAACGACAGAAAAGAAAAATAGAGCAAAGTTTCCTTATAATTTCCTTCAAGCTTTGAGAAGCACACAGTCCAAGAAAATAAAGCCCATAATAAATGGAGACCATTAAAATACAAATACGTAACTCTTAAAAGTAAGGGAAGCAAATTAACATAAATCAAATGATTAATAAAGCTTGCCGCTCCAACCAGGTTTTCGAAAAGCATCTAACAGCCACTAATGAAGTATAAGAAGATTAAACATATTTAAAAACAAGTGTATAATGCAGTGCAATGTTACAAATAAGTGAAGATATTCAATGCTGAAAATACTATACAAGGACATCCCTTCGGAATTGACAGGTTCTTTAATTGCTCACGAAACTGCTGAAGAAATAATGTCACGACTAGTGCACAGTTTGGCTAGCGAAAGGGACGATAATAACCTACGCAATACGGTGCCTGGAATGATGTAAAGAAAGTACTATGCATAAGGGGTAAACTACACATCATCTTTGTTATGTAAAGTCTCCAAATGGTGAGCAAATAGCTAATTATGAATGAAATAGCATTCCTTATTGAATATCAAAACCACGAGGTCCAAATTGATGACAGCAGAGCAGCATCCAGCATACTGGAATGAAGTCACTTATTTCTCCACCTTGTGACATTGAAGTCATGGATGAAATAGCAGCTATCGCTACAAAGTACTTGCAGTCTACGTACATGTATGCAGGTGATATGGTACTGGCGTTTGCGTCGATTCAGTAGCTACAAACAGTATTTGATAATGGAATGGACAATAATAATTGGAATGCCAGCAAATATTTTATTAAGTTGGTCATTCGTTTTTACCACAATTACTGGAACAATAAATATTAAGGATTATTTTACGTGCAAAAAGAATACTGTAACGTCAGGTTTAATCTATATCTATATATAGTTTTGAAAAGTGGCCACTTTTAACTTTCTCTACTACGTTCAATACACATAGCTTGCATATACTTCTAAAAACACTAGATACCAGATTTCTGGCGAAATGCATGTTTTGAGACTCCCTGAATTAAAAAAAAAGAAAAAGGTCTGTTATGTGTATGTGAGATGAGCAGTTTAACGCCAGCTTTTACTATATACGGCACTGCAGGCGGTGTGTGTGTGTGTGTATGTGTGTGTGTGTGTGTGTGTGTGTGTGTGTGTGTGTGTGTGTGTGTGTGTGTGTGTGTGTGTGTGTGTGTGGTGTGTGTGCCTGTTGTGTCTGTCGGTCTGTGAACAGCATAATTCAAAACATAGAATCGGTTACATATCATACTAGTTATTTAAATCCAGCATCTTCCATGGATGCGACGAAAAGATTAGGAAGAGTTTTCGGAAACTTTGATTTTATCAAAAAATGTCGCTGATGATTTTGATTAAAATACTACATATTTAAGAAACTTTCAATGAAATGTATATTTGGAAAACTTTGGGCTTTCCTCAAAAATTCTCTTCATTCTGGATGACATTTGCTTAATTGGTAGACAGAGTTGGACTAGGTAACGGAGGCGACAGTTTTCATATCTATCCACAATTGGATCGTTTGAGGGACGAGTGGGGGAACCGCAGGTGACGTGTGGCTTTAGGAACATGAAGTAAACAGAAGAATATGAGCTTTCATAAACATTTTGTATAAGAGCAGATGAAGTAATGTGAGAGCGCAAATCAGATTTCTCAATTTCCTTAATATGTGCATTTCCTCATAACTCGTATTTTCTCTTAACATGCTGGTCAGGAAGACTAATAGGAAAGGAGAGACAAAAATGAGATTATGCCAAGTGAATGGCAGATGTATTTCAGAAATCTGATTGGGATGGGGTGTATAGAAAGCAACTATAAGATGGAGGTAGGGCCAGGTGTATTGATGAATGAGATGTTAGATGGAGAATTTTCAACAATGGAGGTTCACAGGCAGCTTAAAAGGCTGAAAACAGCAAAAACAGTAGCATGGATGGAATTCCAGGGGAATTTTGGAAAATATATGGGGATACGCAGAAAGGTTTGAACATAATTACACGAGAACTGAACGGTGTGAAAAACAGTCATGACATACCGGATAGTTGGAAAATAAGTTTGATTGTGTCAATATATAAAGGGAGCAAAATACAATCCCGAAAACTATAGAGGAATAAGTCCATTATCCATATTGGGGAAAATATATACAGGGATATTAGCAGAAAGACGGAACGTTTGGCAGAAGAGGAAGGGAAACTAACAGAGTTTCAATCAGGATTTAGGAAGAGTAAAAGAACAATAGACAATGTGTTCATAATTAAGACAATCATTGACTAATATCTGGGGAGGGAGGAAGGGTATATATGTTTTATGCTGACTTTGAGAAAGTCAGAGGGGCACTAGCATGGAAACCAAGAAATAAAGGAGTAAGCGAAAAATTCATAAAGGAAATTCATAAAATCTATAAAGTAATATCATTTTGTATAAGGCAGGATCAAGAGAGTGTTACGGAAGGGGTAGAGCAAAAAATAGCTTTAAGGCAGGGTTGCAAATGGAGTCCCATATTATTTGTTTATTGATAACATCCTGGAGAAAGTGGCGAAGAGAAGAAGATGATGAGTATCAGGGCGCTCAACTGCAGAGGTCATCAGCGCCCTTTTTAAAACAAACTGGTCATGGCGAAAACCAGATATAAATTCCTCTAAAACACTATAAATATGTCAATACATAACCCGGTAATAGGCAATAAAGAGATTCCAGGCTTATTACATGCAGAGCACCAGAACTGCGCTCAAATGACACATTTTTCCCTCTATGATCTACTGTAAAAAATTAATATGAAACATATTCTATACTCTCATTTTATATATTCAATAATGTATGTCACCAACCATGCTATATTTTATATTTTGCCAACATACAAAATATTTACAACTCTTACGTTCTCCAACTCTGAATTTAGTGTGTTTCAGGTCCACCTTTTTTCGGTAGTGGAAGATTACCAGCCATCTGTGCTCAAATCACTGATTTTTCCCTCTATGATCTACTGAAAAAAATAATATTAAACAATCATAGCTGGAGTTTAAAAGTTCAACTAGATGAGAGTATACGGCGCCTCTGTTGACTTTTAAATTACAATCCTGAATAAACATAAAGTAAACATAGCAAAAGGTTGGTCGGGCAAAGCCAGACACTAATGGGCCATGATATTGTGACTTTAAGTATTGTTTGCAGAAATTTAAAATGCTCTTTATTACAAGTAAACACACGCTTTGTACAACCATGACAGCAGCATAATGACCTAACATACACAAACGCAGTCTACAATGTCTCTCGTTGCTTCACCACAAGTAAACAAACGAAATAAATCACTTGTGGTACACTTGAAATAGCTGGACACAATTAACAGCTCACTAGCAACTGACTCGCAACTCTCACACTGCGGGCTTTTATACCTCCAAACATTGTTCTAGAAAGCCGCCGACGTTTCAAGGCCTTTCGCGGCGCAGCGACAGAAAGATAGAACTATCTCTGTTTCTTTAGCTCTCTCCCTGTTTCTTTCTCTCTCTCTCTCTCTCTCTCTCTCGGCAAGCGTTCAGAGCTTGCCCACTGCCAGCTGCGGCTTGCGGCACTATCTGTCTCTTTCCTGCCCACGCGGGACCAGCACTGGCTTGTCGCAACTCCAACGAAATAATGCGATCGGTGAAAATATATCGAGTAATAAATTCAATTAATATTATTTTAGAAACTGAACAATACTTTTCATATGGACGCTAAGTCCATATATATTTCTGTCCTCCAACGTTAAGTCACATCGGATGATCAATGGGTGAAATGATGCTCAAATGAACCCAGGGTCATGACCTCTTGAATGTGAGGCAGACACGCTACTATCACGCTACCGAGGCAGGCATACTCGCATATAGTCATACACAAATATATCCTAACTTGGAAAGACACAAGAAAAACTGAATGTCAGTTGGAGCAATTGCACCTAATAGAGTAAATGACACTGCACCAATGTTTGATAATATTGTATTAATTTACTATTATTTAACATAAGTGTGACAGTTAACATAGCTTATTAAGCAGTGGGAGCTTAAAGCAGTATTTGTCATGATGTATGAATCAATGGCAGAGGGGGATGGGTGCAGCACTTTGCACTAACACCACACGTAGGAATTAGTAGTGGTACGGGATCTATGCATGCTCATATTAGATGAAGTGGATACCTTTATGTGTGATGGGTGCATGGTGGTATCTTTTCTGATGGTGGTTATTGCTCCTTTAGACGTGTGCTCTTCACAGGACACCTATGAGTGGTGTGCTGCTCCTTGTACGTAGAGTATGCTTTCCTCTTCTGGTGGTGCTGCGTTTTCTGGTTGTTGAGGTAGTTTGGAGCTTCCTTGCTATTCTTTTAAGTCCGTAGATTGTTCAATTCAATTCAACTTATTTATCCTTTAAAATCAAATATGTACATAGTACCTTGATGTAGGATATCTCAGTAAATTTACACTTTATATTGCAAAGTTAAACATCAAATATACCTAACCTACATTCAATTATAACGTAACACAAATTGGATATTCCTAATTATAAATGAGAGAAATGAACAAGCTAAATAAATTCATGTTTTATTATTATCTGGATTTGTTAAGTTGCAGATATTCCTTTACTGTGTAAAAGCAGTGATCCTGCAAGAAAGCCCTTGCTCTAGTTTTAAACACGTTGTAGTTATCTATGCTTTTGATGTCATTAGGAAGGGAATTATAAACTATTGTACAGGAATGCAGTACTCCACCCTTAAACATTGTAGTTCTGATTGAGGTTACGTGTACATCCTTAATATGCCTCGTGTAATGCCTATGAACACTTCCGTTGTTTTGAAAGTTAAATCAATTTCATTTTACAAATAAAGCTGTCTCCAGTATATAAACGCATGTTCGAGAATAGAATTGTGGTCCAACAGAATGAGGGTTCTTTTGTGTTTACCTATAATAGCATTGTTTTGACCCAGCTGTCTGATCAGTTGAATTGTGACTGGTCTCGCTTTGTTTGCAGATGTTGAATGCCAGATTTTTAAATAAAATGTTCGATCACGTGCATTTTAAAGTCACTATAAGTCACCAGCGATGGTTGCGCTTTTGGGGTAATTTGTAATTGTTTGGAACATATATATGGATTCCTCTTCGAGCCTTCGAAGAGTGAGCTTCGAGTGTTCAGCGAGAGCTTCCAGCACCTCTAGAACTTCCAGAGCTTCGCAGTTAGTGGATTGCCTGCATCGGCAGCGACGTCAGGGCAGCTCCCGACTTTTTTTTTTTTTACCGTGGAGGGGAAAAACCCTATTACAGGCGACGGCCCACGTGCGATGGCCGACAATGTGAGGGTCCCTGTGCCCTGAGGGGGCCAGGTGTACTCACTAAAAAACCCCACCACGTGTTAGTTACGTGACTTATATTATTTTGCGTGCACTTATTAACATGCTTAGTCGGGTCCCGCATAGCACCCCGGTTAGTATGTGGTATCTATTAAGCTGGCATGCGATGCATGCGAGCGCGTCTATGTTGCTTCTTGGTGGTGACCATGAAACCTGGGCACCACCAAGTGTAATTTATGCTTTAATTATATACATGTGGCTGAGGCCGGGTAGGCCTGTTGGTCAGTGTTATGTGTAGCTTATCTATTATATATGTGTTCTTCGTATTAGTTCTACTTATGGCCCCAGTATTCTGGGTTTGTCAATAGTTAGTACGTGGCATGCAATTCGAAGTATGTGTTCGGTCGTCCATAGTTCCGGCGTGGCCGTTCGTCATTTCCTTAGTCCATGCGTTGTCGTCGGTGTGTCCTACTCCATCTGCAGTCGCCCGCTCTCTCTGCGCCTGTAGGACACTGGTGGGAGACCCTCTAACTCCCGGACCGCCTTGACTGTTGTCAAGGGCTTGGAGGGCTCTGTGCGGGCAGTGTTCTGAAAAGAGTCAGTAAGAAAAAGACTAATGAAGGGAAAGTAGGGGTGTCAGCCTAACTGTCTGTGTCAGTTGTCCCTTAATAGGTTGTTCAGGAAGTTCTGAACGTCGTCTTCGTCGTCATGTGTGAGTCTTCTTTCGAACAGTGATAATGGTCGTGCGTGTGTGTTTATTTCTGTAGTGTAGTTTCCGAGTCGTGAGATTAGAGGATTGTGGTGTATTTCAAGGTTTTTATATGTGTCATATGCTAGTTTCTTAATGAATTCTTCTACTGTGTGCATTTTTAGTTCGCTGTGTAGTAGGTCGGCTGGTGCTGTGTAAGGTACTTGCGCTATCATTCGTAGTATTTTGTTTTGAAATTTTTGTAATCTTAGAATATATGTTTTGGCAGCATACCCCCAGACCGGCGTTGCATATGTGAATATGGGCCTTATGAGAGTTTTGTATAGAGTGAGCCCTAAGTTCATGTTTATGTGGGAGTTCATATTTATGAGGGGGTAAAGCTTGCCCATTGAGCGCTGGCTTTTCCCCTGATTTGGTGAACGTGCTCTTTCCACGTCAGCCCTTGGTCCATTTTGAGTCCTAGCCAAGTGACTGTGTCCGTCCATTCTATATTTTCTCCAAATATAGAGAGTGGGGGGAGCTGGTGTTTCCCCAATCTGTGCTTAAGCTTTTTGGTGAAAATTATGGCTTGCGTTTTTCTTGGGTTTACTTTAATACGCCATTTTGTGAGCCATTCTTCTAGATTATTCAGGGCGTTTTGTAGTCTCCGGTGGATGAAGTCCAGTTTGGCTGATTGAGTCACAATTGCTGTATCATCTGCGTAGATGTACAAATCTGTGTAGTTGGTTTTTGGTATGTCGTTCATAGTGATATTAAAAATAACCGGCCCTAGGATACTTCCCTGAGGGACTCCCGCTTTGATTTGGCGGGGAGTCGATAACTGGTTGTTAACTTTCGATTGGAATTTGCGGTCGTGTAGGTAGTTCGCGATGAGCTTTATTAATATGTCATGTATGTTCAAGGTTTTAAGCTTTTTGAGCAGTCCTGCGTGCCACACCCTGTCGAATGCGCGTTCGACATCGAGCAAGAGTGCTCCTGTTGATTTGCGGATGTTAAACCCGTGAGTTATGTGTTCTGTGGCTCTCAGTAGTTGAAGTGTTGTGGAATGTTTGGCTCTAAATCCAAATTGCTCCGGGATTGTGATATTTTGTTTGATTAGTTGGCTGTTGAGTCGCTTGAGTATGACCTTTTCGAGGAGTTTGCCTAGAACGCTTAGTAGACTGATAGGTCTGTAGTTCTGTGGGTGAGAGGCGTCTTTGCCCTTCTTGGGGAAGTGTACCACAATGGCAAGCTTCCATCTCTCGGGATAATATCCTTTCTCGAGGGTGTAATTAAATATATTTGCTAGTACTTTAATCGCGTCTTCCGGTAGGTTGGCAAGTGCCACGGCTGGGATTCCATCAGGTCCCGGCGCTTTTCGCTTGGGGAGGTGCTTAATTATCCATTTAATTTCGCTGGGGCATGTCTTCCTTACTTTATTGTGGGTTATTAACTCTTTGTAATTCTTTGTTTCTGCTTCCGTCTCTTCCGCAAATTGTGGGCAAGACGGATTGGCATTCGGAGTTAGCGTAGCCTGCAGTGCGTCCGCTAGTGCATCTGCTTTTTCTTGATCCGTTGTGGCTATGTTTTGGTTATAGTGTAGCGGAGGGATATGAACCCTGTCACGTGTTAGGCAGCGTGCGACCTTCCACACTGAGTCTCTCTCGTAATTGAGATTCTCAAGCGTGTTTTGCCATTGATTTGTGATATGAGTAGATATTCTTTGTTGCACTAGTGTGTTTAGGTACCTGTAATACTCTTGGTCGATTATATATCTGGACTTTTGCCATTTCCGCCTGGCTCGATTTCGTTCTGCCGTTAAGGAGGTTATATCTCGGGGAAGTTGATTTTGGAACGTTTTGGGCTGGCTTGTGGGCACTGATATTACAGTTGCCGCTTTTATGGCCTGCTCCAATTGGAGTACTGCCCTGTTCACGTTTTCGTTTGAATTTAAAGGGAACGTGGGGAGGTTTTTGCTTACTGTTGTTGCGAACTTCTCCCAGTCTGCTTTATTGTAGTTCGGGCGTTTAAGTGGTGGGACCTTAGCCGCGTTGCCTTCCAAAGTGATCATCAGGGGAATATGGTCTGATGACAGTTCGTTTTTGGTTTGAAGGTGAAGCCTTCGGGTTAAGTTGCGTGATAGTGCTATATCAAGTATGTCGGCTCTATCTGTTCTGTTGAATGGTATGTAAAGGTGTTCTTCCGGCGCATGGATTATGAGATCCGTTCGATTTTCAAGTCTTAATAGGGCGTTTCCAGCGGGGTTTGTCTCATTGCAGCCCCATATTTGATGTTTTGCATTGAGGTCCCCCGCTAATAGAAATTTGTTATTTTGTTGCATCAAATTTGATATATCTGCTGTGTTTAGGGTTCCGGGGGGGGGGGCATATGCCGCTGATATGAGTGTTCGACAGTTGTCTAGTGTTATGTATATATTAGTGGTTTCAAGGCTTTGCAGTTGTGGTATTTGTGCTATGTCATGCATTATGTTGTGTCTTATTATTATGGCTGTGCCGCCGCCATATTGGTTCCTATCTGTGCGGTGTGTGGTGTACCCTGGTATATTGAATCTGACCCTACTTGTGAGATGGGCTTCTGTAATTAATGCTATGTCTATGGTGTTCTGTGTCAGGAAGTTCGAAAGTTCTGTCTTTTTACGTCTTAGTCCTCTAGCGTTCCATGTCAGCAAGTTTAAGTGTCCTGGTCTGTTCATGGTTCTGTTCTAAGGAAGCCGGGGGTGACAAGCAGTTGTATGAAGTCCCTGTAAGTGGCCATACGGGAGCGGGCCTCCGACGAATCCGCTTCCACCAGGGATTTAAAGATGTGGAGGCACGTCTGTCTGAAGTCGTCCTCGCTCATCCCGGTCCTCAGTACTTGGTCGTACATTTTTCTTTGATGATGAACTCTTTCGTCTGTTGGTGGTGCTTGTGGTGCTGGTCTCGGTTTTTGCTGTCTGGGTTGATGCTCCCGAGGCTGCAGTCTTGGATCTCGGGGTCGAGCAGTCGTCTCGCGCCGCGCACCGGTCACAGCCGCAGGCGGCGCCCGCGCCGCAGCGGCTCCCCGCGCCTCCCGAGCCACCAACACGCCAGCCGGACGCCCGTTCACCTCCCGGAGGTTGCGCGCCGCCGCAACTTGCCTTTGGTATTCCGGGCAAGCCCGGTACCTGGCCCCGTGGCCCATGCCAAGGCAAAGGGCGCACTTCCTCCGGGGGGGCGGCACATCACAGCCACGCGAGTCGTGACCCCCGGTGCACTTGGAGCACACCACAGTCGCCGCGGTGCACCGTTCTTCGGTGTGCCGGAGCTGCTGGCAGCGGCTGCACTGCACCGGGATGACAGGCCGTCTGTACGGCTCCACCTTCACCTGAAAATGGAGCACGTGTCTAATTAGTTTTGGGCGGTCCAGGTCATCCGCCGTCGCAACATCTACCAGATAGAACGGTAGAGGCGTTCGGGCCCGGTCAAACCGTCTGAGCTGCACAACACGCAGCACTGAAAAGTGCGCGGCCTGCAGCTCGGCCTTAATAGCCTCCGCCGCCCCGTCATAGTATATGTGCTTCAGCACGGCTCTGAAGCTCTGTTGGTCCTCCCGGTGGCCGGTTATTTGGTGTGTGATGTGGCGGTCCCTCAGGAAGGCGCACATCATCTTGTAGTCCTGGGGCGATCTCGTCCTGATCATGAAATCACGGGAGACCGAGGCCCGGGTCACCAGGTAGCCCTCGTTGGGGTGCTCGCGATCGAACTCCGACAGCGTCTGGAACAGAGTTACATGCTGTTTGGAGACATATATCGGGGCTTGGAGACGGGACGTCACAGCTCGAGAGTAAGAGATGGGGGCGGAGGATGGATTGCTGTTTTGTGATGGAGCGCTGTTAGGACAGGGTAGTCCGACGGGGATAGCGGGCGAAGAAGGCCCTGGAACGGGCGACAGTGGCTGTGGGTGAGGGCTAGTCTGTGGTATGCGGCCTGAAGATGAAGTGGTGGAGGATGATCTCGATGGGGGGAGTGGTGTGTCACGGGCAGCCTGGGAGACCGGAGTGCCAGAGAGGACTGGGCTGTGATTGCTGGGAGGAGAAGCCTGTTTCGCAGTGGATGGAGAGTCAGAGTTCGGTGAGAGCGGGGTGGCAGCAGCTGGGATGGAAAGTGATCCAGGAGTGCCAAAGTTCAGCTGGGTCTTGACAACCGCTTGTCTTGTGACCCGCAGCCCACTTGGTGACTGCTTCTTGAGCCTCTTTTTGGTCATGGTGGAGGTTACAATTATAGTGAGTTAACAGTTAAATAAATATCTGATTTGCGTAACGATATATAGGAAATGAGAAGAGTAAGAGAAAGCTTAAATACTACCTAACAGGGGGCTTAAGATTAGATAGAAAAGAGGAAAATAGTACAGAGTAAGAGAAAGAGCAGCTAAAGGGTGCCAATAAGTGTGAGAACAGAGGTTCAGACCCGAAGGCGCCTTAGATTCCAGTCAGAGACTGTTGGCTGGTGAACTTGTTTTCTCCCAATTAGACTGTTAATTGCCGATAAGTCAGCTAGTCTTTGGCTCTGAGCCTCGGCAATGACAAGCCGATCCAGTGGCGGCAGCTTCTTTGCTGCGGTCAGCTTCTTCTACTCCACCGGTATGCTGCTTCTCTCCGTAGTCTGGTAGTCTCCTGCTCACGATGTGTCCTCCTCGGAGTCAGCTCCCGACAATCACACTATCTGCGGCAACAGCAGCAGCGGTACAGCACCAACCTCGGAGAAAACTGCGCCAGCCTACAAGAAAACTCCAGCCAGCCATAATGGTCCGTCCTCCTCGGAGTCTCGGCGGAGGGTCTAAAATTCAAATCCCGGCCATGGCATTGAATTTTAGACCCTCCGCCGAGACTCCGAGGAGGACGGACCATCTACTACAGCCGCTCGCCGCACACCATGGGAAAGAGGAACGCCGGCAAGAAAGGGAACGCCGCCAAGAAGAAGCAACCTAGCCGGGCAACGAAGCTACAGTCGCCGCAGGCTTCATCTGCCAGCAGCTCTCCAGCCACCTCTCGGGCACCATCTCTCGCCTCTCTGCCGGTACCGGCAGAGGGGGGCGAGCCGGCCGGAGAGCCTCGGGGAAAGTTCTGGGCCAGCGCCGAACCGGCTCCAGTCACCGCCTGCCTGCCTAGTCCTCCGCTTACACGCCTGGCTGCCGGACGCTCTCGGCCTGCATTAGCAGACTCCACGTTCATGCAGCAGGACGCAGCTCCAGCACACGCCGCAGCTACTCCAGCCAACCAGTCTCCCCGCAGCGCAGCCACATCAAGCCACTTAACCTACGCCGAAGCACTCTGCTCTTCTCCAGCCGCAGGCCCTACGCTTCCACCAACAAAGGGGCCCTACGCTGTCTACACTCCCGAACACGCTGTACCGCACTCGGCTGTTATCCGCGGGGTCCCACGAGATCTCCCGATGCGCTACATACTCGCCGCCGCTCAGCAGCTCTGGCCCTCTACTCTCAAGACTACTAGAATCACCACGCGCCATGGGCCTTCAAACCTTGTCCGGCTACAGCTCGCCGACATAGCCGACTACGAGGCTGCCTTGAGGACGGGCCTGCCCTTGTTAGGGCAGAGTCTCAGAATCGAGGCTAGCAGAGCGTTACGCCATCACACATGTCGGCGCTGCTGTGGCTACGGACACGACGCCTCAACGTGCAACGCTCCACCTCGGTGCCATTATTGCGGTGCCTCATCACTTACATCGGAATGCACGCGCCACGACCTTCGCTACCGCCACGCTACTGCGCAACCTGCGATTGCCTTGGCCACTACACAGGTCAGCCGCAGTGCCCGCTCAATCCAAACAACAGGCGCAGAACCACCACACCGGCAGCTCCTGTCCCGGGCCATTCCTCACCTCCAACGCCAGCCTTCTATGAGGAACTCAGGACTGCTTCATCCAAGATCCAGTCCGAACTTCACAACACAAACGACCGCCTGGCTGCCCTGGAGACGCAACTCGCCTCCACCACCACGACCATCCAGCCGACCGCCATGGACACAGCCCCAGACACCGCAGAGATCACGCAGCTTGAGGAGACCATCATAGAGGCAACAGCAAAGAGCTTCCACACCTTTCTGACCTACTTCACATCCGAACTCACAAATTTCTCCAACCGCCTTGATCGAATGGGGGATGCTATCAAGAAACTTTCAGAAGCAGATCACAAGTGCCATAACCTAGAGCCACTCATTAAGCAAACTCACCAATCTGCAACCGTGGACATCCCATCTTCACTCCAGACCTTAGCCAACGGTCTGGACAACAGCAAGATCGACCTGCACAGGATCGTTCGGACACTCCAAGCCCACCATGACTCATACGACCACAAGCACACCATCG